>CM077819.1:22350000-23550000 GCA_039764185.1 Tamarix austromongolica
TACCAAGAATAAATTTCATCTTCTGAAATCTCTCCCCATTCTACTCTTAATTTTTAGTTGATCTAATCTTAATTAGACACCACTTCCTAGCATGACCCAAGTTGGATCTCATATACAACATCCCAATAATGCTTGTCATCTTTAGAAGGATATTTATGGTCTCAAACAAGATCCGCATTCTTAGTACAGTGAACTTCATTAGTATTTGTTTTGTCAATATTTGTTGTAAGTAGCCATCATCAAATCTTTAGTTGATTCATCTCTTCTCTTTCTCAAAAATTCATCCAAGCCCATCTTTTTCCTCATGTATGTTTATGACATTATTGACACCAGCCTCACTAAAGATGTTGTATCCTCCACTATTAGGCTTGCACAGAGGATTTCATTAAAGGATTTAGGCCCCCAATTTTACTTCCTTGGTGTGGAAGTCACTCCATATTCACTTGGTATTCTCCTTAGTCAATGCAAATACATTATTGATATGCTTTTTCGTGCCAACATGTAAACTACTAAGTCTGTTGCCACACCCATGGCTCTTTCCCTCATTGACCTAACACCGAGGATCACCTCTCTCTAATCCTATAAAGTAATTCCAACTTGTGAGCACTCTCCATTACTTATCCTTCATGTGTCCTGATATAGCTTAAGTTGTTAACAATCTCTCCTAATTCATACATAAACCTACATCTAATAACTGGAAAACCTTGAATGAATGCTTCATTACCTTCTTGGTACGATGGACTATGACATCACCATTTATCATTCCTATCCTCTATAGTTGCCTACTTTCTCTGAAGCTGATTGGGAAGGGGAAAAGGATGATTACCTTTCCATTAGTCTATATTTTTTATTTAGGCCACACACCTATTTCTTGGAGATCTAATAAGTAAAGAATGATCACTCGTTCATCCACTGAAGCTAAATACCATTTAGTTGCTTTTCCTGTAGCTGAGGTCACACGGCATAAATCTCTTCTTTAGGAGCTTAGGGTATCCTTACAGTATCTCCCTATCATCTACTGTGACAATGAGGGTGCCACACACCTATGCTTGAGCCTAATATTTCATTATTGTATGAAGCATGTAGCTCTTGACCGCCATTTCATCTATGAACATGTTCAGTAAAGCCTTTCATGATGTAGTAGCATCCCTATTTGATCATCATAATCTTGCCATTAATTTTTTCAAGTTTTATATCTACAAAAATCTCCTTAGTTGGAAAAATTAATTATTTAGCAAAGCCTAGCCATGGAAGCCTTGCAAACTTTCTCCTTTGTTGTCCACAAACCATATAAAAAAAGGTACACAAGGCCACATCTTTTGCAAGAATTTTCCCCATATTTTTACCCACAGCTCCTCAATAATTTTATCCCTAAACATCCCTAAAAAACTCATCCTATCTGCACCCCTTGGAAGATACACAAATCAGCCACAAGGCCCTCTCATGTTGGATGTCAAGTCACTTTCAGTACCTAGAAAGAATAATGCAGATTTGGGGAAGAAAAAAGAAGGCTAGAAGCCATTCCTTACTTCTTTTTGTTACTTACAAGATTAAAATGAAAATTTTCGCTTTGGTTTTGTGTATTGTGGCTATTGTGTGAACTATATCATGTGACAATAGAGGATGTCACTAAAAAAATCCACACAAGTATCCATCCATGAATAAAACATATGGGTTAGAACTTAGGTAGAGTTTCTTCTTCTTTTAATCTCTAATCATATATATTATTTGGTTAAGTTATAACCTTTAATCCTACACTTCTTCTATAAGTGTCAAGGATAGAATGAAAGAAGAACAACTTACCTTTTGATTACATATTTTTTCTTAACAAAACTAAGAGCCCTCCTTCAATTCTCTAGGTGTAAGAGTTTGAAGTTATTAAAATAATATTACAATATTTATCCAAAAATTGTATACCTTATGTGGTTGTTGCAAGTATTTATTCAAGGGGTTACCAAGAATCAATTTTTGTCCACTCAAATATCCTCCATTTATCTATTTAGTTTTGGTTGTTCTAAAACTTATTCGAACACCAACACTGAGTAAGAGCCAAGTTGGATCTCATATGCATCAACTTGGTATCAAAGATTAGGTTGTATCAATTTGGGTATTATATTTGTATTCTCATAAATCTTTTCTAAACCAAACACACACACAAAAATTCTAGTTTGCCGCCCCCTTGTCTCAAAACCTATCCCATTTTTTTCTTCCTATAGTCAAATCTTTTTCTCTTCTTAACTTTATTATCCTTTAATGGGAAACCTTCCTTTACCAAGAGGGTTGAGCCTTTAGGAAAAAATTTAAGAAGGGATATAGCCATTGAGTCTCTTTAAAATGATATGAGGAGAGTACTTTGATATCTTTATAATATTATTCCCTAATATAACTCTAGACCATCCTAGAAAAACACCCCTATTTTGTGATCCACTTGGAGATTTTGAGAATATTGGTAGTGAGGACGAAGAAGACTCATCCTCAAGTGAGTCCTCTATGGATCCAAGGAGGATGAATAATAAAAAAGAACAAAACTTTCATGATGTTAGGGCCAAAGTTGTAGAGTTTAAAGGTAATCACAATCCCAAAAAGTTTTTACAGTTGGAGTTGAGGTGTGGTAGGTAATTTGTCGCCAAAGTTGTTCTGATGCTAAAGCCTTTAAGGTGGTAGTTCTTAAGCTCAAAGGCCATGCTTCCTTATGGTGGGTGAATGTAGTTCATAAGAGGAGAAAAAAAATCAAAAGTTAAGTCTTGGATGAAATTGAAGAAGTTGATGAAAGAGAGATTCCTTCCTCCTTTCACTCAAGACTTGTACAAAAACATGTCCTCTTTGATATAAGGGCCATTGAGTGTAAAGTAGTACATTATAGAGTTTGAAAAACTCTCTATGAATCTTGGTTTGGATGAGCTAGAGGAATATACCATGTCTCATTTCCTTGGTGATCTTAAGCAAGACATAGCTTGGAAGGTGGAGATGCATAGGTATTATACCTTGGATGAGCTTTATAATCTAGATACTAAGATCAAAAAAACAAAAAAGAGAAGAGGGTTATGAGATATGGAGGTCCAAAAAAGGGTGATGGCACTCCAAGGGATGTTCCTCCACCATTCAAAGCCTTTTCCACACCTTTGAAAAAAGATGTGAGGAGGAAAGGAGAGGCAGTTGAGAGTAAAACCAAGAGCTTTAGGTGTTTTAAATGTCAAGGATTAGGACACTATCAAAATGAGTGGCCTAATAAGAGGGTGATGACCATGGTATTTTTGGAGGAAGATAACTAAGAGGAGGAGAGTGAAGAAGAGGAATAAGTCTCAACCATTAATGGAGAGGAGGAGTTTGCAGCACTAGATGTAGAAGAATATTTGATGATAAGAAGGGTGTTACATACTAAGGAGGCTAAAGTAGAAGATTCCAAAAGAGAGAATATTTTTCAAACCAAGTGCACCATACTTGGGAAAATATGTTCTCTTATTGTGGATGGAGGAAGTTAGGCTAATGTTTCTTCTTCCACCATAGTAGAGAAACTTAGTCTTCCTACTAAAAAATTGTAACAAATCATATAAGCTACAATAGCTTCATAATGGTGACATGGTGGAGGTGAAAAAACAAGTGAAGGTGCCTTTCTCCATTGGAAAAACCTATCAAGATGAGGTGATGTGTGATGTAGTTCTAATGGATTCTTGTCATTTTCTTTTGGGGATACCATGGCAATTTGATAGAAGTGTATTATATGATGGAAGAAGTAACACCTGTTGCTTGAATTTTACCAAGATAAATATTGTTCTCACCCCTTTAGCTACGCGACCTAGTTATGTAGATATGAGTTGTAAAAATTCCTTACTAATAAGTGAGAATTATCTAGATAAGGCCTTAGCAAAAGGGAAAGTAATATACTTTTTCTTGTTACTAGAAGATAATGGGGGAAGGGTTTGTAATGAACCATAATTTAGAGCATTGTTAAAGGAGTTTGATTATGTATTCGTTAATGATCTACTCCATGTATTACCCCCATTAGGGATATGGAGCACTAAATAAACTATGTACTCAGTGCTACACTCCCTAATAAGGTAGCCTATAGGTATAATCTTAGGGAAGCCTTGGAGTTGTAAAGGCAAGTCGATGAATTGTTGTTGAAGGGTTTAATAAGGGACTTTCTTAACCCTTGTGTCATGCCTGCCTTATTTGTGCCAAAGAAAGAAGGAACCATGAGAATGCGTGTTGATAGCAAAGATATCAACAACACAATCAAGTATAGGTATCCTACACTTAGACTTGATGATATGCTTGATTTTTTGAATGGTTCATGCTTGTTTTCCAAAATTTACCTAAGGAGTGGATACTACCAAATATGAATGAACGATGGTGATTTATGGAAAATTACATTTAAAAATAAGGGAGGGTTGTATGAGTGGATGGTTATACCCTTAGGTTTGTCAAATGCCCCTAGTACCTTTATGAGATTTATGAATAAGGTACTTAGGCCATTCATTAGCAAATTTGTAGTATTTTACTTTATTGATATCCTTACATATAGCTCTAGTGAGGAAGAGCATGTAAAGCATATCAAACTTGTATTCCTAGAACTTAGAGGTCACAAGTTGTATGTTAAAATAGAGAAGTGTGAATTATTTGTACCTAGGGTTACATTTCTAGGTTTTGTGGTGTTTAAGGATGAAATAGACATGGATGGATCCAAGGTGGAAGCAATTAAGACATGGCTCACTCCTACAAGCCTTATAAAAGTAAGATCAATTCATGGTCTAGCTTCATTTTATAGGAGGTTTGTTAGGGGATTTAATACCCTATAAGCACCTATAACCGAATGTATGAAGAAGGGTGAATTCAAGTGGAACAAGGAGTCCTAAGATGTCTTTGTGGTGATTAAAGGAAAATTAAGTGAACAAAACATCCTAACATTACATAACTTCAACAAATTATTTGAGGTTGAGTGTGATTCTAGTGGAGTGAGCATTGTAGTTATTTTACTATAAGAAGGGAAGCCAATTACCTTCTTTAGTAAAAAGCTCAATGACTCTAGGGTGAATTACATCACATATGATAAGGATTTCTATGCCTTAGTGTGAGCCCATGATCCTTGGTCACACTACTTGAGGCCACAACAATCTGTGCTATACACGAATCATAAGTTGTTGAAGTACATCAACGACCACCACAAGCTTAATCAAAGGCATGCAAGATGGGTAGAATTTTTGCGGTCATTTTATTTTGTACCCAAACATAAAAGTGACAAAAAAAATGTAGTAGCAAATGCACTTTACAGGATACATTATATGCTCTCTTTATTAGAGGTGACAGTATTGGGTTTTGAGTGCATTAGAGAGCTCTACAAGGAAAATGAAGACTTTGGTCACTACATCAAGGATAGACATAAGAAGAAGGGGTCATTTGTCATTCAAGATGGGTTCCGGTTCTAGAACAATGGGCTCTTCATTCCCAAATTCTCCGTTAGAGAATTACTTATGATGGAAGTGCATGGAGGAGGACTAGCTAGACACTTCGGCATCATCAAGATTGTGGACGTACTTAGTGAGCATTTTTATTGGCCCAAAGTTGTGGGAGATGTACAAAGTGTAATATCTAGGTGTTTCACTTGTTAAAAGTACAAGAATCACTTCCACCAATGACTTTATGCTCCTTTACCTATCCCACATCAACCATGGGATTATGTGAGTATGGACTTCATTGTAGCATTACCTAAGACACAAAGGAAAAATGATGTTATAATTGTGGTTGTGGATCGGTTATCTAAGATGGTTCATTTTGTTTCATGTCATAAAATAGATTATGCCTCTTATATAGCTGATCTATTTTTCAAGAAGATAGTTAGGCTACATTCTATTCCTAAGTCTATTGTCTCATACAGAGATATCAAGTTCCTTAGCTACTTATAAAAGACCATGTAGAGGTTAATTGGTACCAAATTTCTACTCAGTACCGCCTACCATCACAAACCGATGGGTAAACCAATTTCACCAATAGAACCCTAAAAAAACTCCTTGGAAGTTTGGTTCACAAATCCTTGAAGAATTGGGACACCAAAATTTCACATGCCAACTTTGCCTACAATCGATCACTAAACTATGCTACAATACACTCACCCTTCGAAGTAGTATATGAGGTGAACCCTACTACTCCCATTGATCTCTTGCCTCTTCCCATCAAAACCCACACCAACTTTCAAGCATGGGAAAGGGCTAAGGCAATGTAGAAGCCTCACGAACATATGAGGTCAAAAATGAAGAGGGATAATGAAATGAACAAGAATAAGGCCAAAAAGCACCAGAAATAATACTTCTATGAACTAGGAGGTCTAGTTTGGATTTTCCTTAGGAAGGAATGATTTCCTTCTAAAAGTGATGCAGGAGTAAACACTCAAGAATTGGCATTTATCATTATGGAACCAATTGGTCATCATTTAGAAAGGATCTCCCACAAAATTGAAGACAAATAGATGGTTACGTTACTAATAATCGATGAATTGTACCATACAAGCTATTAGGCGTATACATGCATGTGCATGGCATGCATGGAGTGCGTGGCTACGTGCATTGGGGGAATTATATGCAGCTTGGACATGCATATTAGTTGATTTAATTAATTAATTAGTAGAGTTAGAGATTAGCTAGAGAATAAAGTAGCATAAATCTACATTTTTTAAGAATATTCTATATTCTAGTATCTTTTAGCATATTTAATATTCTAGTATCTTTTATCTAGGTATATTTTAAAGAATTATGCTTTTTAGCTATTATTTTATAATTGGTAGCTTGGATATATAAGCCATAGAAATCACGATTGAGGAGGACATCAAGCATTGAAGTTGAATGCAAATTGCAAGTATTGAATTGAAATGCCCCAAAAATATTTAATTTAAGAAATATAATTAAATAAGGATTTATTAGGGAATTAATTTAATTAATTATTATATTTGAAATGGGAAGGATTTATTTAGGGCAAATTATTAAAAAATTTATAAATATTTCTATAAAGAAAAAATTGGGCTTTTTGCTAATTAAAAAGGAATTTAGGAGAAATCTTTTAAAAAACCCTAAATTAGCCTAAAAAGAAAATTTAATATTAATTTATTTAAGTATTTTTATTCTAAATACCCAAGATATTCTAATTAATTTATTTAACCCCAAACCACTTAAATTTTCCTTTTTTCTTCCCTCCATTTTCTTTCTTTTCTTTCTTTTCTTCTTTTTCTTTTTCTCTTCTTCCGATTGGGCCTGCGACGCGACCCGATCCTTCTTCTTTTCCTTCCTTCTCTCGCGGCCTAGCATCGTTCTTCTTCCTGCGGCAGCCAAATGCTACGTTTTGTGCTTTATTTCCCTGGGACATCACGTATTATTAAAGAGACTTATAATCGTTGCCAGCCGGCCGATTCTTCTCCTTTTTCTTTTCTTTTCCCCGATCGCCGGTTCACCCCTTCCTTCTTCGTCCTTCAGCGTCCGTCGTCGACCTGCATCTTCAAGCTTCGAAAATGGCACCGCCGTCCACGTGTGATTTGACCGACCATTTCTCCCCTCTTTATCTTCCCCTTGACTCGCAGATCAACTTGGTATATTCGGTTTTCCTCATCTCTCGCTCAATTTTCCCCTTTTCCTTCGCGAAGGTTCGACCAGACCAAAAATCGCGTCGGTTGATTAACGCCGCCGACCACCCCAAACCCAGCATACAACACCCTCCTGCCAACCCCCAAAACCCTACCATTCCCTCTAAACTCTTCAAATAGCCTTGGTTTGTGTGTTTTCAAAACTTATTCTCCCCGAAACCCTAATAGTTAACCTGTGTACCACCGTGACTTTAGACGAGCCGTCCGCCGCTGTTAGCCAACTTCGCCGCCACCTCTGCCTACCAAAATCTTCCCTGCACCACCCTCTAGCTAACTAAGTCGCCCATCTCCCTCGATTCTTTTCACACGGGCCACCACAGTCGTGCGAAGTTCCCTGCCCATCAAACTATAATTTTTATCCCCGCAACCTTTGAGCCACCATCCGCAACCACATCCACCACTTTTACTGCCTTTTGCACCACCCAAAAACTTCTACTAATTCTCCTCCACCTAGCCATAACCTTCCTTTCTCTTTTCTCCTTTTCCTCCCCTCTTTTTCTTTAATCTTTACATTCGGCCGCCACCTTTGCCGCTATGTGCCGCCGCCCCTTACCACACCACCACCCTCACTTTGCTCCTCTCAACCTAGGCTACCACCCGCACCTCAACCACCACCTTTGTTCTCCGTCTATTCTTATCAAACCCCAACTTTTCCCCTTTATACCCTCTTTTTTGGCCACCGCCACCGCCGCTGTGCACCACCGCTGGTGCCACCTATCTCCGCTGACTCAAGGTGAAATCTTAGACCCTCTCAGCCCTTCTTTCCTATTTATTTTAATTTATTCTATTTTTATTCAAATTTTTAATGGTTATTTGATTATAATTATTACTATTATCATTATTATTGTTATTGTTATTAGATGTAATATTATTGATAAATTTCCTTGGCAGGGTCGAGATTATTCTTAAGTTAATTAAGTGGTTAGTTTCGAATTATAAGTATTTATTTGTATTATTATAAGTTTATTATCATTATTAATAATATTATTATTATTAGTATAATTATTTTATTATTATTGTTAATTATTTAAGGAGGGCCGAGGCCTTGATTTTTAATTAGTATTCGCATATATGTATTTTAGTATTATTATTACTATTTTTACTATTATTAATAATAATAATATTATTATTATTATCTTTATTATTTTAATATTATTATAAGTATTATATGTTATTAATATTATTATTACTATTATTGAATAGTACTTTCATTATTTGGAGGTAGGGTCGAAAACCCCACCTTGTAATTTTAAGCTTATATTATTATTATTATTATTATTATTATTATTATTATTATTATTATTATTTTATTATTATTATTATCATTAGTAGCATTATTTTTGGTGAAGGGTAGAAACCTTTAAATCACCTTTTCGTTTTAAATTACATTAATATTATTATTAGAACTTTTAGTAGTATTTTGCATAGTTAATTTTAGTATAGTATTATTTTAATTAAAAACCAAGTCTGAGGATAAGTTAGTAAATAATAGTATTTTTAGGGAGGGAACATAATTCTAGTTTTTCCCTTATAATAGGAGAGCCCAGTCAAAGTCCTCAAGTGGTATAGGAGCGTGCTCCAAGACCTATGACATTTTAGGTAAGGGAGTACTAAGGTCGTTTGTGAATTATGTGCATTATATGACATGCATGCCATGTGATGTGAATTATAATTTTTTTTTATGTGTATTGGTATGTCTATCATATGTGCAGCATGTTATGAAGTTAAGGTAAGATCGTACATTAATTTGTGACATGTGTATTATGTGTTGGAGTTGTGATATTTTTGTTATGGTATGACGTGACCTATAAGACATGCATGATAGGGTTGTAAAATAATGATGGGGAATGTAATAATGTGGTGTTAAGGTTTTGCATGGAGATGTGTTTTGCATGGTGTTAGGGTTTGCATGGTGGTATTATGCTTTGCATGGTGATATTAGGGTTTGGCATGGAGGTGTTAGGATTTGCATGGTGATATTAATGGTTGCATGGTGGTATTAAGGTTTGCATGGTGGTATTATGTTTTACATGGTGATATTAGGGTTTTGCATGGAGGTGTTAGGGTTTGCATGGTGGTATTAGGGTTTTCATGGTGGTATTAGGGTTGCATGGTGGTATTAGGGATGTACAGTGGTGTTAGGGTTTTGCATGATGGTTTTAGGGTTTGCATGGGAGTGAATGGTTTGCATGGGACCTAGGGTTTACGTGGAGCTAGGGTTGCATGGTGGGAGTTAATGGTTGCATAGGAGTTAGGGTTTGCATGGTTACCATGGTTTGGTGGGTATAACTAGGGTTGGAGGATGAGAATTATAGAAGGCTGTCATGCATGTCTGGGTCAAAGCTTGTAAATAAGATACTTAAGATATTAATTACTCAAAGTGGAAGATATTGAGACGGGACCAACCGATCCACCGGTCAGGAATAGTGGTTAGGGTTTTACCCTATGTGTGACCGATCCATCGGTTATAATAGTGGTTAGGGTTTTACCCTATATGCGACCGATTTACCGGTTATAATAGTGGTTAGGGCATGATGCTCTATATGTGACCGGCCCACCGGTTATAATAGTGGGGGATCCCGATCTCATGAAAATAAACCAAAGTTTTGCTAAGGCAAATAAAATACACTAATTACTTACAGTGGAACACTATGCGAGCAGGAGCCGAACCAATCCACCGGTTAGGAATAGTGGTTAGGGTTTTTACCCTATATGTGACCGATCCACCGATTATAATAGTGGTTAGGGTTTTACTCTATATATGACCGATCCACCGACAATAATAGTAGTTAGGGCATGATGATCTATGTGTGACCGGCCCACCGGTTATAATAGTGGGGTGTTCCTATGCTCATATGGAATTGATAAAAAGGCATAGTGTGAATCAACTTCCGATAAAAGAATGATTAAATAATTGATCTGGACCTTTTTGGGCCTTATGTGTGGGCTTGTTGATTATAAGCTGTGGATTTCTCTATAAGCTTTTATGTATCATATGTGTGGGTTTGCAATTGTAAGTTGATTATTATTCTGTATGATTTTATGTGTTTATGTGTTGGCCTTAGTGCTCGGTTATCTTACTCAATACGTAGCGTACTGATCACCCCTTTTATGGGTGCTGCTCATTCCCACGAGCAGAAGGCCCGTATGACGTGTTTCAGGTAGGCGACGCTTTCTATGATGTCATTGATGTCTATGGGACATTAGGTGGGGCCGAGTGATGATTGGGATGGATTTAAGTCCTAGGAGTGGCGTGGCCGGTTTTTCCATTCGAGATTATTATTTCTATTTTCTTTTAATTATGTGAAACTTCAAAAACAATCTTATTATGGTTGCTATTTCTTCTCTGAAAAACTATCTCTAGTATTTCGATCTATGTAAGAATATATGCGTACTCTGATTCCATATTTATGAACTTTGGTTTATTCAATACTGTTGTGAGTGTTTTCCTTAGCCTTAGCACTTGGTACTGGAACGATATGAGTGAACTGGTCTGGTACTAAGTGTGGCGGTAGCATCCCCAAAATTTACGGGTTTTAATTTATGAGTCTTGTTTTATCAAAAAAAAATGTGTGAAATTTTGGGGTGTTACATGAATTTTGTGTGAGTTCATCTCAAGTTTAATCGAATCCATGTGAACAATTAATCTTGAAACCCTTAAACTCTTCATTTATGTGAATTAGAGATTAAGTAATATCTTTATAAACTCCATAATCCATGCCCTTCTAGCCATATTCAACGTGCAAACACATCCCAAAATCAAAACCCTAACCCTAAGTTTCGAACCAAACCCTAACCCTAACCCTAATTCACGAAACCATCCATCATCAAACCCTAATCATTGAATCATCCTCATCATTATCACATCATTGTCGAATCATCATCTCATCAAATTCAAATAATCTTTATCATTAATTCATCACCATCATCGAATCCTCATCATTATTAATCCACCATATTCGAATATATTCATCATCAATACATCACTTTCGAATCTTACTCTTCTTAATTTCAACATAATCGAGCATTAATTTTACATAATTGATAATTCCATATTCCCACACACATCAAAAAGGAAGGATAAACTCATGCCTAGAAGTGATGACTCTTACAAAGTTATTGAGAAAATTGATGGCAATGCTTATAAGCGAGAGCTACCAAAGGATATGGGAGATATATCGAACACATTTAATGTGGAAGATCTACTTCCTTACATTCATGATGAGCTTTTCAAGAAAAAAGAGGTTTCTTTTCAAGAGGAAGAGGATGGTGCAAGAGCATCCACATTTGATAATCATAATCTCACCATTAATTTTTCCAAGTTAGAGACCCATAAAACTCTCCTTACTTGGACAAATTAATTATTTAGTAAATCCTAGCCATAAAAGCCTTGCAAACTTCCTCCTTTGTTGTCCACAAACCAAACCGAAAGAAGGCACACAAGGCCATGTCTTTTTCAAGTATTTTCCCCATATTTGTACCCATATTTCCTTAATATTTTTAGTCCTAAACATCCCTAAAAAACTCATCCTATCTGTACCCCTTTGAAGCTACACAAATCGTTCACAAGTCCCTCTCATATTGGATGTCAAGTCACTTTCAGCACTTGGGAGATTTAGGGAATAATAAGGAAGGATATAAGACATTCTTTACTTCTTTTTGTTACTTATAAGATTAAAAGGAATTTTGTCTCTTTTCTTTTGTGTATTATGGATGTTGTGTGAATTAGATCATGTGACAATAGTGGAGAACATTTGAAAATCTACACAAGTATCCACCCATGTCCGAAGCACATGGGCTAGAACATAGGTTAACTTTCTTCTTCTTTTAAGCTCTAATAATATGAATTAGTTGGTCAAGTTGTAAAATTTAATCTTAAACTTCTTCTATAATTTTAAAGGATATAATGAAAGAAGAAAAACTTACCTTTTGGCTGCATATTTTCTCTCAACAAAAAAAAGAGCCCTCCTTAAATTTTCTAGGTGTAAGAGTTTGAAGTTCATGCAAAAATCTTACAATATTTATCCTAAGAGTTTATATCTTAGGTGTTTCTTCCAAGTATTGATTCAAGGGGTTACCTAGAATCAATTCTCATCCTCTCAAATCTCCCCCATTTATCTCTTTAGTTTTAGTTGTTCTAAGACTTCTTGTAACACCTACACCTAGAAAGACCCAAGTTGGATCACATATTCATCATTCTACATGTCTCTAATGTTGCTGGAGATGACTAGCTTGCTGATCCACTCACCAAACCATTATCACGACATTGGTTTCACACCTTATTATCCAAGATTGGACTTGCTCACAAGTAGTCCATCTTGTGAGGGCATGATAAGGGATAAAGTTTGACTTCTACTTAGCTAATAAGCTATAAGATCGTTCGGGAATACCAAGTTTGTTCCTCGTGTTTGGCTAGCTTTAATCCTATGTATTAGTTATAGGGATGGCAACGGGGCGGGTACGGATCGGGTACCCCTTATCCATACCCGAACCCGATAAGAAATTTGATAACCATATCCGTACCCGTACCCGCATGGATATCCGTTACTGTACCCATATCCGTATCCGACGGATAATCCGTTACCCGACGGATATCGTTACCCGACGGATTAGAATTACCCGTTTATCCGTTTTTGTACCCGTTTACCTGTCATAATATATATAATTTACCTACAAAATTATTTTTTGATATTAAAAATTAAAATATATATATAAAAAATCCAATAATTCATCAACTTAGTAGGGTTAAATGTAAAATGAAAATTTAATTTCTAACTATAACTTATTCTTATATAAAAAGTTAAGGATAAAATGGTAAATATATAACGGGTAAACGGGTACGGATATGGGTAACGGATATCCGTCAGATATAGATATGGATACCCCGTACCCGTATCCGTACCCGAATCCGCCGGGTATTTTTCACCCTTACCCATATCCGTATCCATATCCGTTTATCAATATCCATTTCGATATCCGTCGGATAAAATTGGTCGGGTTTCGGGTATTGTCCGCCCCGTTGCCATCCCTAATTAGTTAGATATTTACTAGCTAATTGCTATCTTTACTTATGCACTCTCTGTACTATAAAACAATATGCACAGTAACTCTATATTTCATCATTTTATCAATTCAATAATCTCTTTCACTAAATACTATGAACCATTAAAAACATTTACATTGTAAACTTTTTTTTTTACCTTTCACCCCTTTTATATATTTGACTCTACCATCTTTGTAAATGATGTATACACACACACACACACACTAACACTGAAATGCCATAGAGTACATAAATTGCCTATTTACGTAAAGAAGAAAACACTCAACTACAATATAAGACCATATAAATTTCCTAAAGTAATACATCCAACACTTGGAAAAGCTACTTCCTAGTTTCAATTAAATAGGAACTCTTACAACTTATAATTACATCTTGTGCTAACTTCTAACATAGTACAAAGGGTTGTAATTTAAGAGTTCTTTGGTTTCCATCATTCACCTCAACTTACTATTGGAGAATGTTATCCTCCTAGTGTTTTACTTTTCCATCTAGATCATTTTTATTTTATTTTTACTTTATAGTTCTTTATAACCTTTTACCCATCCCATATTTCTATATGCAAATGGTCATTGTGTAGAATGGTGGATAATGAAAGAGAAGATATACCTTAATTAAAAAAATATGGGGTGACAATGTTGGTTAACACTAGGCACACATTTTTGTAACAAAATGAAAGGTATGCGACAAAATAGAAGAAAATATAAGAGACCCATGTTTCTCTACTTATCTCTTATTGATACCACCTAGAATATATCATCTATTGCACAAATAAACTATAACTAAGGAGGTATAGTTTGTTACGACATAAATCGACTATCACATCATCAAAATAATATCATTCAACAATTCTTTTTCTTCTTCTTCTTCTTCTTCTAATCTTTCCATAACAATAAAATATCATATGAATTTACTCTATAAGTTATGGTTGTCTGATTAATATTATTTGCAAACTAATATCAATAAAGTCATTGCCTAATAATTGATGTTGGGATCTTATATAATACGGGTCTTACTTTTGAAACATTTTCTCAGTATTTTATATTCATACTCATCGTTGTAAGCTTCTCCTAAATTAAAATAAACAATTATTTGCACGATAATGAATCCAAAAGAGAGGCGCCACATTATCATATACTGTACTGTAATGTAGAACATTATCGGTACTCCGGCCCAAATTACAACATTGGGTCCTTTCTCTTCCCCGGAAAGGGGGTGTTGGGCTGGGAATTAGGCCCGGATGTGGTAGGGAGATTGGAACAACGAGGACATAATAAGTTTGGAATGAAGCGTATTTAAAAAAAATATCTCGTATGTATTTTGGTTCCCATAGCCAAGTTGTGTACTAGATGCTTCCTTAGCTGGTCACCACATTTCCCTCTTTCCAACCCTCGGTGGGTTCATACGTAACTCTAAACATTGGATGAGCCCATATTGGGCTACTGGTCAATGGTTAGTGACAAAACCTGACATAACAGAATCATGCTCTTAAATCTTAATCAACTATGATTTTTTTTTAAAAAAAATATTATTATTTACTTTTAAATATATTTTCATAATTAAAATATAAAAATGAAAATATTTTATTTATCAGAAAATATATATATAAAAAAGCTTAGAATGCTTGGATTCTTAAAACCTTAAGTATATTGATCTTTATGCAAATAAACTAATTCATGGTTTGTATCATTTGTTCATCTTTCTTTTGAATTTCAATAAATATTTCGCTTACCTCTCAATTCGTTTACGAACGATGCAAGGTGTAACGTTGCATCTATCCCTTATTGCACGAATCTGGCGAGCCAGGTATCACACCCTAGCTACCTAGGACCGATATTATTTATACTGGGGTCGGGTACAGATGTAGTTATATTTGGAGAAGCATTATTGAAGGTAGCTAGAAGTGTGGTTACTACTGGTATGATTTGGGTTGTTGGGGACGATAGTGCTCGGAATAAGTGATGTCATAGGTGGATCCCACGACCTCAATTCTTTCAGGCCGATCGATTACCCCATGTGGGGGACAAACACCCAACCTTCCGTTCAGGTCTGCGACCTTATGCAGGAGAACAGAAAGAGAGTGGAACGTGCGTGCAAAGAGCTGACGGCTGGGTGAGATATGTTTACAGCGAAGGATGTTGATGGCGTTAATTATTATGTCTATACCATTGCATGCGGGGAGGATATCATAAAGCAGACATGCACTATGATCCCAGCGCTCTGCAGGCATGGCATCTAATACTATCCGCGCGCTCAGCCTATAAGATGAGATGGGACTTGGGAAGGATGTGTGCTGCAGCTGCTGGCCATCTGACAGAACGGGATGGAGTGTATTTGGGGAGAGAAGGGGGGGCACATTGCCTGGCTCAGGTAGATATCAAGTCCCATACGTTCTCTCTACTGGAATGGTTTGAAAATGCCTGCAAAATGGACGGGAAAAGTAAGCAATTCAGTCAAATAGTAAACGCATGTGATGCGCACAAAGATTTCTCTCCCTTGTGCGCACAGGCCGCACCCACCACATCACAGACTTATCCTGTGCCTCCGCCGTTCTTTTATGGATATGTTGCATGCGTTCATTCATGGTCCTGTGTCGAAAGGATTTCGGTTTCTATCAGCGATCGAGAAGCAGTATTTCAAATCGATCATAGGTGAATGAATGAGACCCTCGTAAGAAAGAAAGCATAGGCGAGGGAGAATGAAGGTGCAGTTTGGACCAAGAAGGAGGAAGAAGGAAGTGACGGTCCATGGCAAAGAGAAAGGAGGATTAGTGGTAGAGCCGTAAATTTGGAAGGGGGTTCTAATTATTTGTTTCATATTATTATATCACAATGATTGTTCTAAACAACAGAAATGTATCAGATAAGAAGGGAAACCTCATAATTAATGATCCGTTCTTTTAGTCAAGTTTTGCAAATATGATTTTATTTGAATGAGAAAAACAGCGTATTTTATGGCTATAACTTCTACTAATTCAGATAAGATCCTTTTTTTTTTTTTTTTTTTATGTGAACGAAAAATATGGTAAGGAAAACAAATCCTTGAACAGGACATTTATCCACGAAGGAAAGACTTGTGGAGTAAGAAGGAAACCTTGACTAAGGTAGGTATGATTTGGAGATAGAAGAAAACATATACGTACCTTGAAATATACTTAATAATCTCATAATAACTTGAAATTCAAACAATCGAAAAAAAAATAAAATCCATTTGATTATTTAACATTTTTAAGAAATGATAGTAAGTTTAGCAAAAAAATAGAGTTAGTAAAAATTGATCCGACCCGATCCGATATAACCCGATAAATTTATTAATCCGATCTGAAATTAAACCGACTCAACGTTGATCTGAATATAAGTAACCTGACCCGACTCGACAAAATTAAATTCGATATTAACCAGTTAGGATAATATAAAAAATAAGCATATTTTATTATTTATTTAAAGCTTCAAAACTATATTATTATTTAAATTTTACTTATTTTTCTTACTTTTATTATGAACTTACTTATTCACCAAAGATATTCTAATTTTATTGATTTTTTTTTGTAAAAACACAACATTAAAAATTAATAATAAGAGAAAAATAACAATTAATAACATATTATTAATCACATGCTTACATGAAGTTAAAATTAATTTTTGCCTATGAGGTTAATGAGTTAGATTAATTTTGGTGGTCATTGTCCAATTTGACCTAAATCCAAAGTGATTCGATCTAACATAAGCTTGATCCGAACCCCACCGACCCATCAAAACCTAAAAAAGCCTGATTCGTCAAGTTAACCCAAACTTGACCCGTCAAATTAACTAAAATACAAAATCACCCGAATACGAGCTTGCTCGGCCCAAACCTAACCCGATAGGGTTGTAAACAAAGCGGGTTCAGGACAGGTACGCTCATACCCGCACCTTATAAGAAAATTAGCATCCAAATTTGTACCAGTATTCCTAACAGGTATCTACTAACGCATCCATATTTGTATCCATTGGATATCAGCTGTTACCCGATGGATAATTTGTTTACCCATTAACGGATATTATCTAGCGGATAAATCTATTACCCAACAGATAAACCCATTTAGAGTTAAACCAAATGAAAATTTTAACCTTAATTTATAATACTATATTTATTTTAAAATTATGGATAAAAGGGTTATTATATATACGGTAAATGGGTACAAATGGGGATACAGATATGGGTACAGGTACATATATAGATATCACATACTCGTATTCGTACCCGAACCTAATGGGTATTTTTTTCCATCATCCATATCCATCTATCCATATCCCTTTAAGTATCCGACGAATAAAACCTATTAGATTTCGGGTAAAATCCGTCCTATTTATATCCCTAAACCCAACCCGACAAGCTAACCCGAATTAATCCAAACCCGACCCGACTCGAAACTGAACTACCTCAACCCAAATTTGATTCGACCTGATAAATTAACCATATACAATCCGAATGTACAACGATCCAAACCTAAACCTGACCCAAACAATAAGGCGACCCAAAATGATCTAATCCGACCCACAACTGACCCGTAAAGAAAAATGACCCACAAATAACCCGATTCTAACTCAAACCGCCCGACCTGATTGTCACCTATAGAAAAAAAAAATATTTATTTTTCTATTAATATTATAGAAGATATGTTTAAAAAATAATTTAGTAGACTCAATTAGTAAAACTAACTTTGAAAAAGAAACAATATTGCACGATTGATTATGGGTTCAAAATCAAAGGCATACATTGTCCTGTTATGATTAATGGTTAGGGCTTGTTTGCCAACCATGATAAATTTTATTCAAATATTATTACGATAGCATTAAGGAGTTGAGTTGTTGTATAACTAAAAGTATGGAGTGGCATAACTAAGAGTACGGAATTGATGCTATATTTCTTATTAGAGATAATATAATATAAGTGGATGTAAGGTTGGAGTAAGGTTCTAATTGGAATTGTAAATAAGTCAAGAATGCAATTATAAGCTCGTTCAAAAATTAATTCAGCTTATTCATTTAGTAAAATGAATTGCCCTGAATCTTAATTAAAAAATTCGGATCGACTTATTTATATCTTATATTTAAAAGTTCAACCTAACTCATTAAAAACTCGATTTACCTTATTTATTTTGTAAATCAAGCCAAACATGAACTTTATTTTAATTTGGGGGTGTTTGATTTAAATCGACTTATTTACAATTCTAATTATAATAGATACTTATTAATGAACTATCATTGATATATATGTGTCCATACGCGCAAGCGTGCGGGAAACAAACATATTAGTTACGAACATATCACAAGCCTTACTATTTTGTCCTATTTAATAAATTAGATAATTCATTTCTTAGCTTACTTATTTTTTTCAATTTTGACATCAAGCTTGACCACGATCATCCCATATTAATCGAGACAGGCATTCCATAATTTGAAAAGAACACTTTATGATTATAATATGGGTTGACATAACTCAGAATCATTTTGTCAAAATTCAACTTTTCTATTTATTGTATATCCACTATGATTAAGACAACCATTTTGTGTAAGACAACCAACGGGCAAAAGATGGGATAATCATAACATTTCACCTAATTCTAGTTACCATGTATTTCAAATAATTTTATCTGAAATTATGTGCTCTAATTTATTTTTTTTCTTACTATTATTATTTTATTAATGTTTTAGTGTAAGATTATTAAAATGATAATTTTTTAAATATTGCATATATTTGTAATCTTAATTGAAAACTTTTGAATCCTTTGATTTTTCTTATAATTATTTTTAGAAACTCCTAGAATTGTTCTCATATAAAAAAGAAGCAACATTAAAACCTTACAAATTTCAAAAAGAACTCTAACAATTTCAAAAGAATTTTAATATATATATATAAGATTTATTAATTTTTTACTGATCTGGAAATTTTTTTAATAATTGTAGACTAAGGCCCTATTCTTATTAGGTTATTTTGTCGATCTAATCAATTCCAATTTGATATAATCTAAGGTGATCGGATTTGACCATATCTAAATGAGAATTTTCAATAAGTTATTATTGCTATATTACAATTATTAATGTCTTAATACGTATTTTTTCTAGTATTATTATTATTATTATTATTATCATTGACTTTATATTTGATTTTCATTATCAAACTTTTATTGATTTAATCTGATAAGCTTTGAAAATAGGCTAAGGAGAACATGCCTTAAAAATAACATATTACTACACTAAAACTAAAATTCAAAACACATGCTACTTAAATAAAATTATTTGAAACATATAGTATGTGAGTGAGGTTAGGCCAAATGATCTAATACTAGAGTACAGTTTATCCTAAAAGGTACAATGAAATATTTATGAAACCACTATTAATTAGCTGATGTTAAAGAAATATCTTAAAAGTAAAAAAGCATCCCAAGTCTATCTTGCTGGCAAACTATTCGACACTTTTTGTTAACAAATAGTATAAACGATCAAAATGCCTTGACTAGTAATTAGACCACTATTAATTTACTCCTAAATCAACTTAAAATATCTTAATTTAAAATCAATGGAAAAGATCATCAAATAATGAGCTTAGTTCCTTGCGGTGTTTTGATAGAAACTATAAAATGGCTGTAGTTTGATAACGAGATGCACTTACAAGCATTTCATAAAATTCTCTTTTCAAATTTAAGTCACTCTAACCTTGAATATAGCTTCAAAATTCCTAAGATGCTCTCGAAACGGTAAGAAAACTAATTAAATATAGCTTCAAAATTCCCAAGATGCTTATGGTGTTACGGGTTGATGCTTGTATCCCCTCCGTCCTCTCTTGCCTTTTATGGATAAAAACCAGAACGGAATGCATCCCCATCCTTATCCCCTAACATAAAATCAATTGCTATAGCCCACATGCACCTTTTTTTAATCTTTTATCAGTGATTCTCTATCCCAAATCCGGTGAGGAGTTAATCTCCATACTCATTATAATCCCTAATTAAAAGTCTCATTCCAAAACTCTATCTCTAATACTTAAAACATGTCCCAAAAATTAATTACACAAACAAAATATCAAGTGGATAATGGACACAAATAATCCCTTCTCCAATTCAAAAACGACAACTAGAAAGTTGGTCATATACCAAATTACCAACCAATTACAAAGAACAACCACCATATTGATCTAGGTCAATAAAAAAATGAACAAAAATATAATTTAATCTGAAATTTAAGGGACAACGATTCAATTAATCGAAGCAAAAGCCGACAAACGATTGAGGAGGAGGATTGGAGGCCTAGACTACAACAATGGATAGAGGTTTAATGTGAAGTAGACTAGAATTCTTTACTTCAAATTGATTAATGAAAGAGAATAAGAAGGATGACAACGTAGCTATAATTGGGAGATAGAACAAAGAAGACAAGATGAGTGGCAAATAGAGTAAAAGGTACGCACTATTGCTAATGATAGTAGAGATGAGCCAAGGGCCAAGATTTGTGGTTGAATGTTGATGCTTGAAAAAGAGATTGAAGGCTAGAGGATTGAAAATATGTGTGTGTGTGAGAGAGAGAGAGAGAGAGAGAGAGAGAGATTTGTAATTTAATGTTAAATCATGAAAAGTAGATTGAAGACAAGAGTTTTGAAAAGATGAGAAAGAGAAAGAAAACAAAGATAATTGAAGCCCATCATTAATTTAGCAACCCTAAAAAGAAAAAAAAATCATACAATTTATGTATTTTTTGAGGCCTATATAGGGAATAGATACCCTATATCCATCCCGCCCAAACCCAAAACAATCCCTAAATCATTTTCCCAAACCCAAGCAAAGAATCCGTGATGGGCCCCAAACTCGTGAAATAATATTTCCATCCCTATTCTCTTTAGGTTTTAAGGTTATGGTGAAATGCATTATGGAAATATCTAGTAAAGGTGAGAAGAAGAGATTGATGAAATCTACTAGTGCAACAATGAAGATTAAGTGTGCATTATTCATTTCTAGTTGTGAATCATCGAAATTAAATAGGGCTTTAGCAAAATTCACAACAACAATGAAGATCCAGTAGTGAAGGATGAAAAACTTTTGATCAAAAAAGAAATAGGGTTGAAAAATCTAGATCTATACTTCAATTGTTAGGTTGAAGTGAAGTGTTAGTCTTTTCATGCAAATATGATAAATAAGAAATATACTAGTGCATTCTATAGTACTTGTCCCTAAAAATGTGAGCTTAATGGTGGAGCGACTGTGTGGGGTCCTAAACCTAGTGAGGAAATAAAAGTATAGAAAAATTTAATTGGTTCAAGGATATTAATCTTGGTTCCCAAACACTCTCAATTTGAGAGTTTTAGCTAGCCTTAGTATTTCCATGTTTAATTTATCTTCTATTAGTGTGAACATTACTTCAAACGTATACAAACTAGTTGAAGAGGATATAAGTGAGCCACATTTTAGGATGATATATTATAAAGATAAATTATCCACAAGGGATTCGAAGTAATGTTCTTACTTGGACTATATAGCACCTCACATTGTGAGTGAGATCATTACATTGAAGCTTATGAATGATTAGGGGCAAGGGAGGTTGAGTCTTAGTAGGATACACTTTTTGGATATATTTTTGGGAATGATCCCTAGAATGAGAAAATGTGTGGCTTTGTTAGGTTTCAATGAACTAAGGTGGATTTGCAAAAAATTCACCATCTTTTTCTTATTTAAATTTCAATCTTAAGCAAATGCACCGACTATTCTTTAGTATCCTTGGGCTTCTTTAATAAACATTAGTAAAACAATACTAGCATGCCACTTGAGTATGGATCTAGTGATTTACTTAATATAATTACAAGTTGTGTGGAACTTATTATTTCTACTATTAGTGTTACCATGACTTAGGATAGAGTGTTTAAACCTAGAGATGTTGAGAAATTGATATCCTAGACCTTAAAGACAATGTATTGTCTTAGAGGATGGAATTTAATTGGAAGCCTACAGATGGTGGGCTTTTTGATATGTTAGGTTACTTTATTTACCAAATATACTAGACAACATACCAACACTGCCTCTTGGTTGATGAAAAAAGAGAAGCACCCAAGAGAAAAACTAATTTAAAACGTAAAGGTAGGGTTGTGAGTAGGGTTGTAAAAGAGCCGAGCCAAGTCGAATACCCCTAGGCTTGGGTTCAGCTTGTTTAACTAAATGAGCCTAAAATGATGTTTGGGCTCAGCTCGTTTAATTAAACGAACAAGTCGAACCGAGCTTTTAACGAGCCAAGCAGAGCCGAATACCGAACTAGTTCAACTCATTTACAGCCCTAGTTGTGAGATGTGTTAACTCTAATATATCTATTAGCTAACCTATTAAGAGGGATAATACTATGCAAATTTCTTTGGGAAAGAACCCTCTCAACTAATAAAGCCTCTACTTACAAAAGAGTGATGAGTGGTCAAATACTTATATAACACCCCAAATTTTACTATTAAAAAAATTCATTTATAGTGCAAGCATAATACCAAAATAGTTGGGTGTTATCACCGTATTTGACGTAACTCTATCTTACCAAACCATCATCATATCAATTACAAGGCAAAACAATTATAATATAAAATATGATAATTAGAAAAAAAAATAAGGAGAAACTTCATAAACATAAATACAAGTCGTAGAATAACTTCGAGTATAATATCCGATTACAAAGACAAAGGGATACCATGAATCTAAGAGTAAAAAAAAAATATCTAGATAAAACTATCATTTGAATAACATGACTCTACGCCCAAAAATTCAGATACATAAAGTCAGTCCACCCCTCATAAAGCATCATAAGGTGCAAAAGCATCCACTAGGTCCTCATTGAACTACATATATACATCCGGATCATTTTCTCTTAGGAATGAACAATACCCATGAAAATGATGGTCAATACACTAAGTATTGAGTAAGATGACAATACAATTGAGTAAGGGATATAAATGATTACATGAATTCATAGTGGAAAATAAGTATACACATGAGATACATAAACCAATGCAAGGTAATAACTAATTCCTCTCTCATTTTTAGATGTAACATATTTCAATCTTTTATTTATGTTGAGTTTAGGGACCTCACTATTATTAATCTAGTGGAATGGACTGAAGTATATTTCAGGCATAACACACCTTAGCCACTATTATCGTTTGGCAAAACGAGCCCAACATAAAATATGGAAACATGCTTCTAACTGCTATACTTGAATCGGTGGAATGGTCTAAAATAGCTCTCTGGGAAGAACATGATTGAGCTACTATTATCGTCTAGTGGAATAGACACAACACCTCTGTCCTAACTCACGTAATCTATCACTTTAAGTAATTAATGCCTTATCCATTAGTTACATTATCTCAAGTAATATTCTTATTCATGTTTAGTTTAGGGTCCCACTATTATTAATCTAGAGGAACGGATTGATGCACCTCTAAAAAAAATACATCTGTGCCACTATTATTGTCTAGTGGAATGAGCCCTTAAAACACCTTGACTCAACTCGCATGATATTTCAAGATAATTTCTTATTTGTGATTGGTTTGATTGGTACAAAAAGATAATTGAATAAAGTAAAGCAGAACCACGTAGATATCAATGACGTTCTCAAGGATTTATATCCATATACTTCCTAAGAAAATCTATTTTCACATTTTAAGCACAACTTCTTCCATATTTCTTATTATCCACCAAATTTAGTGTCGCTTCCTCAAATATTATTATTATCAACATACTTGAAAAACAAGGCCTAAGTCTTACACATACGATAACAACCTTATCTCAAGAGTTAATATTCATGATGCTTATAAAACCCTAATTTCACAAGTACGTCATAACCTATCCCATAAGACTCCTATGATTACAGAATTCAATATACCTTCCTAAATTTCATTATTAATAACATATCCAAAAATCATGGTCTAACTCTAACATTTCAGACATGCGATAATAACATCGCTATTTTAGGGTTACTATTCCCAACTTAAACAATCTCCTCCATATATCACCATACATAATAAATACTCATTCCCCACTATCCATATTTATTCAATATACAATACAATACCACATATCATACTAATTTTCTTAGGGTTTCAATATAGAAATTATTGTAACGATATCGCATGTTTCTTCTCTTACTCACTTTTCATCATATCGTGTCATTCTACCGCATCACAATATTGATCAATGTGAAATTAATAAGATAGCAAAAAAACACAACAATATAATAATTATATTAGATGATTAGCACAAAACAATAACTATGATTAATATCCTTACAATAAAATGGGCATCAATCTCTAAGCATGTATATTATCCTGCCTCCTCTAGAATCTCAAAAAAAATCACCTAAGAGACCATTAAAAACACCATTAGAACATAATGATATAATTAAAGAAGATTTAAGGTAAGGAATATTGAAATAACGAAGGAAAATCAGACTAACACAAGGTAAGGGCTTCAGTGGAAGGTTGTGCAACAAAGAGAGGAGAAACGATTAAAGCTGTCAAACTAAAGGGGGTAGAAATGACATTTTGTACACTTTATAAGGGGTAGTAAAAAACTAAGGGAGGACAAATAAGTGCGGGTTTAGAATTAGATTTATGATAAAAATAACTACAATTAGGGTATTAGGATAATTTAACTAACAAATATCTAGGGTTAGGTTTAGGTTAAAGTATTAATAACTTGGAATAGAGATTAGGGTTAAGTTAAGAATTAAAATTAAGGAATAAGGGTAAGGGAGAAATATTAAGTTCTCAAGAATAGAATTAGGTTAAGATATTTATTTTTTCGGATTAGGCTTAGTTAAAATTCAGGGTATTACATTACTGCTCCCTTAATATAGATTTTGTCCCAAAAGTCAAGAAGTTGAGGTTAGGGAGGAAAAGAAAGAGGATGTAAGGAAAGATGATCTCGGTAGTTAACTCTATCGGATTTGACACAACACTAGCGGGAATTAGCCCCTTAAAAGAGAGAGAGCCCTGAAACCTAATACACCTATGTTGAAAAGGTTAGGATCCGACTCATGCATATCCTTCTATTTCGCCTAGGTTGCCTCCTCTACTCGATGAATGCTCCAAAGGATCTCCATGAGTGGAACTAACCTTATATGGTTCTTGCAAACCGTGGTTTCATGAATCCGAAAAGGTACCTCCACATAAGATAAAGAGTCTTCAAACTCGATGTCATTAAGTCTATTCACATGGGACAACTTTGCAATATACTTCCTCAATTGAGATATTTTGAAGACATTTTGAACTTAGAAGTGGTAGGTGGTATGCAACCTCATAAACGTTATCAAGAATAAAATAAGGACCAATGTATCTCAGGCTCAACTTAACCTTCCTACTAAATCTCTGCACCCCTTTAGTGTGTTAAACCCTCAATAAAACACTTTCCCTTGATTTAAATCCGTCACCATGATGCCTCTAATCTGCATAGCTTTTTTGGCGACTTTGAGCTACTTTCATATTTTCCTAGATCAACCTAACCCACTAATTCATCTCCTTAATCATTTCTGGTCTAAGTATAATAGTATCACTAATATTGCTCCAACCTAAGGATGTCCATCACTTGCGTCCATATGGTGCCTCAAAGGGTGTCATCCCTATTCTAGTGTGATAACTGTTATCGTTCAAAAACTCAACCAAGTGTAGATGATCCTCCAAATTCCTCAAAGGGTATCATCCCTATGCTAGTGTGATAACTGTTATCTTTTAGTATCTGAATTGTCCTCTTAAGCTACCCATATGTAGCTGAGTGGAACATTACTCATTTTTAATATCGTGGCCATAGTCGCCTACAACTTTTCCTATAAGTGCGAAAGAAATCTTGAATCCTAATCAAAGACTATGTCGGTAGGTGTGTGTAACACCTCGTATTTTTTAACTTCAAAATTTCAAGGTTAATGATTTTATTTGCATAATTTGATAACAATATTTAATTATATTAATTTCAATTTATTTTATGGTTTTATCGCTGATTTTGAATTCTTATTATAATTTAATTAATCATTGTCGTTGTGGATCATTCTTGATAAATTTGTTTATGACCATGATTTTATTATATTCATATGATTTTAATTTCCGTTTAAATATATATATATATTTCCTTTCTTTCGCGTGTTTTGATTTTTATTATTTGAGCTTATTTTTTTTATTATAACTTTGTTATTTCATTATAACTTTATTTTGGAGTTATATTTTTTTAATAAAATAAATTATTTAAATTATAAAATTTTCTTTAAAATAGTAAAATCATTTTCATGATTTTATCCGTAGAAATATTTCCAACCTTCAATTTTATTTGTTTTTTTGAGGTCATTAATATCTTCAAAAAATTTTAAATTAAAAAATTTGTGCTTTATTTATGACTTTCTTTCCAAAATTAAATTGCTTCGGTTTTACCCTTTTTGGTTTGCGAAGAACATTTTTTAGAAATCGTTTAAATTAATCTCAGTTCATTAGAGTATTGTTTAAATATTTATAGATAGTTTTAAATACTTTTCTATTTCATATTATTTATTTTTTTAAGTAATATAAATATTTGCGTTCATCAATATTTTCCTCTGAAAGCTGTTCTAAAATTCTTCAAAAAGCTTTTATATTTACTTTATCTCTTCGGGTCTTTACAGAATGATTTTTGCCAAATGAGTTTCTAATAAAATCATATGTTAACATTATATATGTTTAGTATTCTCATTGTACATATGTATTATAGAAAAAAATGAAACCGAACCGGACAACCTTTTTTCCTTCTCTCTCTCTCTTTTCTTTTATCTTCTCTTTCTCCCTTTCCCATTTTTCTTTTTTGTGTGAAACCCAAACCCCAACACCCAACCTTCTAGCCGTCCCCATATTCAATCTCCCATCATAGCACCACTCCCTTATCTTCATCCTCATCAACCCATCGAACCACAACAACGCTACGCCGCGCACCACCATCACCATTGCTGATGTCAGCAGCAACTAGGAAAAGCAAAACTAGCATCAATACACGAAGACAGCAATGATGTGCCACCGTCCGGCCACTACCAGCATTGCCAACCACCGGTGAATGTTCCTTCATCTCCGTCGGAGCTTCCTCGGTCTTCACCGGGTCTGATTCACAAACTTTCGTTTGGTATAAATATTTAGAAAATCCAAACTTTGAAATTCAATTGATATTGTATTAATTGGCTTATGATAAGCTAAATTAGTTGTTTAATTATGTGTATATATATGTGTGTGTGTGTGTGTGTGTGATTTATTTAGAGTGGTTAATTGTAGTGTATGTAGTTAATTTGTGAAAATTAAAATTTTGACCTACTTATGTCCAGACTTTACGGATTCATCAGATTAATCTATTTTTAATAAATTGATTATGTAATATGTTATAAAATGTATCTAATTTTATATTAGAACTGTCAATTTGAGCAATTTGTATGGAGTTAATCATAATTAGATTTCTAGGTTAAAATACTTGTGTATCAAAATTGAATTGTATAATTAAGTTTTTTTATAAAATTAATGTTATAATATTTTTTGAAATGTATTTAATCTTATGTTGGAAGTGTCAATTTGAAAAAAATTTGTGAAATCAATCGGAATTGGATTTTTAGAAAAAAATAATCTTATAGATCTCAATTGAATTGTGTAATCGAGTTATTTTATTCATTTAATTATCAAATTTACATTATAATATATTTAATTGCAATCTCAAGCTGTTAATTTAAATATTTTAATGAGAATTGACCAGATTAGCATTCCGGATGTAGAAACCTAATTGTGTTAAATTGGGTATTTCTTTTATTATTTTTAATTAATTAATTATATACTATATTATAAATAAGGCCTAATTGAATTTATAAATATTCAAATTAAATAAATTATTATAATCCAACCGACTTTTATTTTTGGTCCTAAAACGCTAGCTTTCAAATGAAATTAGTCATTTATATAGTTGTTTTTTCTAAAATTGAATTTATAGAAATAGTTGAAATGACCTTTATTGAATTATAACACCTTCAATTTGGATTAATTGATTTGAATTATCCGAGTTTGTGCCTTGAGCTTTAAAACCCTACATTTTTGGAAATGATTATCTTAAGATGGTTATTCGTAAAAAAAAAAATTAAATTGATTATCTATATTTATTTAAAATTAGTTTAATTGTGTTTTTAAACTATCAATTAGAGGTAATCAAAATGAATTAGTTGGTTTGCTGTCCAGGCTCATAAACCCTAAATTTTGGAGATAGTTTATTAAAATAATTTGCTTATGTTTCTTTCACCTAGTAGATTACTAGCTTTGATTTAAAATCATTTGAATTGTATTTTTATCTTATCGGTGTAGATTAGTTCTTTGAAATGGGTTGATTTCTCTTGTTGATTGTAAAACCTAATTAATAGGTCATTTTTGATAAAATTAACTTATCATCTATTAAACTTTCCCTATTTTTCTAAATTAATTTGAAATGCCCTAAGTGATATGTGTTGAACCCAATTTGGTTAATACTTCATTTTAAATCTTAATAGAATTGTGCTTACGAGTCTTAGGTTTTGGACACATTTTCTAATAAAGGTTGTATGTATCTCTCTTTATTGATTAAATTATAATTGTAATACCCAATATTTTGTAGATGGTTGAATGAGAAGTATGCCAAATTTTGGGCCTTTGATTTTTATTTAATGCTATGATTTGGTTAGGGATAAAGTTTGATTTGAAGGTATGTTGAAAAATGGAGTTTATTGAGTTTTGCAGGCAAATCGATTGACTGGTTCCATGAGTCGAACAACTAGTTTGTTGTTTCAGCAAATTTAGTTTTCTCGACTACACCGATCGATTGGTTAGGGAGAATCAATTGACTGGTGGTAGAATAGTCGACTAGTAGACATAAACCCATTGACTGGTTTGTCGAGTAGGTTATATTTTTTGAGCTTAATTTTATAAAAAAAATCCCTTACACTGAAATAGAATCTTACCAACCTATTTCAATTTGTCTATAAGAGATTCCTAACTATTTTCATTATGCATTTAGCTAGAAATATTTTCTCGAATTGATCTAGAGGTTGATTGAGACAATTGAGTGGGAGAGATGACCTCAGCATTATCATCCTCCTTTTCTCTCCTTTGCACGATTTTGAGATCAATGCTTTGATATCAGGCATGATTCTGAGTAGTTGGAAGATTCCTTCCTCACCGACCTTCCATTACTTCATTCGTGTATGCTAATTCTGATCTAATTGACCTACATTATCTAAAGACACCATTTGAGCTATGGAGATTAAGTCAGCAAATCCTAGATGAAGTCGGTCCATTCTACTTGAATTCAAACGGTTAATGGTAGGGTTTTGAGTTGATTCCCAAACCCTCAGTGTTTCCCTTCGATTGGTTGGCTATGAATAACCCCAATCATCCCTTATATGCACCTTTCTTTAAGCCACTGAATCCTCTAAGTTTTGTATTCACCATCCTTCTCTCCACACTTTGAGCCTTACCAATCTATTTTCACACACTCTTGTGATCCTATCTCTGGCTCTCTCTTGTTTCAATTGTTAAGCAAGGAATAGTTAGATTCTAGGAAAAGGGTGGAGTGGTCCAATTGAGCTTCTTACCTATTTTACCTCAAGTTGTATGTTCTTATTTGGTGTAATGCCTAAGTTTAACATAGTGGTTTTAAGGTTTTCAAGGCTGAGATTTCCCACAGTTGGAATTTCTGGTTTTAAGGGGAGTTAGCCTGCATCAAGTAAGTGATTATTGCTTATAAAATGTTTAGTAAGTATTCTTGCATGTTAGATGTTACCTTTAGTTGATTTCTGCATGTTATCATGAATGAATACAGTTTGTATAAGTAATTTGAATGATTAGATGGCATGATTTGAGTAAAAAGCGTTAAATTTGGTAAAAAAAAAAATAGGATATGATGATTCCATGTTGAGAAATAAATGTTAATTTAGTTGAAAATATGTTAGATTGTGTTGATATATGTTTTAATATAGTTAAGGATGATTTATATGTAAGAATCTACAGGAAATTTATGATTTGGTGCTATGTTAGAGAAAACCAATCGACTGGTTAGGTTAAACCGATATACCGATTCCTAGAACATTTAACTAGTTGACCTAACTCATCGGCTGGTAAGCCTGCAAAGACCTTGGCCTTGCTCTTCTCTTAAACTCATCGAATGGCTTGGCAAAACTGATTGACTGGTCTATGATTAGTCGATTGGTTTGCCCAAACCAATCGATTAGTTGGTGCAACCGATCGACTAGATGGGCTAGACCGATTGACTGATTTAACTGGTTTGTATGATTTGTTTTTTTTTTGGTTCTGTTATGATTTGAGGCTATGCATGGGACTACATCATAATTATTAATAGGATAAAATACAGTTTTTATCATGGATTATTGGCCTAATAAAAGGATTAAAATAGATCATTTTTATGGTATACTCTATGAGTATGTAAAGGAAAAATGGGTATTTCACTTATGATAAGTGATGATATTGAGAAAAGAGTAATGAAAATCAACATGGGCTTGAATTAAATGATATGGTGGATATGACTACTATTGGACAAGGACAAATGAAAACCCATATGGTTGAGAGAATGCATGAAAAAAAAGGATCGGTATGGATTAACATGGAAGATTGCGTTGCTTTCTTTGTATGGGCTTTGTATGATCACCCATCCTTATGAATAAAATACCAATCACATAAAGTGAAATAAATTCTAGTTGAATATGGGTCTAGGTTACCCGATCCTTGATTAGATACCTGGGGTTAGTCTACCTTATATCGTTTTGGTGCCTTTGGGCTTTGCCTTCCAGTTGGATCTTGAGAGGTCTCAATACCTTACCTACTCTAGATACTAATAATGTACTATGGGGTATCAATACAAAAGAGTCTAGTTACCTAGGTGGTTAGCTTCAGCCTAGACTTATGTCCATATTGGTTGGCTTCAGCCTGAACTTATATCCATTTTGGTGATTGGCTTCGACCTGGAATTTATGTCCCTTATTTAGATAAGCTTCCATGGTATGTAAGACCATGAGGTGGTGCACAATTCATCACTCAATGATAATAAAATATGGATGATAAATAATTGGATGGTAAATTAAGAATGACGACTAAGAGAATGGTTAATACTTGGTTAAGAATGGAAGTATTGGTATGATTGATTGAAAATTGATAAAATTTGGGTTATACACTTGGATAATGGTCAAAATGACTAATTGGTTTTGGAATGGAATATTGATTAAATGATTGACCTATCTCATAAATAGGTAAGTAAATGGCATATCCTAAAGGATGGAGTAATTGGAAACAAACCTTAGACGTTGCTTGGATTATCCTTGCTAGTATATGTGTGAGTGTTCATGTGATGATAATATGAAACCAAGCATGATATATTCTATTTTGTTGAGATTTCATGATAGCATATCTCTATGTACTCTTACCTTCATATCTATATGTATGCATGGCTTTACCACGACACATGTTTCATCTTATTTCCATGTACGGTAGAATTCGTATAATTGTGTTTACATTGAGGGAGAAACTTGGATTACTCAATATATAACGTATTGGTGTACCCATTTTCTCATTCACCTGCTCATTCCCATGATAAGAGGGTCATGTGAAAGTCTTTGAAGATGGCCAGTAAAGAGCCTACCTTAGTTGGGTTGGGGCTTGAGAGCTAGGCCATCCAGAAGGCTTTGGTAGGGTTAGTGGCTGATCGAGATTTTAAATTGGGTGTCATATCCTAATTTGTTTTATTATAGCCCCCATAATTTATCTACATGTATTTTGTAATAATTTTTCAGAGCCCGTTAGGGTCCTCCGATTTAATCAATATTGAAGTTGTTAAATTAAATTGTTATTCTGCGCACTCAATGGTTTTAAGTGTTTTAATTGGTTTAGCTTTGTATATGCTATGGGGTAGGTGGCGAACGTCTATGATGTGTAAGGTACGGCAGTAACACCCCATTTTTTCTAGGTATTTTATGCTTCCACAAACATTTTAACAAAAAAAAATTGTAGTGAAAATTTTGGGTGTTACAGTAATACTTGAATTGTTGACTGATAAGATAGCTTCTAACCTAGTCCTATAATTTATAACCGTAATTTAGGAAAAAATTATTGTAGATTGCTAAGCTCTCAATATCTCTCCTCTCTTTCTAAATTTCTTTAGCTAGCTTTGGATTTAAGTAAGCCATTACTTACCTTTGCTCATGGTGGAATCATGGGATGTATGTCTTCTTGAAATGGAGAGTGATAAGTATACTTAACATTATTTAAGTTTGCCTAGCATATACTATGTTTTTGTGTGGTAATTTTGGGGGTGTTAGGTGGGACAGTAACATTATCCATTTTCTATTTTACCTTTCACATATTTTTCTTTCAAAAAAAACTTTACTAGAGTGAATTTTAGAGGTGTTACAATGTACTATGCCTACTCATCACAATCCTCATACAAGAATCGATCAGCTGATCCATACTCCAAGTCGACTTTATTGGGACAAATACTACTGAATTAGTAAACCTTGTTGACAATAACGAAGATTGTATCGCACCCATTGTGAGTCCACGATATCCCACTCATAAAATCTATCGAGATAGAGCCCCACTTCCACCTTAGAACGTCTGAGGGTTTGATTAACCCTACAGGTAGGGTTGTTCACGGTTCAAATATCCGATATTTCAGATATTTGATTGTCGGATATTTGAAATTTCGAATATCTAAAAATGATATTTGATATTTGATTTGAAACTTCGGATATCCGAAAGATCGGATATTTGAATTTTCGGATCGGATATCATCGGATATCAACTATAACCGATATTAGCCGAATACAATTTCAAATATAAAAAAATTACCAAATGACAAATATATTTCATATTATCCAATTTGTTGAGCGAATGCTTAGCAAATATCCGATTCGCTAAGCAAATATCCGAATTACTCAACAAATATCCAATGTTAAAACTAAAATAAGAAAGGAGTGGATTGAGTCTATCGGTATGCAGAGTATTTTTTATTTTTATTTTATTTTTATAAATATCTAAAAAGGGATTGTATTAAAAATATAATTTCAATTAAATTAAATTTTTCCCCAAATAATAAATAAAGTAAGTAAAAATTATACACAGACACATATAAATTTATTTATATACAATTATATATAAAATAAAAAGTTATAAAAAATGTATAAACATTTTTCTTCGGATCGGATATTATTTGTATTTGTGGGATCGGATATTTGGTTTGTTTGACTTTTCTTTGACCGGATCGGATATTTGATTTGAAAAAAAAAATCGGATCGGTTATTTATTTTTTTGGATCGGATCGCTTCGGATATCAGATCAAATAAGCAGATATCGGATAACATGAATAGCCCTAACTGCAGGTATTTGGTGATCGATCTTGACCTTCAGATAGAATAGACACCTCGACACAAACTTTACTACCTTTCACTTCATACGAGGCCACCAATAGATCCTCTTTAGGTTCTTATACAACTTATCCCCTCCTAGGTGGATTGAATACAGAGTATAGTTCCACTCCTCCGTTGCCCGATGCTTTAGATCAGTGCAACTCTGAGATATAAAACCATGACCTCTAGAGCAAATGCTACCATCCTCATGAATCCTTAAGCTTTCCCACATGGATCTTATAAAAACCCTCTATATAATCGTCAAAGCACTCGTTCGAACATCTAAATCACCATGTTGGATCAACTCAACCCCTATCTCACTGAGCTCCTCAAGTGATTGGTTAGACACAACAAAAACACTCAAGGAGGGCAATGTCTTCCTGATCAAGGCATCTACAACGATATTGGTCTTACCCTTGTGGTAGTTTAAATCGATATTGTAGTCCTTTACCAACTCCATCCATCTCCTCTACCTCATATTCAACTCCTTCTGAGTGAATATATAATTGAGGCTCTTATGGTTAGTGAAGAATCTGCACTTAGTCCCATACAGATAATGCCTTCGAATCTTCAGTGCGAAGATGAGTATTGCTAACTACAATTAATACGTTGGGTAGTTCTGCTCATGCATCTTTAATTGAAAAGAAGTTTAAGCCACTACCTTACCATGGTGCACCAATACACGACTCCGCCCACGCTCCGACACATCACTACAGACCTCAAACCTGTTTTATCTTGATGGCAGTGTCAAAACCGATAAGGTAGTCAAATGTCATTTCAACTCCTAAAATACTCCCTCACATGCGTTATCCCACAGTGATCTAGTTGTCTTCTTCGGGAGGTTAGTTAAGGGATGAGCTACCTTTGAAAGTTATTCAACAAAGCATCTGTAGTATATGACTGATCCTAGGAAACTAAGAACCTCAGGGATGCTAGCGGGTTGCTTCCACTTAGAATTGTTGACAAACCGATCATGCTTGCAAGTCGTCTTGGTTCAGCTCGTTAAGGGCTCATCTCAGCTTGTTTGTTTATTAAAACAAATCAAATCTTAGTCATATTATTAGGATATTTTATTAAATGAGCCAAGCTCCAGCCAAGCAAGGTTCGGATCATTTTCTTGCTACCTAGATCAAATTTAGCTCGAGCTCAGTTTAACTCGTTTATATGCTTAGCTCATTCGTTAATAAACTAGGCTTGTATACAAATAACATAATAAATGATCTAAATAGTTAAATGAGCCTTTAAGCAAGGAAAATAATTAAATGAGTTGATTTGGTTTCTTTAACTCTGAAATGAGTCAAGTAGTTAAACGAGTCGAGTCACGATTCAAATCATGATAAATGAGCCGATTTGGTTCATTATTTTTTTAAAAAAAAAGTTAAATGAGTCGAGACAAGTTGGCTTGCAAGCCTTATTGAGCCGGAGGGTATTTGGCTCATTAAAAACCCTACATCCACTCTACAACTGCCAAAATCTTTGTCATATCCACAACTCCTCCTCCTTCTGATACCAGGTGACCTAAAATGCAACCTTTCGAAGTTAAAACTCACACTTAGAGAGTTTGGCATAAACTTGTTCTCTCTAAGGAGTGAAAAAATCTTACAAATATGCAAATCATGCTCCTTGGCACTTTGAGAGTATACTAAAATATTTTTAATGAACATAATTGCAAACTAATTGAGGAACGACTAAAAAATCCTTATCATCAAGTCCATAAAGACGATATATGCATTGGTGATCCCAAAAAGCATCATCTTGAATTCATAGTTCCTATACCATGTTTTAATGGTCATCTTCATGATGTCTGCCTCGGTGATGCACAATTGATGATATCCTTACCTCAATTCAATCTTTGAGAATATCGAAGCAAGCTGAAGCTGATCAAACAAGCCATCAATCCTTTAAAGTTTATCCTCCAAATTACCAATATGACCATTAAGGTTCATGGTGAGCTAGCTGTAAGATAGAAAATGTGTTAGGAAAATCAGTCCAAGCTTACTAGCACACATACCACGTAAGCACATTAAAAAGGCCACTTACGCTTCCTAGTCTCGATTCTTCACAAGTTAATCCAGGTTTTTGAAGAATTGAGTTTTTTTAAATATGAAAAAGATAGCTAAAATTAGATAGGGAATCATTGTGAAAACCAAAATTTCAAAAATAAAACACAGAATTCAAAACTAAAGCTTTGATACCAACTTGTAACACCCTAAATTTTACAACTCAAGATTTTGGCTTAGAATGGAAATATAATACCAAAATAGCTAAGCGTTATCATCGTAATTGATACAAGTATGACTTACCCCACCATCCTAGATAGCTAAAATTAGATAGGGAATCATTTTGAAAACCAAAATTTCAAAAAGAAAACACAAAATTCAAAACTAGATCTTTGATACCAACTTGTAATACCCTAAATTTTACAACTCAAAATTTTGGCTTATAACAAAAATATAATACCAAAATAGCTAACTATTACCATCGTAATTGATACAAGTATGACTTACCTTACCATCCTCATGCCAATCACAAGACCAAAAAAAATAGAATGTAAATCATGATAATTAGAATAAGAGAGAAACTTCATAAACATGAATACAAGTTGGAGATTAAATATGAGTACAATATCCAAAAATATAGACAAAGGGATACCATGGATCTAAGAGTCCAAATAAGTATCCGGGTAAAACTATCATCCGGATAACATGACTTTACGTCCCAAAACCCTAATACATAAAGCCAATCCACCTTACATAAAGTATCATAAGCTAAAAAATCATCTACTAGTTTCTTATCAGTCTGCATATAGACATCTGGGTCATCTACTCCTAGGAATGAGCAACACACATAAAAGTGTGGTTAGTATGCAAGGTTCTGAGTAAGGTGACAATATATTTGAATAAAGGATACAACAAATTATAGGAATTCACAAAGGAAAATAAGCATTCATGCCATACACAGAATGCAATGCGAGGTAATTATTGATTCATCTCTTATTACTAGATATAACACATTTCAGTGTTTTATTTATGCTGAACTCAGAGACCCCACTATTCTTAATTCAGTGGAACAAACTGAAGCACTTCTCAGGGACAAAATAACTAAACCATTATTATTTTTCGATGGATTGGATCCAACATAAGCACAACAACACAATAATACAAGAAATTATATTAGTTGTTTAGGAAAAAACCCTAACGATGACTAGTATCATTATTGAAAAAGGGGCACCAATCTCTAAGCATGTATCATATCCCACCTCCTTTGTAATCTCTCAAAATTTACCTATGAGACAACAATAAAACACCATTATAACATAGTGATACAATAAAGGAATAGTTAAGGTAATTAATAGTGAAAGAACAGAGGAAAAACTAGACCAACACAAGGTAAGAACTTCGACTAAAAGTTGCACAACAAAGGGAGGAGCAACGGTAAAAGTTTATGAACTAAAAGGTGTAGCAATGATAGTTTGTGAAGTTTCTAAGGGGTGGTAAATGGAAAAAAGTGGCCACTTCTCAAGGGGGTGAATGGAAGAATGGGCTGAAGAGGGGTAGGATGCTTGGTGGAAATGGCCGAAGGATGGAAGTTGGCTGCATTGGTTTTAGCCAAGTGTAGGTGGTGTGCTATGGTGGTTTTTGCCAATGGTAGGGGTAGGGAACAACATATTTTGCTGGTGATTGCGGTGACGTTTCAGTATGGATCACCGATGCTCAAGGGAGGAAGGAAAATGGGGGGTTTCGGTGGAGTTTGCCGAAGTTTAAGGGGTGTGTTCAATGATTTTTACCAATGTAAGGGGGTGTTTCTTGAATTTTCTCGGTGTTTGGGGGTAGGGAATGGTAGTTTTAGCCTGTTTTTTTTGTCGAAATGGTTGTTTCTTATGGGGGAGGCATGACAAAGGCTAGTAGTGGAGGTTTTTTTGGTGTGGTTTGCGATGGTGAAAAGGAGGAATAGCTCAGGTTGATGGTGATAATTTTGACATAAAAATTAGAGGGAGAGAGGAGGTATGTCGCATCATTAAATAAATTAGAGAGAGATAGAGGATTATATGTATATAAATTTATGCACAAAGTGGCACACATAGGGAGAGATGAAAGAGGATGAAGCTAGGGGATGGTGCACACATGATCGAGGAATGGGTTTGTTAACAAAGTTATCACAAAAGGAGTGGGAGTTGATGTGCTGATGGCATAGGGGGCAAGTGATGGAGGCATGGCAAGGGTAGAGGCATGGTAGAGGCATTATTTAGGAAACACTTTTCACGTAGAAAGAAAAGAAAATTGACCAAGTAGGGGAAAAGACCAAAGAAAATAAATGAGAGGGGGAAAATAAAAAGGAAAAAGGAGGGAGGAAAATAAGTGCGAATTTAGAATTAGATTTAGGTTAGGGCATTAATATAATTTTATTAACAATTATCCAAGGTTAGGTGTAGGTTAAAGTATTAATAAACTAGAATAGAGATTAGGGTTAAGTTAAGAATTAAGATTAGGGAGTTAGAGTAAGCTAAAACTATTAAGTTCCAGAGATTAGAATTACGTTGTGATAATAACTTCTCGTGATTTAGCTTAGCTAAAATTTGGGGTATTACAACCTATTGGGGATTCAAGGGCTTGACATTCCCCTGATATGGAAGATGATGCTACCATTGTTAGTGAATCTCACCTTGGTGTGAGTGGGAATGTTACTGCTACTTTATAGGTTGTCATTCTTGCTACTGTCATAGTAACTATTACTTAGGCTACATATACAACCATTGGAGGAGTAAGGTAAACTAATACTATATATGAGCACTCGTAGATGACCTCATCCTTTATCAGGATGAATTGCAAAGCATGTTAATCTTGTAATGGAGAGACAACTAAGAGGTATAAAAGATATGATAATTTATACACAATTGGTTTAGTGGATAAAAATACTCCTTTGAGTTTGGTACATGATGATTAGAGCATAGAATGTAGGGGAATAAATAAAATAAGTAAGCATAAGAATTTTGGTGTGGGTAACTATTAATAAATTGATCTTTTTCTAGTTGTTTGAAAACTATATTTTTTATGATATTATAGATATAATTGTCAGTGTTTAGAAGTCATTCAACATGCATAATATGCATTGTGTACATATACTATCAGTGTTATGTTTAATTATATTTATATAAATTCAATTCTTCTTAGTTTGATTCCTACCTAGTTCATTCTTACTAAGCTACATGTTATAATTTCATAAAGCTTTGACGTGAGTCTGATAGTAATTCCCTACTCTAATTGTAAAAAACTTTCTTAAAATGAAAATAGCTTTTACCATACAAACCTAAGAATTAAGCAAAATCATTTTATAGATGTATAAGTAATGATCAAGATTTAATTGATATAATTAAATCCTAACCCTAAACCCTAGCCACTAATCCATAACCTTAAACCCTAACACTACACCCTAGACCCTAAACCTAAAACCTACACCAAAAATCCACAACCCAAAACCATAAATCATAACCCTAAACTCTAAACTATAACCATGAACCCTAAACCCTAGCCAAATATAAAAGTCTAAAATAAATGGAACAAACCCTAAACTCAGCCCTAAACAAATCTAAAAGCCTAAAATAAATGAAATAAACCCTTAACCCTAAACAAATATTAAAGACCTAAAACAAATGGAATAAATATTAAATTATAAAAGATAATTTAATCTATTATTCCTATACTAAAATCAATACATAAACCTTAAATATTTGTTGATCTTGGTTTTGATACTAACAAACAAATGAGTTTTTTTTTTGCTTTATATGCTAGCTATTACAAGTAGAAGATGCTTACGGGAAGGGGAATTATAGATCAAAAGAATGGAGCTAACTAGAATAATTGAAGTGCATGAAGATGTTGAAGTTTAGAAAAGGATCTAGAGAGGGAAATTTTCTCCTCAGGTCTGGGGCCCTGTCGGGAATTTTCCGTTCAGATTCGGGTTCAAAAGAGATTTCATGGATCAGAATTGGGTTCATTGATTCTTATAGGGGATTTTTTTAGGGATGGGTTTGTAGTCGCCATCCCTGAACCCACCCCAATTTTTTTAAAATTATTATTATTATTATTATTATTATTATTATTATTATTATTATTATTATTATATAGAATATAAATTTAATATATTATAAAAAATTGAGATCGGATATCAAGGGTTTGTGGTCGCCATCCCTGAACCCACCCCAATCGGGTTTTAAGATCAAAAAATGATAGGGGATGGAAAATAGTTCAGGAATTAAGTCGGGTATGGGGATTTGATCCTTGCGAGGATCGAGTCAGGGATTCCCCGACAAGAAAAAAAAAAGGGATCGGTGCGAGTTTGGGGATGATTGAGTTCAGGGATGGGAATGGAGTCCCCGTCCCCAACCCGCCCCATCACCATCCTTAAGAGGATGAAAACTTTAGGACTTTATATAAGGTAATGAAGCACTCATGAAGTAACCTAATTAACACTAGCCAAAATAAGTTATTCTGAGTGGTTTATGTTTTAGACATTTTGAGAAACTCAAATTGAGTTTCGTTATCTATGCCAGCGATAGAGGTAGACTGAAAAAGAAATAATTGTTTTCTTTTTGTGGGAAAGAGAGTTTGTTTGCAAATTATTTTTACATAATATTTCTTTAAATGTATGTCTAATTCTATCTTATTTAAAAAATCACTTTGTTTGTCCTGTTTTTTGTTCTTGATATAAGTTATTGATTTAAATAATTTTAACATAAATTTATTAATGATAATGGAATGTATTTAAGTGACTCTTTTATTATAGTTGGATAGAATGTTATAGTAGTGGGATTTATTTGTAAGAACCTTAAGGCAACATAGATGAATGATCTGTGCCATATTTGTTGAAATTGTATACTATTTGTGAATAACATATACTTGTGATCATTTTTTTCCCCTTAAATTTATGTCTATTTATTTCTTTGATGATTTTATGCATGTATACCATATGATGATTATCATGAAGATTTAGAGATAAATGTAAAGAAAAGAGATGATGAGTTCAGATGAAAAAGTTTATAAGAATACAATTCATATGTTGATGAAAGGCTTTGGAATGCAAAGCTTATCCTATGAATGCACTAATAACCCTCTTGTACCTAGAGAAAGTGATATAGAGGACAATATTAACAAAGACTCTTTGGTGTCTGTTGATAGCCATAATGCATATTTTTTGTTGAAGAGATGAATATGTTATCTATCTTGAAATATTTATTTCTAAACATGAAGAATGCATTATACCTCATAAATTTTGAAAAAATATATGTATACAACAACTATATAAAATACCCGTAATACGTCTAAACATGTAAGAAATCATAACTAATTCTATACATGCTCAAAACCTAACATATTTTGCATCTAAAAATATCAATGAGCATCATAAATTCATCAAAAAATTCAAATCTAACAAAATCACATAAAATACCAAAAGCCAAAAGCTTAAATAAAAATGAAAAAAATCCATTTGTAATAAATTTTTTTCATATGAACTCAGACAAGCATATAAGTTCTACCTACCCAAAGTTTAGAAATTTTTACCTAGAGCCAAAGCTTCTAGGAAAAAATAAACACCAACTTAATCATTTTCCTTCTATTGAATATCTTGAAAAACTTTGAAAAAAAATAAGCAAAAGCTTGGAATAACACTTAAAAAAATAAAGAGAGAGGGGGAGATAAAGGTATGGAGAAAGATATACACTTCTCTGTAAGTGGATGATATAAAAAGAGAAGATAATTAAGAAATTTTCTCCTCAATTTTCTAAAGTCCATAGCCCACCTTTGCTTAATTAAACGCAAATGAGTTAAAACATAAGTATTATAAGCAAATTTGAAGCAAGAAAATGAACAAGGAAGAAGATGTGGGTGATGGTTTTTCGACATACACACAAAAAACAATTCCCAAACTTCATCAAAAGGTAAATAAACATTGGAAAAGGTAAGATAAAGTTTCAATTAACTTAAGTCTTTAATTAAGTAAAATAATTAACTAAAAAGTTGAATAAAAAAATAAGAGATATTGGTGCAAACTTGGAAGCCACAAAGATTGATCTTATCTGATATAAAGTGAAATGAAAGGCTAAGAATGATTTTCATAACGATTATATAAGATATGGAGAAATAATAATCGGTTTTGGTAACTAATTATACCCAAAATGACTAAATAAATTGAAAAATGCTAAAAATAAGTACAAAATATTTCTAAATAACATAATTATAAAGATAATCAAATATAGTAATCTCAACAATTTTATAAATCTTAATAGTTGAAAAGGCTCTTTCAAGGCTTAAAATGTTTTTAGGGCACACTAATGTGGCGGATAGTATTTTATCATCATAACATCTATTTTCATTTTGGAAATGACTATAAGACTTTAAAAAAAAGGAAAGAAATTTAAATATTTACAAATTTGAAGGCTTTCAAAGAAATACTATGGAAAAAAAATTACCCAAAAATATTTACAAAAGTCAAAACCTTAAAAAAAAAGGCAAGAATGTCTTAAAAAAGGTTTTAAAAATGTAACTCGAGTCTGAAGTCATTTAAGGAATGTACTAAAAGATTAAGTTAAAGTAATTCTACTTTAATAAAATTAGTCAATGGTTTTTGAAAAAATTAGATATTTAAAGAAATTTATAAATATCAAGTCTTCTAAAAGCTTCTCACTTAATGTCCCGAACAACACCATCCAAAAGCTCACGGTAATGTCTAGCAGGAAATCTATCTTAGAGCATGGATAAATGAATGATGAAGAAACATACTATTTTTTTTTTTTTTGCAAAGATGATGAATAGAGTACTAACACAACACTTTGGTTGGAGAACTAATGTTTTCTCTTTCATTATATGAGTTACTCTATTATTATCGATCACTAGTGTTATGCCTTTATATCATATGTTTTATAGAAGCTTCCAACATCAATCGATGAAAAGATCAACTGATTTAATAGAGGGATGTTGTGGGGAAGCACTAGACATTAAAGGAGAATCCATTTAGCTTATTGGGATTTGATTTGCAGTGATAAAGAGCATGGTAATTGGGGACTCTAGTATATGATGTTCTCCAACCAATCTTCAATTATGAAGCTTTCCTAGAATACTTTACAAAATAAAGAGGCATCATGGGTTCAAATATTGCACAAGAAATACTTGTCATGTCCTCACTTGCTCAAAGCACATGCATTGTATCATATATCTGGAAGAGTATTGTTAAATGCTTACCTATCTTCAAAAGATAAATCAAGTGGGCTATGAGATGAAGACTACAAACATATTTTTTGATAGATTACTCAATGAGAAAATCTCCTTTGATTGATTTAGTTACCATATAATTATGAGATGAAAAATTAGAAATAAAGGTGGGGGATTATGTCTATGAAGATGGTACCTACATGTGGAAAGTATTTCATTGATATTTCCCAACACCCAAGCTAGCGGAACTTGTGTTAGTGTTTACCAATACTTTGAACAATGAAGGTGCCATATCTAGTTAGGGGATCACAAAATATGGAAGTTTTACATGTAAGTAAACTTACAACTTGGATATAAATGAGGAGGTTAACAATTCACAACTTTGGAACAAGATCTAGAAGCTCAAAGCTTGTCAAATGATGAAATATTTTTCATGGGTGACAATTCACGATAGGTTGCTTACCAAAGCAAATTGGAAAGGAATATCTAAATATGGATGCTTTTCATGAAACTTGTCACCATCACAATGAAGACATAACTCATACACATGATCATCTGATGAGCAAAAATAGATGGATTGAGCTTATACATGTGGATGATTGGCATAGTTTTTTTTTTGAGGAATTCTCTAAGTATTCAATTTTTTCTAGAGTAATATGATACAAACATGAAGCTTGATACTGAATAAATCACCTTAAATGCTTCAACTCTTAGCTAATTTTTTATGTCCTCTTACCTCAAGTGTAAGGTTTTGAAGTATAACTTAATGTATCATCTCATAAGGACTAGGAAGTCAGAAAAAAAAAAGATATTGAGAAAATCCTACTCACGATAAAAGGTTAATCGATGAATAACTAAAATAAGAAACACAAATAACTAAACAAAAACAACGTAAAAGCATGAAAAAGGTGAATGTAAGAGAGAAAAGGCTAAGGTTCCCATTAACCCCCCTCAATCCTCATGCAATCAAACCTAAACCCCAATCTAAACCACAAAGTCCAAATTCCAACCAGGGAATGAAGCATATAGTTATCTGAAATCACTTAAGGAGACATATATATCTCTAGTATGAATGCACACTTAAGAAATGCATTACCGATTATTAATGATCCCCATTTTTAGGCTTTAGAGACTAGACCAATGTCTCATGACCTTGTAGTTCAATCTCTAGTCATGTAGATAGAGCTCACTCTGACGCATATCTCACATCTTGTCTGAGTTTCTCTAATCACCAATAAAGAGATGATCAAATTCCCTATTAAGTCAAATTAAACACTCACACAACACACATAACCAAGGGTGGATTAGGTGAGGGTCAAATAACCAGCCACTCATGACCATGTAAAAAAACTCCAAGTGATAAAAAAACATTCATTTTATTAATCAAAATAGAGAAAGAAACAAAACCTCTGACGTCCAATTCAATTACAGTCTCCAATTGAGTTTTCAAGAGATGATTACAATGTCTAATTGAGTGCGACATGGGAGAGGGATAATGGAAGTGAAAAATCTTAGAAAAGATAGCTGAGACACCCAAAACTATGAACTCCCCAAAACCCTATCTGATCCTCCCTTTTATCTCACCAAAGAAACGATAAATTATAAGAAAATCTACAACAACATGCTCCCTAGTATCGTTTCTATGTGAGGTTGTGGTGTTTACCAAAATCGACCAATGTCCATCCTCCTTCCATAATTTTCCTTTATAATCTTAGTTTAGCCCTCCATTTTCAACATTTAGATCATTTTCATGATCTTTTCCTACTACAACTTACAAAATATAACTAAAAGGTAGTAAACATGAATAGAGGGTCTAAATTTCATATAATACATCACCTATTTCTTCAAATATGTATCAAGGTAGCAATGAATTCATAGAGAAAATCACACTCATCAACTCCCCCATGCTTAGACATATATTTGTCTTCAAGAAAAGACATACATAAACAAACTTAAAAGGAAAGACGAAGATAACACTAGATATTTTTCTCAAGAGAAAGTGTTACATCTCCATATTAACATGCACACAAAATCCTTCACACTAAGACCCAAAACTGAGTAAACATCAATTAGTTTTTTTTTTCAAAGTCTCAAGGCACAAACTCACAAAAGAAAAACAATTTCATCTTTTAATTATCTGGTCAACATCATGCAACGAGAAACAGGTAAAGAACATGTGAATTGGGTTCTAGAAACCCAGTAACTAACTCTTTCAATATCCTAAGTTTTAAAATATCCACCTCACTTTAGATATTGGAACGCAATTCTATGATGTGTTTATGTATGTGAAATGATATCAAGATTTCACTCAAATCCTTACACACATGAACATGATCGCCCATAATCTTATAATGCTTCTAAATATGCCACCACTCAAAAAACTAAGAACATGCAAAAAGAAAGAGATCTTATTCTAGGTTGTAATAGGCTAAAGGTATAAGGTTAGGATGGAAATTTTCTAGGAATATAGAGATAAGAGTCTAGTACTAGTAAGGTGTGAGAAATGGAAACAACATAAGACTCCACTACCTAATTCAACTTCTTCTTCTTCTTATTCTTCTTTTTCTTCTTCTTCTTCTTCTTCTTCTTCTTCTTCTTCTTCTTCTTCTTCTTCTTCTTCTTCTTCTTCTTCTTCTTCTTCTTAATCATATTTGAAGTTGAACAAACTAGTCTAGCAAAGGAGGTGTCGAATGCTGACTTGGGAGACTTTGGAGACATGACCTATAGAAGACAAGCAACAAGGAAAAATTGAAGATGACAAATGCTAGGAAATTAGGTAAGGGATAGATTGGTATGTGAACCAGAGATCCAATTATGTGCAAGAATTTCAAAAACCCAATATTGCCAAGATATGGGATTGTGGCAAGACGTTGGTTTGTTTTTATGACATTGATGAATGGTGGTGAATTAGGGATAAAAAAACTAAAATATTGAATAAAAATCTAATTAAAATTGCAAAGTTGTAAATCAGTAAGTTCTAATCAAAATCCAGCCATCCAGGTTTTCATTCTTAAAGTTTAACTTGATAGCAATTATGAACAATGATTCGGTGAGCCATAGATTTATGTTAAATAGAAGCTAGTTTTTTTTTACCGTTAATGCTAAAATTAAAATCCATAATATGACTCGAAAAGGCTATATAGGCCTAGAATAAGAGTTGGCATAACCTTTTGATTAATGTGTTCACATTATAATGTTTAGAGTGTTATAATCATATTGCTAGTATAATTGCATATTTTGGAATTACAGCTCCAAGCCCAAGACAAGGATCCATGTACCTCATCCATTAGTATTGGTACATTATAGAAGAAGGCTAGAGCAACAAAAGAAGGATATATTAATGAAGAAGTATATAACGCTACCAAAAGAATTGCAAGTTTGAAGCTATCCCTAATCGTAGTTATTTTTCTTAGAGCAAATTGATCATGATATCATGTTTATTTATATATTATAGGATGAACTTGAAACATTAGATGTTGTAGAGTATTTAGATTAATATAACATCGAGTCTTAAGTGACAGAAATTGAATAACATCCGGGAAGACATAGGGGTCTTGGGTTAGGGGCTACGAGAACAAGCATTTGTGGTCGATCTCGTGGACCCCGAAACACCCATGACCAAGTGGTTCTCCTAACAAAAAAATTAAATCAGGCATTTTGAACGGATGACCACAAAAGAGAAAAAGTTGGAATCCATCAAATCTCAAGGGTCTAAGCCATCTAATCTAGAGACACATGATTTACTTCACATACCCAATGTAAATAGTGTTAGAGACAGTTGTGAAGTTGATACACGCTTTTCTTCTCTTCCCGAGGTAAGCATATGAAACTATGAATTGATATATATATATACAATGTATCAAGTGTCAACTAAATAATTAACAATATTGATATACTTATCTTGTAGGATTTGCATAAATGTGACTTGGTAGATAATGACCCCTCAATTCTTTTGGTGAAAGGAAGGGTACACATCTCCCATGGAACCAAAATGTTGACGATCTATGGGTCTATCTTGGCTGCAAATTGTAGGCCTATATGTGTTGAAATTCCAATAATTAGATATGCGCATTGCCTTGTTATAAAGAAGGCAATGAGGCAGCAACAGTGTTAGAAGTTTATGGAATTTTTGTGCCTTGGTCCACAAACAGGATTCATCTTACAATCAAAGAGTTAATGACTCCATCCATGTTAACACAAACACATTACACATTATTTATACCTTATTAATATATATGTGTGTGTGTGTGTGTGTGAAAATTTCATTATGTTTATTACTATGAATTAAGAGATTGGAAAATAAGAAGGCTCATAAATCAAAGGGAAAGAAAAATAGTGGAAGGATCAAAGAAAAGGAGGGAACCGAGAAAGGAAATTGAGCTAGATTAGAAAAATCAGTAGCCCTATAGAAGATCCCATCTTCATAGGACAACCAATGTACACAAGAACCCCACCTATTTTAGCAATGTTGTATTTCTACACCCAAAACTACATCGACAACGATCTAGTTACAATTGATTGTCCTACTGAGTATGTTGGGAGGGATGATGCCATGTACATGGTATCGGTGGAGGTTATTCGTGAAATTTATAAGTCTGAATGGATGTCGACAATGAGAGTGGTCATAAATGTTAAATAAGTATTATTTCATATCATATATTTTAACACTTTTTTTTTATTTCTATAATTTTATGAGTTATCACTTATTAATAAATATGCATTATTATTTTCATCCATAGGCTGGTGGCTAGCCAGGTTGCAAGAGAAGGGATGTTGTCCTCTACTGTGTTTGTGTATCCATACTACATATCTTATCATACTACAATCAGTTAGGGTAGGCACATAATCTATATAGCGGATCGTATATTGAGCTAGGGGTACAACATCAAGTTTTACCTCATCCCTCACCTCTATAATGAGCATTGGGTTTTGTATGTTATCTATCATAATTAAAACAAAGTATATGTTTTTTATTTCCTCCGAAATTATCTCGTTTCTTTTGCTATCATTCGTGATGAAGGGAAACATTTAATTAACATGTTAGTATACTTCTTATACATGTTAATTTATTAATGCATATATTGATGTAGGACAATCTCTATATCACTCTCAATCTTATTCATCAAATGATAAAGTACAAGAAGAATTAGCATACTTGGAGATAGAACCCATTACGCTTAAAAATTCTTATGCTTCTAATGTTTTGTCAAGTAATTTTTGTAGGTGTTGTACATGTTTGCAAGAATTTAATGCTATCAAAGATCTTTGATGTACAAGACAATGAAAATGGCATTAAAAGGATTACAAATTTCAAGGAAGAACAAGGCTAAAAGGTACAAATTTGAATTACATATGATTACATCTATATATTACATTGTTAAAGTTGTGTAGCTTTGTTATTTTGTTGTATACTTTGTAATACTTGCAAATTGTCATTCTAAATTTTTAAATATATGATGTATCATCCTTTATGGGTTGATTTCATTAATAAGTGTTGATTAATGGGCTTACTAATGAAAATTCCTGCATGGGTGCATGCATATATAAACACTCGTACTCATTGATAGATAAGAATAACATGAATCAAGTTCATTTGAATTGAAAGAGAGCTAAATGAGAGAAAGTGAGTTCTTCTTCTTCTTCTTCTCTTCTCCTTCTTCATTTAAGTGTATTGGAGAGTAGTAAGAGTTTTCTATTGATAAATATGATATCTCTCATTAGAAGGCATTAGATCTTGTAGTAGATCTACTCCACCCTATAAAAGCATATCAAGTATCATAAGAATCAAGTTGAAGAAGTAGATTGTTTGAGGCATTTTTGTGACTTGTAATTCCAAAGAAAAAGTTCCTGATTGTAGAAGATTGTTTGGTGATAATCTTCCACATTAAAAGTGGTATCAAAGTAGGCTTTGAAGTAGACATTACAAGGGAATAATAAATTTAAAGTTTCGACAACCATAATCTACCACCATTAAAGTTCAAGTAAGATTCTTGATTCTTCTTGATAGAACTCTTTGAATATTGACGAGTTCTTTTTGAATATTTGTAAAACCTGCATGTTACACGTGAATCTTGCATGGGATAGTATGATCTTGCATGCTTCTTGCATAAATCTTGAATGATAATGCATGATAAGTTCAACATAAGAATAGAAAATTTTTGTGTTGAAGTTATATGCATAATGTTATGCGTGTAGTGTGGTTAATTTTGAACTTGTGATTTTTAATTTTTTGCATGAGAATGTGCATGCTTAGGGCTCCTTGGATGCTGGTTGGTCACGTGTGGTGATCACATATTGGTGTAAAGGTACCTAAGTGTATACATTGTATGAAGGTTTGCTTTGTTTAGGTTAGTAAGCCAAGTTGTATGTGCGTGTATTTTGGTGTTAGTGTGCTCGAAGGTTGTGTTTCATTATCAAGTGGAATTAGTGCATTTTTAAATGTTGATTTTCCCTGTATGAAATTGTGCTTGATATATTCGAATGCATGCATGAAATTGTAAAATATTTTCGAAGTGGATTTTTCAAAACTTGCTTGATTCTATAACAAGAATTTAGGAAGATTGGTTTTAGTGTAATTATTTTCGTGTTGTGATTAGTATTTTTGTCTGATTATTGTGTATTTAATTCATTGTACTCAAAATATTGTACATGAAAGGAATAAGAACAATATAGTGGGAGTGAAGTGTTTCAGTTTTAATCAAATAAAACCTAAGTGAAACTCGAGTGTGGTTTAGAGTAGTAGTGATCAATAATGGAGGGGGGGGGGAAATTTCCAAGCCATATTTAAAGAAATTCAAAAACTTTCCAATAATTTAAATTCCACTAATGCCTAAATTAGACAAATACCTTCCATACAAACTTAACTACAAAGGTTAGAGTCTAGGTTTACAGAACAAGATTTGGTCTAAAATGTCCGAGAATATGAAGGATTCTATAGGGATAGATTTGGAAGTGCTATGAAATCAAATAATCCAACTAAGGGAAGGTATTTGAATTCAAGAATATACCATTATGAATAGTATATAGGGAGTGGAAGTAATATAAAGTGCCATGACCATCAAAAGGAGGATAAGGGCATTAAGCTTAATCTTCCCGACTTTGATGGTAAATTTGATGTAGACTTATTTCTTGAGTGGTTACATGAAGTGGAGGGTATTTTTGAGTTTAAGGATTATCAAGATGAGCAAAAGTTAAACTAGCTACTCTTAAGTTTAAGAAGTTTGTTAGAATATGGTATGATAATCTAAAGAGGACTAGGGAACGAGAGGTTAAATCAAAGATAAAATCTTGGGAGAAATTTAAAAATGTCTAAGGAAGAAATTGATCCCTAAATAGTATGAATTCTATATCCACTACTACAAACACGGGAAATAATAACGGGACATTAATAACGGTAGTTCGAAAACCGTTGTCAAACGCGTGAAAATTAATCGGCAGGAAGTTTTGATAACGGTTCTAGTTAAAAACTGTTAGTAAAAGGGCAACGTTAAAATTTGGACGGATGTTTTAATAACGGTTTTATATAAACCGTTATTAAAAGAGGATTTAATAACGGTTCATATTAGAACCGTTGTCAAAAGTTAGAAGCTTTTAATGACGGTTCCTAGAAGAACCGTTATTAAAAGATGTTTTAATAACGGTTCTCTCAGGAACCGTTATTAAAACCCAAAAATCAAACTTTTATTTCGCTCGGTTCTGTTTCGTGCCAAAATTTTCAGACTCTCTGCACTTTCGTTCTCTTGCTCTCCTTCCTTCTCCTTGCAAACCCTCGCACCGCCACACCGTGCACCACCAGGCTCCTCTCAAGTAAAGGAAACCCTCGCACCGCCACACCGTGCACCACCAGGCTCCTCTCAAGTAAAGGAAACCCTCGCACCGCCACACCGTGCACCACCAGGCTCCTCTCAAGTAAAGGAAACCCCTCGCACCGCCAACTCTCCACCACGCCTCTGCCATTGTTCCGAAGCTAGCTAGCACTTGCACCTTCATCCTCCGTCGTGTTTGAAGCCCTTGCCTCTCTCAACATTCTCACCGTCGTGTTTGTATCTAGCTCACTTTATGTATGTGTTTGTTCTTCCTCTCGTAACTGTTTATCTACTTATATAAATGCATGTCGCCAGGGTTTCGTTCAAAAATGTGTTGGCTAAAAATTTTGCTGTTTGTTGTTGAATTTGTTGCGTTATTGTTATATATTAACAAATGCATGTGTTGGCCGAGACCTTTACATATTATTTTTGTATGGAGAATATAGATTCGACATTATTTAGAGCTACGACCATAATAACTTTTTCATGGGACCTCGGATTTAGGTGATCTAGGAGGCTATTTTGGGTATTTTTTGAGATCTACGACGTGGCAAAGCGGCGGTGCCGGTTTGGGCAATATCGGAGCCCAAAAAGGGCCATTTTGGCCTCTAAATTAAGGTTTTTTTGTTACATACAAGTGATACAACCTTTTTAGGGCCTTTTTTTACAAATTGAACCTTTAATTTAGACTATCCTGAAAACCTTTTTCACATTCTAGGGTATGAGGGTGTTATATAACCTCTTGATTAAAGTGGTATTACATGTTGCCTACCTTTGTATTATTTTGTATGTAGGGTAATACATGTTTTCAGTTATTGTTTATCTCTTTATCCTCTATTGTAATTATGGATAAGATAAGAGCTTTAGGTACCTCCAAAATTGAAGATCTTCGAGACAAAGGAACTTAGATGATGATGATGAAATTGAAGTTTTTAAGGGTTCAAGTGAAGAAGACGAGCAATGGATCTTATAGTCTAGAATAGATTGGTCAACATAGATCCAAGCCATGTATGTTTGCTTTTCCATATTTTTCTATTAATGAATCATGACATACCTAATGGCTAACTGTATATTAATTGAAACATGGGTGTTGTAGTTTTTCACCGATGACTATGCACGAGGCCAGCAATATAATGTTGATGAAATTGATGAAGTTAGAGATCAATGGGCCAAGCACATGCACTCATTCATTCGGTATTAGGTAGCAATCTATATATTCTACATGCATTTTTAGGTTTGTATTTCGTCTACCAGCCTAGATCTGTGAACTTTTTACTTTGGGGTGTAGAGCTACCAAGTTGTGGTATGCCCACTAATTATAGTTGTGCTAAGTATAGTTGGTGTATTGAGACATGCATACCAATTATAGATTGATTGAAATTATGGTGTGATTGCAGATTTGGTATGAATTGATGTTGTTTTACATTGCAGATTTGGTAACTGTGTATGTGGGCAGGAACAAAACTGCAAAAAAAAAGTGAAGTTTTAATGACTGTTCTTATAAAAACCGTTATTAAAACCTACGTTTTAATAACGGTTTTCATCAGAACCGTTATTAAATATGAAGTTCACGCACATATTCGTGGGTTTTTGTGTATTTTTCATGACGGTTATGAACTGTTATTAAAGATTTAATAACGGGCGATTCAATAACGATTGAAAACCGTTATTAAAACTATAAAATAACCGTTATTAAAACCCCTTTCCGTGGTAGTGATCAAATTGACTACTCTTAGGCAGGGACTATTAAGTGTCTAAGAGTACATTAGGGAGTTCAAACGGTTGGCACTTGAATGTGATATCCATGAAAGGAAGGAACAAACTTGTGCTAAATTTTTAGGAAGCCTTAACATGATGATTTGAGACAAGGTAGAAACTTGTCTTTATGATTCTTTAGATGACATGATTAAACTTTCCCTAAGATTTGAGAAACAAATTAAATCCACTAAGCCTCATACTAAACAAAGCACTCCATCCACAAACTACTACTCAAGTAACCAAGCTACAAAATTTGAAGCGAGTACTTTAACTTCTACCAATCTTGATAAAAAAAAGGAATTATTAGAGAGGAGAAATGAAAAAAAAAATAAAGTGAATGAAGTCTCTACTATACAATGTTTCAAATGCCGAAACTTTGGACACTTTGCTCGCAAATGTCCTAATCAAAGGGTATTAACCATACAAGAAATTGAAGCCATGGAGACATGTGAGGAAGATCCTAAATTTAAGCCTTTTGAAGAAGTATCTAGTGAATACAAGGTAGAAGAGAGTGCTTGTTATGTGTTGGAGAGAGTATTTCAAGTACAAGCTACTGAGCACCCTACTCAAAAGGAGAAGATATTTAAGACAAAAGGGAGAATAGGAGACCCGATTTGCCATATTATCATTGATAATGGATCTTGTACCAATGTAGCCAATGAGAGGATGGTTAAGGATTTGGGTTGAGAACTACACCCCATCCAAAGCCTTATTCTCTTCAATGGTTGAATAACGATAAGGGATTCAAGGTAATAAAACAAACCCTAGTAGCATTCAAAATTGGTAATTACCATGATGAGGTGCTATGCGATGTTTTACCTATGGATGCATGTGGAATCTTATTAGGTAGACCATGGAAGTATGATAGAAATATTATTCATAATGGTATTACTAATGAATATCTAGTTGAGAAGGATAAGAAGAAGCATATACTTAAACCTTCTAAATGCGGTAATGAGAGCATAATCAAGAATAACAAGAGTTTATTCTTGCATGAAAATGCTATGGTCAAATGTATTCAAGAAGAGGGAAGTTGTTATGTTGTGGTTATGAAAGAATCTCTATAAGGGGTGAGAGATAATGATAATCCTCAATTAGATAAACTCCTTGATGAGTATCACGATATTTTTCCTAATGAATTACCGCCTAGATTGCCACCTAAGAGGGGAATAGAACATGCCATAGATTTAATTCCTCGTGTGTCCTTACCTAATAGACCTGTATATCGATGTAATCCAGATGAGGTTAAGGAGTTAGAAAAACAAATATAAGAGCTCATAAGAAAATGATATGTAAGGGAAATCATGAATCCGTATTGTTTACCTGCATTATTAATCTCTAAAAAGGATGGCACCTAGCGCATGTGTATTAACTCAGTACTCTCACTAGAAAAACGAACTACTGCATTGTTTAGTGAGAAAATGAATGGGACGAGATTAAATTATTCCACGTATGATAAATAATTCTATGTCATCATATAAAGTCTAGAAACATGGAGTCATTACCTAAAGCCTAAACCATTTATTTTTCATTTAGACCATGAAAGTTTGAAATATTTGCATGAGTAAAAGAAGATTAGTCAGAGACATGCAAAATGGGTTAGTTTCTTACAATCCTTCATATTTTCTATCAAACATTTTGATGGTAAATAAAATGTCATGGCTGATGCTTTGTCTCGTAAATCCATGATATTAGTCATATTGGATGTTAAGTTATTGGCATTTGAGATGTTAAAGGAACTATATGATAAGGATGACAATTTTTTTGACATCTATAATATATGCATAAAGAATGGTAGTTGTGGTAATTATTTACTACAAGATGACTATCTCTTCAGACTTAATTAATTGTGTATACCTCTTCTAGTGTATGTGATTTACTTGTCAATGAAGTACATGAGGGGGTATAGCTAGTCATTTTGGCGTTCATAAGACCATGGAAATACTGCAAGAAAATTTCTACTAGCCATGAATGATAAAATTAGTACAAGCTATTATTGGAAGATGTGTAACTTGTCAAAAAAGTAAAAGTTTCTTCCATAAGGGTTTGTATACTCTTTTACCAGTGCCTGGTCAACCTTGGGAAAGTGTTAGCATTAACTTTGAGTTTGGAAATTATAGATCCAAGAACTTTGAGTTTGGAGTGTGTAGAGTTACCAAACTTGCGGTATGCCTATGAATTTCTACAGTTATTGGTAGTGTTTTACTGATTGCATATTTGATATATATACAAGCATACATCTATGTATATGGGTTAGAACAAACTGCACAATATATATATAAAAAATTATTATTTTAATAACAGTTTTAGTGAAACCGTTATTAAAATAACATTCAACAACGATTGCAATGAATAATCGTTTCCAAAATCTTATTTAAAATAACGGTTATATCGAATAACCGTTGAGAAAACTACATATTTTAATAACGGTTATAGTGAATAACCATTAACAAAATATCTTGTTTTAATAACAATTTTATCTGATAACCGTTATTAAAACATGTGCAGTTTGCCAAATTTTGGCACAAATTTTAATTTGTTTATGCTGGTTTTATAACCGTTAACAAAACATCGTGTTTTAATAATGGTTGTAACTGATAACCATTATTAAAACATGCTTAGTTCACCAAATTTTGGCTCAAATTTTGATTTTTTTATGACACTTTTATAACCGTTATTAATGTTTTAATAACGCGCGATTCAATAAGGATTGAAAACCGTTATTAAATCTATTAAAAATTTATTATTAAAAATACTTTCTAGGATGGTGCAATTTATTGTTATTTAAATGTTGATCTTACTAACTTTGTAATTTCGAATCTTGGATCCTTCCTATGCAAGTAAAAAAAAAGGTGTATCATAGAGCTTGCTTGAGTATTTAATCTTTTCAAAATTAAATCTGGAGAATAAAAATTATTATATGGTGAGGTCTCATAAATTTTACTATAAATCATGTGCGATTTGTCATATTCACAAAAATTTTGTAAAATTATATTATGTCTGGGAAAAAAAATGATTGTCATGTCTAATTATGTTAATTTTTGTAAGAGTTGTGTTACTATCACTTTTAAGTGCATAAATTTAACTGCATTCTTTATCATATTTGAATCATTAAAGTTACAATAGAAGCAATAAGGACCGAAGACTTAAGAGCCTAGCGCACACTCAAAACCAGCAAGACGCCAAATAACATGAATAAAACAAATTAGCACCAAGAATATAGAAGGGACCCTCCCGTCTGAAATACAACACCCTACCAGCTGTCAAGGAATCAAGATCAAACATACAAACCACACCACTCCTATCGCGGAAACGAGGAAGGTCAAAAAAAGGCGCAAACACGATGCACAAAGACGACATATGCACATTAGAAAGAAATCAGACTAAACACCAAAGGACACCAACAGTCTACTGATTGTTTCTACACAAAGTACTGTCATCTTTTGTAAGTTTCATGACTTGATTGTAGGTTAGTTTGCAACTAAACGTGAATTCACCACACTGAAAGGATATTATTAATCAGGAATTGCAGAATCTATGGGTATCCTCTTCCTTTCTTCATCTACACAACTACCCCCTGCAATTAGCACTCTCCTCTTTGCATCTTATGTCCATGGTTATAGCCATAATAACATCTCTAGTAGTCTTCTTGTTGCTAGAAACCGAAACAAACCCTGCTACGGACAATTAAGGAGACAATTATGCACTTGATCAAACAAGTCTGAAAGCTTCAAAGGCCAACCATATCATTCATTCATCGACCCATTTAACGGGATCTGTCATGTTAATTGACATGCTTGCCCCTTATCTCTTACTCTCTTCTGACGATTCTATTGATATTCCATATTTGATGGCCAAAACAACACCTTGTGTCTGTTCCTCCCCTTTGTTTGGTGCTTGAACGAGATGGAAGCATATAGAGAAGGTTTATACAAAATTCCAACACATGCTTTATCTTTGAAAGCCACAATATGAATCATCCAAAGCCGGCTGTCACTAATGATTTGAGGTATGACGTTTAAGATATTGAGTGTATGCTATTTTTCATCATATCCGAGCATAGTGCATCATTTCAGCTGTCACTGATACCGTCCTTTTCAAAGGAACTATTTGCTCGGCCCTTTTACCTAGCTAGCTAGTCGGGGTTCTTATACAAGCACCCACTTACATAAATCCGCCTATTCTAATTATTACTTACAAGAATAATAATTGCAGTATTGAGGGGAGGGGTCGGTACAAAGGTGATGAGCGGAATATATTTCTGGAAAAGTTCGGTTTAATTATAATGACATTTGGCTTAATTTTATTTTGGTATCCCCGTGATACAAGTAATTTTATTTAAATACCATCCATGCATGCGTCTTTAAAATCTATTTTCATTTTAATATCATCTTATTAATATTTTTAGTTATCAATTGATAAAATGGCAAATTTTTTTAATATTGCATAATTTTATGAAATGAATGGGAAAATTTTGAGTATTTTGCATATTATGTTTGTTGGAATGTTTTACGAATTTCTTCATATTTCTCAAGCTTGTAATGTTGTTTAATTTTTTTTTTAAATTCCTAGAAAAATCCCAAAAAAATAAAAATAAAAATGAGAAATTTTTTGATGTAGATTAAAAAAACTATAATATTAAAAAAAATGTTTTAGTAATCTAAGCTAAAAATATTACTAGGATGGAACTAAAAACATAAATCTAAAAGCATGTGATACTTAAATGGAATGGTTTGAAATCAATAATATCTAAGAAAAACTAGATGAAATATCATGACATGTAAGTGAAATTTTTTATGTGCTTTTTTCAAGCTTATCTCTTGTATATCCACATAGTTTTTAAAATCTAACAAGATCGATCTGATTTGATAGGCGAATGGTTACGTTTCTAATTGGATTTTATATATAGATTAGGCCTTAGGAGTTCTGAACAGATTAAAATCAATCAAAAATTGATCAAAATAGTAAAAATGAGTGAATTAGTTAAAAAAACAGTTAAATTTATATTTGATTTAATTTTTTAATATTTTTTATATTTTTTAACTAAATATATATTATTAGTCGAACTACTAAATCTATACATAAGTAATTTATTACATATTCGATGATCGATCTTATTATTAAAAGTATAGTAAATAAATAAATAAACTGCCTGTACGTTCTAGGAAAATGCTTTTATCTGTTCGAATATATTACACAGAAAATATAAAGTGCGATATTTATGAATTTATTCACTTTGTATTGCTATCCCTCACACCAACTGCCTCTTAAAAGGCAATCATTGTGCCGAGGTCAGTCAGGGTCAGAGAGCTGACCATGACGATCCAATCATAAGCTCGAATGAGCCATCCACTTGACCAACTGACATAGACTCAAAACTGTTTATACAAATGAAAGTTGCCACACGTTGGAGTGTTGGTCCGAGAGAGAGAAATGAAGAAGAATATTAATAACAGAGAGCGGGAGGGGCATAATACCTCATAATCTGATAGACGCATGTTGAATGTCAGAGCGTAAAGTGGTACATTAAGGAGATCCAATCACAAACCGACAAATCAAAAGCCCCCCCCCCCCCACCATAACCCCCACTCTGATCTAATCAGTATGTGCTAATCCGCCGGTGACACTGCCACTAAGTGGGCAAATAAAATCCCACGCTCCTCGCTCGTAATCGTGCCTCAAATACAAGTAGCATACACTGCAACTTTCCTTCGACAATTCTAGCGACTAGCTAGTGCTGTGTGAAGGTGCCCACGGTCTCCAAAGCTTAGTTTGTGACTTGACAGTAGGGCGAGGGACGGTGAACGTTTCGACATGGTTCACACGCTCGAGATTTTTATCACGGCAAAAATTATAATTATTTGCCGGCGTCCAAGATTTGATATGCTCCAAATCATGATCTTTGATACTCGTTAATGTCCACAAGTAATAGTTTACTCCACCAATCGCTATTTACAGACAAGTCCTAAAATTTAAGTTTATATAAGTTCAATTATGGAATTATCCTTTTTATGTGCAAGATTATACTTGGGCCACAAATCATTTGTTTACTTATATTTTTAAAAATCAAAATTTCATAGATGATATATTATATGTAATAATAATTGAACCTCAAATAACTAATATTCATGGAGAGTGTAACACTTTCAATTGAAAAAGCTAGCTAATTTTAGTATGTGGTAAAAACTACTACTAGTAAGTGGACAAAACTAATATAAATAGTTAAGAACCAATACGTTCGGTTGAAAAAACTAATTATAATATATATTAAAAACTACTCTTATTATGTGGAGAGAAAAGCTGTAAATAACTTATGAAACTATAACATTTGATTGCTCTAAAAAAATGATGGTAATTTTGTAAATATTGCTTATTTATATTTTAGATTTCGAAAACTATCTATAATAGGTGGTGGAATTTATGTTCATTGGGTGAAGGAAAGTATTATAAGTTTCTTAAAAGGTTATAGTATTTGAGTGCTAGGAAAAAAAAATATGATGTCACTTTTATACATATTATGTATATATATATATTATGTTAGGAAATTGTCCATAGTAGATAGTAGAATATTATGATAAAATTGTTTAATTGAGTATGCAGGTAAATTTGATAAATTGATTTCTTATACTCCCCACATTCTTTGAATTTTTGGGCCACTATTTTAAGAGAGAGTGTGTTGGGCCTAGCCACACATGTTACCGTAGCTGATTCACTGTCTTGTCCAGGAGCGCACTGAAAGTTGGCTGGAGCTTTCACCAGGAGTTGGTATTTCTTCCACCATTAGTTTTCCTTCTATCCAGTGCCCGGCCCCAGGGCTGTTGTGGGTGGTGCCCCCGCCGCACAGGGCATCTTATTTAGAAGGTTCTCAAAATTTTGGGTTCTATAGTATTGGTAATATGTGAAACAAATATATATATATATATATATATATATATGACGTACAAAATGCGTGGCCAGTGAATCGGTTTCTTCTTCTTAGCTTCTACGATGTTTCCAGAAATGGAGTAATCAATAATTGTTTTTGCAGCCCATAGAAAAGGTTTTAGGTTTCACGACTATTTTTGTTTTTTTTAAACGGCGGCAGGCTTATAAACGAAAATTTTCATAAAGTGTGTAATATGCTGTGTCGCCCATTAAATTTCTCTACTCATTTCTAACTTGCAGGCACTACGATCTTGTTTGGTAACTAAAGGATAATTTATATTAGTTCGTTAATTATATTAGCGGTTAGCTATATAGCAGAAATAAAACTAAGCCCTTAATTTTTTAGGGTCAAAGTTAGGAGTATCAGTTACTTTTTGTTTTGTTCAACTCTTTTGGTAAGTTGATTTATTGGGTAAGATGGTTAAAATATTCAACAATTTAACCCTAAAAATTACTGTTGAGTTCGTCTCTTTCACAACTAACACTATGAGTCTTCAATGATTCCATTAAGGAACAAAAAATCAAGATTTTTAGCAATTGAGAAACTAATATTTTTGAGATTTGAATATGTCTACAAATAAATATATTGCATCTGGATCATATAAGGAACAACAAAAGCAAGGTTTCGCCCACCTTTATTAGGAATATAATAACAACATTTAGGTCTAATTTGAAGAAGAAGAAGAAAGTATTGTGGTTGTTTTGTATAATTATTTATATTTATTAGAAAAATAAAAATGCCAAAAAGGTATACATACAATATTAAAATTATGAACAAAAAAAATCCAAACCATCCTACAAATTATTTAGCTATGAGCCTTAAAAATAAGGCAAAGGCTAAACATACGTATATGCATTCAATTTTATGATACACAGGATTTCATTTATTTCTCAACTCTGAGTCTACGAGACTCCAAAACCAAGTTACTTATTTAGTGATGGTCGGCTCCACAAGGATGAAATTAGAACCGTTATTTTCATAACGCGATTCACCACCGTACATTTAAAGATTTATATGCTCATAGTTCAGCTAAAAGAAGCTGGTCACCGCCACGGAGCCCCCTCCCACCTCTCACTCCCTGCTCCTTCACCGCCGTTTGCAAGTTTGCTCACCAGCACGTCACCGCCTCACCGGTGCACTACCACGTGTACCATCGACCATCATCCACCATTATATATATATGAAAAACAAGAAATACACTCACAAACACGAGCCAGAAACTTAATACTATACTATCTTTTTCTCATGTGCGGTGCAGAGAGTTATCCAAGTCATTTCCTCTTCTTCTCCCTTTTTTGGGTCACAAAGTTTTAAGTTTTCAGAGGTGAGAAGGACGTAGAAGCAAGCAAAGAAAGAAGGTGCGTGCCGGGAAACGAGGCTTTTGCTGCCGAAATATGTCGACAAGATGACAAAAAATGTCCGGATGCAGTTTCTCTTCTTCCGTTAATTCTATCCATTCTTATCATAGTTTTGGTCCTTATGGGGTTGGCGAGGAGTCCCTGTAGCCTTGTGCTGCTGACATCTTCCCTGGCAATTTCCTCGTTGGGCTCGAGACGAGAGAATATTTGTAGTAATAAAATCTGCGTCACAGATGACTATATATATATATATTCACGAATTCCGTCCACCAATTAGATATAGTTATATCAAATAAATCCCACTAAAATAGACCTAAAAAACTGATTCATCTGGGATGTTCCGGACATAGCCGCTCCAAAAGATAACTAATCCATCCAACAGCTAGTTCAAGTGGAAAATTGACCCTTTTATAAAAACTGTCCAAATTTTTTTTCAATTTTTTAGGTGGGATGACATCATTTTTAATTTTATCTTAGGAAAATTATGATCTTAGGTAAATATAAGCTTGAAGCCAACCAACTTGCTTATTTGTCCGGACGAACCAAATAGCCCCTATAGATCATTCATCAGGCACCCATTTGTATAACGCAAGATTCCCACACAATGTTGAAATGCGACACATATGAGTAATTAATGCGACACATATATAACTCCTAATCATTTAGATGAGCAAAATATAAAGTACATAATCTCTCTTGTGAGCAGGGTAATTATTTGAGGAACAGGATATAAAATTCTAATTAATAAAAAAAAATCATTATAAATACGGAGCACAGGTGACAAAAACACTGTATAAATAATTTATAATATTCCATTCTTTTGAAAAACCTGAAATATTTAGAATTTTTGTGGGTGGAGGTTAATCTTCTTTTATTTGACGTTTTATCAAGTCTTTTAAAAGTTTTAAAACCTTTATTGTATTTTAAAATATTCCATTTACAACTCTTTGTCATTTTTTATATTTTTTGTGTCCTGTAAGACTTTTAAGTTATCTTTGGACTCCAAAATTTTCAGATACTTTTTCCATATGAATATTTAAGATCATTATATTTTTCCAAGTCCCTTAGGTTTTTCCAAAATTACCAACCAAATAGTTGATAAAAATACTATTTATCATTTTGGTATGTCTTAATTGTATCTTTTAATTCTAAAAAGTTCTTTCTAGCTATCATTTTGGTACGTAGCGTACTGACCACCTGTTTCATGGGTGCTGCTCATTCCCACGAGCAGAAGACCCCTTTGACTTTGTGTAGGTCGGTGATACTATCTTTGATGCTTTTGGTGCTTATGAGTCATCGGGTGGGGCAGAGAGTTGAGCATGGACTGAGCATAGAGATCAAGAGTGGCGTGGCTGGACTTCCTCTTTATGTTCTTCTATTTTGTATTGGATTTCCCAAACTTAACCTTTATCGTTGTGTAGACCTTATTCCTTTTAAGGAACTTTAACTATGTATTTGGGATTGTAACTCTTTTCACGCACTTTGATTTCTATCTTATGTTTACTTAAATGCTTTATTGAAGTCTTGCTGTGAGTTTGAAGTATGATGGATGTTAAACTTATGAACTTCCTTTAGCCGGGGGCCAGGCTTGAACTGATCACGACGGTAATATCCCCGAAATTCATAAGTTTTGATTTAATTGCTTCTGCTAAATCTTAAATAAAATGAAATTTTTCAGTCGTAAATTTTGGAATGTTACAGCTTTTTTAGTGTCCACAACAACAAGAAAATATAAGATGTGGATACTACGCCATGATATTCATGAAGGAAATTATTTGCAAATATTGGAAGGGACAAGGAGAAGTATTTATTTACTTTATTTAGTTTATATTAATTATGATTAGCTATATACATTACTACTAACATAACACTTTTCATCTTTTGTAGGTCTATCAACCTTTTGAGATTCGTAAATATGATAATAACAAGATTAATAAAGTTAGGAAATAATGATTAGATTTCATTACAAATTTTTATGATGATTATTTATAGATCATGTGCGCTCCTTTAATATATATATATATTTTTTGTATCTAGAGAGTAATTATGGATGAAAAAGAATTTTGTATAAGATTTTGTATACAAGGTATATAATGAATGTATATGACCGTTTATTTTGATAAGAACCTTATGAATTCTGGCAGCTTGTTTTGAATGTTGCAAATGCTAATGTTGGTGAAAGCATCTTGAAAATATTTGTAGGCTTTTTTGTAGTAAAAAATGTGGTATGAAAATAATAATATGTGCTCTGCAAAAAAAATATAGAAAAGACAATGATTATTAGCCAAAACTGATGTACATATGTATATTATACAACAATTTTTATGCATATTAAACATCTTATATATTATGGCATCAATAAATTTTGAGCCAAATTAAGTGTATATATATATATATATTATTTGGCATTTCTAAAAACTGTCTTATATAATATATGCGGTGACAAATTAGGCAGCGGGTACAAACCACTTCATATACCACTTTTCTAACATTTTTCTATATATTTTTATGTAGCGATGTTATATTTTATTAATATTATTTTTTATGTTTCCTAAAAAAAGACTAACGTGTTATATTTTACTATAGTTATACTAAAATGTTTCTATAACTATATTTATATTTTACTATAGCTGCTATTATATTTAATCCTTAATTATATTTCATCATAATTACCACCGATGTTACACCACTTCTATGCAATAATAATATTTAAAACAATATATTGATCCTCATTTTAATTTTTAGCTATTTTACCTCCGTATCAATATTTTATAATATTGTTTTAAAATATAAAACTCAACTTATCTATATCCTACCAAATATATACATATTAAATTAACAAAATAATACTAATATAACAAAAAATAAATAAATACCCCGCCCCACACCCTTTTTCCTTCCTCGCGAGACCCTACGTACCCCACTTCCCCTCTTTTATCTTTCTCTCCCTTATGGTCCTGGATGACACTCTCTCTCCCACCACCTCTCTTTTCTCCTTTCCCCACTTTGTCCTTGGGCCCCACCCTGCTATTTGTTTGAAGCAGTGACTCTGTGCTAAAATTCGATGCTTCAAAATTTCCCTTTGATTTTCTTGTGATGCTCCGGACTCCGGTGCATAAAAAGTGAGCCTCTCCTTATGTTTTTGATCCCTAAATTTCCCGTATAGCATATCGTCTGATATTTTGCTTTTATTACATTCATTTTTATTAATGGCATATAATTAAATTTTTTTAGATATGTTATATTATTATATTTATATTTTACGGTAAGAATTGTTACATAAAAAAAATATACCAATATAAATATTTATTGATAGAGAAAATATCAGCAATATATTAATATAATTTATTTTTTCAATAAATAAAATTTAAAATAATCCATTTAAAAAAAATTGTTTGGCTTATTTATGGTTATACCAGCACTGTATAAGGAAAATTGAATTGAATGCTTTAAGAAGGGAATCGATACAAATGCGTCCACCACTTTGTTTACCAGTAGCTCAAAATGACTAAATGACAATACTTCCCTGCCAGAGGGATATTCAATTTACTCCGAAGCAAAGTTACTAATATGCATAGTGGGTATGGACGCGTGGAGTATCGACGGTTAGGACACAACGTGGCAAGCATCATACTGTTTTTTTATGCTGGCAGGATTTCTGTGTGACCTGAAAAAAAAAAAATATATATATATATATAGATATAATACTTTTTAAAAATGTATATAAATATGTTTTATAATTTAATTTTTGTTTTGTGTTGTCATTCTATTCTCGTATCTGTCCGATACGGTCAATTAGTCGCAGACGCCCATGAAATAAAAAAAGACAAGGAAAAAGACGCGCCCATACTTGACTGGCTATCTAGATTCTAGCGAGACTTTCCTTATACAGTGCTCTAGCAGGAACTATTATTCTCTTATTTCTAAAACAAAGTCTTTTTAAATAAATAAAAAAGTATTGACTTATTTTTTTAAAACAGTCGATGTTTAACTTTTACTCTTTTTTCATTTTTATTTGAGAAAATTTCTTTGTAGTATATTTAGGTGAAACTAATTAGTTAAAAATTAAAATGGTCCAAAAATATTTAGTTACAAGTACAAAATATCATGTACATATAATTACACTAATATGTACACCTAATTATATATAAATGTACAGGTAATATTCACTATATGTACATGTTTATTAGAGTACCAAAAAAATTAGACTAAACACTAAATAGATTGTACAACTTTAATTATTTTGGTCTAAGTGGACCACCAACTATTTTTCCCTTTTTATTTTCTTTACACTAAAACCGATGTTTTATATTTTTTAATTGATTATTTATTACATATTTTACCCTTTTTCATAATAAAATTTTAAAATTAGTTTCATTAACCTCTGAAATGCTGTATAAATTAATAATTTATTTTAGTGAAATACATATCAGCCCTTCTGAAAAAAGAATTTGAATGTGTGGAACATATAATCCCGACCACATATCTTTTAATTTGTTACCAAATTAGACACCGATAAAACGTTTAACTATTGTATATAAATAGTAATTGTATAATATTTGATCTAATAATAAATACTAATTTCTTAATACTAAAAATTTTAAAGTGGGAATTCCCATTTCACTGGGTACATTTTTACGGCGATACTGTAGAGAATTATGGTAATTTGTTACCGACACGCTTTAATTCCAAAGGAACAAAGAAATCGCGTGCATAGATAGAATTGGGGCGGTAAAAAAGACCCAATTTTCCCACCACCGAGCCACGAAACCTTCAAAGCAACAGCATATAAATACATGGGTCGAGGAGCAGCTCAGTTTCTGAGTTCTCCAGTCTCTTTCCCATAAATCCCCTCCCTCCTCTCTCTCTCTCTCTCTCTCTCTCTATATATATATATATATATATAATTATCCCGTCGTCCGCTCCATTCCATTCACTGTCGCATGCGATAGCCGATAGACGAGTATCCCCCTTCCCTTCTGATATATCAATCTTCTGATCCTCTTCCCTTCACCGCCATATCTAGCTAGCTTCCTACTCCATCTGATATTAAAAAGATGTCAGAATCACGATACGTTCGAACTACTGTTCCCCCTAATAATATTTATCCTAATGGCGACGCGACCGGCGGTAGCGATCAATCTGCAAGATCGGATCCTTCAAATCATCATCATCATAATCAATTGCCTTGTATTATTTCTTCTTGTTATCCTATCACCCTTAAGGTACGTACCCCGCGCGCGTGTCGAATTCAATGTTTCATACATATGATATGATGCATATACTGGCTAGTATAATAATATTAATAAGACATAAATGTCAATATATATATATATATGGTAGTATTTATCAGTTTAGAGAATCAATCAGTAAGAAATAGTCTGCAAGTACGATCTGTACAGTCGATCAACGGAACAGTATAAACAAAACAGTAGACGGGTCACTAAGTTTGACATATATGGACGACTACGAGTCTATTTATCAGAATTAAATCACTAGCTAAGATTGACTTGTCTGCAGAGAATGATGACCATTAATTAATTGTTTCCAAATTACTGCTCTACCATATAGGGGAGCATTTAGTAATTACCTCCGCCTTAATACCTACTGGTGTTTTTTTTTTTTTTTTTCACTTGCAGTTCATAGACGTGTGCTACACAGTGAAGCTAGACACCGGCACCGCCGCAAAGACGAGCAACTTGAAAAACATGATCTGCGGCACCGTCAAATCATCGCCGCCGCAGCCACCCCAAGGCAACAATACTCCTCCCACAAGCAGCCGGAACACCGGCGCTCGTTGCCCGGCGGAGAAAAAGATCCTACACGGCATAACCGGAATGGTATGCCCAGGCGAGATCCTAGCCATACTCGGCCCATCCGGCGGCGGAAAATCGACCCTCCTAAACCTCCTCTCGAACCGGCTCCGTAATCCTTCCTCGCCCGACACCGCCGGGTCAATCCTGTACAACAACAGGAAATTCACGAAGCGAATCCAGAAACGGACCGGCTTCGTGACCCAGGACGACATCCTCTACCCTCACTTGACCGTGAAAGAGACCCTCATTTTCTGCGCGCTCCTCCGCCTCCCGACCGCCCTGACGAAGAGAGAAAAAGTGGGCCTCGCAGAATCCGTCATAGCGGAGCTTGGGCTGGCTAAATGCGAGAACACGGTGATCGGGAACGGGTTCATACGCGGCGTATCGGGCGGCGAAAGAAAACGAGTGAGCATAGCGCATGAGATGCTGATCGATCCTAGTCTGCTGATATGCGATGAGCCGACGTCGGGCCTGGATTCAACCGCGGCGTACAGCGTCGTGGGGATCCTGAATGGTCTGGTGAAGAAGAAGGGGAAGACGGTGGTTATGGCCGTACACCAGCCGTCGAGCAGGCTGTTCATGATGTTTGATAAGGTATTGGTGTTGAGCGAGGGAAGGTGTGTTTATTTTGGGAAAGGTGATGAGGTTTTTGGGTACCTGAAGGACGGAGTCGGGTTTATACCCAGTTTTCCTATGAATCCTGCTGATTTCCTCCTCGATCTCGCCAGCGGTACGTATAATTATACATTTTTTTTATATTTCATTCTTCTTATCCTAGCTCATTCATGCTAATTCATTACTACATATTATTTTATTTTCTTGTGCGTTGATATTCATGATGGAATCTACCCCATTTTTATTTCATTTTAATCTTGTTTATTTCATCTTTGTACTTAGCATGCTTGATGGGTCCATTTTATTTTAAATTCCCTATATCTAGCTAGCAGTGTAGTAGTAGTATAATCTTTAAGCCATATATAGAAAATGTTAGTAACGACGAGGACAAGAAGTCAACCACCACCACCTCTGAACACCCCCCCCCCCTCCGCACCGCGGTTAAAAAAAGAAGGTGCATGCATACATGCTGCCGCCACCGCGGTAACGCTAGATAGCTAGAGAAGTAACAGTGGAGTTTGTTTTTAAGAAGCATTTCATTCACGGAGAGAGAACGGATCCAGGGTACGTGTGTTTGGGCCGGGAGTGGTAGCATTTCGTCGTTGTTGGTAGCATCTTTTTATTATTATTATTATTATTATTATTATTACTTGGCCATCCCATCAACCAACCATGTCTTCTTCTTTTTTTTGTTTTTTTCCTTCCTTCAAAATTTCAAATAGTAAAGCAAGTTCCAAGCATCGCTTTAGTTTCAGGGTATAGAGTCGATCGCTCACGTTCCCTGCTCACTAAATTAAGTGCAAAAATCATATGTTTGGTGCATGCGCATGGTATATAGTTAATAAGTTTGGGAATAAAACCCGCAGGAGGTAAATAAACAAAAAAAAATAAAAATTCTTGAGGATATATAACACATGGATTCCACTTAAAAAGTTCATTTTAATTAATACTATGACGATATACTATCTCGCTCTCACGTCAAAACTTACGTTTCAAAATTTTATTACTCCTACTAGCTAGTAGCATTTCGTGCCTTTTATCCACTGACGTGTAAAAGAAAGATTTTAAGAAGAAGAAGAAGAAGAAGGGGGGAAAAAGGAAAAAGAAAAAAGTACACCTATACATCTACTACATGCATTAAAGAAGAATGCGAAGAGACGTTGGCTGAGAAATAGAATCCTATTTCGTCTTTAAATTGAGAATGTTTTGTCGTAGAGTTATATGCCGAGACGTAATAAATACCCCACCCCCGCCCCCCGGCCTGTACGTGACATTTGGTTTCCATCAATCAACGAACAGGCCGGATTATCTTGTCCTTTTGTCCTAGTAAAGCTCAAGCATAAATTTTGATTTAGTTAAAAGATCAGATTAGAATGGCATTGATCTTCCCTGTCACCTATAATAATAATAAAAATCGATCTCACTAGATGTAGACCATAATTAAAAAGAAAGGAAAAATTTGTTTGTAGTATATTTAGGTAAAACTAATTAGTTAAAAATTAAAATAATCTTAAAGTATTTAATTACATGTATAAAATATCATGTACATATAATCACACTAATATGTACACCTAATTATATATAAATATACAGATAATATTCTCTATATGTACATGTATATTAGAGTACCAAAAATATTGAACTAAACACTAAATACATTGACCAACTTTAATTATTTTGATCCAAGTAGACCACCATCTATTTTTTCCTAAAAAAAAAGGGAGGAACCCAGGGAAGAAGATATCAAAATCTTTAGGGACTCCCCCCGGAATTGGTAAGGTAAGCGCGCTCGCCATCTTCTTTTTAATTATTTTGATCCAAGGAGACCACCATCTATATTTTTCTAAAAAAAAGGGAGGAATCGGAGGGAGAAGATATCAAAATCTTTAGGGACTCCCCCCGGAATTGGTAACGTAAGTGCGCTCGCCATCTTCTTTTCTTTTATTTTTGGAAATTGTGACCTGAATTGCATCCTCCTTGTCATCACTCACAAATAAGGAAGGAAGAATAATTATACAGCGCAGAAAAGAGAAAAAAGATAAGATAGTAGCAGTAGGAGGAGGAGCAAGCGGTAGTAGTAGTAGTAGTGATCACAATCATGTCCTGATAAATAAATTAATTCGTCGAAAGGAATCGATCTGATATTCGACTCAGGTGGGATTTTATTTAGTACGCCAGGAGAGAATAAAGAAAGAAATGCGTTCGAGGACCTCACACGACTACAACTACTATTCGTACCGCTACTGCGACGCTGCCATTGCTTTAATAGGACTTTACAGATGATAGCGATGCCGTCGATGGTGGCCTACATGCATATATATTATTATAGTAGTATTATTGGCACACCACCGTTGCTTTCGAGATTTTGATAGTGGGATTCTTTTTTCCTTCTTCCACTTCCCCCCTCCTCCCCCCGGTCTCCTATTCCCTTTCCTTGCTTCTTCTTCTCTTTTGATGCAACATTTCGATCGAGCTCGTCTTCCGCCTCCAACCGTCGGGGAAACACCCTGCTCTGTAGGAAATAGCCCCATATGATACGTACCCGTTCCCCTCTAGATCTCCTTACCGGTAGCGATAGGCAATTTTCTCCACGGGATGGGACTCCTCCTGAAATTTTTACTTCGGATTTGAGTTTCGGGATAGAATTTGGAAATCGAGTTTGAATTTAGAGATTCTTAACGATAATTTTTTCAAAGACGGAGCAGAAATGGGTTTCAAATTCTTATTCTCGAACCCATCCCGTATAATTTTTTATATATTTTTTATATAATTATATATAAGTAATTTTTTATAGAATATAAATTAAAAGACTAATATTAAAAAAAAAGCATAAGAATCGAAAATTAGATTGAAGATCGGATATAAAGTTAAATTTTGGAGATCAAGTCCGGTATAAAAATTTAATACTCGTATAGATTGGGTCGGAAAATCTCTGATATAAAAAGTCAATAATCGAATTAAATTAAAAATTATTTTTTTTTTACTAGGTTGGACAATAAAGATGGGATCCCCACCCTCGATCACTTCCATTGCCATTCCTGCTTACCGGCTCCCTCGCTGGCCTGCCCCTTTAGAAACAGAATTGTGAGTGTTGTGGTGATAAATAACCGATAAAGATTTATGTCCCACAATCTTTCGCACCAAAGGGAAAAATGGGCCAAGTTGTAGTAGAAATTATTGGATGCACCTTCCACCTACGATTCTATATGGTTTTAAAAAAATTAAATTAAAATTAATATAGTTTCTTTTAAAAATTAAAAAAAAATTATATAATTAATCATTAGTAATTTTATTTTTTATTTTTTTCTATTTTATTATTTTATATAAACTAAATACAAATTTTTTTCCTTCTTTAAAATTTTCCACAAACTAAATAGTGCATATTAGCCAAGTCACTTTATTTTTCCCTGCGGTGCCCATAATTTTATGATGGAGAGAAACCTGCATGCAAATTTGTATGATAAATCAGATTACTTTGGTATACATTTTAATATTTTCGACTTATCAGTCCTTTTAGGATATTTTAATTTAAAAGTATATTTGACGGAGTAGTTTTGTATATTAAAATTATTAGTTTCTTAGGAAGAATTATGTTTTTATTGCATAAAAACACTTATTCTACTGTGCAAAATTATTTTTTTTAATGTATTTAAAATTACAAACGACACGGATCTTGAAAACCAACAACTCAAATATTTTATACTTTCTACGAGATTTTCTACTTTATTATATAAAACTATTCCCTTTTTTCTAAAAAATAATAATAATAATAATAATCATAAAATAAAATCTTGGTGGTGCCACTGCCACGCCATACAAAAAAGAAAAAAGAGTGACACGGTGCACCCGGGTGCCCAATAATTTTCCAAGTTTGAGGGGTCTTGTCGCACCTTAAGCCACCATGTTCGTTCGCACACACATTTCTAGTTAGTTCAATATTTTATTGCCTCCATCCACCTAGACTTGACACTCGAAGGATTCGGTCGACTGTCACAAATAAATAAATAAATAAATAAATAAATAAATAAATAAATAAATAAATAAATAATATGCGTTAATTTTTGTGCACGAAAACAGTTGATTCTCTCACAAAAGTACGTTTAAAATATAAATATTTTGAGTCTCTTTTATATGAAGGTATATTTTTTGAAAAAAACAAAACAAAAATCGTACATGTTGACATATTTTAAGTTTATTTTTTATTAAGATGCAAATATTTTTATTAAAAAAGTAAGGTATAAGAATTTATATTTTTATTAATACATAAATATTTAGATTTTATTTTCATTAAGATATAACTAAAGAACGACTAGAATTATTTAAAATTTAAAGTTTTTAAAATGTTATGTCTTAATGAGAATAAATTTTAAATATTGATACTTTTATAAAAATAAATTTAAAATTATTTCTATTTTTAAATATATTTTCATCCTAACAATAAAACATTCTTAAATCCGCCAAAGAAAAAAAGGCGGTGTATTACTAATTATATATTTTCGCGAAGTGCACCTTGACGAGGAGAGAACAGCTTTCCTTATAAATAAATGGTACCTTGAGGGAGGAAGATCAACAGTCTGACATTTGTAGTAGTGTATGTTTGTTGCTTTCACGTGAAAACATGATAACTGATTTGAACCATATATATTATGTGTGTATGTGTGTACGTAAGTATGTGTGTATGTATGTATGTGTGTATGTATGTATGTGTGTATGACGCTTTAAAGATCACGAATTTGAATAATTGTATATTTATATAACATGGACCCAATCTAATTATCAAACTCGACTAATCCTTTAAGACGCGGATGCATTGGTTCGCTTGGCAGTTGATCCGAATAATTAATAAGAGATATGTCCGACCTATTTAATTAAATTTGATTAAAAGTTTAGTAAAATTCATTTTAGAGAGTCTATAAATATAAGTTGACCTCTTTTTTAAAAAAAATTTTTTTTGACTGAATTAAATATAGATTAATCTTAAAAAATTCATGGGTATCCGTGGAATTTTACCTATCCGATTATTTTTTAATTTATTATTAACCCATCTATTAATAAAAAATATAATAACCCTCATTTGATACTATTTACTCCTATCTTGATGAATAATATTTAAAAATTACATTTAAAATGATAATTTTTAAACTAATCATTTTTAGGCAATATTAATAGTGATAAATAATATTTTAAAAAAACTTTTAGTAATTTTTGTTCGTTGAAATATAATTAAAGCATTAAAAAATAGAATAACATTAAATTAATCTGAAGTATAAAGTATATTTACAAGAAAAATGATGATAAATGTCAATATTAACTATATAAATATATATATTATCTACCCTATAAAAAAAGTAGTTCTATTGAAATATACTATTTATTTAGAAGTGAGAATTTGATTAAGTAAGATATCAAAGGAATCTATTTAATAAGTATTCAATGTCAATTGACCGATTCGACTCATGCTATCTCAGTGTTGGTCTAGGTCTGATTAAGTTCTACTAATAAATGACGGAATTAATTTATAATCTGACCTACTTTTAATTTGAGCTAGATCTGCTCTTAATCTAACCTAAATCTTGATCCGCTAGACATCTGAAATATATAAATAAATTATTATTTTCCACTAACTAATGACATGTTAGCCTAGAGTTAAAACCACTGGCCTGGGGTATTGTATGGTATGCTATGTTGTACGCTAGCTTTAGGTTGGATTTTTTTTTTTCCTTAACAAAGAAGAAGAAGAAGAAGTTTGGTATCCAATCAACACGTGTATGGTGTATGTATCGACAATAACATGAAATCGTAAGCTCGTTATTTGATTCAGCCGAACGTCGTCCAAAAATATGCCCTAATTAGTAGTCTCTATAATCGATGCTCAGAAGAAAACATGGATTTTTTTTATTTGTTTGTTTTCAAAGTAGGTGGGGGAGAAAATGTAATGGTAAGTGCGTGACGGCATACATTGCGTTGCATACTTATAGATGATCGATCATTTTCACTAAAAAAAATTTGCTTGTCCTTGTACATGGACTCCACCCTCCATCTTGTCAGAGGCAGCAGTACCATTTCGTTGTCCCTTGGAATTATTATCCTGCTGGCTAACTAGAGCTGTTAGCTTAGCCTTTATTTTTTGCTTTGTCTCCGTCTTTGTCTTTTAGCAGATTGATTTTGTTCCTTGTAAGGACGATTGCCTTATGTCGATCCACCCACTAAGCACCGGGAAGATTTGATGACCCAATTTCTCGGTTTTGTTCTATTCTTAATTTTATTCTTGCTGTCTTTTTTTTTTTTTTTTTTTTTGCTTAGTGGTCGATGCCTTTGCTACTGAAGGCTTACGTTTCGTTTCCAGACAGCTCTCTGCCTGCGTATTTTCCACCGATATATCGAAAAGACTTAATTATAGTGCTTCGATATTTGGCGTGTCGATATCTAAGGACGTAGAATCAAATCTATCACCCCCTAGGATACGTACGGGTACGATACGAGTGTGTACAATTAGTAATTTTGTATCAACTATCGGTGGACTAACTCTATATTTAGAATTATTTATTAAAAATAGTGAGGTAAGATAATTATTTATATTTAAAAAAATTAATCTAAAAAATTTCTAAAATATGTAATTATTTTGAATAAAAATACTTTTAATTAATAACTTTAAATAAATCCTAAATATTTTCGAACCGGTTATGGCTATCCTACCTAATATTCCCTCCCGGTAAAATCAAAACTAACGTGGTGATTTTGCACTTTGATTCCAAATGCTAAATACGTGGTAATAAACCCTCCATCGTCGATCCACCACCGCCCTCATTGTTTGATTCCTCCAGCTCGATAAAAAAGATTGCAAGAGACGGAAGGAAGGAAATAAAATTTAGAAATGTGCGTGAAGCAAAGGTGTTAATTTGCGTTGTCGGACGGAGTAGCCTCTTCCTCTCCTTGACTTTCCAACTTCTCCCCCTCTTTTTTCTCTCCCTAACTTTTGACTTTAATCCCTCTCGTGTATACTTAATTATATGTCTCCTAGAGACCTAATTATTTGAACGGCTACGCGTCAGCCTTTGAGCTATCCGTCCTGACAAGAGTGGGTTTATTGCCACACACATTATAAGTTTGTTTATGTGGTTTTTTGAATTTCATTTATTATTATTATTGTTATAGACTTTAATCTTACTGACAAATATAGTGGCTTGGAGTTTGGACTTTAGCTTTATTAAAATAAATAACTAAAGATATTAGTTAAAATTATATAAAATTTAAAATATTATACTTAAGCGGGAATAAAAGCCAAAAGATCTTTCCTTTTCTAAAAAGAAAATTAAAAAAAAAAAGCATTTATAATTTAATAGAAACAATGTGTATGTGCGTAAGATATTTATATTTTTAAATATATTTTTTGTGACCGACCAGTACAGGCGCGGTCCGCTCAGCATCCTAGCGGGGAATGACATGTGCGTGAGGATAGTAAAGTGTTTGTTGAATAAAAATTTAATCTTTGAGTACTATGCATTCGTTAAGCTGTAAATCATGGGAGCATACGAGATTAGACGGAGAGCGACAGGAAAAGGGGGGAGGGGAGGGGTCATGTCCCGTCCGGGTCGCCATAGAATATCCTGCGCCGATTTTAGTGGACTCGCACCACACGCCACCAACCTTGGTCTGCAGCTTTCCTGTCCCTCCCTGCTTACGGTTCTACTCATTACTCTCCTCTATAACGACGGTCACTAATGATGATCAACCTTAAAACATATATATATATATATATATATATATATATATATTTGTATATTTATTGCATAGATTAGTAGTTGCTTTCCATATTTGAACCTTTTTAATATTGGTGGATGTGATAATGGGCTTGACCTTGAATAACTTGTAAGACCAAGTAAGTTTTTACTCCAAATAAATTAACCGTAATGGATGACGGGTACGTAGCACACCAGTCTTATGTTTTTTAGGGTGTCGCGCGCTCATAGCTTGGCTATTTGACAAAAATTAGGTATTTATTTATTTTGAAAACCCGGTCCCTTGAAGACACGATTTAAAATATTGTATCCCGCAATTTCGAGATACTATTACTACCGTAGGACCGAGTGACCGCATTTGTTTAAAATAATAATATATACGTAAATAAATAATCTTCCCTTTCTGAAATTAAAAAAATATTACTCGTAAGAGACATAATTTATAATTTTCTATCAAAATATGCTTATTTAGATGTGTTCGTAGTTTGTGCCCTGCTTCTATTGGTTTGATTACACTTACGTATATTATATTACATATATAAAATATTATTTCTTTTATTTCTTTTGAAGCTCCAAAGTCCGCGTATGTTATTGGATAGTCGGCAATAAGTTTTTCCCCTACTTTTCATAGAGGATTAAGCTAGCTACTCATCCATCGATCCCGAACCAAAGTCTCCGACTTATTTGCCCGCTTTATTTCTTTTTCATTGACATATAGCTGGATCACGTATCTCCATATGAAATAAATTAAAAAAAAAAAAAGAAGCTAGGGGAAATGTCATTGATCATCGACTAATGGTATTATTGTCGGACTTTGTTATAAGATGTGATTGCTCGGATAATTGGGTCCAGGTTTGCAAAGCTAGCTTCACTATGTTAATTAATATATATATATATATATATATATATACGAGGGATATTTCTCGGGATTCCAATCATTCTCCCTCGCCTCCCCCCTCCTTTCCACTTCCGAAGTTTAATTTTTTATGAATGCACGTACGACTTTTGGATATTGAATACCCGGAAGTTATACAATTATAAAGTATGTTTGATGCATTTTTATAAAAGTACGTACATTGATTTGAATTCGATGACTGACTCAATAATGCGCCGCGCAAAACCATTTCCATGCAGGTATTTGTCACAACATTGATGGTATGACCGTAAGCGAGGGACAGAAACCGAACGTCAAGCAAACTCTGATTTCCTCCTACAACAATGTCCTAGCACCGAAGGTAAAAGCGGCCTGCCTAGAAAATAATACGACGCACCACGACGACGCGGCGCCCGCCCCAGCCACGGCTTTATGCCCTGCTACCGGCTCTACTTCTGCTTCCTCGAAGGGCACGGCGGTGATGCCCAAGATCGGGAGCCGTGGAAATTCAAACGGGTACCGCCGCGAATTCCGAACCCGATCCTACACATGGTTCAACCACTTCGTCGTCCTCTTCCAACGCGGCCTCAAAGAACGAAGGTACGAATCCTTCAACTCGCTCCGCATCCTACAAGTAATCGCGGCCTCAATCCTCTCCGGCGCCATGTGGTGGCATTCGGACTACAGGGAGATACAAGACAGGCTCGGCCTCCTCTACTTCATCTCTATATTCTGGGGCGTCTTCCCTTCCTTCAACGCCGTGTTCGCGTTCCCACAGGACCGCGCCATGTTGGTCAAAGAGCGGGCATCGGGGATGTACGCGCTCTCATCCTATTTCATGGCCCGTATCGTCGGCGACATTCCCATGGAACTCATTCTCCCTACCATATTCATGACGCTGACGTATTGGATGACGGGTTTGAGAGCCGAGCTCGGCGCCTTTGTGCTTACGTTATCGGTCTTGATCGGCTATGTTCTCGTCGCTCAAGGCCTTGGGCTTGCCTTGGGAGCGATCATTATGGACGCCAAACGAGCCTCGACTATCGTTACTATCACTATGTTAGCTTTTGTTTTGACCGGAGGTTATTATGTTCGTGGCGTCCCCGGGTGCCTGGCTTGGATCAAGTACGTGTCCATTACGTTTTACGCGTACAGGCTGCTGATTCGCGTTCAGTACGGAACGGGGGATGCGATTTCGGCGTTGCTCGGTTGCTACGATCGTGCTAGTATGAACCGTGGAGGAACTACTACTGCTACGGATGTTGGAGGTAATAATTACGACGATTATAATTTGGCGGCTGCTTGCAAGCTTATTGAGGAGGATATTGGAGGACAGATTAGCCCATTGACTTGTATCGGTGCCTTGGTTATCATGTTCCTTGGGTATAGGTTACTGGCTTTTCTGGCTCTCAAGCGCATGAAGATCTAGCTAGCCGCTTTCATAATGTACAGACGGCCGCACGGGCTGACGGAATTTACGCACACGCCCGTCCGTCCGTCCGTCCGTCCGTCGATTTATTTCTTTGACTCCTAATTTAAATGGCACAAAGTGATTGGTTCGTGCATGAAGATATGGAAAATAAGAGTCAAGCAAGCGAACCTGATTCACGCTCTTACCTGGCTAGCTTGTTTCACATTTCAAAGATTGTTTCAGCGATTTGGGGGCTCAATTGTTGTAACAACTCTGTTTACCGTAAAATGTAAAGACACATGGCTCGTGTGTACTTTTCTCGCACAGTTTTTTTTTCTTTTTACATAATTTTTGAAAAAAAGTTAAGATACATGAAAAAACTCTATAAACCTGATCCTAAACTATTTGACTCTGAAATCTAAATCACTCTATAGCCACTACACTTAACCTAAGGTTCTTGTATTAATGCTTTTCATTGCCTTTGACAATAATCAAACTAACAAATAAATGTAACACAAAATATTACTAGGGCCTTTCGCTCTCTGCACAAATTTATCTTATATTCCTTCCATACCATGAATTGTACGACAAATTTTAAGATGATCAGTTGGATTCACCAACAATGGTTAAAGATTTGATGGACCAAACTAATTAAGTTAAAGCGCCCACATCTTCCTGATCGATTTTCCCTGTTCAAATTCCATGGCAAAGAAGAAAGCTGCCAAGCGTAAGGCAGCCCTTACTTCGGATGAGGCGACTTCTATGGATTGTGTAGGAGATGATTTTGTTGACGATACCAAGTTTGGGGAATCCTTGCCATGTGATATTCAATATGTGACTTCAACGCCGATGTCGAATACACCTCATTTGGCTTCCCTAATTGCTAATCAACCATTGAAATTTTTTGGACCTATTATGGAGGAGCCTTCTATTTTGAATCGCAATAATGTTACCCGTACTGATTTTCCTGAGAGTCGATCTTGGAGGGATATTTTGATCAGCAATAGGAGGCCTAAACAGGGTATGCCCTTAAAATACATTCCTCCTCTTGTTGTTGATGGATCTCACAAAGCCATGAATCAGGAAGATGAGATCTCAAAGGAGGCTAAATGATGGGAGAGTACTTTGGTAAGAATGGTGGCTATTGATTCAACCGAGTCATTTTCAAATGACTCAATTTGTTAAGGAAAGGTGGAATTTCCTTCCTGCATTGCCTGAGAACTTTACTCATGATCAGGGTTTCTTTGTATATAAATTTGCATCACAGGAAGATTTGTACCAAATTCTTAATAGACCCTATTAGAGTTTTGGAGTTAGACTTATGCTGCTAAGGAAGTGGTATCCTGATGTTTCTATGTCAGCCAAGGACTAGAGAATTATGCCATTGTGGGTGTTATTTCCTGGCTTGCCTTTGCACTTGTGATCAGATGATAGTCTAAGCAGAATAAGTAGCCTATTGGGACAACCTATATGTGCCGATACTGTCACAACACAGAGAGGGAGAATTTCTTTCCCAAGAGTTTTGATTGAAATGGATATTAGCATTCCTTTACCTGATCAGATTACTGTTTTATTGCCTGGAGGAAAGGAATTGCAGCAGAGTGTGGCCTATGAATGGAAACCCAAATTTTGCTCCCTATGTGATGTTATGGGGCATGAGTATGCTCAATGTCGTGGTAGGGGTGGACAAAAGATCACTTAAACTCAGTACTGGAGATCTAAACCTATATATTCTCAGGATCTCAAGCCTCTAGTGGGTAATATTTTTGATCTGAAATATGTCCCTCCTAACTCTTCCTTTGGACCTGTTGTAGTCCAGGATCCCTCTTTAGATCATGCTGATCTGCAAGATTCTGGATATGTCCCCATGCCTCAAAATAGATATTTGGTCTTAATGAAGGGAAGGATATATCATTTTTGGATGAAAAAAATTTCTCATATAGACATTCTTGTGTTATGTCCTCTAGGACAAAGAAGTTTTATTGAAAGACTAAAGGCTGGAAATGTGGATAGGGGAGGGGTGGGAGTTCCTCTTCCTTATGACCTTTTCCATTTGGAATATTTGAGGGTTTAATAAAACCCTCAAACACATGGTTGTGATAAACCTTGTGTCTCACCATAGAATCGGTTTACTGGGTCTTTTAGAAACAAGAGTGAAGAAGGAAAAAACTGATTGCATTATTCATAAACTTGGGTTAAATTGGAAATGGGAGAATAATTATGATCATCATCACAAATTCACAATGGTAGAGTTTGGATATTATGGGATGAATCTTTTTATAATATCCAAGTTGTTGATAAATCAACTCAAGGTATTTATGTTTTGCTACCTGTGTGAAGTCTTAGAAGCAATTTGGTATTAATGTGGCTCATGCTTTCAACACTAGGGTTCTTATAAGGGAGTTATGGAATTGGATGAGAAAGATAGCTAGTTAGTCTTTTCCCTGGATAGCCATTGGTGATTTTAATATGGTGGCCTCTTCCCAAGAAAAGATTAGTGGTAGTATTGAGTCCCAGGATATCTTAGATTTTTCCCATTGTCTACAAGATTGTGGGTTTGGGGATTTACCTTCTTTTGGGGTCTTGTTTTACATGGATGAATAGACAAAAGGTTGGTTCTAGGATATAGTATCGTCTGGACAGGGGTGTTGGTAATAATGAATGGATGGATGTGTTCCCTGCTACTACAGTTAATTCTATCCATCATCCTATTTCTGATCACCATGCTCTAATTGTATATTTAAAGGTGGTCCAACCAGTGGGATCTAAACCTTTTAAAATTTTCAACTTATGGGTTGAGAAGGAGGGTTTCTTTGACCTGGTTAGAAGTGTTTGGCAGAATAAGTTGGAGGGATCAAAGGATTATTTGTGTATGAGTAAACTCATAATGTTAAAGGATAACTTAAAAGATTCAATGGCATTCAGTGTGGGAATGTTACCCAAAAGCTTACCCTTGCTTTTTAGTTTTGATAGGATAAAGTTAATGACTTAACTCATCATCCTCTTGACTAAGACTGTATTAATAATGAAAGAGTGGCCAAACTAGAATGGGAGAAGAGAGCCAGAGATGAAGAGAATTTCCTTCAACAAAAGCCTCATATGCAGTTTGTTAAATTGGGTGATCACAACAATAAATACTTCTCTACTAGCCTTCAAGGGAGGAGATCTCATAATAGAATTTCTTAGGTGGTTAATGATCATAATTTGGTCCTTTTGGAGGAAGATGATATTAAGGCTGAGACTGTGGGTTTTTCCAAAAAAATTGCTTGGTTCTTCCTTTGCTAAGCTTAATCCTATCAATACCTCAGCTTGCAATCAGGGTCCTTTATTATCTTCATATCATAGGCAAATTCTACTTGCTCGACCCAATGTTGAAGAGGTTAAGTCTGCCCTTTTTTCTATGGGAAACTTGACAACCCCTGGGCCTGATGGCTATAATCCTTTCTTTTTTAAACAAACCTAGCCTATTATTGGTAATGATATAGCTTATGCTTTTGCTGATCTTTGGTTCTCTAAGAAGTTTCTTAGACAGGTTAATAATACTGCCAATACTCTTATACCTAAGTTTAGAGGAGCTATAAAGGTTAAGGATTTTAGGCCTATTACCTGCTGCAATGTTTTTTTTATAAAATATTTCCTAAATTCCTAGCTAACAGAATACAAAAAGTGTTACATTTTATTGTTGGTGGCTCTCAAGCTGCATTTGTTAAGGGTTATAATCTAGGAGGTAATGTGCTTATGGCTACTGAATTAGTAAAGCACTATCAACGTAAGTTTGTTTCTCCCAAGATGATAGTTAAAGTGGATATTCAAAAAGCTTATGATTCTTTGGAATGGACTTTCTTACATCATACTCTCCTGGACTTTGGTTTTCCACATCATTTTATTGAGTTGGTTATGGCATATGTGACTTCTATTAGAGTCTCTTTCAATGTGAATGGCTCCCTGAACTATCCATTTAACTACAATAGAGGCCTCAGATAGGGGGATCCCTTATCTCCCTATCTATTTATAATTTCTATGGAATACTTTCATAGGGATTTTCAATAGTTGTGGAATGATAGAAAGTTTTTAGGTCATCATGGTTGCAGCAAATTCAAGATTATAGACCTGTGTTTTGCTGATGACCTGCTGCTGTTTACCGGGGGTGATGTTTACTCAACTTATCTTATTAAATAGAAGTTGGATGACTTTGCTCTTTGTTCTGGTTTGAAAGCTAATCCCTCTAAGAGCTTAATTTATCTGGCAGGGGTAACTAATTTTGTGAAGTCTTAGATTTTGGAGATTCTCAAGTGTGAAGAAGGTTCCTTCCCGTTCAGATACCTGTGTATTCCTCTTGATTCTGCTCGGTTGGGTATCTCGCATTTTTAGCCTTTGATTGATTCTCTCTCTGTTAGGATTCTCCTTTGGACTAATAAACAACTTAGTTATGCTGGGAGAATCCAATTAATCAAATCTGTTCTATTTAGCATTTAGAATTTCGGGACTTAGGTTTTCATTCTCCCTAAAAGGTTATTACTTATGTTGATAGCATTTGCAGGACATTCCTATGGTCAGGGATTATTTCAGGTTCCCAGAAATCCTTGGTCTCCTGGCAGTAGGTCTATCTCCCAATCAAGGAAGGAGGTTTAGGGCTAAAAATTATTTTCTACTAGAGCATTGCTGCTATGGGAAAGAGGCTGTGGCAGATGGTGTGTAATAAGAAAATTCTTTGGATCAAATGGGTGCATGGTTATTACATCAAAGGGACTAATTTGAGTGATTTGCAGTTTCATCCTAATCAATCTTATATTTTTATAAGAATCATGCTTCTCGGAGGTCTCCTTCTTCATTTTTTCTAGTAGGGTTGTGTTCTCACTGATGAGCTACATAAAACCTGCAAAGTGTATGATATTATTAGGCTGCAAGGTGATAGTAAACTAGGGCACAAGATGGTTTGGAAGTATCCTGGTATTCCTAGACACAAATTCATCTCTTAGTTGTTGTGTAGGAGGGATTTACTTACTAGAGACAAGCTGGGTAAATGGGGAGTTACAAATGAGACTTCTTGTGGTATATGTGCTAGGGAGCTAGAAGATCTTAATCATCTCTTTATTCTCTTTCCTTTTGCCAAGGAGTTGTGGAGAATTATGTGTAACTAGCTTGGCATTGTTCCTCCTTTTACTAATTGGGACCAATTCCAAAATTGGAGCACCCAAAGGAGAAAATATAGAAGGGGTGAGCAAGGTATTATATGTATGATGATTGCTGCTATTGTTTATAAGATTTGGCAGGCTAGAAACTTAGCTATCTTTCGAGCCAAAGTCCCTTTGGTTAAAAACATGGTTCGTGAAATTATCCATCAAATCTTCATAAAGATTTCCTCCATTGAGAATAAGGCTAAATGGGTTGTTTTGTTGGATTCTTTAGATAGATTTATCTAGTTCCCTTTGTAAATAGTTTCTTTGTCTGTTTGATGTACTTCATCTCCTTTGGTAATTAATGAAATTCTTATTACTTACAAAAAAAAATTAAGTTATAATGTGTGTACTTATAATACTTTAAAATTTTAAAAAAAGAAAGAAAAAAATTTATCATTTAGCCTAATTTTGAGATTTTATTTTAATTATCGAGTCTAGAATAATTTATAGATAATTTATATCTATTTTATTTATTTATATAATTATTATTTTATTTTTGACACTAAGTTAAATTTTATCCCAAAATCTAACCTAAATCCCACAATTTTCTTTTTCCCATTTTCCATTTCTTTCTCCTTTTTTTTTCTTTTTCCTCCTTTTCTCCTTTTTCATTTTGTTCCTTCTTCTCCTTCTTGGTTGTGCCACTCCCCGGCCCAATCCCCCTTTCCTCCTTTCTCTCTTCTCTCGTTTTTCCCTAGGAAGCCCAACCCTTCCCTCTCTCTTTTTTCCTTTACCCCCAAGCGGCAAGCCCATTTAACTTTTCTTTTATTTCCCTTTTCTCCTTCATTTCTTTTCTTCTTTCCCCTTTTCTCCTTCCTTTCTCTTCTTCTTTCCCTTTTTCTCCCTATCTTCTTCCTCACACCTATCTCCCTCACATTGTCATCCTTCCCCTTCCATTTTTGTCCTCAACACTTGCCCCTTGCACACAACCAAACCTCCCCACCTTTCCCTTGTCATCCATGCAGGGCCATGCACGCTGGCATACACCCATGCACCCCCTAAACCTAGCTACCCACTCCCCTACACCTGTGCCCCTACCCTGCCTTGTCGCTTGCAACTGTCCTCCCCTTTACAGCCTGGTACTCCTAACTCCCCCTATCATCTTCTCCACTCCATCATCTCCTTTCCCTGTCTATAAATGTAATACCCCCAAAGAATTACAGTTGAAGATATTCGTTTAATTTAAACCATACACAAGGACTGAGGGATGCTACCGCTGTGCTCAGCACAAGCCCGACCCTTAGCCAGTCTCGCACCAACCACAAGGCTATAAAATAATCTCACAAGACATTAAAATAATTAAGACATAAAACCATAGAAATTCAAAAGATTCATAAATAAAGAGAAAATCAGAGTGCGTAAATTAAAGAGCCATTACATAATTGAAAACAGTTATAGCATTAAGCACCCAAGAGTAAAGAACAATACAACAGAGATGTAGAATAAAATTGAACAAGGAGAGTCTGGACAACACTCTCTCTAGGGCCCCATGCCAAGTCCCATAGGTCAACACTTAGCCCCGTCTGACGCTTGAAATGCATCATAGGCATCAAACATAGCATCTCTTACCTGCACCAACTTAGAAGGGATATTTACTCATAGGATTTAGCACAACCCATAAAACAGGGGATCAGTACACTAGATAAAAAGCAAGGTAACCATGCAACTAAGGCCATACATGAAAGATAGATAGTACAAGCAAGTAATCATGCATGTAAAGTCATACATGAAAGATAAACAGTACACATAGTGCTTTAACCAGTTTAACCAACTCATTAGATCTCTAGTCATTATTCCCATTTCACACCATTCTCATTTTAAGTCCATGCGAGTACGAAAACCCCACTATTATAACCGGTGGACCAAAAAACACCCAGGGTAGAATGCACCTGACCACTATTATTCGCCGGTGGAACGATCTCTAAGGCATAAGGCACCTGACTACTATTATTTGCCGTTGAACCGGTCTGGCCCCAGCTCTCATGGTGTTTTACAGTAAGTAAATAGTATCTTTTACATGTCTTATCATCATTAGGTTTGGTTTATTGAGCTCAAGATCCTCCACTATTATAGCTGGTGGACCGAAAAACACCAATGGCATAATGCACTTGACCACTATTATTCGCTGGTGGAATGGTCTCCAGGGCACAAGGCACATGTCCACTATTATTACTGGTGGACCTGTTTGGGCCCAGCTTAAAAATCTTTCTCTTTAAATGGTTAGTATCTTATTTGTGTGTTATTTAATAAATATTTCTACCCAAAATATGCATGCCCCTTAGACTCTCTGCTCACACAACCTGTCTACTCCTATTCTCTTGAAAAGCTTTTCCCATATCCTAGGACTTCTATGCCTCATAGTACATCTAGATATTCTTTGCCCCCTTTTTCCTTACTTACCATGAATATCCAACTCCTATGTGTGTGGGTCGAGGCCCACTCTCCCATATCTCTGGGTTAACTCACCATTACCTCTAGGATTTTCCCCTTGGAAACCCTAATCTAGTGTATATGGCCCAACCTCCTTCTATCTCACACAACCCATACTATCCTTACCCCCAACTCACCACCTCATTCAATGCACCCCCAAACATCCCACTTTACTCCTCATTTGTACATGTGGCCCGAAAACCCTATTTAGTTACTCCAAACCCTAGCACTCTCTTTTCTTATGTGTCGCCCCTCCATCACCCTCACTTCCCATTTCCCCTTTTCCACATAACACACATTCATCCTCCACATGACATCCTTCCACTCTTACCCCATAATCTAATCCTCCCCATTATTTCTCCTTTACACAATTTCCTCCACTTAGGGTTTTCCTCCCAAACCCTAGCCAAATCCCCCATGCACCCTTATACTAACCCACGTACTATTTTTCACCTATGAACTCCAATTACCCCCCAAAACTCTTCCCTCACCTTACTTAACCCTCAAGTCAACTTTTTCCATGTAAATATCATCCCTATGCAAAGACTATCCATCTCATGCAAGCCTTATACTCCACATGCAAGACTTAGCCCATCCTCTTAATTTGTACATATTATCCCTTAGATATTGTAACACCCCAAAATTCACTACTTTTTTTTAAAGCGGAAGTAATTAAAATACTTAATTTAAAACCCGTGAATTCTGGAGATGTTACTGCCACACTTAGTACCAGACCGGTTCTCTCCGACCGTTCCAGTACCAAGTGCTAAGGCTAAGAAAAGATTTACATTAAACTCAAAACAATAGTTCATAAAAGAACTCAAAAGATCATTCATTACAAATCAGAGTACGCGTAAAGAATCATGAATCAATAATAAGATAGAAATCAGAGTGCGAAATCAAAATTCCTCGAAAGGAGTAATAGCTACAAACATTAATATTTAATTTCGAAAAATCCAAAACAAAAGGAATAACAAGGAGCAATAGAGGTTATATAAAGACTGAAATATGGCCACAACTCTCTCGAACTTTGAGCCAAACATGCTCAACACTCAGCCCCACCGGATAACTCACCCACCTGCATAAAGTTAGAAGGGCATACTACTCGTGGGAATGAGCATCATCCACGAAAAGGGTGATCAGCACGCTACTGAAATGCCCCAAAAATTTCTAATTTTATAAATTATATTTAAATGATATTTTATTAGAAAAATTATTTAAATAAATTACTTTTATTAAAATAAAAAGGAATTCATTAGGAAATATTAAGAAGAATTTTGTAAGTATTTTTATTAGAGAAATTTTGGTATTTTGGATAATTAATTATGTTATTTTGAAAATTAATTAAATAAATTATTTTATTTAAAATAAGAAGGAGAAAATAGTTCCAAATTAATATTAATTTTATAAATAATTTAATGGAAGAAAATTAGGGTGTTTTGCTAAATAAAATGGAATTTATGGAAAATCTTTTAAAAATCCTAATTTAGCCTAAAAGGGATTTAAATATTATTTTATTTAAATATTATTATTTTTAAATATCCTAAATTTTCAGATTAATTTAATTGGCCCTAATCTAATTATTTTTCTCCTTTCCTTTTTTCCTTTTTCTTTTTTTTCTTCCTTTTTCCTTTTCTTTTTCTTTCTTTTTCTTCTTTTTCTTTTTCTTTTTCCTCTTCTTCTTGCCTAACTGGGCCAGCTCGCGGCCCAGTTTCCCTTTCCTCTTCCTTTTCTTCGGCACGGCCTAGCCCGCGCCCGCGCGACGTCTTCCGTCCGCCCTGTGTCGCGCCGCGTTTTGCCTTATTTTCCACTTTAACTCGTCGTTCCATTTAAACACCTTTGACCCGCGCCCGAACCACCCGGTTCTTCCCCTTTTCTTTTCTTTTCTCGGCCAACCTACCTACCTCCCTTTCTTCTTCCTTCTTCCTCCCTTCTCCTCCGTCGACGCTGCTGCACCTTTGACCCCGTCAATGGCATCTCCGGTTACGGTGAATAATACCGGCCGTTTCTTGCCTCATTGTCTTCCTCTTAACTCCAGGAATAAATTGGCATAACTCTCATCTGTTATCTCTCGCCCGTTTCTTCTCCCCAGCCTCGCGAAAATTCGAAGCAAACCAAACGATGCCCGACTGTTTTCTGCCACCGACCACCCAAATTCTTGCATTTAACACTTCCATGTCGACCTCCAGCTCCTCATTATCCATTCCAACATCTATAAATAGCCTTGTTATAGGAGTTTTTAGAGTTTTTCTTCCTCGAGACCCTAAGCCCAAGTTGCTGGCCACCGCAACTTCAGACGCCGTTTCCACCACCGTTAGCCAAACTCAACGCCACCGCCACATACCAAATTCTTCCCTGCAAAACCCTCTAGTTAACTAAATCATTTTCAACTTTTTATTCTTCTTACACGGGCCTCCATAACCGTGCAAAGTTGGCTGCTCGTTTCGCCATAATTTTACCCCGAAACCTTAAACCACCATCCGCCGCCGTGATCCGCCACCTTTGGTTGCACCACCACCATCATTTTTGTCCCTCTGCTCCTGGGAAACAATAAACACCTCTTATATCACCTAAATTCTCCCTATCTTTTTCCCAACATCCATCTTTTTCTATGTTCTTCTATTTTTCCGGCCGCCGCCGCCGCTGTGCACCACCGCCGGTGCCGCCTATTCCCACCAACCTAGGGTTGAACTCTAGACCCTCTCAACCTTTTTCCATATTAATATAATCCTTGATTTAAATTATTTCAATTATTTGCATATAAATACCATTATTATTATTCTTAATATTTATATTCGTAATATGTTTTATTATTATTTGATATAAAATTTATACTGAATTGTACTTGTAGGGTGGAGAGTGATAATAAAATAATTTTATTGTTAGTTTCGAAGTTTAAGTTATTAATTGAATTATTATAGGATTATTATTATCATTATTATTATTATTATTATTATTATTATTATTATTATTAGAATAATTATTATTAACGTTTTATTATTTATTCTGGAAAATCTTAGGCCCTAATTTTGTATTAACATTTGTACTTATTTATTTGAGTATTATTATTTCTACTGTTCTTATAACCATTAATAATAATATTATCATTATCTTTATTATTTTAATATTATTATATATGTTATTAATTTTATTATTAATATTAAATAAATGGTAAGTCATTAGTTATTTTAAAACTTATATGTTATTGTTATTATTATTATTATTGTTATTATTATTATTATTATTATTATTTATATTCTCATTGATATTAGTTTTATTATCCTTGATATTATTATATTAGTATCATTATTATCATTAGGGTAAAATCTTTAACCCTATATTATCAAGGTTTATAATATCTCTATTATTTTTATGTCTTTAGCAAAGTTAGAATTTTGTTAAGGTTATTATTTGGTCAAAGCCCTAAGGAGGCGTAGGAGCGTGCTCCAAGACCGTTGTCGTTTCAGGTAAGGGGTGCTAAGGCCTTTTATGTGCTTATGGGCATTATGTGCTTCGCATGCTATGTATCCTATGTATTATTATGATCATTCTGTATATGATATAACGTGGATGATATAACATGGAGTTGAAGAATGTTTTGCATGGCATGTGTATTATTTATGTATGATGATATGTGTTGTGATACTGTAAGACATGCATGTGAGAATGTCGATGTGGTTGTGTGGGGAAAAAGGGTGAAAAATAAGGATGGAGAAAGAAGTTGATCAAGAGGTATGAGTTGACCTAATTATTTTAATGATTTATGAGAGGAAGAATAAGATGGGAAATGTAGGGTTTTGTGGGAGACAATATAATTTATGACGTTATATGGGAGAATTAAATTTATGGTTTGTTAGGGAGAATCTAATTTAAGACGTTATTTGGGAGAATGTAATTTATGATATTATATGGGAGAACCTAATTTATGATTTGATTGGGAGAATATAATTTATGATTTGTTTGGGAGAATCCAATTTATGGTTTTGCTTGGGAGATTCTAATTTATGATTTTATGGGGAAGAATCTAACTTATGGTCTTGTATGGGAAAATCTAATTTGTGGTTATGAAAGGGGAGAATCTAATCAATTGTATTATGTGGAAAAATCTTTGGGTTTTGTATGATTTGAATCTTTGTGTTGGTATGGATTGAATTTAGGGTTTTGTGTGAATGAATCTTTGGGTTGTATATGGTTTGAATCTAGGGTTTGGTATGAATGAATCTTTGGGTTATGTGGATTGAATTTAGGGTTTTGTATGATGAGATTTTGGGTTTTGCATAATGGTTAATGGTTGTATGGTGGTATTAGGGTTTGCATGGAAGTTAATAATTGCATGGGATGTGTAAAGTTTGTATGAGAGTGAAGTTTACATATGGAACGCTGATTTGGGATTTGAGGAAAGTAATGTAAGTGTTGTTTGGGTGATTGAACGTTTGAAGGGAAAATAGTGCGTGGAGAATTATATGGGTATGTAGGAAACTGAGCTAGGATTCGTGTGGATAATTAGGGTTTGGTGCAACTACTTAGGGTTTTTGTCGTATCAAGTATATTTGGGGATTAAAGTGTAATTGTGATTTGTGATGTGTGTTGATTCATGCATGTCCAAGGCAAGCTTTGAATAAGATACTTAAGACACTAATCATTTAAAGTGGAAGATTATTGAGCCGGGTTTAGACCGATCCGCCGGTCAGAAATAGTGGTTAGGACATGATGTCCTATGTGTAACCGATCCACCGGTAATAATAGTGGTCAGGCTTTGTAACTGTGTGTTCCGGCCCACCGGTAATAATAGTGGGGTGACTCGAGCTCAATAAATACAAACCAGAGTTTGCTAAGACATTTAAAAGATACTAATTACTTAAAGTGGAACACCATGTGAGCAGGAACCAAACCGATCCACCGGTCAGAAATAGTGGTGTGGACTTTGTCCCGCAAGTGACCGGTCCACCGGCGAATAATAGTGGTGTGGACTTTGTCCCGCAAGTGACCGGCCCACCGACAATAATAGTGGGGTGTTCTTGTACTTACATGGATTGATAAAAGGCATGGTGTGAATCAGATTCTGATAAGAGATTAATTAAGTGATTAATCCAAATTATTCATGGGACTTTATACTTTTACTTGGATGATCACATGAATTATATTATCATGTTTATGATCTTTTATTCTTATGCATGGTTTATGAGCTTACGTGTTGGCCTTAGTGATCGGTTACCTTACTCAGTACGTAGCGTACTGATCACCCTTTTCATGGGTGATGCTCATTCCCACGAGTAGTATGCCTTCTGAATTTGTGCAGGTGGGCGAGATATCAGTTGGGGCTGAGTGTTGAGCGTGTTTGGCTCGAGGTTCGAGAAAGTTGTGGCCATATTATAGTCTTTATATGACTCTATTTCTTTTTGTTAATCTTTTAACGGTTGTAAGTTTAATTCTCTTTTGGAAATGAATTACATTTCTTGATGTGTACTTTGATTTTGTTTAAAACCGTTTAATAATTATTTGAAGTTTAGTTTGTATTAATTTTGTAATTGATTGTTAATATTTTCTTTAGCCTTAGCACTTGGTACTGGAACGGTCGGAGAGAACTGGTCTGATACTAAGTGTGGTGGTAACATCCCCATAATTCACAAGTTTAAGTGTTTATATTTTAATTGCTTCCGCTTTTAAAAAAAAAGTAGTGAATTTTTGGGTGTTACAGCTACGTACTAAGTAAGGTAACCACGCTCTAAGGCCTACACATAAGCACATAAATCATGCAGAAAAATAGAAGAACACAATCATAAAAGCATATGATCAACCAGGTAAAAGTACGTAAAAAGGCCCATGAATAATCTGGATTAATCACTTAATTAATCTCTTATCAGAATCCGATTCACACCATGCCTTTTATCAATCCATGTGAGCATAGGAACACCCCACTATTATAACCGGTGGGCCGATCACAATAGAGCATCAAGCCCTAACCACTATTATTACTGGTGGATCGGTCACAATAGAGCGTCATGCCCTAACCACTATTATTACCAGTGGATCGGTCACATATAGGGTAGAAACCCTAACCACTATTCCTAACCGGTGGATCGGTTCGGTTCCTCCTCGCATGGTGTTCCACTATAAGTAATTAGTGTCTTTTATTTGCCTTAGCAAAACTTTGGTTCATTTTCATTGAGATCGGGATCCCCCACTATTATAACCGGTGGGCCGGTCACAATAGGACATCATGTCCTAACCACTATTATTACCGGTGGATCGGTCATAATAGGGTAAAACCCTAACCACTATTTTAACCGGTGGATCGGTCGCACATAGGGTAAAACCCTAACCACCACAAATCATAATTAACCACTCCAAACCCTATTTAACCATAACAACCATAATTAGCCATTCCAAACCTTAATTAACCCCGACAATTCACAATTAGCCACTCCAAACTCTATTTAACCATAACAACCATAATTAGCCACTCCACGCCTTAGTTAATCATAACAAACCACAATTATCCACTCCAACCCTAATTAATCACAACAACCCAGGGTTCATTACTCCAAACCCTAATTCAGTCTCTTCCGTACCCTCATAATGCTCCACGTACTATTTTCCGTCCAAAATAGTTCAACACCCAAATAACACTTACATTACCTTCCTTACATCCCAAATTAACTTTCCACACGTAAATTTCATACTCATGCAGACATTAATCTCCCCATGCAAACCTTCGAACCTTTTTCATGCAAAACCTAAAATTCCACGTAAAACCCTAAATTCAACCATGCAACCCTAATACCACCATACAACCATCAATGCCATCATGTAAACCCTAATACCACCATACAACTATAAATACCACCATACAAACCATGATTCCGTCATACAAAACCCTAAATTCAATCCACACAAAACCAAAGATTCACCCATACCAAACCTAAATTCAAACCATATAAACCCAAAGATTTGTCCATACCAAACCCCAAATTCAATCCATACCAACCAAATATTCATCCTTACCAAACCCTAGATTCAAATCACATAAAACCGAAGATCCATCCTTACCTTACAATTGATTAGATTCTCCCTCATAAAATCATAAATTAGAATCTCCCAAGCAAAACCATAAATTGGATTTCCCCAAACAAATCATAAATTAGAATCTCCCAATCAAATCATAAATTAGATTCTCCCATATAATATCATAAATTAAATTCTCCCAAACAAACCATAAATTCGATTCTCTAATATAACATCATAAATTAGATTCTCCCAATTAACTTCATAAATTAGATTCTCCCAAACACACCATAAATTCGATTCTCCCATATAAAATCATGAATTAGATTCTCCCAATTAACATCATAAATTAGATTCTCCCATATAACATCATAAATTACATTCTCCCAAATAAAACCATATATTGTATTCTCCGCATAAAACCATAAATTATATTCTTCCACATAAAACCATACATTAGATTATTCCTTATAAAACCATAAAATTAGGTCAACTCACTTCCCTTAGTAAACTTCTTTCCCCATCCTCCTTTTTCGTCCTTTCTCCCACACAAACCACATCGACATCCTCTCATGCATGTCTTATAGGGTCACAACACACATCGTCACATACACATAGTACACATGCCATATAAAACATACTTTAGCTCCACGTTATACCACATACGAAATAATTAATAATGATAAACATAGAATATATAGCATGCAAGGCACATAATGCATATAAGCACACAAAAGGCCTTAGCACCCCTTACCTGAAACGACACCGGTCTTGGAGCACGCTCCTACGCCTCCTTAAGGTTTTGGGTTTAATAAATTAATTTGAATAATTTAGGCATCTAAAATAAAATATTTATTTAAAATAATATTAAATTTTCTTTTTAGGCTAACTTAGGGTTTTTAAAAATATTTCTCCTAAATTCCTTTTTAATTAACAAAAAGTCCAATTTTTCCTCTAAAAAAATATTTATAAATTCCTATTAATTTGCCCTAAATGAATCCCTCTTATTCCAAATAAAGTAATAAAATAAATTAATTTCTTAATAAATCCTTATTTAGTAGTATATCTAAGTAAATAATTCTGGGGCATTTCAGATATCCACCCATAGGTCATGAGATACTTAGGTCATTCTTACTTTCCTCTAATCAACTCACTTCCTTTCCCCCCTTCATCTTCTCACCATCAAATCATATCATTTAAAGCCTCTTAGCATGCATGTCATAAAGGACCATATTACATAAGTACCACAAAGTACAAGACATATTATCGTATTACACATGCCACAAAGAGAATACATACAACTTACCTTAGCTCCATGATTAGCAAGCTGCACTACAAGTACATAGTTCATAACCACATAAGGTACAAAAATATATCCATCCCACATAACATGTAATACACATAATACACATATTGGGCCTTAACCACATCCTTACCTAAAACGCCTCCTTAGGGGTTGGACTTGGCTCACCTATAAGAGGGAAACACTAGGGTTAACTTTCCTCTTATTATTTTCATTATTTCCTACTTTACCTTTAGTGTGGACTAGTGTTAGTGATGATAATAATAATAATAGCTTTAGTAGTAATAACAAGGGTATTGTCCTTAAAGTGGTTAACAATACTATTAGGGGTAATATTAGCCAAAATAAGGTTAGGTGGTCATAATAGTCATGGCAGAATATTAGTAACAGTATTATTAATAATAATGATGATAACTTTAATAATAATAATAATAATAATAATAATAATAATACTAATAATAATGATAATGATAATAATAATCATAATAATAATAGTAATAATAATAATAATAATAATAATAATAATAATCATAATAAGGCTAGAATAATAATTATGCCTAAATAATTCATACTTAAGAAATATCAAGGGTTAGGGCACAACTTAGTGAAGGTGGTGGCGGTGGCACACGGCGGTGACAATGGTGGCGGTGGTGGTAGTGGTGATTTTAGGGAAGGTGGGTCCTTTAGGACTGGAAGGGAGAGAGAGAGGTGGTGGTTGTGGGGTGGAAGACTCTCTTTGGGCTAAGAGGGTTGTAGCGGTGGTGGCGGTGCAAGTGGTGGTGGTTGTGGTGGCTGAGAGTGGAGGAGAGGGAGGGAGGAGGAAGGAGAGGGAGAAGGGGAAAAGAAAGGTAGGGAAAGGTGGAGGAGGGTCTATTGGGTCGAGTGGGTGGCAAGAGTGGTGGTGATTGTGGCAAAAGGGGTGGCGCATGGTGGCGAGAAGGGCGACAATGATGTGCAAAGGGCAGCTTGAGCTACCAACTTTGCATAGTCGGGGTGGTTTGTGTAAGGGAATTCAAGGGCGGCAAATGGCTTGACTTGGTGGTGGGTAACACAAGGAAGGGATTGGGTGGTGTTTTGGGCGATGATGTTGCATGACGGTTGGGCGGTGTTTGAAGTGGCAGAGGTGAAAATGGTTGGATTTTCTGGGCAGAGCAAAGGAGGCACAAATGGGGGTCGATATGGGATATTTATAGTCTGAGGGGTGGAAAAGAAGACAAAGGGGGAAAAGGACAAAGGGCAGGTGTGGTAGGAGATTGCCAGCCAACGATGGCAGGCCGATACGAGCTTATGAATGGTAGGAGCACAGGTTGTAGAGGGAGAAAAAGGGAAGGGGAAGGGGCATGCGGGGAAGGAGGTACTATAATACCCCAATATTTTAAAACCTATAATTTAATAAATAACCCTCATTTGTGATAATTTAAATTTTAAATTATTTTAATTTAATTATTTTGTGGATTTTTGAGCATATAAAAATGAATATGAAGATTTCATAAGTTAAAATTAATATTTTGTTATTTTATCATACTCATTTTATTTAAATAACTTTCCAAACCAATATTTTACTAAAATTAATCTTTTTAAACTAACATATTTAATTATAGTAAATTAAATTATTAAATTAATTTATCTATCAAAAATATAAAATTATATTATTCCAAAAATTATTTTATTTTACTTCTCCCATTTTCCTTTTTCCTTTTTCTTTCTCCTTTTTCTTCTTTTTCTCCTTTTCCTTATTTTTCCTTTTTCTTTCCTTTCGAGGCGTTAGGCCTGCAAACCCTCCCCCTCATGCTGGGTAACTAGCTAGCCCACTTCCTCCCTTCCTCCTCCTCTCTCCCGCACGACCGTCCAACCCATCGCCACCTCCTTTCTTTTATTTCCTTTCCTCCCCCGGATGGGCCAACCCAGTCCTTCTTTTTTTCTCTCCCTCTCCCTCGTGTGAGGGCCGACCTGCTCCTTTTTCTCCTCCCCACCCAAACGGCCTGCCTTCTTTCCTTTATTCTTCTTCTTCTCCCCTCCTTCCCTGACCATCAACCTTGCATGCCATGGCAACTTGCACACCACCTGCAATTACCACATGCCTCCCTCTACAAGCCTACTCTCACTCTCACTCTCCCTATCTTCCCCTTCCTTTTCCTCCCATTTTCGAACCAAACCCGAGCATGCAACCCTCCCCACATGCCTTCCATTTTCCTTCTCCCTCTCCCTGCAACTACCACCCTACCACCTGCCACCACAGCCACCTAGCCGGTGTCCTATCTCCCCCTCCTTTTCTTCTTCTCTACTGCTTCATTTTTTCCCATTTCTCGAGCCTCCCTTTCCCCACATATATCCCCCTTTTCTCTCTTCTTCTCCTCTTCTCCCCTTCCCCTATTTTTGCTCCACCAACCTTAATCGCTGCTACCACCACCCAAACAACCATTTACACCACCTCCCACAACCCCATACTACCTCCCTGCACCACCAAGCTACCCCCACACACCTCTTGCATCCATCCTTCTTCTTTCTCCCTTCTCATCCTCCACCTTACACCATGACCGTTTGCTGCCATTCCGCCTCTTCTGTTGCCACCAAAGCCGCCAATTCACTCCCCCAACAACTCCTCTACCACCCTATGTCCTCCCTTTAGCTGAAATCTCCCATACATCCACCCCTTCTCTCCTTTTCCCTTCCTTCTTCTCCTCCACCACCCTTGCAACCATTTTTCTAGCCTCGCAGTCATCACCTCTGCTGACTTGAGCCGCCGATCATCCACCCTGACCACCACTTACACCCCACTCCATCCCTACACCCAACCTCCACCCTAACTCCCCTCCACAAGCCCCCTACTTAACTCCCAAAGTCCGATCCAAACCAACCCCCTTTCTCCCACCTCTTCCTCTTCAATCCCTTCTCCTGGCTATAATAGTGGTTAGGTGCATACTTTCCTATGGAGTGTTTTTGGTCCACCAGCTATAATAGTGGTCAAGTGTGTTTTTCCCTATGGAGTGTTTTCAGTCCACTAGCTATAATAATGGGGGATTTTGAGCTCGATAAACCAAAATTTGTGCGGTAATAAATCATGGGAAGATACCAATTATTTATAGTGGAACACCATGTGAGTCGAGGTCAATGAGGATAATTTTCAGTCCACCGACTATAATAGTGGTTAGGTGTGTTTTGTCTTATGGAGTGTTTCTAGTCCACCGGCTATAATAGTGGAGTCCCTGCACTCACGTGGATATAATTGTATTTTATTCTTTTAGCCTTAGCACTTGGTGCTGAAACTGTAGGAGAAAACCAATCTGGTATTAAGTGTGGCGGTAATATCCCCGAAATTCACAGTTTTTGCTTTTTGCTTCCGCTATTTTCTTTAAATAATTGAAAATTTTCCGTAGTGGATTTTGGGAGTATTATAGGTACAGGAGTAGGTTGGGCTTGAAATGGAAAGGAAAAGGACAGAGGAGAGAGAGGGGGAGCATGTAGGGGGAGTACAGGGGTAGGGCAGGTTGGTCGGTGGAAGATTTGTGGGCTCTACCTACAACGCGAGGGAGGGAGAAGGGAGGAGGAAGAAGAAGGGGCTGGGCTGGCTGGTCGTGGAAAAAGAAAAGAAAGAAAAATCGTGCGGGCGAGGAGGAGAAAGGAAAAGAAGAGAGGTGGGCTAGGCTGTGTAGGGGAGAAAAGAGAGGAGGGGCAAGTTGGGCGACACAGGCAAGGCCCAACCAGGGGAAGAAGAGGAGAAAGAAAAAGGAGAAATGAGAAAAAGAAAGAAGAAAAAGGAAAAAAGAAGGAAAAAGGGAAAAAAGGAAAAAGGAAAATAGGGTAGTTGGGGTGTTTAGGGTATATTTTAGCACTTTTAATTATTTGAAAATATTAAAAATTAATAAAATAATAATTAAATTCCTTTTTATATTAATTTAGAAAATTTTGGGTAAATTTTCCTAAATTCCATTTTAATTAACAAAAATGTTCCTAATCTTCCCTAATTGAGTTCTTTATCATTTCCCTCTCTTTTTGACTTAATTACTCTCATTATTTCATTAAAATAATATATTTAAATAATCTCACCAATAAATTCCTATTTTATCATAATTTTCTAAATTAAGGTTTTGGGGTATTACAATAAATACACCCTTCGACACCCCCTCTCTTCCTCTCATCTCGACGAACCCCTCCCCTATTTTATGCGCACCCACCCTTCCAGCCCATTCCAACCCATATCGTCATTGTCGCCATCACCACCCAACCACACCCCCATACATCCCTTCTTCCTTGCTTATGTCTTACCTGTGCCTTCAGAGCCCCTCTTTTTTTGAGGTAAAAGGGTGATTTTTTAAAACAAGAGAGATATTATAACATTATGGAAACCCCTAAACTTAGAACTTCTACTAAAATGATTACAAATAGATGACAAACCAAAGGAAATCTGGAAAGCAATCATTTTTATATTCCACTTAATACCCGAGAAAAGAAGAGCATTCCTAGCTTTCCAAATCTAATACAAGGTGATAGCATAAAAAACACACTTAAATTGGGCCTTAATGACTCATCTACCTCAAGAACAAGACATAGCTCTTAACATAGTAGGCAAGAAGAAGGACAACTTCTTTCACCAAAAATATTTCTAATAGATAACCAAATCTGCCTCATAACTGGACATAGCACCAATAAATGAATTATAATTTTGTTATGTTGACAGAAACAACATTGCAAGTCAATAGATGAAGAAAATTTATCCATAAGGTCCTTTGTAGGGAGCCTAAACTAAGCTGCAAGCCAAAAAATCTATGCTTTGGTGAGGTAAGGTTGCACCACAACGTCCTCCACCAAGTCACTTTAGGTGCTTTAAACCTTATGGCATTATAAATCTCTAAAATCTTATAGGATGAGACAACCTGCATCTACTGAAACCCTAGTAGCAGCAGTGGCCTTAAAGTAAAAATGCTCTGCACAATCTATAAGGCAGTGATGGGAAGATTACAAGAAGAAACCTCTAGCTGCTTAATATAATAGGTATGTATCCATTTAATCCATAAAGAATCCTTTTTCCTGCACACATTCCGTAGATGTTTCCCTATTGTAGCCAAATTCCATGAATGCATATCAATAATGCCAAGATCCCCTTCCTTCTTAGGATGACAAACCAACTTCCATGCAATAAGAGCTCTTTTGCTAGGCACAACCTTCCCTGTCCAAAGAAAGCATCTACAAAAAGCTATAATCTACACCAAAAGATTTTTGGGAGGAGGAACATCTGACTCCAAAACATTGTGATGCCAAAAATGATAAACTTCGACAATTGCAACCTCCCAGCATAAGAAAGAAATCTATTGGACTAATGATTCAACCTTCCTATCACCTTCTAAATCAGAGAAATCATATCAACAAACTTAAGTTTAGAATCATCCAAAGGGACCCCTAGATATATGAGAGGGAACCTCCCCTCCTAGAAATGCATTTGGGACAAGATTAAAGCTTTCAAATCCTATGAAATTCCTACAAAGAAAATATAACTCTTCTCTGGACTAATATGAAGGCTTGATACTACACTAAAATCTAGGAAAATTTCCTTGATAGCAAGCACATAAGCCATATCAGCCTTGCAAAAAAACCAAAATGTCGTCTGCAAATGCCAAATTAATAATTCTCAACCTTTTACACTTAGGATGGCCATGAAACTCTACCTTCAACTATAAAGACGGAAACATCCTACTTAGATATTCCACTACTATAATAAAAAGGTAAGGATACAAAGAATCTCATTACCTTAAGCCTCTTTTCCCCTAAAAAATATCCAAAACACCATTGTTGGTAGATAAGAAGAAACGTTTGAAACATAGGCCATAATCAGCCTTACCATATGCAGAGGAAAATGCATTCCAAGCAACATATTCTCTAAAAAACACCAACTGACAGAATCATAAGCCTTCCTTATGTCCACCTTAAGCATATACCTTAGTGAAGTATTCTTCCTTTTATATAAATGAATCAGCTCATGAGCCATCAAAATATTATCCCCAATAAACCCTCCTTTGACAAAGCTAGCCTGAGATGCATGAATTAATGAGGGCAGAATATGTTGCAACCTACTAGCTAATATCTTAGCCAAAACCTTATAGAAAACAATGCAACAAGTAATGGGTCTAAAGTCTATCACACATTGAGCTCCAGCAGATTTGGGAATAAGAGAAAGCTTAGTGTGGCCCAAGAAAGTAGGAACCACTACAGTTTGGAAAATATTCTTCATCAACTGCCATATATCATCACCCAGCAAAGACCATGCAGCCTTAAAAAACCCAGTTGTGAAGCCATTAGGTCCAGGAGCTTTATACTGTCCAATTGACCATAGAGCATCCTTGACCTCCTACTTGGAAAAAGGCCTCCATAACATCTGCTGATGTTCCACAGACATGGTTGGTCCCAGCAACAAAAAATTCTCTGAATTGATTCCATTAGTAAGGCTAATAGTGCTTAAGAACTCTTTATAATAGGATAAAAAGGCTTGATTAATCCCCTCTACTATTGAAATCCACTAGCCATCACTTTCTTTAATCCTACACACCATACTCTTCATCTGTCTGGCCTTCATCACAGAGAAGAAAAAATGAGAATTTGAATCTCCCGGGTTAAGCCACTTAATGCCTGACTTCTACTTTAAAAAAAACTATCTTCACATAATGCATAATGTTCATACTACTTTAAGCAATTCCTTTCCTCCTAATTTAAAATTCTGAGGTTGCAAATCAAGCTGTGAATGAATCATGCTTAGTCTTGCTCTCAGATCTTGCACCCTCTTGGAAACACCACCAAATTTATACCAATTAAATTGTTTAAGTCTAAATCTCACCTCCCTGAGCTTGCTCTTAAAATTCCTAGCAACAGATACAACAACAGGTTGTCTCCATACAGAAGCAACCAGAGGAAGAAACTTTGGATCAAGAGTCCATATATCAAAAAATTTAAATTTTTTCTTGAACTGGAAAGTCCTTGCAGAGACTTTCACCAAAGTTGGGCTATGATCAGAAAATAAAGGATCCAAAAACTCAACCCTTGAGGATGGAAAACAAGAAGACCAATGCAAATTCACCAAAACTGTATCTAATTTGGCCATGATTCTATTCTCTCCCAGAATCCTATTGGACCAAGTAAATTTTAGCCCTGAGAAGCCCAAATCATGAACCATCAGAGAATTAAAGCATTCTCTAGCATCATTAACATCATTCATGTTCATTGCATTGCCTTGAAACTTCTCATCAGCCTGCAGAACAACATTAAAGTCTCCCAAAATAATCTGAGGCTCTCTCTCAACCACATGCTCACACAACCAACTCCACAACCTTTTCCTATCATCTCCAGTATTAAAATAATACATGAAAGTAGCATAAAAATGAATATTAGAATTCATCCCAGTTAGAGATACATGAACAAACTGATCACAACTTATAATAAGATGTAGATCCCATGCAGACTTATCCCAAATACACCATATCCTGCCATTAGTATGGTGGTCATGATTGTTATGCCTCATCTATTTATGCCCTAACCTGCCACAAGCCTTATTAGCTTTACTACTTTTAATCCTAGTTTCAACCAACCCCATAAGGGAGACTTTATGCACTGATAACCAGTGCTTTAATTCCTTTTGTTTATAAGGCTCTCGTACATTCCAAACCCCTATCATGAATATGATCCATTAAGGAGTTTAGGATGACTGAATCATCATAAAGATAATTACCTTTCCCCTCTTGTAGAACAGGACCAGGATCATCACCCTTCTCACCTTCTCCCAGACACTCAAATATGTTACCTGTTTACACCATGCACTTCTTCCCTGCAGCAGAAGATGAAGTATTAACAATTGAGCTATTATTTAGTTCAGGATTCTCCTTCTGCACTAATAGTTGAGATGAATCCCTTTAAACCTTTCTCCACTTTTACGTCTCCCCCCAGCCACAGGGTTATCCTCATTTTTTTAAGACTCGTAGGTGGCTGTTTAAGAAACTCTTTAGCCTTTCTACAATTCTCTGTTGAATGTCCAGATTCACTACACCGAGCAAAGAACACAAGCCTCCATTCATAAACTATCTTTTGGCTCAACACCTCACCATCTGGATCCATGATCTCCACAGATTCCAATAGTTTCTTCGACACGTTCACCTCTACCAGCACACCTTAGCCACCTACACAGGTACCCTAGTTTGTGCAGCCACCCCTAGCAGCCCCTTTCTCTCCTCCCTCGCCCCCTCTTTTTTCCTCTTGGCTACTTGCCCCTACCCCTACCCCTACATCACCACCGGCTACTAGATCCACCCCTTCTAACCATCCCCCGCTAGCCTATCCCGATGCCAACACCACCCTTAACCCCATGCTACTAACCCTCGCCTTTTCCACCAAAAATTAGTCACCGCTGTTGCGCCATTTTTCTTCCTCATTCTGGTCACACCACTTAATTTCCTCTCCTTGATTTTTCATTGGACTAGATTCCTCCTTATTATCCTTTTGTTTTTAAAAAAAAAAAGAAAAAAGGGAGAGAAAAAAAAAGAAAAAGAAAGTCTGAGTTATGGATATTCCCATTTTCTAGGTACTATTTCGGTGATAATGGAAGAGGAGGCATAGGTTATTCGTGCCTAGAGACCGTATCTACTTTGGTAAGGATACAATCATAGCTAGGGTGTTGTTTATGTTAAAATATGGCATTATTATGTGTTAAGTGAAGCCATGCATGAAATGTTAGATAATTCTAGGGTTGTATGTTTAGCTTGGCTTGGAAATGATTAAAGGTAAGAATATTTGTGGATATGATTGTACTGGTTTAAGCGTTGATGTGTATCTCTATCTTATGGCATTGGGTGTTTGAAAAGTTTGGGAGTATTTGTGTTGGATACCTTATGACTTAGGTAGGGTTTTTAGACCTAGGGGAATTTTGGTTAATATTGTGAAAAGTGACATGTATGGTACTCTAGGGTGTAAATTGACCTAAAATAAGTTGGAGGTTCTATACAAAATAATTGTGGAAAAAATAAAGTAGTTTAGGATACATATACTATAGGGAGAAATAACTATGCATGGGATGGGTCAAACCTAAAGGAAGTTATGACCATGGGCGAGTAGAGTGAGGGGTGTGTTGCTAAGAGTGGATATAGGGATTAATGATGACATTGTTGGGTAGCTTTGCAAATTTGAGGATTCCTTAGATTACTAAGGGATGAGAGATTACCAAAAAGGTTAAACTAGGATTTTGGTAGGTCAAAGCACGAAACCCTAGTGTAAGGTTATTCTCACATGTAAGAAATAGGGGATTTGGGTTTTAACCTTGGATTATGATGTTAACCATGTTATTTAGGGCTAGTGTACCGGATTTAATAGCCATGTGGGATACATGGGAGCAGCTATAACCACAACGAGGAATTAGGGTTTTGAGAAGGGTCCGATTTTGGAGGTTATTATCACATATGTGAAATGGGAGAGTTAGGATATAAAAAGTTAGTGGATGATGGTCAACCATAGTAATATATGCCTGGGTATGGAAAATTAGGGCTAAACAAGGAGTAGAGAAGGGGCTAGGTCAAATAAGAAAAAAATAGGGTTTTGAGGAGTAACCCTAGAGTTAGTTACTATCATATGTGGAAAATGGGGGTAACAATAATAAAAGTGGTTTCCAATGACATGTTTCGGTTTTTCGAGTACATTGGGGACTTAAAGGGACACTATGAGGTAAGAATGTATTCGGGATCGTATTATAAAGGTTTTTTAGGGAACAAGATTATCCTGGGGTGGTAGTAGGGTAGGAGCCATGCATGAATTGTGCATGTTTTTGTGTTGTATTTGGAATAAATAAAACACAAATAGGACATTAAGCACTTAAAGTGGAAGATCACTTGAGATGGACCCAATTATATCTACCGATCCACCAGCGAGAATAGTGGTCATGAGCATTCTACCTTGAAAGTTGTACCCTACCATTCCATCGGTGAGAATAGTGGGGTCTCAAACTTAAGTAGATAAAACCATTGGACAATAGTAAATTTTGGGAAGACACTAATTACTTATAGTGGAAAACTACGTAGATCAAGACCGTTTGTACTTTATTTACCATTCCACCGGTAAGAATTGTGGCCAAAAGCATTATGCCTTAGGGCTATACTTCATTTACTAGTCCACCGGTGAGAATAGTGGCCAGGAGTGTGATACCCTGGGTTTGTACTTTGATTATTGTTCCATCGGTGAGAATAGTGAAGTCTTTGAACCCACATGGATAAAATTCATGAGTTGACTATTTATTGCACTAATATCTTGAGTCCAACTAATAATGAATGAGTCGATATGATCTACCTATGTGCATTTCATTCCTTATTGTGGTGTTATTAATATTTCTAACCTGCTTGACTATATTATTACCTTACTTAGCAGCGTATTAACCACCCTATTATGGGTGTTACTCATTCTCAAGAGCAGAGACCTCTTCTGAGTTTGTGTAGGTGAATGAGGATTTGCTAGATGACTTTGGTCGGTGTGATGCTATGATCAGGGCAGAGTGATGCTATTGTGTCTAGGGATGAGGATCGAAGAGAGTGACATCTGACTATTGTCTTTTTTTATTTCTCTTCGCATTAATGTTTTACTTTTGTTGAACATTTTTTATGTATTTCAGTATTTGTTTTGGAAACAAACACCTAACCCTATTTATGTTATGAATTTCTACATTGCTATGCTTATCATAGTTTGTGTATCGTTTTTGTGTTGCCTTGTAGTTGGTATAAAGATGGACTAGGGCTAGACTTATACCAATTACGATGTTAAAACCCTTTTATGGTTAAAAATTAATTTTTTTTAATAATAAATTTTGGGGGTGTTAGAGTACTATCTAAACATATACACATAATTAAATACTAGTAGCTCCCTTTGTCTAACAAGTTAAGTCATTTCAATAATTTATATATCTTTTAGAAATTAATAAATGTAATTTTAAATTTTTTACTTAGATCTATCATTAAAATATAACAAAAATAATACTTAATGTTTAGATAATGAAAGAGAAAAAGGTGAAGGGGAAGGGGAAGGTAAAAGTAAAAGTAGATTTTGACTTTTTTTTTAAAAAAATTATCTAAAAATTTGGCAACACACCTTAACTTTCTTTTTTATACGGATGGGGTATTAAACATAATTATCTTTCAGTTCAAATTTTTTAATGTATTAGTCTGTTAATTGAAATCGGTTGAGCTCAATTAAACTTTAGAAAAGTAACATTTTATATCTCTATATATTTATATTGTGAGATTTATAATTTTTATGGTGATTCTCATCCTTGAAAGTTATGTTGAGTTTTCTATAACTCATTCCAATTTTCTATTGGAAATATTTCGTGATTATTATATAAGAGTTTCATTAAGATTTATAAAATATTTTTTCAAAACAAAAACTGTCGATCCATCATATTGATTTAATATCTAGTCGTCATTAGAATTTTATATAAACATTTTTAAACTCTATTTATCTCAGATCTCCACTTTTAAATATTTATAATAATCTTATCCAAAAAATTATTTCAATTATTTACGGATACTTAAAATTAGATTTAAACATGATTCCATAATTTTTGCAAATGTTATTTTAAGGTTGTGTTATGCATATCCATAAATAATATAAATTATCTTTATTGTTAGCATTTTATTCAAAAGTTTTTTTTTCTAAAATTCTTACATTAGTTTTATTCATTTGAATCATTTCAAAATGATTACCGTTGTATAGATATCACCCTTTAATATATAGGCATTTTATCACCCTTATGTATTTTTATTGTCATTATAAAAATATAAAAAATAATAAAAATAAATAAAAGGAAAAGGAGAGTCACCTTTTGACTCTTACGATTCCCATTCTTTACTCTCTCTCTCTCTCTCCCTTTACAATTCATTTCTTCTAGCACGAAGAAGAAGCCACACTTGCCTCCTTTTCCACCTTTTTAGTCACAAAAAACTCAGGGTTCATCGATGGTAAAAGTTGTCCTAAAAAAAGTAAGATATTTTTTGTAACAATATATATTTTTTTGTTATAATAAGTATGTCATTAATAAATATATACTATTTTAAATTTTTCAAAAGGTTTTAGCTAATAAAATTGTTACTAAAGTTGTTTGAAAGCAAAAAATGTCATTGCTAAAGTATTTTTGTAACAAAATATATCATTGTAAAAGTTCTTTACTAGTAAAAAAAATTATTACAAAAATATTTAGCAACAAAAAAATATCATTGTAAAAGTTCTTTACTAATAAAAAATATTGTTACAAACTCTCTTTGATGGCAAAAAAATATTGTTGCAAAAGCTATTTGGTGACAAAAAAATTATCACTAAGAAATATAAAAATAGTCATTGCTATAACTTTTAGTGAAAAATAAATGTCATTCCTAAAACTCTTTATATAGTTCTTTCACGACATGATCAATGGTTGACAATACTCTTTCACAACCAAATTTTTTATTTGCCAAAAATAATTGGCAATTAAAAAAATGAGCATTAAAAAAATACACATTTGTATCTATTTTCAAAACATAATATCAATTTTAGGTTTATAGGTTCAAGTTTTAATTGAAATAAAAAGCATGCACAAATTTTATAATCATTGAACAAAATATATTTGGTAGAAGTACTTGTGTTTGTAGGTTATAATCAAAGGAAAAATTTATCTAATTATGTTGACACTTCGACTGAAGTGCTTTGACAATAAAGGAGAATTTTGATATCTTTGCACTAAGGTATAATGGATTTCAAGAATCTTTCATGAACAGAAAAGTTTTTTTTTTCCTTTAGCTGAAGGTTATTCATTTACTATGCATTCAAAGGTGCCATCACTTACCCCAAATTCCATTTCAAGAACCCCACATGCATCTTTCAACATATTTATCATTTCTTCATTACTATCACATCATTGTCTCCTTCTGATATAGCTACCTCATCATCATCATCCATAATATTCATCACTTCACCATGATGATGCCACGTTTTGTAATTAGTCATTTTCCATCTCTAAGAAAATGAGCCTAGCTTCCCTTCTTGTATGTAATTCAACATTTATTCATTTTTTGTAAGAAAACTTTATAGTGTTTCCCATAATTGAAAAAACTAAACACAAAATCAAGAAAACCCTCTAATCCTTCTATATGATTAGGATCACTTCAACATTTAATTTTCATCCATTCCTTATCTATTATCATTCCCTATATTAAAAGAAATAAATTGCATTTAATATAATAACTAAACATAAATAGAAATATAATAAAAGTGACTTGCAAGGATATAACATGAGTAAATGAAAAATAATATAACCATAAATATAAAAAAAAAACATATGTGTCTATATTCATTTTCTTAATAAAAGAGGGAAAAGGAAAAACCCCTACTTTTTCATATATTTAAGCCATACGTTGTTAGAAAATACATGCTTCCAACTTTGAGTATACTATGAATTAGTTTTCTATCAACTACTATAGCAATAGAGGCAAATTACATGTGTAATTCATTACTCTTCCCGATTCTTCTACTTAGCAAAATGCATGAAGCTACTAGCACAAGACCCACTGCTACTAGATTATATATTGCCTTGTTTTACTAAAATGCATCTAATGCTTTCTATGAGCAACTTCTCATTAAAGGGCCACTCATGAATAGAGATTATGCTAGGTAATATATTATTTTAGTCATTTAAGAAATAAGTAATTGTCTTCGAATTTAAGCATCAAAATTCTTGTTGTATTATAAACATAAATAAAATTAATAGAAAAATCAATAGAAGAATTGATATGCATGATGTTGCCGAAGTTCCTAATATAGACCAACAGTAGAAGATAAGTTACCCTAACCTTGGATGGCATTTAGCTAGCAACTTTTTCAACATTTGCTTCATATAGATACATTTCCTGCACTAGCTAGCCATTCTACAAGTCCTATGTACACCACCACTATGAAGCAAATTATTTTAATATATACATTTTGGAATTGCATAGTGTTGAGTCAAAGGGAAATCGGTAAAAGGATAGAGTAACAAATTTGTAATGCCATTATCAAGAGTTCATGGCTATATGTGGATGATGAAAAAGCTAAACATCAGCTTGTACGCATCTTGCTTATTCAATAACTATCCTAACTCTTATTTTACCAAACACTTCTACAACTATACTTTCTAAAAAGAATCATTTAGGAAGTACTCAAGTCATGTATCTTGTTTGGAAGAAACTGATATAATGTAAGAACAAACATGGATAAAATTGAATCATTCACAAATCAATTCTCAATGGTAAAAAGAACACCTTAATTCAACTCTAAAAGAGTAATTTATAGATAAAAATATGTATTTAGACTTTAGTTGATTATATTGATTTAAAATACTATATAATAACATCATTACCAACACGTTAAATGGGCTTTTTTCTCAAGTTAGTGATTTAACATATGTAAACTAATTAGAAAGTGATTTTTCCTGTATGTAAACCTAAAATTTATATGTAGGTCAATGGAAAATTTGGAAACTTAAAAAATAAAAACCAAACTCTGAATAATTTGTTCCATAATTGCACAATCGAACCTTAGAAGTTGAGAAACAAGGTGATTAACAAACTTAAAACATTAAGAACAAACTTACTTGTCACCGCTTCTTCTTATTTTTCTCCAATCTAAACTAAATTCTTGATATGATATATGTTTCTCTTAATTTCCATCACCTTCAATCAGCTACAAAGAAGAAAGGAAAATTGCAAATCAAATCGAACACCATCTTTGTGAATTGACAATTTTTTTCATAATGATTGTAAGAAATGAAAACAAGGAGACACACGTGAAATACATATACGAGGAAGTGATGGTGGTTGACAAATCTGTCTTTCATTGAGATGAACATGATGAAAGATCGAATGAGAAATGAAATAGATCAAAGGTGAAATGTTGAGAGTGCAAATGATCAATCATACCTATGTTGTGTTGGATAAAGTGAATTGATATGTTGTTATGCTTATTTATTTAAAAATAGAGACCACATTGATTTGCCTTTATCGGATACTTGATAGTTGGTGTGTACTAGTATATCTTCTAGCAACGACTTCAAATTCCACTAATACTACAATGGAATTATAGTAAGCACTTTTTTGCAATGACAAATTATGTTACAAAATATATAAAAAAAAATTAAAAACCATATTTAGATGTTACTCATGCTGGAGTTTGTTTTAGCAATGACTAAATCCTTATTAAATAAGTGAAAATTATTATAGTTAATATTAATTTAAGAATATTTTAGTAACAAGATAGTCATTTCCATAAAAATATTTAGTTGTAATAGCTTTTAGTCGTTGCTAATTTATTTTGCTAAAGATAAAGTATATACTAGTGTTCCCGCTAACCCCTTACTCTAGCACCTCGTCCCTCTGTCTCCAACTTCCACCACCAAGGAACCATAAGCTAGGATAGAACGACGACTGTGACAAATGATAAGGAGCAACATAATTCAACAACATCAAAACGACATAGAGCAGCATGTAACAAAAATACCTCATTCAGAGTAAACCCTAATTATAAAATTGGTATTTATGTGTAATTATAGTAATTATCATAGGATATTATATGTTGAATGTGCATTATTATGTGTAGTAATATGGGGAGATAGATTATAAATTAATTAGATTGAAATTTGGTATAATTTTAATCCCCCGAATTTTTAAAAGCTTACATTTTAATAAATAAATTTTATTTGAAATAAATTAGCCTTTAAATCTATTTATTTTAATTATTTTATGGAGTTGAGTATATAAAATTGGGTATAAATATTTAATAGATTAAAATAAATATTTTTGTTAATTTATCATACCCTTTTTAAATAATTTTCAAACCCTTATTTTACTTAAATTATCATATTAAACCCTTATTTTAATTAAATTATCATTTTAAACACTTATATTTTAATTGAATTATTAAATAAATTTATTACCCAAAAATAATTTACTTTATTATTTATAAATTAAATTATTTTAATTAAAACCATTCTTCCTTTTTCCTTCTTTTTCCCTTTTCTTTCTTTTTCTTTTTCCTTCTTTGGGTCGCCGGCTTACTCTCTCCCCCTCATGCGCGTTGGGCCGCTGGCCCATTCTCTCCTCTCCTCCCTCTCCTTCTCCCCCCTGCGCGATTGGGCTTGGCCCATCTCATTCTTCCTACGCGTGAGCCTGGCCGCCCCCTCCTCCTTTTCTTGTCTTTCTTCCTCGACCAAGCCGGCTCCTTCTTTCCTTCGGCCGGTATGCCCGTCTCGCACGCCCAACCACCCCTAACTCTTCTTTCTCCTTCTTTCTTCTTCTTCTTTCTTTCACCGACGAGATTTTCGACCATCGCCACTCCCTGCAACTCCCACTCCCTACAACTCCCTCTCCCCCATTAACCTCCCTAACTCTCTCTCTCTCTCTCCCCTCATTCCTTACCCCATACCGACCCTATTCTCCCTTCCCCACTCCCTACCATCACCATTCCTTCTCCCTCTCCCAGCAACCTTCATTTCCCTACCAACCAACAACCACCCCTCGAGCCCCCTATCCCTTCCCTTCTCTTCCTCTTCTATTTCTTCCTCCTTCCCTGCCCGTTCTGCATTTTTCCCAAGCCTCTCCATGCTCTCCAACTCTCTCTTTTCTTTCCTTTCTTCTCCTTCCCTCACCCTCTCTATTTTAACTTCGCCGCCCAGCTCCGCCGCTACCTCCACCTCAACCACAACCTGCACCACCTCCTGCCACCCTCTACCTCACCCTCGAACCATCACAGTCTCCATCAAGCCACCCCGCAGCCCCCTTCTTCCTCCTCTCCTCTTTTTCTCTTCTCTCCCTACCTTCTCGGCAGCCACCCTGCACCGACGTGTTCCGCCTCCGTCACACCTCTTTTTCCTCCACCTAAGCCACCTTATTACTCCCTACAACCCCCTCTACCACCCCAATCCTATCTTTCCCGAAAAGACCACCCAAACGCCTTCATTTTCCCTCCCCATTTTCCTTCCTCACCAGTCTTCCATTTTGACCCCTCCTCGGCCGCCTCCTTTGCAGCTTTGCTGCCGCCGCCTCCGCTACCCTTAGCCGCTGTTAACCCTTCCTCGACCACCACTTACATCCCCTCTACACTTTTGCACCATCCCCTTGCCCTAAATCCTCCCCTAACCCCCTCCTTTCTTAGCCCCAAACTACCAACCCAGAAATGCCTATTTCTCCCTCTTTTACCACCTTCGAGCCCCCTCTTCCAACTTTCATTGCATGCAACTCATGCTGCATGAGCAGGATGAGCTGCTGCCCTTGTTAATTTATTTAGGTAAAAAAAATTGAGGTATAATAATATTTTAATTTAATTATTGTATTAATTAAGCATTATAAAGTTTTATGCCTTGATTTTATTATTTCTAATGTAATAAATCTTTATATTATTTTTAGGTATTGGTTTTGATAATCAAATCTTGGACCTTTAACCGGAATACTGGTAATGTTCATTTTTGCAAAAACCGAGGTAACCGTTAAATCCCACTTAAACACATGGATTAACGTGTGTTAGCACATTAGGCATTTTTAATGTGTATTATGCTTGATATATGTTGTTTAGTATATTATATGTGGTTATTGTGTTGGTTGATAAAAAAAGAAGCATGATAGGATATATAATATGTATGGAATATTATTTAAGATAATAATTTGGTTGTTAAGGAAAATGTTAAGTGTTATCCATGTTGTATTATGCTATTGTGATCTTAATGTATGATTAGTATTTCATGAGCCTTAGGGGATTTTATTAATGTATCTTGTACAAGATTATGGCTTAGAATATATATGGGTGCTAATAATGTTACATTAATTATAAGAGTTGAATATGAGGGATTAAAGTTAATATTTTATGTAGTAACAATAATAATTTAATATAAGTGGAGTAATAAGGGGTAAGACGGTAAATCTGTAAGTGAAAGGATAAATTGGTAATTTTATAATTAAATGGTAAATTGGTAATTTTGTAAAAAAAAGGGGGCAAATCGGTAATTTAAAATAAAAGGGTAATTTGGTAATTTTGTAACAAAAGGGCAATTTGGTAATTTTGTTACGAAAGGAAAATCGGTAATTTTGTATTAAAAGGGCAATTTGGTAATTTTGTAATAAAAGGATAATTTGGTAATTTTGTAACAAAAGGGCAATTTGGTAATTTTGTAACGAAAGGGTAAATCAGTAATTTTGTATTAAAAGGGCAATTTGGTAATTTTGTAATAAAAGGGTAATTTGGTAATTTTGTAAAAAAAGGGTAAAATTGTAATTTTGTAATTAAAGGGAGAATAGTAATTTTGTGAATAAAGGGTAAAATAGTAATTTTGTGATTAAATGGTATATTGGTAATTTTGTAAGAAGAGGGAAAAATGGTAATTTTATAATAAAAGGGTAAAGTTGTAATTTTGTAATAAAAGGGCAAAATGAAAATTTTATAATAAAAGGGAAAATTAGTAATTTTGTAATAAAAAGGCGATTTGGTAATTTTGTAATAAAAGGACAAATTGGTGATTTTGTATTAAAGGGCAATTTGGTAATTTTATAATAAAAAGGGGCAACTTGGTAATTTTGTAATAAAAAGGGGCAATTTGGTAATTTTGAAATGAAAGGGCAATTTTTATAATTTTGAATAAAAAGGAAAATTGGTAATTTTATAACAAAAGTATAAAATGGGAAATATGATAAATGTGAGGGGTAATTTGGTAATTTAACCGACTAGAGGGTATTTTCATAATTTTGATAATGGAGTAGGGTAGTTTGGTAATTATGACAATTAAGAAGGTCAATTTGGTAACTAGATAACTAAAGGGTAATTTGGTTAATTTAATAACGGAGAAAGGTAAAATTATAATTATGATCATATAAAAGGGTGATTTGGTAATTTAACCAACCAAGATCATTTGGTAATTTTGACAATGGAGAAGGGTAGTTGGTAATTGATAATAGAGGACGATAATTTGGTAATTAACTAAATAAAGGGTTAATTTGATAATTAGGATAATGAGGAAGGGTAATTTGGTAATTTAACCAACTCAAGGATACTTTATTAATTATAATAAGGGAAAAAGGGCAAATTAGTAATCTCACCCATCAAATGGGAATTATATTAAGTGTAATAATTACGAAAGGTGTTTAGTGGCCTAATAAGTGTGGGAGTTAGCTCGGTAACTTAAACCGAGTAAAGGTGTAGCTAAAGCTGAACGTGTGTTATGTGTTCTACACTCCTTGGGTGGCCTATATAATTATATGTCGTGTTCTATATGTTGTTATCTTAACTGTTTCACGTGTGGCATGGCTTGGAACCAATGTGCGTCATGTGCCCTTTTGGTATGTGCTGATATGGGTATGCTGCAAGTTATGATGTGATGTCATGTGGTCTTTTAGGACATGCATGTTAAGGGTAAAATTCTTTCGAATAAGACACGTTAAGACACTAATGACTTAAAGAGAAAAATGTTGAGCCAGACCCAGACCGGTCCACTGCCAAATAATAGTGGCAGGGTATGTTACGCTCGCAACCGTTCCACCGGCTATAATAGTGGGGGATTCCGTGCTCAAAAAACCAAACATAAAAGCGATAAGATATAGGAAAGATACTAATTACTTACAGTGGAATACCTTATGAGTCGGGGCCAGACCGGTCCTTTGGCAAATAATAGTGGCAGGGTATGTTACCCTCGCGACCATTCCACCAACTAAAATAGTGGCAGGGCATGTACCCTCACGACTGTTCCACCAGCTATAATAGTGGGGTTCCCGCACTCACAAGGACTTGTATAATCCGAGATGATTGATTAATGATGGACTAATGGCCTTAAGGCCCGAAAAGTATTGATTGATAATTATGGCCTATTAATATTTGATTGAGTTGATAAGTATATGATTGTAAGAAAGTAAAGGTTACGGATACGCTTTTAATATCTGATTGACTTGTTAGATGTGTGAATATATGAATTCGAATATCATGTTTATACCTAATGTTATGTATGAATATGGTAGTATTTCATGTGTTACAGTACGTGTCTATTTTTAAGTGTGCTTTTAAAGGGTTACTCAATATCGTAGTACTAAAGGGTTCCCTTCGTGGGGCCCCTGCCTATTCAATGGGCAATGCCCTTTGCAGGTCATGTTCAGTGCTTTCAAGTGGGCCTCGAGAATGAGCGTAAGGAACTATCTGGAATTGTTAAGATTTTAATTTGTCTCTTTAAAATTCATAAATTCAATATATTTGTTGTTTTGTAACCACCACTGGTGGATTTTACTCCAATAAATTATTTACCGCGCTACTCTGATTTATATATGCTTGAGTTCCCGTAAATTGTGTTTTACTCTTTTAGCCTTAGCACTTAGTATCGAGTCGGTAGGAGTGAACCGATCTGATACTAAGTGTGGCGGTAATGCCCCCTAATTTATAGTTTATCTGTTCGTTTCCACTAAACTCTTTTAAATTAAACAAAATTTTTCAGTAGTAAATTTGGGGGTGTTACAATAATTCTTGGATGTTAGTCTTTTAATCCTTCTAGTTAACCTTTAACCATTGCTTTTAACTTGATACCCTTTGCCTTACGTGACATTTCCCTCTAACCTTCATCAATTGATTTTTCCCTAGTTTGGTTTATGTAACTAGAAAATTAATTGAACCTAACTATGTCTAAATGTACACTCCACCAACCTTGCATATCTGCATGTTTGATGTTTCACTCCATCCCTTTCCCTATTTGGTTTTCTATGTCTCACTTGACTCAGCTATGCCTTCAGCTCCCTCAAGCTACCACATTTTTTTTCCATTTCTCATGATACCTACCCTTATATTACCCTAATTATTTATTCATATTTGTGTCTTTGATCCCCCAAACAAGAACCTCTTCTTGCCTTGTTCTAAAACCCCTTCATTTGCAACATTCCCCATCCTTCCCCCTTCTTTTCCCATTCCTTTGTAATCCAAACTTGCATTTAATGTGCTTAATGTCTAAGTGTTCTCATATATGCTTAATGTGCCTTATATTATCTATCAAGACCTATGATGATATCTTTGACTCTCAATTCTCGTGACACGTGTAATCATCCATGTTTTCCATTTAATCATGTTATTCTTAGGTTTTATATGCATGTACCACAAACTGAATGATAAGATTCATGTTTACCATAATTTGTAATTATATACTCCGCATGTCATGTGCTAATGTGTCCCCATTTTTTTGGTGTGATATTGATATCATATGACTCTTGAGTGTGAAATGTGAGCATAACCCATGTATGTTTTAAGTGTTATTTTTATAAACTCAAAATACCTTGATTATATATATGATCCTTGCAATTCATGTTGCTCCATGAGTTGGAGTGGTGTGGTTTATAGAGTACTGGACCCGTAATAATACTACCTTCATTGATTAAGTCTTGTGGTGAACTAGTGATGGTGGGGAGTAGGCGACTTGTGCAGGTTCATATTGAATTTCTTATCATTAGGATGAGGATTTAACTTGGTATTTGAGAGTAGGCTATCTAGTAATTTGAGCTGGTGAATAAAGTTAGTCCCACTATTGGGATTCTCCTATGTTCTTATTATTATATTTCATTGTATCTCAAATGTATTATTCGGGTATGTAAACCATTAAATTGGTTTGTATTTTCATTGGATATGTATTTGGAATTTATTTCCTTTTACCTTTTTAAGTTTTTTAAAATCCCAAGCTTATATCACAAGTTTTTGAATGACTTTAACAATCACGATTGGCTTATAGAACGATTAATTTTCCATCTCATATTGGATAATTGCTTGTGGGAGTTTATTCCTCTAGTACAAATGAGGTTTAATTCTGATTGGATATATTATAGCCTTACATGTGGAATAGGTTAATTAAATGAATTAGGTTTTAGCTTCCGGCAATTCTTCTTTTTAAAGTAAATTTCTTAATGAGTGAAAAGTGAGGGCGTTACATTCTTCTTCTTCTTCTTCTTCTCCTCCTCCTCCTCCTCCTCTTCCCTTTCTTCCTCTTTCCTCTATCCTATTCCACCATAATTATTAGAGGAACTCTCCATTATGATCAATTCTAAAGATTTCCTTGTTATATAAATTAGTGGATAAGTTCTTTTTTCGATTGACAACAAATAATGTCGGAAAATGATAGTGTCCATAATCTATTCCTCAGATTGCTCCAATTTGCTCTCTCAATATTTTTTTCAAAAAAAGAGGTGGGGTAGAATACAATGGTGATTGTTGGTGAATAATAATGATAATCAAAGAGTCATTATTAGGTTATCAATGAACGAGACCAAGTGACCTTAGACTGATTTCTAAATCAATTTGGAAAAAATAAACTAAATAATAATTTAATTAAAAAAGTGTAATTTTCAAAATTTCCTAGGCGTATAAATAACATGTCTCACTTATACACATAACCAACTACCAAAAGGGATCATTTAAGTTTAACAAACACCAAATTAGCCCCACTTTCAAATAAATTACCAAAATAATCCTTCCTTTAAACGAAACAAACATAACACTCCTTTTCTTTTCTTTCAATCATAACACGCCATTCAATTGGTGATTCTTATTTTTGTAATAAATAAAAGGCCATAATATGATAGCTACTTTCATTTGTCGATGGGTGAGATGATATTACATTAGAGAATATGGCCATCATTTTAGAGCTGCTAATTCAAAACCCACCTATATTTAGGTTTGAAGGAGAATATAATATTGATAATTATAAGAAGAATTTGGGCGAGGCTTCACCAAAGGGTAAGAAACCAAAATATCATTGTATCTTGTTTAGCTCACATGATCTTAATATTGATGATATAATACACCATGATAAAGCATAGTGCCTTACAATTGTAGGGAATATCTTATTTCTAAATACACAGGGTTATTTTATGTTATTTTTATTCCTAAAATAATTTTTTATAGATTATTACATATATCAATATTCCTAAGGTTTAGCGAACTTAACATATTCATATAAGAGTCTTTTTTTACTCTCATGTCGGGGCACTAGAAACATTTTTAGTTACTTGATTCTCTTATATGTATGAATCACTGTTGTTGTAAGTTTTTGGCTCATACATCTTTTAGTTTAAGTAATTGTTATATCCTTATAGATTTTTTCACGGGAGAGAATAAGCAATGGGGTTCCCACTATGTATGCCCCGAATGATCTGATAATTAGCAAGGATATTAGAGAGCACCCTAAAGCATGCATGCCTCATATATCTAGGTAATAACAGAAATTTTGAAAATACTTTATAAATTTTGATGTGGTTATCCTTTGTACCTCTTTAATGTGTTGTTTAATAACTTTTGTAGGTGAGCGTAAAAAGTTGGTTATATAATCCTCGTAGGTCATTGCACTACTTCAGAGATCAACTCAATACATCTATATAATTTTTGGGAGTGACTCGGTGTACCTAATTCGACCAAGGTTAGTCCTAATACTTTATTTATATTATACACTCTGAAAAATTGTTATCAAATTTGTATTTTTACTTGGATGGTTATTGAATAGGTAGTATGCATGCCTTCCATTGATGTTTGTGAGAGTTTTCCACCAATTATCTTAGCCTAAAAAAATTTTTAGCTTATGGAAAAAATGTATTCCAATTATTTGCAATCAGTTTATGGAATTATACTGTCTTAATCATGTCTTGATACAATTTTTCATGATGCAATCAATTCCATAAATATGTTACTTGCTTAATGTTATACATAATAGTACTATGAGCAGCCATTATTCAACAAATCGCAAAGAATATTATATGGAAGATGTTAAACAATGGCTTAATCCCGTGCATGTGATAATATTAACATTTCATGGATTATAGGAGGTAATACAAGAACAAGAGACATATTTGGAATGATAGGGATATAAGACACGTAATTATTTGTTGACCTACATTATCCGGTGAGGTTTCGATTCAATTATTTCAATATCAACCTTTCTCAATTATAATGCAATAAATGGTATTTTAATTTTACACACACACACACACACATTCATTTGACTATTTACAATGATCATATTTCTATTTGTCATTGATGAAGAATGAATACGAAACTATTTCATTGTATTTTTCATAAATAGTTTTGTACCATGAGATTAATCAATCCAAATGCATTGCTAAAAGCACCTCCAATGTGGAGTATCAAATAGCATTGAATGAAATTATAGATATGGGTGTTAGTTTCCTCTAAGATGTTGGTCAAGAAATATAGGAAATAAAACAAATGTAGGAGCAAGTACAACCTATAGGGAGAGAAAGAGAGATAGGAAAAAGGGGAAATCAATGGAGCATAAGGCATTGATATCACTCAATCATAAGTGACACAAATTGGCATCGCTAGTTCTTAGATATCAAAGAAATCAAGGCATTAGTTGTAGATTATTAGTAAAAAACTAAGTTAGGTATTAATGTTTTATATCAATGATGCTGCTTTGATTCATTGTATGATATTACTGTAGTGTTTGATTTTAGTATAATATTTTCCAAATTTTATAAGTTTAAATGATAGGAATTAAAGTGGAAATACTTAATTGTGAAAATTTCTTGGAATAATACAAAAGGGTTTAAAATAACATGTTTGACACATTTTTGTGTTCATATGTCCTATAATTTATATATGTGGCTAGCATATTAGGATATAAGTGAGGAAAAATCATTGAGTGTGGTATTTAAATTATTAGGCATTATGTCTTAATGATCAAACTTGATATTTGAATCATTGGATATGGTGTTGATATCATTAGGTATGGTGTTTATATGATCAAGCTTGATATTTAAATCATTATTTTCTATTGAATAAGCAAGGTGTTTTTGAATCATTAGACTTGGTGTTCTAGTTACTGGACATGGTGTTTAAATCATTGGGTGTGGGGTTTCTATGAATGGGTGTTTAAATCTTCAGGCGTGGTGTTTACTGTAACACCCCCAAAATTTACTACTGAAAAATTTTGTTTTATGAAAAAGAATTAGTGGAAGCGAAATAATAAAACTGTGAATTCTGGGGATATTACCTCCATACTTAGTACCAGACCGGTTCACTCATACCGTTCTAGTACCAAGTGCTAAGGCTAAAAGAGAAAAATATAACTTACGAGAAACTCAAACCAATGATTAAATCAGAGTAGCGCAAGTAAACATTTTATAAGAGTATAATCCATCGGTGGTGGTTACAAAACAACGAATACATTGAATCTGTGAATTTAAAGAAGACATAGTAAAACCCTAACAGTTCCGGATAGTTCCTTACGCTCTTTTCCCAGGGCCCGCTTGAATAGCACCTGAAAACGACCTACAAGGGACATTGCCCATTGGATAGACAGGGGCCCCACGAATGGAATCCTTCAGTACTACAATACTGAGTAACCCTTTAAAACACACTTAAAAATAGGCTCGCAATGTAACACACGATACACCACTATATTCATACATCACGACAAGTGTAAACATAATATTCAGATCCATATATTCACATATTCAAAAAGTAAATTAGATATTAATGATGTATACGTAACATTCACTTTCGTACATTTGCATACTTAACAAGTCAACCAAACATTAATAGGCCATAATGAATAATTGATACTTTTATGGCCTTAAGGCCATTAGTCCATCTTTAATCAATAACCTCATATTATAAATGTCCATGTGAGTGCGGGAACCCCACTATTATAGCCGGTGGACCGGTCATGCAGGGCAAAACCCTCCTAGCCACTATTATTCATCGATGGACCGGTCTGGCCCCGACTCACATGGTGTTCCACTATAAGTACTTAGTGTCTTCCCCGTGTCTTATCGTTATTACGTTTGGTTTTCTAAGTATGAAATCCCCCACTATTATAGCCGGTGGACCGGAATACATTCAGGGTAGAACGCTCCTGACCACTATTATTCGTCGGTGGACCGGTCTCAGTCCGGCTCAACAATCTTTCTCTTTAAGTGATTAGTGTCTTATTCGTATCTTATTCGAAAGTGTTTCACCCTAGACATGCATGGCTAACTCTATCCACACTTATCCTCCCAAGAGGGTCTGTCCCATATCTTAAGACTTTTGCACCTCCTAACTTGCCCCGATATCCTTCCCTCAATCCACTTTCTCACACCGGGAGCCTGACTCCTAAGTGTGTGGGTCAAGCCAACTCATTGCCTTACCCCTAGGGTTTCTCCAAAAACCCTAATCTAGGCCTATGTGGCCCATCCTTCTCTACCTTACACATCCCAAACTATTCAACACTCCACGCGTCATGACCCTTATATTCAACTCTCACTTCATACCCCACTCATTCTCCTTTATTTTTATTATTTAATTATTTTTTTCTTTTTCCAACTTCTCAAATCAGGGTTTCCTCCCAAACCCTAGCTTGGTCTCCTACACACCCTTATACTGTCCTACGTACTATTCTTTGCCCGAAGCTCCCAAACACCCAAACGACACTTCTATTACCTTCCTCACACCCCGAGGCAACTTTCCATACGTAAAGTTTGCCCCAATGCGGACTCTAACCATTCCATGCAAACCCTCCATTCTCCCACTCTTTTATTTTATTTAAGTCCCCTTTTACTCATCCACTCATGGATCATGGATTATTTAGGTCATCCTTACCTACGTTAGCCAACTTACTTCTCCTTGGTTATCTTTCTCTCCCATTTCTCTTTTTCATGCCTCCATCCCACATTACCACATTAATTATCCTAGCATGTATGTCCTAAAGGGCCACATCACATCACATCATAATTTACAGCATATCCATATTAGCACATACCAAAAGAGGGCACATGAACATACCTCTGTTCCAAGCTGCGTCACACATGAAACAGTTAAGATAAAAGCATATAGAACACGACATATAATTATATAGGACATCCAAGGCATGTAGGACACATAGCACACATTTGGCCTTAGCTATACCTTTACTCGGTTTAGGTTACCGAGCTATCTACCACACTTGTTAGGCCACTAATCACCCTTCGTAATTATTACACTTAATATATTTCCCATTTGGTTGGTTAGATCACTAATTTGTCCATTTCCTTTATTATAGTTAACAAATTGCCCTTGAGTTGGTCAAATTACCCCTTTTCATTATCCTAATTACCAAATTACCCCTTTAGTTGGTTAAATTACCAAATTGTACATCACATTTATCATATTTACCATTTTACCCTTCTCCATTATTAAATTATTATTTTACCCTTCTCTTTTATTAAATTATCATTTTACCCTTCTCAATTATTATAATTACCAAGTTACTCCTTTCCAATTTCCACTTTACCCCTTTTATTTACAAAATTACCATTTTACCCCCTTACTTTCAAATTTACCATTTTACCCCTTAACTTCAAAAAAACTACCATAACACCCTTTCACTTATGATATTACCATTTTATCCTTAATTACGAAATTACCATTTGACCTCTTTTAAGTTAAAAATTACCATTTTCCCTCTAATTACAAAATTACCATTTTTCCCTTTTTTTCAAAATTACCACTTTACCCTTCAATCACAAAATTACCATTTTGTCCTTTAATCACAAAATTACTATTTCCCCCTTTAATTACAAAGTTACCATATTACCCTTTTATTTCAAAATTACCACTTTGCCCTTCAATTACAAAATTACCATTTTGCCCTTTAATCACAAAATTACCATTTTACCCTTTTATTACAAAATTACCACTTTGCCCTTACCTCCAAAATTACCATATTACCCTTTTTAACTAAAAATTACCATTTTACCCCTTATTACACCACTTATATTAAATTATCATCACTACATAAAATATTAATATTAATACCTCATCTATAACTCTTATATTTAATATAATACTTATTAGCACCCACACGTATTAGGCCACATTCTTACACAAAATATGTTACTAAAATACCCCTAGGGCTCATAAAAATATTAACCATGTATTAAAGATCATAATAGCATAGTACAACATGGATAATACTTAACATTTTTATTAATAACCAAACTCTTGCCTTAGAAAATATTTCCATACATAACATATAATCTAACACGCTTCCTTTTTATCAATCAACACAAGAAACTACATATATTATATTAAACTACATATATCAAGCATAATAACATATCAAAATGCTAATGTGCTAACATACATTAATCCATGTGTTTAAGTGGGATTTAACGGTTACCTTGATTCCCGAAAAAACTAACCTTACCGGTATTCCCGTTAAAGATTCAAGCTTTGATTAGCAAAACTAATACCTAAAAATAATATCAAGATTTATTGTATTAGAAATAATAAAAATCAAAGTATAAGACTTTATAACACTTAATTAATCAAATACTTAATTAAAATATTATTATACCTTAAAATTATTACCCAACTAAATCAAGAAATGAAGTAACTCATGTTACTCATACAACATGAGCTGCATGCAAAACAATGGGGTAGAGGCTCAAAAATGGCATAAGGAGGAGGAGAGAAAATCAATTTCAGGTTAGGGTTTTTAGGCTAAGAAAAAGGGTGGATGGGGGAGGATTTGGGGCAAGGGAAGGGTGTAGGAATGGAGATGGGGTGTAGGTGGCGGTCGGGGATAGGTTGTGTAACACCTCCAAATTTCACTCCTGAAAAATTTCGTTTAAATCAGAAGGTTTAGCGGAAGCGAAAGAATTAAAACCATAAACCTGGGGGTATTACCGCCACACTTAGTACCAGACCGGTTCACTCCTACCGTTCCGATACTAAGTGCTAAGGCTAAACTAAACAATCGTTAAGTAAGAGTCATCAAACACACAGGTCCATAGTTAACATAGACCATTCACGAAAACCACGAGTCAACAACAGTTAAAATATCGTTAAGATTACAACTTAAGAGTACGGTTTCAAAACAAGAAGCGTAGTAATAAATATAGCTAATTGAAACAGATCCCAAGGGAGAAATATCCGGATTGCCTACTCACTCAAGTCAGGCCTTCCACCCCAACACAGTATCAACCTGCACAAGAGGTCTGCTCTCCACTATCGGTGGATCATCACAGGACCCATTCAACCAAGGTAGTATCAGTACAAGTCCAATACTGAGTAAGTCCCACTACCCTATCTTAGGAGAGATATCATCAAGTGCATATTAAATTCGGGTACAACACGTTAATACAATATCATGCATATTCACAACCCACAGCATAAATCTTACCATACACCTAGAGTAACATATAAAACATACGTAACATCCTATTTAACATATAAGCGTGGTATAACTGAGATGTAAAGTGGCTCATACGCCATACGCCTCAGGTAGGAATAATCCATATTATTAAAACTCAATACGTGGCATACTCACGTAAGCAGCATGTAGTAACAGATAATAAAAGCCGGTCATGGTCCAATTTGACTTATTCTTTATTCTCATTAATAATATGTTCATTCCACACATATTCTTCAATAATCCATGTGAGCGCGGGAGCCCCACTATTATAGCCGGTGGACCGGAAGATATACGCACAGGGCAGAATGCCTCTGATCCACTATTATAGCCGGTGGACTGGAAAATAAACGCACAGGGCAAAATGCCTCTGATCCACTATTATAGCCGGTGGACCGGATCATAGCCCCGACTCACATGGTGTTTCACTGTAAGTACTTAGTATTTTCCCATGGATTACTTCATTCATTTTCATTCAAAGCATTCTTCATTAATCCATGTGAGCGCGGGAGCCCCACTATTATAGCCGGTGGACCGGAAGATATACGCACAGGGCAAAACGCCTCTGATCCACTATTATAGCCGGTGGACCGGATCATGGCCCCGACTCACATGGTGTTTCGCTGTAAGTACTTAGTATCTTTCCTGTGGATTAACTTATTCGTTTGGGTCTGTCGAGCCCGAATCCCCCACTATTATAGCCGGTGGACCGGAATAAACACTCAGGGTAGAACGCCTCTGACCACTATTATAGCCGGTGGACCGAAAATAAACACCCAGGGCAAAACGCCTCTGGCCACTATTCTAACCGGTGGACTGGACTGGGTCGGGCTCATCAGTCTTTCGCTTTACGTAATTAATGTCTTATTCGTGTCTTATCGAATCACATCACACCCTAACATGCATAAATCATTCTCTTTATATACTCATCACAACTAATAAAAACCCACATTCATAACCACACTTTAATCAATAAAAACACATGATAATGCCAAGCAACTCTAAGTAGCCATACCAACCCTAATTGCCTACACCAAACCGTGGTTAGCCACTCTTATCCCTATTTCACCATAACCCCCATACTTAGCCATCCCAAACCTTAATTATCCTCAACCATCATGATTAGTTACTCCAACCCTACTTAATCACAACGTCCCAGAGTTAGTTACTCCAAACCCTAATATCGTACAATCATTAACTCCCATGCAAAACCCTAACTCCACCATGCAAACCCTAATGCCACCATACCAACATTAATACCACCATGCAAACCATAACACCACCATGCAAACCCTAATACCACCATAAGCCATTAATACCACTATGCAATCACTAATACCACCATACAAACCCTAATACCACCATACAATATTAATACCTCCATAAAATCACAAATACCACCATACAATATTAATACCTCCATAAAATCACTATTACCACCATACAAACCCTAATACCACTATACAACATTAATACCTCCATAAAATCACAAATACCACCATACAAACCCTAATACCACCATACAATTTTAATACCTCCATAAAATCACTAATACCACCATACAACCCTAATACCACCATACGACATTAATACCTCCATAAAATCACAAATACCACCATACAAACCATTAGGACTGCCATAGAACATTAATACCATTATACAAACTTCAAGACTCCCATGATGGTTCCCAACTCACATTACCGTTTATCCTAATATGCAGGTCCTAGAGGGCCATAACATAATACATCATAAACATCATACATATACATGTCATACTCATATCATGGGAGCACATACAACATACCTCAATCTCCAAGCTACGCTACACATGTGACAAGTTATGCACAAATCATATAATACATGGCATACACAACATTCAACACATCCACGTCACACATAGCACAAGGCCATTAGCTTCGTCCTTACTAAACACCCATAAGTAGAGGTAAGTAGAGACTTACCTGGATCCGAAGCTAGCTAAGCGAGATAAGAGAGAGAGAGATCCCTAGCTTGTGGATCCACGAGAAAGCTTTCTTAGATCCGATAGAAATCAAAAACTAAATTAGAAACTATTCTATCAATCAATAATTCACATATTCAAATTAAATAAACACAAACAACACAAATGATTTTTCTTAGAAAACGTGTCCAAAACTTAAAACTTAAAAGCATAGCTTTATTAAGATTTAAGGTTAAAACTAAATCAAAACGGATTAATACAAATATCACTTGGGACATTTCAACTTAATTTGGAAAGCCCGAGAAAGAATAATCGATCATAAGTTAATTTATCGAAAATAACTTATTTATTAGGTTTTACAACTAAATAGGTAACCTAACCATTTACATAGAACCAAATCCAAACCGATTAGGTTAAAACAGAATTTAAATGATTTAAAACCCAAAGATAGAATTCGATTAGATAAAATACACATAGCAAAATCAATTTTATAAAATCATCCCCAAAAATTAGGGTTTTAAAGCCCACGACACAAACTCAAGTAATTCAATTTAATCAATTCAAATTAAAGGTATTTAGAGGCAATTAATACCATTTCAACTATTTCTATACATTCAATTTTAGAAAAACAACAATACAAGTAATCGATTTCATAATTTCACTTGAATTTTAGGGTTTTAGGCCCGAAAATACAATTCGTTAAAATTCTATAAATTTAATCAGATTGAATGTTTAGAAATCTAATTAAACACATCTTATAACATATCAAATAATCAATTGCTCAAAACCAATAAAAGAAGTACGCAATTTAGCACAATTAGGGTTTTTGAGCCCGAAACGCAAATCTGATCAATCCTTGCCAAAACATATCAATTGACGGTTCGAAAATGTAATTAAACATATTATAATGTAATTTATATAGTCAATTGAATAAAAAAACCCGATTACCCAAACCAATTTAAACCCGCGGGAGTTTTGACCTAAAAATCCAATTCCGGTCAATTACGCACAATTTTCCCAAATCAACACTTCCAATATGAAATTAAATACATTTTAAATGATACTATAAAATCAATTGAGCGGAACGGCTCAATTATGCGACCCAATTTCATTACACCCGAAATTTGACCTAGGAATCAAATTCTGATAAAACCTGCATAAATTTCTCAAATTGACGGTTCCAAAATGAAATTGGATACATTTTAAAACATATTGTATAATCAATTTGTCCAAAATCGCAAAAACGGACGGATCCGAAAAATTTGGGCATAACCCGGCTAAAAATCCAAATTTTCCAAAATTCCAACACAACTACACAATTAACCTATCCAAATCAATCTTACAGCACATATATACACAATCAAACAATCAATTTAGCTTTTTATAATCTAATTCATACCCAATTAATCAAAATAGGGTTAGGGTTTCTTCGGAAATTATACCAAACGAAGCTAACAAATAAAGGCAGGTGAAGGCCGGGAAAGATGTGTCGGAGGTCGAGGATGGCTCGCCGGTCGTCACCCGAGCTCGCCGTGGCCAGACGGCGGCACGACCGGTGCGGCTTGTTGCTGCGCGTTGCTGCGTCGGTTGCTGCGCTACTGCTTCTACGTCGACCAGCTGCTACGGCTGCTGCTGCAAGTTGAGGCCGACGAGGGCTGGCGAGGTTGGCCGGAGCGGAGAGGAGGTGGCGGCTAGGGTTTGCGAATAGGGAGAAAGGGTTGGGGTAGCAGAGGTCGGGAGCGGGGAAAGGGAAAATAAGGGAGGGAAGGGAGAAGAGGAAAGAAGAGGGAGGGGGTCAGCCGGTCGGGGCTGCGAGTTTTTTTTTTAACAAATACAATTATAAAATGAAATACTAATTATCTAAAATTTTATTAGGATATTTTATCTAAAATTCATTATATAAAAATTTATTTCGAACGGATCCGAAGACTTATAATTAATAAAATAGTTATATTAAGAATTTCGGAAATATTTTCGAAAAAATTCACCAACGAACTTAAAAATTTATATTATTTATGGAAAAAATTATAAGACATCGAAATAATATTTAAAAACATATAAGAAAATATTTAAGTTAAATTCTAATAAACCGAGACTAATTTTAATAATTTTTGAAACAGATTTTCCGCAAACCAAAAAGCGTAAAACGAAAGAAAATTAATTTCAGAAAGAAATTCATAAATAAGTTTCGAAAATATTTTTAATTTAAACTTCCCGAAAATATTACATTCAATTAATTAAAAAGTCGATAAAATATTACTTCCCGAAAATGATTAATTACATTCAATTATGAATTCGAAATCGTTGATAAATACATAAAACGAATCGAAATTAAAATAATTAATTGTTTACATCAAATTACGCTAATAAAATCATTAAACTTAATAAATATGGGTTTTAAAAATACGGGGTATTATAGGTTGTTGGTGGCCTTGGGTGGCGTAGACTGCGATAGCGAGGCCGTGAAAGGAGGCTGCCAAGGTGGGTCGAGATGGAGGGGCTGAGGAGGAAGGAAAAGGGAGAGGGAAAATGAAGGTCCGTAGGTGGTGGTTTCGACCAAATGAGGTTTAGGGTTGGTAGAGGGGGTTGTAGGGATTAGTTTGGTGGCTCAAGTGGAGGCAGAGGCGGTGGAACAACGGTGGATCGCGGCGGTGCAGGGTGGCTGCCGATAAAGGAGGGAAAGAAGAGAAAAAAGAAGAGAGGAGGAAGAAGGAGGTTGCGGGGTGGCTCAAGGGGTACTGTGATGGTTCGGGGGTGAGGTAGAGGGTGGTAGGGGGTGGTGCAGGTGGTTGTTGAGGCAACGGTAGTGGCGAAATGGTGACAGTGAAGCAAAAAAGGGAGGATGAGGGAAGGAGAAGAAAGGGAGAGGAAAGAAGGTCGGGGCAGCATGTGAGGCTCGAAAAATGGCCGAATGGAATAGGAATGGAAGAAGAAAAAGAGTAAGGAGAGGAAGGAGGGGATAGGGTGGCTTGGTAGGGCGGTGACAGGGTGGTAGGGGGATGGCGATGGCAGGGAGAGGGAGGAGAGGAGAAGGGTATGGGCAAGGACAGGGAGAGGTGGTGGGGCTGGCATAAGGCAGGAAAACGATGAGAGAGAGATAGGGGGAAGTGGTAGGGGGAGAGGGTGATGCACTGTCGTACGCACAACAAATTTAACAAATAAATCCTAATCCCCAAATACGTAGTATATGGCAAGAAGGAGTCGAACCCACAAGGAATGACGTTTTAATCACTAATTTTGCTATTGATGTTATAAACCCGTTTGTACAATTTCATTGATTCCTAACTAAATTCAATTATACTAAAGCTTTAACCACGACTTTACAATTAGGGGAGGATTGAATTGATGATGGAATTAAAATGTCATACATTCACATAAAAGAATGATTCTAAATAGTTTAATGTTGACTTAAGAAATTCAGAATAATAATTTCTATACTTCCTCTCAACCTTAATAAATTGAATATGCTCTCAATTTATTTTTGCATCCAATTAATAACCTAGGTTACTAACACTAGATTCAATTAATGGTAGCATTATGAACGGGAAGTAGCCAACTACAATCATAATCACAAAAGCTCGGATCATGCAATTGCACGAATTAATGGTCTTTTTGCTACTACAGACAAATTAATTAACAATTACGGATTAATTTCATTGTCTTAGCAAAGACTAAATTCTAAACCAAATAGGTGATCAATCTAATCAGTTCAAGAATCTTAATCTATGATATGGAATCATTAAATTCAGACCATTAATTCAATTAAACATCATGTAGAATCAAACATTTACATTATAAGATGATAATTACGTTATGATTCCATCTTCAATTCATCCTACCTGTTTTACTTATTCAAATTTCTGCATACTCATAATTCATGCAACTATACAGAAATACTAAAAGTTAATGACAATAACACATTCACAAATTCTATTATTTCAACAATTAGATAACAATGAAATGATCACAAGTAAAATTGCATAAAAACTACTTAAATTCTGCAAAATGAAAATACAGAAATTAACAAAGGAATAGAGGAAACTTATCAATTGAAGTGCAGAATGTCAAATCATCAATAGAATTCAAGAAGATCAAAGATTGGAATTGTGCATTACATGTATATTCTAAAGGAATAAAGGGAGAAAAATACATTCGATCCCCTCTCTCTCGATATCCCGAACTCTGTTTTATATCCCATCTTTATCAGAAACAAGTCGCGTGGCAGTTATACATTTTTAATCGAAAACACGGTCCGTGTTTATGAAACACGGGACCCCCGTGTTTTCTTCCAACCGTTCTGCTGACAAAGCTTTACCGACCGCCATTCGGGACTAATAACACGGTCCGTGTTATGGAAACACGGGACCCCCGTGTTTTCTTCTCTTCCACTCAATTCCTTTGAAAGTTTGAGCTTCACTTCTCTTGATATATTTGTTCCTTTTCCAACTTTGCTCTCCTTGATTCGGCATTTCTTGATGTGTTTTCTACTTGATTTCTTCTTCTCATTGATTTCTCCTTGAATTTCTTCAATTCTTTTCTTTCCTGTAAAACTTATTCAAAGGAGGAAAACTCGACGAAAAGATTAAATCTAGTAGAAATTATGAGGGATAAATGATATTTTTAGACATGAAAATAATCAATAAATCTCATCTATCAGAGGGTTGCAAGTTGGGCAGTGAGGATGGCGAGGTGGTCGAGTTTTTAGCCTGGGAGAAAGGAAGAAGAAGAAAGAAAGAAGAAGGGGAGGGGGCTGCATGTGTAGGTCGGCCGAAGGGGAGAAGGATGCGGGTCGGCCCGACCAAGGAGAAGGAAAGAAGAGAAAGGAGGAAGGCGGGTCGGGCTCGCACAAGGGAGAAGGAGAGGGGGGAGAGGAAGCAGGCCTTCGGCCCAGGCACAGGGGGTGGGGAGAGGTAGGCTGGCCGGCGGCCCAAGGGAAGAAAAAAAAAAGAAGAAGAAAGAAAAGAGAAAAAGGAGAAAAAGGAGAAGAAAAGGGAAAAAGGAAAAAGAAAATGGAAAATGGGATTAATAAAATAATTTCATTTGTAAAATAATAGAATAAAATATTTTTGGGTAATAAAGTTATTTAATAATTTAATATAATTAAAATATAAAGGTTTAAAAAGGATAATTTTAGAAAAATAATGATTTAAAAAATTATTTAAATAAAAGAATATGATAAAATAACAGAATATTTATTTTAATTTATTAAATATTTATATCAAATTTTATATACTCAAAAATCCATAAAATAATTAAATTAAATAGATTTAAAGGCTAATTTATCCCAAATTAAAGTTATTTATTAAATTATAGGCTTTTAAAAATTTGGGGGATTATATTACATCATTAATTGTGGTATTAAAGTGATCAAGCATGGTGTTTATATCATGAGCATGGCATTTAAGTCCTCAAGCATGGCATTATAGTGAGCATTTATGATTTTTAAATCCTTGTGCATGGCTTTTAAATCCTCGAACATGATGTTCTATTCATTGGGTATGTTGTTTAAATGATAGTGTGAGGTTTTTAAATCATCATGTATGATATTTAAATCATCTGGTATAGTGTTTATATGATCGAGCATAGTGTTTATATAATCAAGTGTGGTGTTTAAATCCTTGAGCATGTTTTTCTCATAACCAAGAGTAGTGTTTAAATCTTTGGGTATAGTGTTTATCTGAATGGGAGTGGTGTTTAAATCATATGGTGTGGCAATCTATTGATCATGTGTAATGTTTAAATCCTTAGGAGTGATGTTTAAATGATATTGTGTGGCATTTAATTCTTTGATAATTATGTTATGTTGATTGGTATAATGTTTAAATCATCGAGCGTTGCATTTAAATCCTCAAATTTAGTGTTCTAATGATCATGTGTAATATTCAAATGATTGGATGTGGTATTTAGATTATTGAGCATGTTGTTTAAAACTTCAAGGTGGTGTTTATATGATCAATCATGGTGTTCATATAATCAGGTATGGTGTTTAAATTCTTAGGCATAGTATTCTAGTGATTAAGCATGTTGTTTCAATCCTCATGTGTGGCATTGAAATCCTTAGGAGTAGTGTTATAGTGATTAGGTAAGGTGTTATACTAATTAAGAACGATGTTTAAATCAATGGGCTTGCTATTCTAGTGAGTAGGCATGATGTTTAAATGACCGAGCTTAGTGTTTATATGATCAGGAGAACCCCAACAACTAAATTCCACTAAATGTAACAATATATGCAAAAAATATAAAATTTAAGTCAAATACCTATACAAGATTTAAGATGAGTAAAGATATAATGTGTACAATATAAAATCATTAGAATCCAACATATAACAAAAAAAATATAAAATTTAAGCCCAACAAAAAATTAGAGAAATAAATCTAGACTCAAAGACATACATTTAATTAGTGGAATGAAGATATATATTGAAGTATATTGATGGAGATGTAGTATTGGTTGAAATCTTGTGGGAGATATTTTAAATCATAGAAACATGCTAAGCTAGCAGACATGTTATCACTAAAAAAATTATTAAAAAATAACATGTCATGTTCATTAGTGTGTTGTCTTTATAAATTTTAAAAATTAAAAGTGATCCATTATTCAATTTAATGGACAAAACATTTTAGTATTTTTCTATGATGGAGCTATTGTAGTTATTGTTAAACTCAAGTAGATTATTTTGATATTTGGTTCCTTATACACATGTCATAACTTGATTACTTTAGTCCACTAGGTCTACAATTCTTGATGGCGAGTCTAGCTTATGTAAAAATTTCTCTACTTGTGAGCCTTTTTTTAACTTTTTGAGCCCAATTCCCAACACTTCATATTAACTACATGGTTAAAAAAAACATTTAAATTATTTAGTCTAGAATAAGATCAATCGGGGTAGAGATGATTCACAATCAATATATGTGCACCACAAAAACAAACATAAATTGTATGTAGCCTAGCACGTGACAAATTATCTTTGGTAAGTAGTTGGTTATACATTTCTAGTTGTAACAAGAAATGAGGTGATACACACACTCAAAAAAATTTCATCACAATACTTTAGTTATACCACCACTTAGTCTCTTTTTGAGGACATAAAGTGTTATACACATAGTTGATGCTATAACTTTCGGGTAATTTGCACTATGCTTGTTGTTACTACAGCTTATAATTTAACAAACTTTAAATAAAATTACATTTAAATTGAGTCATTAAAAAAATAAAAGAATTATATCCAAAATTTTCTTACATGTTTCTCTATAAATAGATACCCATATATACATATCTTAGATGCAAAAGTAAAAATGCACATATTCCATGATATAAATACCTATCTACACATATTTTGGATATAAATAAACACCCTTCCTTTAAAAACAACTAGTTATATTTGCCCGTGCAATGCACGTGTGGTGTATTAATTATTTATATATTATTATATAAGAGATTAATAGTTTAACAATTTAATTAATATGCAGGAGATGAATAGTTGGTTGTATATGTTCAAGTAATTAATTAATAAAATACTTGATTAATATGTATTGTTAGATATATGTGCAGTAGATGAATAGTTATATGCATTTGTTGCATGTAGGAGATGAATAATTGTACTGTATTAATGACAGAAGATGAATAGTTATATAAATTTACCGTTCACATGAGATAAATAGTTGCATTCATATGTTCATTAGTTTGACAATTCAATTAATATGCAGGATATAAATAGTTGGCTGCATATGTTCAAGTAATTAATTAAGAAAATACTTGATTAATATGTGTTGTTCGACATATGTGCAGTAGATAAATAGTTACATTCATATATTTAATAGTTTTACAACTCAATTAATACGCAGGAGATGAATAGCTGGCTACATATTTTTAGATAATTAATTAAGAAAATTCTTGATTAATATGTGTTGTTCGACATATATGCAATAGATGAATATCTTAATTAATACACAGGAGATGAATATCATTTTGTTATTATGCAGCATAGGAGATGAATATTTTGACAAATTAGTTAATACGCAGGAGTATTTCATCATTTATTTGACCTTATTAATTAGTAATAATATATGATAGTGATAATATATTATTAGTAATAATAGGTATAATTTAAGCAAAAAAATTTATCGGTATATTGTCTACCAAACAACTTTGTTTTTATATAATAACCAATGTTGTTGTTATGTGATTAGTTTTTTAATAATAATTATATTATTAATCATGATAATATTCATAATAGTAATAATCAATTACATTAATATTCATTATTATATTATAAATTATGATAATAGTAATTATCAAAATTATATAAATAATTATATTAGTATTAATTATATTAATAGTTATAATTATTATAGTTATATTAATGGATATATGCATGTGAAGCAAATAAATATACACTTTGGTGTATTAATTATTTATATATTAATATGCAAGAGATGAATAGTCCGATAATTCAATTACTACACAGGAAATGAACAGTTTTCTACATATGTTCGGATAATTAATTAAAAAAAGATGTGATTAGAAAATATATAGTTAATACTTTATTCAAATTAATTGTTGTGCAGCAAATGAATAGTTATGTATATTTAATGCACATAGAAGATAAATAGTCATATTATATTAATAAATAGTTATATTAATTATTTCATCTTATTAATTAGCAATAACAATAATTAGCAATAATATATGGCAGCAATAATTTATGATTAGTAATAATTGATATAGTTTAGACGGAAAAATTTGTTCATATATTGTTTGTTAGACAACTCCGTTTTTATATATATATAGATAAGAGACAAATATGTGTGTTGTAAATGCACATTTTATTGGAAAGAATACTCATCTATACAAGTTAAATTCACATCTTATGGTTGTAAATTCAAATCTTATATAAAAAAATATGCATCTTCTAGAAATGAGATGCACATCATATAGTGGTGAATACAAATTTTATATCATTTAATGCACACCTTAAATCACCCTTTATTTATAAAACAATAAGGGACTAATACATGTGTAATAAATACACATCCTATCGAAAGAATACAAATCCTTACAAGACACACAAATTATAGTTGTAAATGCACATATTATATCAATAAATACACATCTCATAAATATTAAATTCACATATTTTAGTGGTGAATACACATGTTTCAATGACCATAAGTACAAAGCACCATGATAATACAATATAATGTAACAATTGTTAGATTATGTGCTTGATATATCAATAGAAATATTGTTATCAGTGAAACTAGTTCAAGCACAACAATAATTATTTGAAAAATCTAAGAGTATGATTTATTTTGTTTTCCCTAAGTTATCTAACACTAATCATCATAATATTCAAATGATAACATTTAAATCCAACTAAAATTAAAGCCATAAAGCCAAAAAGTGGAAAATCTAATGTAACCTATTTACATGGATAAAACAACAAAGAGATTTTCATATTGTTAGTGAAGAATATATTGTGGTCTTTATGAAATCCACATTCCATATCATATTTATGGTTCGAGTAATTTCAAGTAAGGAAGCATGATATTAGTGAAAAGTCATTTTCCATGGATACATCAATAGCATACTAAGGCCCTTTAACAAGAATAAAGAAACATAGTCCTCAAAAAGGGTAATGATTTCGCGTTAGACCTAGGGCCATGCCACTACCTCCATTATGAGAAGGTATCAAATTTTTGGATCAACACTACTATATGTTAAATACAGAAAAAATACAAATTAGTCTAGATAGTGAGGTAGTCCATATAGTTGGGCACTATGCATAAAAGTTGTGTCGCCTTTTTTTGAAACTTGCAATTGGCTTCAATTTTTTTGGATACCTCATTCTTTGATCTAATCCATCCATCATTTATTGCTCGGGAAAAAAATCTTATGCATATAAATTTATAGACAAATAAGTATACTAAAGTAGTGCTACCACACGGGGCCTCCATTATGAGAGGGCCTCAAATTTTCTAATCAAAGCTACTATATGTTAAATTAGGAAAAAACATAAATTAGACTAGATAGTCTGGCAATGAATATGGTAGCATGATACATATAAAAGTTACACCACCAATGTTTTAAACTTGCAACTAGATTTAGTGTTTTATGGGCTCTGCATTCCTTGTTTAAATCCATCCACCATTTACCATTTATAAAGTAACAAAAACATATGCATATAAATTGATCAATAGTTAATCATTCTTATGTGCATGAATACTTCTCTCGTTTTATACTCATAATTATTTAGCTAAATAAAATGTTCATTAGGTATGATGAAATTAGCAACAACTAAGGCAATTAGGGCATTTTTTAAGAAGAGGCGCTTGATGTATTATGGTAACCCATGACAACTAATCAAAAAATTAAATATTTTCCATTGAATCATCATCATCTATTTTAAAAGTTGATACACATGTATGCAAATACAACTCAAACAAAAAACTTGACATGTTAGTAAAAACTATAAGCCATCTGCGAATTATAATTGACACAAATGATAACCCATTGTGATGACATGAATTTGTTTGTAAATTGTAAAATCCAAGTATATGTGAATCCAAACAATAAATTACCTAACTTAAAGATTTTTGCCCTTATTTTTAAGTGTGACTACATTAATTTGGTGACATCATATGTACTAAGTACAATAACAAACTAAATAAGATTTTTTTTTCTAAATAATATTTTATTTTAGATTCATCACATGAAAAAATTAGGTTCAACGAGTTATTGTTTTTGGTTTAGCAAATAACGGTTCTTCACGCATTGTTTTAATTTTAGTAATTCATTCTTAGAGGTTTACCAGACAATTCTTTACTGAATTATTTTTGGTTCAACAACTAGTCTCTATAGGATCAGTAATTAATTACCAAAGGTTCAACAAGTTATTATTTTTGGTTCACCAAACAAAGTTTTATCACATTGTTTTAGGTTCAATAATTAATATATGCACTCATATATTTAAATAATTCTTGAACCTAGTTTTGGGTTATGATATTTTTCCCCCAATAGTAGTGGTGTTTTACATGCTTGCTACAAAGAAAACTTCATAGAATGGAAATTGAAATTCTAGAGAATTTTGAAATTTCACTAAAGATAGCCTCACTACCAACTTTAGTTATGAGAAGAAAAATCTTAAATTTAAGTAAATTATTTTGGGATTAAATTTTGATCAATTTAATGGTGTTTTTAATGTTATAATAATGTTTCCTAATATTTTACATGAGCTACAAACTGAACTTGATAGAATCAAATTTGGAACTTTAATTTCGAAAAAAAAAATTATATAATTCAAGTATTGGGTGTTGGGATAAAATTTAGATTAATTTAATCATTATTGTAATGTTATAATATTTTCTCATAGTACCATTACACACATACTACAAACTGAACTTAATATAATGGAAATCAAAACCCTAGAGAATTTTCAAAACTTCGTTGAAGCTATTCTCGCGGCTAGAGGAAAAATAAAACGAGTTCATAAAATCAAACTTTTAGGTTCATGTTGACCTCATAGGTCAACCAACCTTTATTTTGATGATAACAAACTTAATTATGGATTTGACTTATCTTATTAAGTGTGAATGTGTATCATCGTAAAAAATGAAGTATTCAACACTTAACTAAGCTAAGAAGTGCTAAAGAGATCAAGTTTGCAAATCATATCCCAAGTACAAACAGAAGATCGACAAGGAGGAAAAAAATAAGACTCTAGCTAAGAGATGTGAGCAAAGTGTACTTTTTAGTAAAGTCTAAGAATATGAAAGTTTAGAAATATTGAGTGAGCAATTGAATGACTTTAGAGTAAGGGATTAAATACATAATAAATGTTATAGAAAAGTAGTTGTAATATATATAGAGGGACCTTATTTATAAGGGTTTCCCTTGTCATATAACCGTTAGATACAAAATCTCAAAAATTTATATCATCTAATAGGTAAAAAAATAAGCATTTAATACTCACTAGTCGATCGATATAGATGAACCAATCAATAGGTTGTACAACCAATCAATCGGTGGTTCAAACCGTTCAACTATTTATTTTCTCACTAGAAGTGGAAAATTACCGTTGTGCAAACCAATTGATTGGTTAATTCAAATTAGTCGATTGGTTATGCATAGTGCAGAGTTGGTCTTAAGAACATATGTGAACAGTGACATGGTATGGTAAGACAATTCAATGTGTTTATTTTACCAGACAATTGGTTTGTTCAAACCGATCACTTTGGCAAAACCAATTGATGTGTTTACATAAAGATGAACGGGTTTATGTAGGAATAAAAACCCATAGATTGGTAGGTCAAACCTATCAATTGGTTTCCTCAAGCCAATCGATTAGTTTGGTGAAAATTTTCAATTAGTTTCCTCAAATTAGTTGATCAGTTTGGCCATACAATTTGATGTGTTTAAATAGAGATGAACGAGTTTTTGCATGAGTGAGACCAATGGACTAGTTGGTTAAACTAATTGATCGGTTTCCTCAAACTAGCCGATTAGTTTCTTGAAACCATTTGATGAGTTTAGATAAAGACAACTGAGTTTATGCAAGAATGAAACCCATTTGAACTAGTTTTTTTAACCATTCAATCAGTTTCCAAACCAGTCTATTGGTTTGTTGCACCAACTAATTTGTATGAGTTTAACTCATTTCCTACCCTTAATTAAACTAAACTAGTCGATCAGTCTTGAGAATAGTTGACTGGTACTAACTGGAACCAACAATCTAGTTTTAAAAACACTTTTGAAGAGTTTATGAAATGAATTCAAGTAAATCTTTTTTCAACGAAATGTTTTAAAGAGTTTTAATTAAAATATGAACTTTGCTAAACTTAACTTGTTACATGAAACCTAAGGCTTAAGAAATATTATCCTTAACCTTCAATTCTTGGTTATCTTCCATGTGTTGTTTTCTTGTGCTTGAAAAACTTTATTACTCTTTTATGGTTGTACATTTAGAGAACACTTTGAGTGGATGTGGTTTACATTTCTTTGTAAGTCAATTATTGTACATGCACACTTTACCAATCGTATTAGTTATCAATATCCATTTACTATCATCAAAATAAGTATAATGACATTTTTTGACCTTTGAGGTTAATAATCGCCCCCTTTTTATGATGAAAACATAAAGTACATGATTACAAATGTGGAAGGGTAATGAGTATGTGGTAGGAAAGACATTTACCAATTATGCAACTTTTAATCTGAACTCTTAGATTCTATCCCCTTTTTGGACATCGTCAAAAGGTGATTAGATAGTGCATCTTGGAAGCAAAAGAGACAAACAATCGCCCTATGGGGAGGGAAACTCCCCTTAAAATCTATGTATAAAGGATTAGACATAAGTGTAAATGATGGGAAGATACAGAATACTCCTCCTGAGCAAGACATGGGTGACAACTTGGAGGAAAATGTTTTTCTTACAAAACCAATGAATGGACAATCAGTAAAATGTGCAACCAGAATCGATAATATGATAGAGAGAAAAGATTTCAATATCTCATTAATAATTGGCATTTATTAACACATGAGATAGATGAAATACAAGCAATGCATGTTGAAGAGGCATATTATGACAAAGCCAAACGTAAAATAAATGTACAAGTCTTGTTCAAAGAATACCGAAGTTGGGCGAGGTTAAGGATGTAGCTAGAGTAGTGACAATATGTATAGACTGGACGTTGAAGTCATCACTTACAGTGTCCTCTAAGTCAGCTTCTTAAACCACAACACGTTCAATCCTATTTGCCTCAATGAGGGACTCATCAAAGACAAGATTAGAAGAAGAAGGAGCAGAATGAGCAATGCCTTGATCAGTAGGAGTAGGAGTAGCTTGATGGCCGTGATGGAAAAAAATAATGCTTGGATGAGTGTTCATGTGATCTAGTGATGCGCCACAAAGTCGGGTTGTATCTGAGAGTGTAGCACACATAACTCTGTCTCTATGACACTTTATCTTTGCTCTATGGAGGTCGGTATCCTAATGACATGAAGAATAAGATCATAGACATAAACAAATGTCACAAACCATATGGAGGAGGCACAGGAAGTGGTAGGGGTAGTGGTGGTGGTAGATCATCTTCCACATGTTGTGAAGAATGTGGTCTAGATGATGTAGAGAGGTGACCACTATGATGTAATGAGGTAATATCATTAGTTTCAAGCTCAAGTGTTTGACCATCCATACTCATCAGATGGCCTATTCTTCAAAAGGTATATGCATCCAGGATGCAAAGCCTGATGTGGAAATAAAGTGGGGTATTCGAAAACTCCCTAAAATTAACTTTTATGTTGCAAATAATTGATGTAATAAAAAAGACATATTCTAGGGTTTTCCGAATGTGTCCAACCATATGAGAAATGTGTCAAACGATGTTAGCTTCGAATTGTATGGGGACAACAGAGAAAATGTGATCTACCCCATACCAGTGCTTGAGGGTTATGTCTGTCCCTGATCTAATTTTAAGAAATAAAATGAAGGATACAATGTAGTGATACACTCACTTGAAGGGTGGTAGGTAGTAAGAGCTAGAAGTACCTCCATAGAAAAAATGGAGATGATGTATTTTTGATAGAAACTCATCGGGAATTCTGGTTCACATCCACTCTGTATAAGTCATGCCAGACTCGATGCTATGCTCAATGCCTAGAATTTGAGGCATCCTAACCTCATCCAATACAATGGGAACACCCAATACATGAGTAGTGATGGTGCTTCCCATGATGAGAACTTTGAGATTTACATAGAAAATTCGAACCAAGTTAGGGTATACTGGATTTTTAAGAGTGAAAAGAGGGAGAAGGTGATAGTCGGAAATGGACTACATAAAGGGAAGTTCAAACTAATTAGTGCATGATATCACAACAATGCATTTTCCTAGGAGGAATTTATATTTATGAAAGGATTTGATCCAGCATTGCTGGTCATCCGTAGTTTAAAAGAGATAGACAAAGTGAGGAGATGCCTCAGTGGCTATAGCTAAGTGAAATATAAAGAGAATAGGTACCTCGGTGGATGAGGAAGGTGTGGGACAAGTAGTGGACTTGGAACGAGGTGTATATGGACAAATAGCTTCTTCTAAAGAAGAGGAAGAAGATGAGGATGCTTGAGATGGAGTATGGTGATGTAATACCCCATTTTTAAAACGTTAATTATAAATTAATAATCATATGATTAGTTATAATTATTATTTTAGGAGCTTTAATATTAAAAGTGTTGTTATTATTTGTATTATTACGAAGGTTTAGGTATAAATTTAATTAGGTTAAAATTTGATAGATATTGGGTTATTAAATTTAATCCTAGTTTATACCCTTAAACCTTATCCTGATTATTTTATTTTTATCCTTGACCCGTAATCCGAAATAAATCCCTAAAATTGATTTTCAATTATTTTATCTTTTTTTCATTCTATTAAACCTATCCTAATCTGGATTAATTTCTCCGGATTATTTTTCTATCCGGTACCATAATCTATCCAAATTAAACCTAAAACTAAATAAATAAAATTATGTCCTATCCTACCATTTTAACCCCCTATTTTACCCCTTTGTCTTGCCCCAATTTCCTCCCCCTGAACACTCTTCCTTTATCCCACTACAACCCCATCACCTCAGTCCTCTACATTTTTATATATATACACATGCTACATATGCACACTCACTAGCCAAACAACCCTTCTCCCTGTTGCCTCACCTCCCTCACCCCATTTAACTCTCTGAATTATATACGTATACACACACACACACACACACACTACTCACCCAACACCCCTAATCCCCTTCCTTGTTCCATTTGTTTCCCATGCACACAACCCCTCCCCTCTCTCTATTTCATTTGGCATTCCCTAGTCCCCTACTCCCTCTCTCCTCTCGGCTCTTTTTGGTTTTCCTAGCCCCATCCCGCCATAGCAATCACAACATTGGCCCCAAGCATCCTCCACTACCCAACTCCCCCTCGCTGTTTTTGTTCAAATATCCTAGCTCCCATCCACCACAGTCCCCACAGCACCTCTACACCACCAACCACCAACTTACAGCCTACACATCACCATTGACCAGCCTCCCTTCTCCCCTTCTTCCTCTTCTTCCTACCCCTCCACTTTCCTGCATCGCATGCAGCACCCAACCATCCAACACCCTCTACTGTAGCCTCCACCTTCGGAACATCATCCATCACCAACCCCTCCACCATCCACCTCTTTACCCTTATCTAACCAGCACCGTACACCACAAAGAGGAGCCCTAACAACCAACCATCTCCACCCTACCACTCCCAGCATCGCTACCTACCTCTAGCCTACACCCTAACCTATCCCCCCCCCCCCCCCGCGCCCAAAAACTCCACCACCATTCTCCTTCTCCTGCACCACCCAGCCCTGCCTGTAGCCTCCATTTCTCCCTTTACACTTTCACCACCTACTAGCAGCACCACCTTCTCAGCCACCAACACCATAAATGACCATCATCTCCCCTACCTCACTCCACCACCCCAGCTAGCCCCAAGCCTGACCAACCCCTCCTTCGTGCGCATGACTTATGATGTATGTAACATGAGTTATGTGTTGGGTTTTAAAAATATTGGTACCCATTTTAAATGTAAGGTTTTTTTGGTATTTTTTTAAAAAATTATTATAATAATTATTATTTTACTTGATAGATATTAATTAGGTAATTACGGTATTATTTTTAGGTACGAAAGGTTGATTAGCGGGATCCGATAACTTTAATAGGATATAACTATTTTTAAATTTTTGTTAGAATTCAGGTAATTGTTATACTATACTAAAAATGATAATTATTGCATGATAGCATATTAGGGTTTTCATGTGTGAAATGTGTTAAGCATGATTCATTAAGATATAATTATATATATTATTAATTGTTATCATGAAAATTAGAAAAATGAGTATGTTATCTGATATAAAATATATTGAGTACGAATGTATGATCAAAATGATTATTATTTTAGGAAAATATTTTGTATAATAGGTATGTATAAAATAATAGGTTGAGCATGCTTGAACATAATTCTGAAATAATTATTACGCATAAGTGCCCTAGGGGTAATTATCTTGAAAAGCCTGTCTCATATGTATTATCTGTGGCTAAGTATATAAGTATGTGTTTTGGATGGATTAAAAGTGCATAATAGGATTTTATGTGTAGAATTATTTATAAGGCAAAAATGGTCATTTAACATATCTGATAATTTAAATCGCATAATGAATAATTTATTTATGTTGTTTTAGACTTTTTATAACAAATTAATAAATAAAATGGAATTAGTATTTGAATATATGATAATCTAGGAAATTTTAGTCTCAGGGATATTTTGGTCTTTTCGGCCTAAAGTGTCCAGATGTGAATAACTGAGCCTAGGATGACCTTAGTATATTTTAATGTTGGCCTTGATATTAACCTTGATTATGGTTGTCTCGGATGATTTGGAAATAAGCAAAAAATGGTTAAGTATAGAAATTGTATTTGTCTGTATTGTATTCAATTTCGTGGTCACCTTAATAAAATACTAATACTTAAAGTGAAAAACATCGAGATCAGGAATGGTGGAACCTTAGGAGTAGCTACCTAAGGATGTGGTTTAGCCCACGATTGATATTATGGATTTTTTTTTGTGTGTCTTAGTGCCACAGTCAGGTCCTACATCTTATTCTATTATGTTCTGCAGACTAATAAGGGGTATGCATACTTATGGATTAGGTGTCCTTGTTAGTAGGGTACCATGTTATCTTCATGTACCAATACGACTAGGGTACATTTGCATCTTTGGGTTGATAGTCGGTAAGATACTATGTTTCCTTCATATGAATAGAGTACCTTTGTGTCTCTAAGTTGATTGATCTCCCCTCAAGAAAGTAAATAAAAATAGAAATAATATGATTTAATTGAAATAATGATTATAGAATTATTGGATTGTTTGGTAGCAGCCTTTGTGCTTACATGTGGTTTTCGCAGCATCATTTGTGCCCACCTGTATTTTTGGTAGCAACCTTCGTACTTGTAGTTTCAGCAGTAGCCTTTGAGCCTACCTGTGGTTTTGGTAGCAACCTTCGTACCTGTGGTTTCGACAGCAGCCTTCGTGCCTACCTATGATTTCAGTAGCAACTTTTATGTCTACATGTGGTTTTGGTAGCAGCCTTCATGCCTACCTTTGTTGGTATTATGTATATGAGCATACCTATGATGTTATGGATTTTATTATACTACACCGGTAAGCAGACTTGTGATGTTATGGATTTCATTATACTGCACCTATAAGTATACATGTGATGTTATGGATTTCATTATACTATACTTGTAAGTATACTTGTAATGTTAGGGATTTTATTATATTATACCTATAAGTATACATGGGATAATATGGATTTTAGTATATTATACCTGTGAACATACCTGTGATGTATGTAATTGGTTGGGATTGATGTTGAGACATGAATTATGCTGTGAAGGTTAAAATTGTGATGTAGAGTTGGGTTTTAACTATTGGTTTAGAGAGTATCTCTGGGATGTTTATTAGTAAGTTTAGTTGTTTCACATGAATAAATATAAGTAGTACATGACCTTGATGGAATTTGGTTATCTAAATGATTATTGTATCGCAATCCTCGTATGTGTATGTATATGTCTTATACCATGTTAGTTGTATGCACTGCATGTGTTCCATGTTGTTTTATCATATTAGTTTAGTATAAAGGGTTGCTCAGTACTATAGTACTAAAGGGTTTATTCTCGTGGGCCCCTACCTATTCAATGGGAATTGGACTTTGCAATTTAGCCTTTGGGATCAGCCAAATGCTGGTAGTTTGGATTTGAGAATGTAGGACTATCTGGTGTCTATGTTGCTATCTAATTTCCAATTATATTTGGACCCTTATGTCCTCTTATAATTTCTCTCTTGAGCTTTGTAAACTACTGGTTGTTTTTAATTAGTACGATACTTATCTAATGATCTCTCTATTCTAATTTCTGTAATCATGTTACTAATTTAAGTAGAGTAATGATTTCAGCCTCAGCATTTGGTATGAGAATGGTAGAGAAAATCAAACTTGTACCAAGTGTGGTGGCAACACCCTTCGTTTTTATTGATTTAGCTTCCGCACTTAACTCTACAAATGAAATTTTTCAGTAAATTTTGGATTATCACAAGTGAGGTGAAGCAGTGGGTTCTTCAATGCAAAGTTTTGTTAAAGTCGGACAACTTGATTAAGTATGAGCCCGTTTAGTGGGAGGAGTTGCAGCACCCCAGCGAATGGTGGTGGAGGCTGTTGATTTCTTCTTTTTCATTTCATCTCAACAACAAGAATTGGAAATGATAGGTCACAAGTGAGAAATGAGGTTGTTCAAAATTATCTAAGGGAGAGGAATTCGAAAATTGATAGGACATATGTGAGAGATATGGTTGTGCAAGAATGAGGATTTTCATAAATGATTAGAAATAAGGAAAAATAATGCACCATTTGTGTGAAATTATCAGAGGGAGGACAAATATAGTCCTGACTTAGCCTTTAGTTGAGTTGATTAAAGGCATATTAAACGAATTGAAAAGTTAAGTATTTGGTAAATTACCTCAATTTAGGCGAGTGAGAGTGGAGTCGACAAAGATTATAGTAAATAAATAATTTTATGACATCTATTCGACCTTAAGAAGTTTGATTTTGTGTATTTTGACGAAGGATTGATTACATAATACTTAGAAGTTCATGATATACAAATTGTCATAATACTTAGATAGTCATGTTCATTACATAAAACACATTTTTTACCATATTTTTCCCACTAAATTCATAGAGTTAGATTGATTACATAATACTTAGAAGTTCATGATATACAACACATATAATCATCCTTTATAGCAATTAGATTCATCCAAAAAACATTCATAGGTGTAGAGCATCATAACTTTTAGGTCCATAATACATATAATTTCATTACAACAAAACTTCCAAATTCATGATATAATGAACACAAGCTCTTGGTACATTGCATAACACATATATCTAGGTATGTCATACCCCAACACTCAAAGATCAACAATACCAATGATCTCAACACAATCTAAGCGATAATTGTTCTTGCTTAGTGTCTAACTAGTCAATTCTAGTACAACTCACAATTTTAGTTTTGCTCTTATACTATTTTTAAGAATTCCACTCAAACACCAATTGTGGATAGTTACTAAAGCACTTTTTGTTTTGACAATTGGTCCCATAAATCAACACGATCCCTTTTAACATATTTTTTTAACTCCATGTGTTTTGAAAAAAAGTTATACAATTTGTCCATCATTGTACTATTCTAAGCTAAGTACACGTAATTGTGGAGCTTTTCAATTGTGGGATTTAAAAAAAAATAGCACTATTTTCTTTTATGTAGCTATATCAATAACTTTGATCCTCATTCATATATAAGATAATTTAGGTATTACATATTCCACCACATAAAGACCACAATATCCTCGTTGTGTTTCAATCCATGCCAAAATCATTTCGGCTAAACTCATCATCTCATTATATCTCTTATTTGCAAATTTTCTTTGATACAATTTGTAATATCTTGATCCTAACACCAATAGTGTATCATTACACCAAGCACATTTTGTCGAAGAGTTATCTAATTGTGAGATTCTAAAAAGAAATGTGCATCTCGTTGATGCACGTAATTGTATCAATCTTTTTATACCAAAAGCATATATCACATATCATTAGATATTACAATGGAGTTATTGGTTATGGATAAATTTTTTCTTTCATGCAAATCAAGAAATGTGAGAGAAATCAATAACAATGCTCATCACTCTAAATATTATTTGTGAAGGATTTTATTTTGATGCATGTTAATGGAAGATATACTAACAACATGTTCATGAACATTGTTGCAAAGACAGTAAGGGTGTTTACATATTGAATATCTAGTATTTTAGATATCTGGTTATCGGATAGCAAGTAAAACGCTTTAAATATTTGAAAGGTTAGGTATCCAAAAAAAAGAAAGAAACACTTCGGATATCTAGAACTTTAGATTGTATAACAAATAATCCATCAAAAATTCAAAACTTCTGAATTGGCCACAAATGAAAAATAATAGAAGAAAAATTATTTAATTGAAAATTAATAAATTAAAAGTATTCAAACTGATATGATATAATTATTTGATTTGAGTTTTTATTACATTATATTAATTTATTAATTCAAAATTTTAGATAATATTTAATCAAAATAATAGTTAAAAAGTATAAAATTAACTTACAACAAACACTCTCATTTTAAGTTACACACACGCGCACATATATACATGCTTATATGTAATACAATTTTGTGAAAAATAAATAGTTGTTAGAGTATATTTGTATATAATTTATTATATTGTATTTATTAGATTGAATATATAATTTATTTGATATTTTATTAATTAGATTGGTTATTTTATTTCAAAAAAATATCAAATTGATTATTTAATTATTTGGATTAGGTCTACTTGGATCACGGATCGAATCATTAGATATTGGGTAACATAAACTACCCTAAAAGAAAGTTTTTCAACTCTACGACTTTGAAAAATTGGTTGAAACATTTCATTTACATGGAACGTAAAGGCTGTAGAAGATTCCTATAAATTTTTATTCAACTAGTGGTATGATAATTTGTCTACATATTTAGTTTAACATATCTTATTACCAAAAACTCACAAAATTATTTGCCAATGATTTTATAGTGCTTATGAGAGTAGTCTCACACACTTATTTTCCTATTGATTGTGTAATTAAAGGGTCATGTTCCAAAATAGACTAGCATGTGATGAATCGGTATCAATGCTCTATTGTTTCAAAATTCATTAATGAAGAATTGTATCTAGAACGATGTCAACATAAAATATATGGTATCAACATTTTTATCAATATATTATAATGAAATTAAGAAGAAAATTTTTTTGTTTGGTCACTTTTTTGAAACATTATGCTTGGATAAAATTGAAATAATGAACCATAAGACTTTAAAATTTGATTTGTTTAATGTTGATAGGGTATCAAGGCATAAAATTTGTTGAATGATATATATTCATGGGTAAGAACGAGATGACACCTTCTTACAAAAACAGAATTTATAATCAAATATAGACATTTAGTTAACTATTTCTTCTATTTGATATACTTATTTTTTGATTTCTTTTGTGGGTTCTAACTAATGTTTAAGTCTAATTTTTGAATCAACATCTTGAAATACATAAATTTCAAAATTTTTAGAATCCAAAAAGTTAAAATTTTGATCATGGTAAACTTCATTCAAATGGAAGATAAATATGTAACACCCCAAAATTCACTATTTTTAAAAAAAATGGAAGAAAATAAATTAGAACTTGTGAATTTCAGGAATGTTACCACCACACTTAGCACCAGACCAATTCACTTTGACAGTTCTAGTACCAAGTGCTAAGGCTAAAAAGGATTATTGTTAAACTTTAGTCAATACTTAAACCAAGAATTCATTAAAAGAACTAGAAGGATCATTATCAGAGTACATGTAAAGAGTTTACAATTCAGAGGAGTATCATCAGCTATAAGATAGGAATCAGAGTGCGTGAAAAGAGTCATAAACCAGAGTACATCGTCAAAATTCCAAAAAGGTAAATAAAGTTTATAACTGGTAAAAGTTACGTCTAAGATACTCAATAAAAAGTAAAAAGGGTCAAAAAGGGAGATCCGGCCACACCACTCTCGATCCTTGAGCCAAGTCCATACTCATCACTCAGCCCCGCTTGATGCCTCAAGAACATTGAAGGCATCAAAATAAGTATCACCCACCTGCACAAAGTCAGAAGGGCCCTCTGCTCCTGGGAATGAGAAGCACCTATGAAACGGGTGGTTAGTACACTACGTACTGAGCAAAGTAACCATGCACTAATGCTAATACACAAAACACACAATCCAAGCATGATAATACAACAACATATAATCAATTTAGATAAATAAATGAATAAAGGCCGATATATATTTTGGTTTCATTAATTATTTAATCAATGATCAGTACTCATTGCACACCATATTTTTTATCAATCCATGCGAGTATGGGAGCCCCACTATTATATCTAGTGGATCGGTCACATAGAGGGTGAGACACCCTAACCATTATTCCTTACCGGTGGATCGGTTTGGCTCCTACTTGCATGGTGTTCCACTGCAAGTACTTAGTGTCTTAGCAAACTCAGGGTTTGGTTTATTGAGTTCAGGATCCCCCACTATTATAGCTAGTGAGCCGGAAACACAGAGGGCATAAAGCTCTTGACCACTATTATAGCCGGTGGATCGGACACTTATAGGGTGGAACACCCTAACCACTATTCCTAACCGGTGGATTGGCTTGGACCCAACTCAATAATCTTTCACTTTACATGATTAATGTCTTAAGTGTCTTACTTAGAAGTTTCACCCTAGACATGCATGACTAACTCCCTCTACGCTTGTCCTTCAAAAGGTCCCATCCCACATCATAAGACTCATGCACCTCCTAACTTGGCCCAAAATCCTTTCCTCCTTACCGTAACTCACACTAGAGCCCATCTCCTATGTAGGTGGGTCAAGGCCCACTACTTTTCACCTCCAGTCCACTCACTACCTCATTCTAGGGTTTTCCCTAGAAACCCTAATTTAAGCCTAAGTGGTCCATCCTACTCCACACATCACAACCCAAATCATTTTAACACTCCACACATCACAACCCAAAATCATTTTAACACTCCATACATCACAACCTATAGATTCCACTCTCATCATCACACTTTACTCACCAAGTACACGTGTAACCACGAATCCCTAGGTAACCATTTCAAACCCTAACTGGTCACACCAAACCCTAACTTCCTCATTTTCACCTGTTACCCCTCCATTTCTCACCTTCCATTTCTTATTTTTCCACGCTAATCATGCTCATACTCACACGATGATTTCCATCCTCATCTCTTACTCCGCTCATCCTCATTTAATTCTATTTTTTACCACATTCTCATACTAGGGTTTCCTCCCAAACCCTAGCTCGGTCTCCTATGTACCCTTATACCGTCCCACGTATTATTTTTCACCCAAAACCTCCAAACACCCAAACAAAACTTTCATTACATTTCTCACACCTCAAACCAACTTTCCATACATAAAATTCACCCCCATGTAGACTTTATACATCCCATGCAACCCTTCAAACTTTTTCATGAAAAACCCTAGATTCACCCATGCAACCCTAGATTCTTCCATACGTACTTAGATTCGCCCATACACAACCCTAGATTCTCCCATGCAAAACCATAGATTAGATTCTCCCATGCAAAACCCTTGATTATACCATATAAAACCATAGATTAGAGTCTCCCATGCAAAACTATAGATTAGATTCTCCCATGTAAAACCATAGGTTCTCTCATACGAAATCGTAGATTCTCCCATATGAAACCATAGATTAGATTCTCCCATGAAAAACCATAGATTCTCCCATACGAAACCATAGATTCTCCCATAAGAAACCTTAGATTAGATTCTCCCATGCAACACCATAGATTCTCCCATGTACAACCTTAGATTCTCCCATGCACAAACATAGATTCTCTCATGCAAAACCCTAGATTCCTCCACACAAGCCCTAGTTTCTCCCATGCACACCCATAGATTGTCCTATATGAAACCTAAGATTCTTCCATTCAAAACCATAGATTCGATTCCCCCATACAAAACCATAGATTCTTCCATTCAAAACCATAGATTAGATTCTCCCATTCCTTCATTTTATTTTCATCCCTTATCATTCTTCCACTGACGGATCATTAAAATTTTTAGGTCAACTCACATCCTTTGGTCAACTTATTTCCCTTTAGTCAACTTGTTTCCCCTTTGGTCAACTTACTTCCCCATTTTCCTTTCTCATCCTTTCGCTCACATAATACCACATTAACATCCTCACATGCATGTCTTAAAGGGTCACAACACGTTACATCACATTCCACAATATTTCACCATATTTACATATCAACATATACAATAAGAAGGCACATAATCATACCTTAAATCCAAGATGCTCCGTACATAAAATAGTCAACTAATAGCACATGATACACAACACGACATTATACAAGGTATCTAAGGCATATAATACACATAGCACAATTAAGGCCTTAGCTACACCCTTACCTAATACGACGCCAGTCTTGGAGCACTCTCTTACGCCTCCTTAGGGTTTTGACTAGTCTCTTCTACAAGAGGGAAAAAACTAAAGATTAGATTCCCTCCTACCAAAAATAATACTATTTCCTAATTTGTTCTAATGTTAGGGTTTTAGATAAAATAATAATATAATAATAGTAACACTAACTACATACTAATTTTGCTAAGGATAAAAGTAATAATAGTAATATTGAAAAAGGTGATAATATAAGGTTTAAAGGTTTTACCCTAATATTAATAATAATAATACTAAAAATAATAATAATGATAATAATAATAATAATAATAATAACGATAATAATAATACTAATAATAATAATAGTATAATTCAAAATAAATGATGAAATAAGGGCTTCGACCCTTCACCTAAATTAATACTAATATTAATACTACTAATGTTAGTAATAAAATAATAATAAATATGATAACAGTAATACGAAATAACAACAACAACAATAATTGTATAAATTGAAAATAATGTAAAGTAGGGTTTCGACCCTACTTTGAAATAATAATAATAATAATAATAATAATAATAATTATGATAATAATAATAATAATAACAATAATAATATAATTGAAATAAAAATAGATTAGGACTTCAGCCTCAGTAGCAATAATAATAATAAAATTAGTAGTTGTAGTATTAGTAGTAATAATAATACATAATAATGATAATAATAATCAAAATATTAGAAATGTAATAAAATTAAATAATTAAAGCTTATAAAAATAGGGTAAAATGGTTGAGAGGGTTTAGGGTATCACCTTGGGTTGGTGGTGACAGACGGCACTGGCTGTGGGGCATGGCGACGGTAGTGGCCCAAAAAAGAGAAGAAAAGAGAGATAGTTGAGTGCTAGGAAAAGGAGAGGGAGAAAGAGGGTGGAAGTTGGGGTTTTGGTGATTTCCTAGGTGGAGAGGAGTGGAATGAAGGTAGCGGCGCACAACAACAGCTTTGGTGGCTAAAAGGGGAGGAAAGGAAGAAAGGGAGGAGGAGACAGAGGAATAGGAAAATAAGGGTAGGGAAAGGTAGAGGAGAGTCTACAAAGTAGGTTGGGAGGTGTAGGAAGCGATGGTGACGGCGGGAGTGGTCGCTAATGGTGGTGAGAAAGGCAGGGAAGTGGAAGGAAGGGCTTATCGAGGAGGTGACTTTGCACAGCCGACGTGGCTCATGTAGTTAAAATCTAAGGAGAAGGGAGGAGTAGTTAAGTAGAGGGTGGTGTAGGGAAAGCTTAGGTGGAGGACGTGGACGGTAGTGTTGGGCGATGGCAAAGACAATGGTATCTGAAAGGGCGGTGGCGCACGAGGGGGTTTTCTAGGTTGGAAATCAAAAGCTCAATCCATGATGGTTATGGGGGTATTTATAGGGCCAATGAAGGGGGTGAAGTTAGATGGGAGATGGGAGAATAGGGGAAGTTAGGTTACGCGCACCGGCCAGTGACGGGAGGCTAGCGAAATTCAAACGTGGCAGAGGGTGGTTGCGTAGGAAAGAGGGGTCGTGTGTGAGAAGGAAGGAAAGTGGGTTGGGTCAAAATGGTTGGTGAGTTAGGGGGAATGATAGAGGAGAGAAACGGCTGTGAAAAACAAGGGATATTGCAGGTTGACGATGAAGGGAGGAAGGAAGATGAAGAAGAAGAAGAAGAAGAAGAAGAAGAAGAAGAAGAAGAAGAAGAAGAAGAAGAAGAAGAAGAAGAAGAAGAAGAAGAAGAAGAAGAAGAAGAAGAAGAGCAGGCGCGTGGACCGGCCGGCTAGGGAAAAGAAAAGAAAGAAAATAAAATAAAGGGTTGGACTGGCAATAGGGAAGAAAAAGAAGAAACACGACGTGTTGGGCCACCAAAGGAGAAAGAAAAAGAAAGAAAGGGTAGGGTCGTGGATAGGCACAAGTCAGAAAGGAGGAAGAAAAAGAGAAGAAGAAGAAGGAAAAAAGGAAGAAAAAGAAAGAAAAGAAAGAAAGAAAAAGGGAAAAGGGAAAAATAAAATAGGCGGGTTGGGTTATTTGGATTATTTTGATAATTTGGGATATTTAAAAATATTAATATTTAAATAAAATAATATTAACTTCCCTTTTTAGGCCAATTTTAGGTCTTTGAAAGATTTTTCATAAATTTCTTTTTAATTAGCAAATCACTCTAATTTTCTCCAATTAAATTATTTATAAAATTTCTATTAATTTGGCCATATTTACTCCCTTTTATTTTAAATAAAATAATTTATTTAATTAATTTCTAAAATAAATCCTTAATTAGCTAAAATTCTTAAAATTAGGGTTTTGGGGCATTTTAAAATAACTTACCTAGCTCTTTAGCTTGACACGTGATTACATCCATTGCTAGTGATGCTAACTCAAGTTCATACTTGGAACCCTATGCACAATTTTCATAAATGTGACTAAGCCAAACATAACAATAATATGTAATTTATATTCATAATATATGCTTTAATTTTTTGTGGTAATAATAATAATAATATTAGTTTTTAAATTGGGCTTATAGAAAACTACAACATGGTCAGCTTTGCATTTTCACATTTTTCAACATCTTGCTTAATCAAAATTTCTCTTACATTAAATGATGTAGAGCTATAAGTAAGATGCCAAATACATTAGAGATCTTAATTTTTGAAATAGTTATCCATTGAGCACTCTTTTCCCCCTAAATACCGTATTAAAGGACATATAACCTATCAAATTACGAAATTAAAAGATGAAATCAAGTAGTGTTAAAGAGGCAATCTTTCCTGTCTCTTTTTTTGTGAATCTAAATAGAGATTTTGTCGAGTTTTACTATAACTGGTCATATCTTGCATCACAATATTTTTATTTTTTCAACAACCTCCTATGTTACTTCAACACCTAACAAATTATTTGGTTTCAATATCTATTTGTTTGGCTCTGATACCACTTTGGTGGGGTGTTAAAGGTGGTTAGGTTATACCCTTTGTTATAATGTAAAATTTTGGAAATGAGAAAGATGAAAGAGTGTGTTGAAGAACTTGATTAATATATTGAGCTTCAAATTTGACTTGGTTACATATGGGAGGACTTACCCCCTATTTACAAAATGGAACCTCTTTTTATTTTTCTTTTTTTTATGATAAATGTATTTTATAGTGACCATAGTATTTTTTTTATTCTCAAAGGATATAAAAAAATGAATTAGATGGTGTAATTAGTAATTAAATTAGATTCCTAGTATATTAAATGGGTCAATTAATTATAATATAAGCATAATCGCCCCCCCCCCAAATATTGTACCAAAGGATGTACAACTTATTGACTTCGGGAAATGGAAGTTGGGATCAAGTAGCATTGGGCCTATTGAAGTTATGTAAATCATTGCAAATTGTTCAATTTTATAATATTGAGAAATATGAAATTTGGTTACTAAATGAAATATTGAGAGACATGTTTAACATTCCACAACTATAACTTCAAACGTCATAAAATTAGTCAAGGAATAAGTTCAACAAAATAGAAATGATATTGGTATACAAATGCTCATAATTTGGCTAGATTGAGAGCTTGAGTTGTTTGCTTGTTGGGTTGACTTTGTTTACATTTTTTTTAGATTTATTAGTTATTGAATGTAGCTTTGATCACTCTTAGTTAACATCATTTATATTAAGTAATTACTTTATAGATAAGATTATGAAGTGTGTATATTTTATATAATAATAGCTATAATTAAGGAATAGCCATTTAATTATGGATAAGTCGCTGTCTTTTTCACAAGTCATAATGATTGCTAATGACTACGAATGTAGATTGTAGTCTCCATGTTACACCCTGATATTTTTTTAAATGTAAATTATTTAGTATTAGTACTCATGGAGATTAAAATTTGTTATTTTGGTTATTTATCATACCTTTTTAGAGTTTTGAAACCCTAAATGCATTATCAAAACGTTTCATTTAGGACTTATTGTTGTTTCTTATAATTTTATATTTTATGAGAATTTTGGTCCAATTTATCCTCTAAACTATTTTTAGATTTTTATTCAAGTAGATATTTTATATCCTCATATTTTTATGAGTCTCCTAGTATTTTTCAAAATGCGAAATTAAGTTGTTGGTAAAAAGGCATTATGAATGCCTTAATTGGCTTTATGAAAGTATTTTAAGCCCCTTTAAGCCATTTATAGTTATATACATTTTATGAAACTTTTGGGATCATCTTAATTTATTATTATTTTTGAGCTAAACATGATCTAAAAATATTTTGTATCATTCATATCATTTTTTAAATAATTTAGACATTTTTGTAGAGTAAAAGTCATCAAATTATATTTCTCTTCCTTAATTCTTATCCAAACTTTATGAGAATTCATATGATCCTTTAATTATTGATAAGTAAACATGATAAAACCTCACATTTGGATGCATGAATTTCGTGGCCCTTGGTAGTTGTAGCCAAGTTAGTTTTGTACTCTTAAGTATATATTTATTAAAAATATCTAAAGTTGCAACATTTATCTTCTTTTCTCTCCTCCACTCACTTCATTTTGTGTGTGGCTCAACGAGTACCACCCACGTGTCTCTCCCACATGGGACCACCTTATTGTGCCACTTAACATGCTCTTTTAGTAGATATTTTCCAAGACTTAAGGCGTAACTCTTCTAATTTTTTCTTAACATTTTAGTATTTCTAATATTATCAAAGATGCGCCATATCTTCTCCTTTATTATCCTCACTTATTCTACTTTCTCCTTTCCTTTATCCCTTAAAACTCCATGGCCTCGATGTTTATATTCCACCATTGTTGAAGCTTCTTTTTTTTTCAACTGTATGGATAAGTTTATTGATATTTTCTCCTTCAATTCTTTCTCCTTTGTTATGATTTTTGAGAGGAAACTTCTCTAATATTTTCAATGGTATTTCTAGGTTATTCTTTGTTAATTTTATTAGTATTGAAGCTTGGGAATATAGGTAAACCTCCAAAACCCTAATTAAATAGAATGCATAAGTGTTATATGCTTTGATTTTTAGGCAGCATGATTTTTGGTGGTTTGCAGTGGTTGTGGTTTTTTGGTGGATTTCAAACTTTTTTTTATCCACGAGTTGTTTTTGTTAAATTATAGATGCAATGTTGCAGAACATGAGTTATGGACAAACTTTAATGTTTAGCATGTCTTGATTCGAGCACATTTTGATGGTTTAATTTATGGTTATAATATTGATAGGTTTAGGTATCTTGAGGGTTTATAAAGATTGTGTGGTTTTTGATGAATTAAATAATACCATGATAATCCTTATAATTTGTAGATAAACTTTGGTGTTTATTATGTTTATTAATAATCAAGTTTAAAGTGTTTTATTTTTGAAATAAGTTCTCAAAGCTTAAGATATTTTGAATGTTTTTGGTATTATTCAAAGCGTATATGGCTAATGACACTCTAACTACCCTAAGTAGGGTTAATCTGAAATAAATTATGTTTATGATAAGTATTATCACTAAAAAGAACAATGAACCAAAAAAAGATTTTTAGTATAATTAGGGGTCAATGGTCAACCATTGACCATTTTCCATTGACTTGACTTTATGAAAAGTAACTAAGCATAAATAGTAAATCTTGATGAATAGTAATTCCAAAGAATACTATATTTTAAGTTTTTTAATTCAGCTTCTCAGTATAAAAAGATATTTCCACAATTGATGAATAATATTTTTTGTGGATAATATTTTTCCCAAATTTGGTGAGGGGTCTTGTTTAAACTGGGTTAAGTTAAATATATCTAAATTTTTTTTAAACTTTGTTCCTAACAAAAAAAATGGTTTTGGTGGTCAAAGTTATTTTCCACCATCGATTTGGTCTTTTATGACCTCAATGTGATTATTTATGTTTTGAGGTATTTTTGGGATTTTGGATTAAAGGGGTTTTACTCATTTGAGTATTATTTCAACTTGGATGGCTTATGTGCCTCTAATTTTGATGTTTTAGGCTATGCCCTTGGATTTGTGGTTGAGATTTGCCTTTAGTTTCTTTTTTTTCGGCTTGTATGCTATGAAAATGGTTCTGTTTAGTTGGTTTAGGGCATGGTTTAATCTTTTGATGATTTCTTGCTTTGTTTTGTTACTGACTTGTTTTGGGGTTTCATGCCTTAGTTTGATTTTGGATCCTTGGGATTCTTTTAAGTGGCATTGGTTGTTGATAGGTTGTGACTCTTCTTATGTGAATGTGTTGTGGAGGCTTTTATCGGTTGCCTAACCTTAGCCTTATATATCTAAATATTGTGCTATGGAGGTTATGGAATGATGCCTGACCTTACCCTTATATGGCTTGATATTGTGTTGTGGAGGTTATCCTTGATGCCTACCCTTGTTCGTCCCATGGTAGTTGTTTGTGATCTTGAGTCGTCAAATTTATTTGAAGATTTGTTTGGTTACTATGTGTGTACCTTTTTTTCCTTAGTAAATAATATAGTATTCTTGAATAAAACATTAATTGTTAAAGTGAAAAATAGTTAGAGTTAGGAAGGCATCTCAAGCCTCAATTAGCCCCAAGTGCTAAATGCTTTTATGTCAAAAGGTAATTTCTACCTTCATAAGTAAAATACCAGCCCTACGAGAGGATACACGTACTTAAGGAATTTTACACTTAGACTTGGTAAGAAGATATTTTTTTCACAATAGATTCCTTGATATGTTTCTTGGAAGTATGAGTCATGTAGCGCTGGCATTTGTGCCACGAATGAGATTGTAATCACAGAGATGCACATAACTAGGCTGTTGTGTGGTTTCCATGGCTAGTTGCCTTTGAAGTGAATGAGTTACTTTTGGTTTTATGAGTTGTGAATGACTGAATAGTTATGTGGCTTCCTCAACTAGTCTGCCTTGGAAGTGAGTTGGATTTACTTTTGATTGCATGTTATTGTTTTGGTAGGAGGCATTATTTGCACTACCATTGTATGGTATTGTTTTGGTAGGAAGAATTATGTGCACTACCATTATATATTATTGTTTTGGTAGTAGGCATTATATGTACTACCATTGTATATTATTATTTTGGTAGGAGGCATTATGTGTACTACCCTTGTGTATTGAGATAATTATTAGTATTACATGTTTGTACATGTATATTCTTGGGCTTACATATAACTTGATGTTATTGCATATGAAATGTGTGGTATGCATATTTTACGCCGTTGTATGCTATGTGACTATATGACCATGATATTTGCTTTAGGCTACTTTTGTATTGAAAATATTAGTTTTTAATGGTTGTGACACTAGTGAATAGGGTTTTCTAGTGTTTTGTCCCCTATTGATAGTTTTTTGTTTTGGTCTTATTTGGTGTGATTTTACTTTGTAGCCTTGTATTAAGATTTTATATTATAAAGAATTTTACTTTGCAAAATTTTTCATTTTGTTTAATGCTTTTTTATACCCAACCTTGCATCTATCATGGGTTAGGTGAAAGCGTACACCTCTAATTATGATAGATAGAGTGATAACATTCCTTATTTTTAGTTTTTACTTCCACATTGTACTTTCAAAAGAAAATTTTAAATTTGAGAAAAACGGGGATGTTGCACTCCAACTGTAGTTCCATCATTTCTATTCTCTAGAAGCACAAATAACATCACTCCTTCATTTCAAGTACTCATTGTACTCGAATTATTTCATTGTTAAAGTAAACACTGGTCATTTAATTTATTCACCTAAAATAATGCTTTATAGATCTTGTGTTTTTCTAATGTTGGAACTTTGTAAATTTAACCAAAAAAAATATGGAAGCAATAAAACTTATCTAGTCAAGATAATGACTAACAAGATTGGGCTAATTGTGGCTCATTAACCAATAGTACCTTTGTTATGCCTAGTGTAGAGATATAAACACTTCTCATTTTAGAATTATGGAGGAATAGTTTATTGGATACAAAAATACCGTATTAAAAACCTAATAAACAACATTTCCTCACAATTTTTTTTGTGAGAACCTTAGTTAATTTTCTGAGATAATTGATTGTGGTACCGCTAATCATATGGTTTGATCAAAATTCCTTCTCAACAAGCCTACACTAATGTGCATCTATTGATGATAATTCCAAATGGATCTTTTTTCCTTCGTCACATATATTAGTGATATTGACTTGAATCCTATCCTTAAAATAGAAATATCCTTTTTGCTCCAATTTTGAATGCAATTTACTATAAAATGTCCAAACATACATAAGAACAAAATTATTCAACTACTTATCATCCTGACTATTATATCTTGTAAGACTTACATGTGAGGAAGTTGATATGAATGATACAACTCAAGTATGGGTTCTATTAAATGGATGGAAGTGCCAAATCATTAGCAAATTACTCTCCGATATTCAGTTTTATGTTTGTTTAGCATATGCAATTAAGGCAATAAGCTCACCCTAAATTAAAACCTGTCAAACATATATATTAATTTTTTTTAGGGATATTACACCACATCACCCTATATTTTGGGGTAAGTATTCCATAAAACCTAAAATATTATTATTCGCACCTTATAAACCGGCATGGAAAACATATAATTGCTCATCTATATTTCGACAAATAATATGAGGTTGTGATACACCTTTTCTTCCTTTAAATATTTAAATGTGTCAATTTTAACTAAAATAAGGACAACCCACCAAGCTTCTTATTCTTATTCCCTTTATTCTTTCTTCCTTTCTTAATCTAGCATAATAGAAACTCTAAAAAAATCCTAAAACTTACAATTTCCATATTGAATTCCCATAACCCATATTTTTGTTCGTTCAATCTCAGATAAAATAAAATCATACCCACCTATGTTCCTAGTACTTTGGTGCTAGCCCAACTAGATATTGTTACCATCAATTTTGGGAACTAGTTACCACTAAAGCCTATTCTTGACCTCATAGGCCAATTAACCTTAGTTTGATGATAATAAACTTTCTTAAGTATTTAACTTTTCTATTTAAGTATGCAAGTACTATATCTTTCAAATCAAGAGAATCATACTCATTTAAACCATCTCTCAAGTGCAAAAGTTAAAAGAGAAATTAATTTTCCAAAGCACAAGAGAAGATCTACAAGGATAACCTTTGATGTTATTAAATACTCACAGTAGAAGTTATTTAAGTCTTAAGATTCTATACACTTGTGTTTTACATGTTGAACAATTACGATCAATAATCGTTTTTTCTTCTAAACAAGTTTCAAAAGAGTTTAGAATTACCTTACACTTGTTTGAGAAAAACAAAAATCTTTCAACAAAGATTTTAAAATTTACCAAACCTTGAGGAAAATAATAAATGATGTGTTTGATTTTTGTAAACTAGTTTGAAATAATTTCTACACCTTTTCTACTTGTTTGAGCTAAAACTCAATCACATTTTAAATGGCTTGTAAACTTTTCCAAAAGGCCATAATCGTTAAAGGATGAAATTTAGCCATCCTATCCTAGCAGAAAACCATAAGACAAGAGCCAACACCATCTATTCAAATGGACTATAGAGAGATTGTAAACATAATGAAAGCTTCAGCAAAAGACTGAAAGACGATACTTGGATGAGTCATTAATGACAAGCTTTTGATCGGAGAGAGCCATTTTGCAAACAAAGTACCCATTATGATTCGAATGTTGGAGCCTTTTTGGGCATAATAGCTAGTTTTAGTTGTTCCTAACTTTCTTGGCCTATAAATAAGAGTTGTCGTTGTAACACCCCCATTTTTTCACTACAATTTTTTTGTTTTAAAACAATGTGGAAGAGGAGAATACTGAACACTCCTAGAAAATGGGGTGTTACTGTCATACCTAACATGGGATAGACGTTAGCTAGCCGTCCCATATTAGATATAAGGCTAAACCTAAACCAACCAATTTAAGGTAGAGTGCACAAGATAAATATACATAAATATTTAAAAGAAATGTTTAAATACAGGATCTTGACGGCCCCGACATAGTCAAATACAGGAAGAATTATTAACTAAAAAATATAAGGCTATTATAGTGGAAGATAAGTTAGAGCATGGGTCCAAAGCCATGGTCCATCACATACCACACAAAAATCTCCTAATGTCCACACTCTCAAGCTCCAAACCTAATATAAAATAGGCCCACTACTAGCCATCCTCAAAATTTTTCATATGGCCCTCTGACTATGGGAATCAGAAGGTAGCCTAGAAAATAGGCATATCGGTATGCTGCATGTTGAGTAAGCTAAGTTACCTCATCAATGGAATTCACAAGCATACAAGGTTCTATCATATCATGGGAAACATACTTAACATACATCATGCTAGTGCCATATAAGTGAGTGTACCTACTCTATCATAGTTATGTAATGAATCAAGATTTACCATCATGCATAAATCATGCAACTTAAAATGTATCATGCTCATTTTCATATTACAATATCATAGGTAATCACACACACATACTAAGTAGGTTATTAAAATGAACTCTATGGTTTATTTTTCCAACTTGATCAATTAGTTAGGTTATTCCTAGTCTTTATTTCTCTTTCCCGATCCTTTTCTTTATCTTCTAATTATATCACATCCTTATTTTATTCTCATTCCGTTTACTTATTCCATTTCTTATCCATATACTTATTCATGTCATCACTCGGTCATTCATTCTAATTATTATCCAATCATTTATTATTAAGCGATGGACTATGCACTACCCCATGGTATCACATACCATGGAAGCCTATCTAAACCAAGGGACATAAAGTCCAGACTGAAGCTAATAACCACAATGGATATAAATCCAAGCCGAAGCAAACTATAATGCACATAATTCCAAGCTAAAGCCAACCAATATGGACATAAGTCCAAGTTGAAGCAAACCACCTAGGTAACCAAACCCTACCTAGTACATCATCAGTGTCTAGAGTGGGTAAGGCACCATAATTTATTACAATCCCACCCGAAGACACCAATAAACACCTGAAGGTAGACTAATCCCCTATAGCTAATTTAGGATTGGGTAACCCAAACCCATACACAACTTATCTTTCACTTTACATGATTAGTACATTATTTATTAGGTTACGTGATCACACAAGGCCCAAAAAAAGAGTAAGTAGGAAATTCACATATTTCTTCTATATTAATCCTTTCCGTCCCCAACCATGTGTGGGATTTCTATTTATGATTGTTCAATATTAATAATGCTCATTATATTATTCTATCAAGGCACATACCTTATTTCACCACCCTATTTCTCAAGAACCATCACATGTCATATATGGTACACCCTTTAAGCCTTTTTATCATCCCTTGAGTATGTCATGAATCATGGAGTATTTAATCCATTTATTGGATAATTTATCAATGGTAATATATGTACTTTCTCCATTAAATAGTCATACAATAGTCTTATACATAGTCTCAAAGCATATCCAAACCAAGAAGAACAAAATCACACAAACCAGCTGAACCAGTCAATAGGTCTAGCATAACTAGTCGATTGGTTCCACCAACTAGTCGATCGGTTTAGGCTGATGAGTCAATTAATTTAGCTAAACTAGACCATACTTTCCTCAAACTGGTTGATCTATTTGGCAAATTAGTCGATTATTCATTGACCAGTCGATTGGTCTTACCCAACAACTTGGTGGTTTTAAGCAGGGAGTAAGACTAGGGTCTCTACAGGCATACCAATTGATGGGTTGAGCCAACCAGTCAACTGTTCTAGGAACTAGTCGGTTGGTTTGCCCTACCCAGTCGATTGATTTTCCCTCCAACGACACCAAACAATTATTTTTCATGCAGATCATGCTTATAATTCTTTATCATACCATATTGAAACATGTTCTAACATCACATAACACATTTTTAGCTTACATCAGTTGCTATTTCACCATTAATCATCACATCCTAATATTTCCTCAAGGTTCATGCTTTTCACTCAAAATTCCCAGTCTAGCCATTTATTATAGTATCTATAAGATATATACTCATACCGACATGTAATATCAATATTAAAGAGTTCTATAACATGAAATTTTACTCATAACCCATTTTAAAAGTGATAATGACTTACTTCCTGTAGGTAAAACTTTCATTAAACAAGAAAACTCAACTTGAGAAATCCTCATCTTTTTAAACCTTTAAAAACAACAAGTTTAACTTAGAAATTTGTGAATACCTTTTAGAATTTCGAACTTGAAGTAGAAAAGAAAGAATGAACATACCACACCGAAAAGGACAAATAGAGGTTAATTCAGTTGAAACCCTCAACCTTTTTCCTAAATATAACTATTTCTTACTTAACAAATAAAATAAGAGGGAGCTAGAGTGAGGATCAGAAGAGAAAGAGAATTCAAATGCAAAGCTTGAAGTGAAGAGGGAGAAGGTGAATGCTAGAGAGTTAAAGTGTTTGGGTGGCTGAAAGAAAGGTGAATGGAAGGGGTGATTAGGGATATTTATATCCAACAAATCAATATAAATCACAAGTGTGGCCAGGAACAGATCGAAAACCCTGACTCTTAGCATTCGAATTTAAGTTAAACAAACAAATTTTTTCCAAGATATATTGAACTATCGTCTAGAGCTCAAATGGTGATTTTGGAAAAGTGTAGGTCAATTGGTCCAGAAAAGCAATACATAAAAGGGAAAATGGAAGGTCAGTGTGAAAGGAATCTCCCAGCTAAGAAAAATCATGTTTGAGATTGAAGCAATGATCCCATAAATAGGTAGAGGAGAGAGGTAGAAGAAGAAAAAATTGAGGTTATCCCCCCCTCAATTATCCCAATCAACTCCTTAGATCAATCTAAAGTAGAAGTTTTAGCCAAATGCATCATGAAAAATGTTAAGAATTTTTAGATATAATTTGGAATAGGTTAACAAGGTTCCATTTCAGTACAAGAAATTTGACCAAAAAATTAAGTTCTAAAAAATATACCAAACTCGCCAAGCTAGTCAATTGGTTTGGCCTACTAGTCAACTGTTCTACAAACTAGTAGATTGGTTTGGTTGAGGAAAATAATTTTACTGGAATGACGAACCAATGGATCTATTCTTGGAAACAATCGATTAGTTCACCTGAAAACCTATTTAATTTAGTTTTCCAACATCATTTCAAATCCATCTTTACCTCACATACAATCATAGTTTTAAATCAAAATCAAACACTAAAAATTGACATAATTTCTCATTCAACACTTTATAAAAATATGAGGTATTACAGTTGTGTTTAAAGGAATTTCAAGGAATCTCGCTACACTTTACTCTAAAAAATAGAGTTTTGATTTCACACTTTTATCTCCAAATCAAACATTTATAGTACTCAATTTGTTCTTCACATTTAAATAGAGTGCCCATACACTTGCAATTCTTATTTATGTATCTACATTATAATCTTTGTTGATGATTATTCACCTTCATAATTCATCTATTAAAGGTTCATATTATATTCATTTGAAATTATTATCTCAATCAAAAGTGAAGAGTGGAGTATTGTCTAGTATGACTTAGAGAGATTTAATGAGAAGATGACTCTTGAATATAAGAGTATAACTAGGTTAAGTTTAAATCATCTCTACTTATATCATTGAGATAGAAGGCTCATAAATCTAGTAGAGGATTAATCATCAATAACCCACTACATATATAGAGATATATTCAAATCAAAAAGGGGAAATCTTTTGGCAATGGATGTAGAGAAACTTTATAGTATTTCTTGAACCACTGTAAATTGAGTGTTTATTGTTTGATAAATTATCTACTTACCTCTCTAAATTTTAATTTGGTATTATTGGTGTATATACTATATTCACCCCCTCAAGAGTATCCATATATTCTTTCACCTCATCTTTCGAGAATTGACACACACTTCTCTAAATTTCCATCATTGAATAATTGTGTGCACCACATTTTTGCTTTTTATTCTTCAAGTTTGAGGGAGGTCAAGGGAATATCTTTGACTATTTGATGAATGAGGTAGAATCGTATACAATAAATGGAGACAGAGAGAATAGAAAAAAGTGTGTCGAATATATTGTGAAATATAATATTTAAAAACAAAGCAAAATCATATTCTATTTTGTCATTAGTTGTAGTCACTCTTTTGTCTTTTGTTTCACTTTTGTTGTTGGGTAACTAAATTTGTGCACTTGCTCATTTTTTCTCTCAATTATATGAGGATTGGCGAACTAAAAATCATTTGAAAAAGTTTTAAACTTATTGTGATAAGTAAATTAAAGGATTAATATTGATATAAACGAATCATGAGATACCTATTTTAAATAGTAAGTTTGAGAATTTTGATGTACAAATGGTTGTAGCTAAAGTAGAGGTAGCATAGAGCGAGGATCATAAATAAATGTTGGATTTGCTTTTATTATTGTGAATGTTGCCACACTTATGAAAGAAATGTTCTGGAGTTACAAATACTTGTTAGCAATATGAAGATGACGAGTAATCAATATTTAGTTACTGAAACTAGTACCCTTCCCTATTTAATATTGTTATGCAAAAGAATGATGGTTTAATTGCTAGCAGTGATAATCTAGATATCAAATTCCAAAAGTAGTTAATTCTCTAACATATTTGTTTTATTCGTAGGAGTTAAGTTGTCCTTGGATATGACATTTATTTTTTTTATTTTTATCTTAACGTGTGTTTTGAGATTTTAGTTTTTTTTTTAAATTTTGGTGGATTCATTCAATGAGGGATGGGGAGTTCATTATAATTCCTATAGATTCATAGGGCTAAAATTATTTGGCTATTTAATGTAACCTATTAATGTAGATGTGTGACAGAGTATGAAACCACAATGCTAGTTGTTAATGCTTGTTATTTTAATATGAAACATTGTGTAAAACCCCCATTTTTAACACTTAAAAAAATTCTTTTAAAATAATTAATTGTGGAAGCTAAAGAATTAAAAATGAAGGGTACTACAGCTACACTTAATATAAGTTCAGTTTCCTCTAACATTCTTATACTAAGTGATATGGCTAAAACGTTACTCCGTTCAAATTTGGAACATTAATAATAAGAATTAGATAAAAAAAATTATGTTACAAATTTATATTGTTTTAATATAAAAAAATATTCGACAAAACTTAAAACCATCAAAGAAAATAAATACAACAAGAGATATTAGAATTCATGGGATATTTGGATCAAAAGATATAAGATACTAGATAGTCCTAACTCTAAACCCCAATCACTAACCATCAAGTAATACTCATAAGCCATCCTATAAAGTCATAAATTCTCATTGAATAGGTAGGGACTATAAAATAGAACTCATTAGTACAGTGTTACTGGTTAAACCACTACACAATATAAAACATAAAAAAGTCATATGAAACACATAGAAGGTATCATAAGAGAGACATAGCATGAACTAATAAAATTATACATGTGATAACATGGTTTGATAACAAGCTAGATTAATAATTATCACTAAGGCCTTATGCTCAATATACCACTGCACTTAAATTATAATATGAAACTCAATAAACCAAAACATTCCAAGTGTGTTCCACAAAGGGAAAACATCAAACCATTCTTAACCATTTATGAAAATAATCACAAATCTCATAAACATTAGTGTAGGGCACTAGGGCAACTATCAATCAACCATTCATATCCAATTCCAATAAATAAAGGTAGATCAGAAAACCTAGAGATGAAAAAAATACTATGGTCATACTTATTCACATAGGAAATACAATATCTGTAATACCCCAAAATTTTATAATCATTATTTTTGAGCGTTTAACCTTTTATTCGAAACCTAACCTTTAAATCTCAACTTAATTATTTTTGTCAACCCTTACCCATAAACCCCAATAAATTCTTGAATAAGTTTATCCTAATTATTTTATATATTTTATTTTTATTTAAACCCACCATAAATAGATAAAAAAAATTGATTTATTTTTCTTAATCAAGTACCCTAACCACGGATAAATTAATTTTACCCTAATCTTAAATATAAACCTGATTCTAATCCTAACAATAAATTTATTCTCCTTTTCTTCTTTTTCTTTCTTTTTCTTTCTTACCTTTTTCCTTTTTTTTTCCTCTCCTTTTCCTTTCTTATCTTTATTCTCTTTCCTGTCTACGGCCTCAACCCATCTTTCTATTTTCCCCCTTTTCTTTTTCTTTTTCTTCTCCTTCTCCTTTATCTAAGCACGCTCATGCCTTCCTTTCCCCTTTAGGCCAAACACACCCTAACCCCCTAGTGATGCACACCACCCTCTCTCTTCCCTTCCTAACTCCAAACATGCCCTACACCCTACAACCTTCTTGGCCTTTTTCGTCCTTCCCATACACCACTAGACCAGCCTGTGCCAATCCTTGCCCCATCTAAGAATGCCTTCTATAGCTTTGTACCATCACCTCTCTTATGCATTTGAACCATTCCCCCCATATATGTATATATATATATATATACACACACCCACACTCCTTCTCTTCATTTTCTTAACCCCAACCTCTTACTCCTTCTCCATATTTTGATCGATTTTCCCCCACAAAACCCCCTAGCCCCCTTGACTGTCCTTTTTCTCTTTCTTCCCTTTAGTTTCTTACTTTTCCCCTACTCAACTGACCCCATCTCTTTTCCTTCCCTTCTTCTTTCTATCGGTTGTGATATGTTTTGATAAGCACTCCATGGTCATGCACCACTCATACATAATCGTGGAACCCATCACACATCCCATGCCCCCTCGACCACACCCTCCTCATAATGATTGTGCCCTTATTTGCTATAGCCCAACCACCATCATGCACCTCCTAGCCTCAACCTTTGTTGCATCTAGTGCCACCACCACTGCCTCCCTCGTCAGCCTCCCCTTAGTGTTTCCCTTTCATCATGCTCATTTTCACCCTTCTAACCATTGCCTCACCTCCCTCGACCACCACTATAATCATCACACTAGCACATCACCACCCAACCATCTTTCTCTCTTATGCTAGCACCTTCCAACTGAACCAACCAACCTCTTTGCTGCAACCATCACATCTATTATCGATTGGCTCCCTTGTTGCCCATCATCTCCTCCACCTCACAACACCACTTTTGACTATTACCTTCATCAGCCTACAACACCACCTTCCAGCCCCCTTCATGCATGCTCGAACTCATGATGCCAACCAATGTAGTGTGAGGTTGCCCTTCTTACCCCTTATAAAATTTAAGGGCATTTTGATAATATTTATTTAATAAATATTTTAATATAATTTATTATTCTTTAGGTTAAAACTTCATATGGTTAATATGGTATTAGTTTTAGGAAAAAGAGGTTGAATTATGGAGACTGATAAATTTTAGTAGGTTTCTATTATTTGTACTTTTGCTAAAAATTATGTAATCCTTATACTCTACTAAAATGTTAGATATCACATGATAAAACATTAAGGTTTTGATGTATACATTGTATTAAGCATGACTTGTTACATTGTAATTATTTTTCTAATAATGTTAGCATGAAAGTTTGCAAAATGAAGTATGTTAACTTATGTAAATTTTTTGTACAAAAGCATGTTAAAAAGGGTTTAATATAGAAAATAATTTTCATATGTCATGTATGTCCAATATAATAGGATTATCATGCTTAGGCATATTTTTAGCATAATTATTATTGTTGTGTCCCCTGGAGGCGATTTGGTCTTTTAAGTGTATCATGATATTTATTCTAATAGAATGTCTAATATGTCTTAATCATTGTGAAGTATGGAGGTATTTGATTTGATATTTTAGAAACACGTATTTTGGCATGATCATTATTATTGTGTGCCCTAGGGGTAATTTGGTATTTTTAAGTATATCATGATATTTATCTCGATAAGCATGCCTAATATGTATTATTTATTATTAAGTAAAGGAATATGTGATTTTAGATGAATTAGATATGTATGTTAGGGCTTTAAGTGCTATATCATGTATAAGAGTAAAATGATCATTTGGTATGTTGGTGACTTAATTGCATGATAAATAATTTAATTATTATATTTTTATCCTTTTCATAACAAATTAACAAATAAAATAGAACTAGTATTTTAAATGGATGATAGGAGGGCATTTTGGTAATTTTTGGGCTAATGTGTCTAATTATGAATAATTGATCCTATGATGGACTTGGTAGATTATCATGTTGACATTAGTATTTACTTTGATTACGATTGTCTAGAATAACTATAAAGAAGCAAAAATGGTTAAGTATGAAAGGTGGATATGTATGTGTATTATGTGGCCTTATGGTCACCTTAATAAAATACTAATATTTAAAGTGAACGACATCGAGATTGAGAATGATGTCTCTTTAAGGGTAAATACCCTAATGACATGGTTGAACCCATTATTTATTATGGGTTTTTGTTGGTGTACCTTAATGCCCCATCCACGCCCTATATCTTACTCTATTTAGCTGTGTAAACTTATAGAGGATGTGCATAATTATGGATTAGGAGTCTTTGTCGATAGGGTATTGTACTACCTTTATGTGACAATATGATAGGGTATCTTAGTGTCCTTGGGTTCAAAGTCATTTGGATATTGTGTTGCATTGGTGCATCGATATGAGTGGAGTACCTTAGTGTCTCCAAGTTGATGTGATCTCTTCTCGAGTAAAATAAAAATAAAAATTATTATTTTTGGTATAAAATGATTTTTGGATTGGTTTGGTAGTAGCATGTGTGCCTGCTTGTGGTTTGATAGTAGTCTTTGTGTCTACCTATGATTTAGTAGTAGCATTTATGCCTATCTATGGTTTAGTAATAGCCTTTATGCCTACTTGTGGTTTGGTAGTAGCTTTTGTGCCTACTTGTGGTTCAATATTAGGATTCATGCCTACTATATTTAGTATTTGCCTTTGATGCTTAAATATTGTGTTATGGTTTTTTATTGGTTTTGATTATAAGATATGTGATATATTGTGAAGGTTATAGTTATTGTGTTGAAATTAGTTATAATCATTACTTTAAATATCATCTCTTGGGTGCTTAGTTGGTAATATTTAGTATGCGCTAAATAAATGGGTATGAGCAGTATATGGCTTGGTGATTTTTTTATCCAATCTAATTATCATATTTTAATCATCACATGTATGTTTCAATATTTATATCATGCCTTACTATGATGTCTTCTATGTGTTCTATGCAGGCTCTTTATATTAGTCTTGTATAATGGATTATTTAATACCATTGTACTAATGAGTTCCATTTCATAGACCCTTGATTATTCAATGAGAAGTGGTCTTTGCAGCTTAGCTTGTGAGATCAATTGAATGCTAGTATTTCGGGTTGAGATTTAGGGCTATCTGGTGTAATTCTTGGTATCTTTTGATCTAGATGTTCTTGTAATCTTATGTTCTTCTGTATTTTTCTTTTCTCTAAATTTTGTAATAGCTCACAATTGATTTATTCAGAATGATATTAATTTGCATTATTAGTTCTAATCTCATTTCTATAATTGTGTTATTAATCTAAGCAAATTAATGGTTTTAACCTTAGCACTTGGTATAAGAATGGTAGAAGAAACTAGACTAATATCAATTGTAGCGGTAAAATCTTGCATTTTTACTATTTTAGCTTCCTCAATGTACTCTTTAAATGAAAATTTTAAGTCCTAAAATTAGGGGTGTTACAACATTCTCCCAACTATGCCATCATAATTAACCCAAATCAAACCATAGATAGGGTATAAAGACAACTACCAAACCATAATCCAATACATTACCAATAACCACAAAATGTTTAAATCCGTTTTTTATTAATAAAGGGGATATAAGAGATAAGCCAGAGACATAAAATACCCCAATCATATTGACACACAAAGGCAATAGAGTCTCTCCTAACCATATAACTCAGAGACCTATAAATTACACTAGTCAGACTAACGCATTAATGGAAACATAGTACCCTCCAATATAGGTCACCTAATCTTTAAGTATCAATACCCACTATAAGGCGTATAGATCACCTAGAGAGTAAATTAAAACATTACTGGGGCATTAAGGTACACTAGTGAAACCAAACCAAAACTAAGACTCCTATATTACCTCTAGGGTATTTGACCCTAGAGAGTATACCATTCTCAAATCTTGATGTCTTCCACTTTAAAATTTAGTATTTTTTATAGTGATCATAATTTCAATTTCTATGATTAACTATTTGCCCTTTAAGTGTAATTATCCAAATCAACCTAGCATTCCAATTTAAATGCTAAAGTTTATTCCACTGATAATTTATCATAAAAAGGCTAAAATATGACAAACTAAACTATTTTAGCATGCATTTATATTCTAGTATATGGAAAATGACTATTTTATCCCTATATGTGAATAAACATATAAAACCCTAACATTCATTCTAACTTATCATAAATTTTGTGCTTTCATACTTAATATCATATAATAAATGCTAGGCAAACATGTTGGAAAATAAAAGCCTAGTACACTCAAAAAAATTTTGCCCCTAGGGCATATGAGTAATAATCATGTGAAAATGACCCTACACATGCTCAACCTATCATGTTAAGCATTGACATCCTCATACCTCATGCATGATTAATTCAAATTTTTAAACCTATCATAGCATGCTTTCTTACACTTAATATTATAGATAATTTACATGTTCAAGACATATAATTTCATGTTAGCATATTTAGAGAAATAAACGCAACATAATAAGATGTGATTAAGGAAATTAATACACAAAAGAAAACCCTAATATGAAATCATATGATTTTCACATTTTAGTAGAGTATATAGTTACCTTTTTGATTCCAACAAAAAATAATAAAAAATACAAGCAAACTAACACCAACTATAGCCTCTAAATAAATCTCGTGTTTCACCTTAAATAAATCCAAAAAAATATATATTAGAATCAATTTCATCTAACAACAAAATAGCATTAAAATAAAAATGACCAAAACTAACATCATTACATCACCAAATACTTTTTCTGCTGGATGAAATGTGTACAAAACTCATGTAGAAAAAGCGACCAATATTTGTGACATTCACGTAACAAATGAATAGTTGTGTAGGAGAGGAAGTATGAGGGAGGTCAAGCATTTATGCAAGACATACAAAGGTAAGGGGGAAATTGTGTGTTAAATAAATAGACAAGGGGTAGAATATGGGTTTAGGATTTAGTTGGGTTAGGCGTAATTTGGTTAGCAAAACCAAACCAAGAGATGCAACCGGTTAATGTGAGGGTTAAAGAAAAAGGAAAAATAAAATAAAAGGTTAAGGTAAAATATTTAATTAATGGTTAGGCTTAAGGATAAGGGCTATAATTTATGAATTCAAAGAAGTAAATAAGCCAAGGTTTAGGGTTAAGTCTTCAATAAAAGGTTAAACACCTAAAAACAGAGGTTACAAAATTACAGAGTGTTACATATAGGGTGGTATTTTGATTCTTGTTAGATGTGGGTTGGTCAGTGTTTATTAGTAAAACTCTCCCATAAAGTGTATTAAAATATTGGGGTGTAATTTTTTTTATTATAGTTTTTATAGCAAATTACAAGGATGTTCTTTCCCATTTCACACTCATATTCTTTGATGATTTGCTAGTTTTGGATGTTGTGGATTTTATCAATCTATATATTCTTCTTGCATTTGAATTAATAAATATTGATCATGTCTATTTCATTTAAGTTGTTTAGGAAACTAATTTTTTTGGCTATATAAAGACAACTAGTGCACTAAAAATAATTTTTGGAGTATTTTTTTTTGGGCTTAAAGGGTTATTAGTGTAAAGGATGATTTTATTATTTCAATTTATTTAAAAAAATGTTAGATATTTAAGGTTATAAGTTATTGGTGTTATCATCATTATGGTTGGAAAATAAAAAATTGTAGCTAGAGAACTTTTAGGTCTCAAAAAATTATCAGATGCAAAAGATTATTTATGTCACTTACTTTGGGTGTGAATTAGTGAAAGAAAGAAAAAGCTAAGTATAAAGACTATTTTAGGGGTATATTGGTCTTTTTAGAGGTCATATATAAGAAAAATATGTTAAATGCCTAGTAAATATAGTGATTGATATTTTGATCACAATGGTTAATAACTTACTCTATATTTTTTTTGAAAGGGAGAATTAACTCTACTATCACTAAAGTTTTCGCAAAAAAATTAATAATAAGATTATACATTGTGTTTTCCCACGAGCACAAGATTATACAGTGAAGTGGAAAATGGATAGAATTACATGGTGTAATTTCTTATTATTCTAATTGTCGTGAGTTCTTTCGTGATGCTTATCATGAGGTAAAATAAAATTGTTTACCTTTTCTAAATAAAAGTTCGTAATTTTTTTAATAGCTCATGCAAATATATTGGAGCTATATTTGTTTCATCTCTTAGTGGCATCAGCTATTTCTTAACCATAGTTTATGATTATTCTTAAGTGGCATGGCTATATACCTTTTAAAACACAAATCCCATGTGTTTAATCACTTCATCATTTTCTAACAAATTAATAGCAACAAATTTAATACTATAGTTCAAACAATTTGTAGTGATGGTGGAAATGAATTTAACTCTCAAATGATTCAATATTTTGCATTAAATATGGATTATAATTTTAATCATTTTCGTTTACATTCCATAACAAACACACATTACATATTTTTAATGTAGCGATCACTCTTTGTTTTTTAACTAATTTACCTAAACAATTTTTGGGAGAATGCATTCTTATTGTATCTTATGTCATAAATATTACACCTAGAAGTGTATTAGGTGGAAAGACACTATTTGAACTTCTATTTCCAAAATCACCATTTTTTAATAATAATTGTGTTGTTGTTACCTTTATTTTATTCATAATCCCAAAAACATGATAAGTTTAGCATGCCAAATTATATTTTGCAAGAAATTTGATAATCAAAAAATTATTACCAAGAATTTTTTCAATTATTATTTTCCTTCTCAAGTTATTATTTAGCCACTTTATCAATAGCTTGATTCTTTTGGAATTTTAGATGCAGGTCTTAGCAAGTCGCCATATTTTTGATATGTTCCACACTTGATTCATGCTCTCTAAATTCAATGCTAAGATGCATCAAATCCCCCAAACCCTCATTTTCCAACCAACCTTTCATGATCCCTTTATATAGTATCTTAAAACAAAAAAAAATATACTTTATCAACCTCTTTCAAACACACAAGTTAATCTCTACCACACTTCTCTCCATTTGAAAAAAAAAACTCTAGTGTAATGTGTAGTAGAACAATGTCTAGTAAATTGACTTGTAGGAGCTTTCTCAATGGACATATCTCTTTTAGGACCCTTTGTTACTTAAACATTAATCATTTTTGAATCAAAGGCATCCCAACTTCTTAGATCAAATATTTCACACATATCAAAATTCTCCAATGGCTCTCCTCCCCCAACATTATCAAAATTCTTAAATTCATTACTTTTGGTATCAAATGAATTAAGAAAATTAGCATTATCTTCATAATCATTATCATCATCATCATCATCATCATCATCATCATTCTTCTTCTTCTTCTTCTTCTTCTTCTTCTTCTTCTTCTTCTTCTTCTTCTTCTTCTTCGTTTGTAGATCCTAATGATAGCCCTTAGGATTGTGGCTAAGAATTTATGATATAGAGTATAATCTACCACATTTATTTGATACCATTAATACATAGGAATTCAAAGCTTCTAGTTTTAGAAATTATGATGATGTATGTGGGAGGATAGGATCTCAAATTGGTGAGAATATGGCTCGATTGTGTTGGTATTGATTAGAAGATGGTTCGGTGATGGTGTATTAGGGTTTAAAGTGTCGAATATAATGGAAGGATGATGAGAATAATTCGAATAAGGTAAGTATGTTTCGGTGATGATTCGAATGTTTTGTGATAATTAAGATGTGTATTTGATAATGGTGTCTTGAGGATGATGATGTTTGAATGTTAGGGTTTGGATGGAAGGTGATGTTGTGGTTTAGGGTTAGGGTTTAGCTTTGAATGATGGGATTAGGGTTATGTTTGGTTCGAATAATGGAATTAGGGTTTTGAATGATGGAATTAGATGTTCGAATGCCAAATCAATTTAGGTCTTCAATTGGAATTGAATTAGGGTGATGTATGGATGATAATAATGGCTGGAAAAATATGTATTATGGAGAGAAGAAATGATAGGACTTAATCTCTAGTTCACACAAACAAAGAGATTAATGTTTTTAAGCTAAATTGTTCATATAGATTCGATTAACTTGAATTGAACTCACACAAAATTCAACTTTGCATTCAAATTCAATATTGATATTCAATTTCTTGTACATAATCGTGACCTTCATGGCTCTATATATCCATTCTACTGCTTAGTTAAACAATATAATTCAAAAGATTCCAAGTTAAAAGATATTATGTTACTTTATGCTATTATGCTAACTTTACGCTCTATCTAATATCCAACCCCACTAATTAATTAATTAATTAGCTAAATTATTAATTGTGCTCGACCAAGCTGCAAATAAACTCCCCATGCACATGCACGTAGATAATTAGTAGCTTGTTTGGTACGTTTTCAGCAACGTAACCATCCGTTTGCCTTCAAATTTGGGGGAGATATTTTTCAAATGAAGAATAATTGGTTCTGTAATTATGAAAGCCAATTCTTGAGTGTTTTTCCTGCATCATATGAACATGGTCAATGAGGTGCCCTAAGTTAGCTTTGTTTGTTTTTTTTTCAACTAATTTTATGTTATATTTTTTTATTACCTCATCAATCCTAATGAGAGAGAATATCTAACAAAAAGGACAAATTGAGATCAAAACTTAACTCATCGTCATTAGAAGTAGTTATCTTATTGATAATGGCTAATCTATAATCATTAAGATTCTTTGCTTGATCTAATTTTGTTTTGCTTCTCATTATTTTTGTTTTAATGTTATCATTTCCTCCTTTTCATGATCTATTCTATGTTATCTTGCTTTTGGAGTTTTGAGATATATGAATGAAAGTTTATTGATACTAGTAATGATACTCAAAGTTCAATGTGGAAGCAATTAGATTTATTTTTTGGAACACTAGCTTTCTATGAAGCATGAAAATTTCCAACTAATAATAAATTTGTCTATCTATAGTTTGCTTAAGTCATTTAATTTTCACTAGTGTGTAAAATTAATTTGGTCTAAATTTTCTAAAAAATATTAATCACTTTGCCGGGTCATACTAAAATATTATAAACATTGAGATTGCAACCTATTAGAAAGATCAATTAATGGTTGCTATGCTACAATCATCACTTCAACCTGTTCATTTTTGCTACGAGTCTCTTTGTTTGAATTTGAGTTGTGACATTAATGTTACTAATTCTACTTTTTGTTGTTGGTATTTTATTTGATTTTTTTTATATATCCACAAGGGAGGAGAGAGAGAGAGAGAGAGCGCGAGAGGTTTATTACAATTTTACTATAACATAGTATCCCAAATAATCGTGTTTAACACACACACACACACACACACACATTCTTATTAGGTATGTGATTTAACCATTTTAAAATTTTACTTCTAGTTAATTTCATTCTAATTACACAATTTTAGTGATGATTAATTTATATCTAAACAAGCCTTATATGAGAGATGATGAAGATGAACCTTTTATTAGCCAAACCTTTCTTAGCATAGAGGAGGCCTTTGTTTTCTATAAAAATTATGCACAACAATATGGTTTTGTGGTTTACGAAGATTGAGTTGATGCAAAAAATGGTAAAATTATAAAATGTGTCATGTATTGCCATTGTGTTTGGAAAGTGCCTTTAAATGTATTAGATCCATCTAAGGTTGAAAGGAATTGAGAGTCTTTGACCTAAAGTTGTGAGGGTCATATCCATATGACTTTAAAATGGTGTTTTGATATTTTTTCTAGAAGAATGGCATGTTATAAACTTATGAAGGATCACAATCATGATTTGTTTTTAGATGAATAAACATGTTTTATTCCTTCAAATTAAATTATCACTCTAGAAGTTCAGAAATAAATATTCTTATATAAGGAAATAAATCTCCTAGCTAGATATATAATTCGAGTTTTGGAACTATGGAAACTTTGAAAACAGGTCAACACCTATTCATTGAGAAGAGTGTATGCTTTCATTTTGCTAGAGTTAAAAAATATGATTAGGGCTAATTATGTGAAAAATCTCATATACTATATGAAATCTACAAAGCAAGAAAAAACAATGTTCCAATATATATTTACAACTGATAAAGAGAGAATACTAGATCACTTGTTATGGTTCCATGCTCAGAGTTTCGATTGGTGTCAAAAGTATGGTGATGTGGTCATCTTTGATACCACTTATAAATTGAAAGAATATGATATGCCTTGTGTAATTTGTCTTGGCATTTACGATCATTGGGAAAAAAATTATTCTACTATGACTTCTTCGCAATGAGACTACGTCTACATTTAAATGGTTCGTGAAGGTACAAATTTAAATATTGAAAGTTTTAAGATAATTTTTTGTGTATTTAACAAATATTTGGATTTAAAGTAGTTCGAAGAGCAAAGTAAGAGTAAGGTTTTGAATTCAAACAATTTTAGCACATTTTTTTAGTGATAATTACACTTAATTAAAGTGCACCATAATGTAAAGTTGGCTGAATTTTCTCTTGTTAGTTTGGGGTTTTGCATTGCTAGCGATGCTTTAAAGAACATATCAACATACTTGAAGTTTAGGAAAAATATTTACAAACAATAATGATATTAAAAATTTAATAGTCTCTAGCAGTTTAATCACTAGAATTATCTTTTTTTTTTAAATTTAAAACATTTATATCTTATTGGGAACAAGTGTTCACTGTTTGCATGCTTTAATGGGAACATACCAAAATATTTATATAATATATATGATTTATTATAAGTGTCATTTTGTCAAAGGTTTTTTTATTTAAAATAAATATCATTTTAGATTTTCAAATAAATATTGAGTTATTTTTCCTTAGTTATCCCTACTCATTATTTGTTTCGACTATAAATGTTACTTAATGATGTACATATAATAATGAGACATTTAGTAATTCATATATATATATATATATATATATATATATATGATTGTAATTTTACAAAATTATGAATCAACACTAACATTGATCTATAAATAATATCTTTAAACTGTAAATTACTTTGTGTTGATAGTAGGAGCAAATATGTTGCTACATTGGAAAATTTGTAATTTGTGTGTGGTAGTGAAAATATAGCACAAAGGTATATATTCGGGGGTGATATCATTATTTTTGAACTTTTAAAATTAATTATCTTTAACTTGGATGATTAAAAAAAGTATACAAATTTTTTTTCACATATTTTTTCCCCTATAAATAGACATTCATATTTAAATATCTTCAATGCAAAATATAAATATACATTTTATAAGTAAGCACAACTTTCATAATATAAATACGCATCTTTTATTAATAAAAGTGTAAGAAAAATACAAAAGTCTGAAAATAAAATATACATCTTCTAATATGACAATACATATCTTTTAGGAAAAGAATGTACATATTATAATAGTTGATACACATATTATATCCATAAAAATAGACACCTTATATGAATAAAATACATATTATAGTAGTTAATATATATCATGTAGTGACAAATCCACATCTTATATATAATTTTTTTTACATATCTTCCTTGAAATAGTATATATTTTTCTATCAATAATACATATATGTAAAATGCACATCTTACGACCAAAATAATACACATCTTGGAGGACATCTTACAGGGAAAGAATGCACATCTTATTATAAAGGTTTAGAAAGATGGATAATGAGTTCTTTATTAATTTTAAACCTAGTTGTTTATCTCATAATCGTTAAACTTTCTTCTTAGGTGTGGTTTTAGGAATTCTATAATACTCTTTTTACACTTGGGTGATAATTCATCTACAACCTACATGCTTATCCAAACTAATAGCTAGGGCTTTAGGCATCACTTAGATTCTAATATAATTTGTGCGCTCAAGGTTGTCATCTATTCATAGCATGTTGAGTGCATCATTTTTGGCTATCATGCTCTTTGGATCTACAACTTCAGTTATCATTCAATTTGTGTCTTCTTTAGGGAAGTGTGAATATAGATTTCATCACTATTGCTCCCCATATTTGATTCTTTCTATACGCTTTAACCAAGCTCCACTTAGATAAGATTTCACATGCTCTTGATTGCATAAATCTTGTTGGGTTGCTTGAATTCAATGATGGTTTGAACTCTATTAGTATTGCTCAGGCATCATTTTAGTTCGTTTGAGTTTTGCTTCTTCTGTCTTCTCTGTTTTTTGTTATTTTCATAGGGATTTGGGTGTTTGATATTGGTTCGATGAAATAATTTTAAGGATGAAAATTAGATGGGTTTTATTAAAAATCTGATGGTTTTTATCTAACGAATATGTAAATTGACATGGATAAATAGATATAGATATAGAAGAAGGGAAAAAATATCTTTGGGGGTTTGGATATGGATACAGGTAAATGATCCTCAAATTCATATTTGCTTTCGTATTTGTATTCATATATGTATTCGTTTATTCGATAGAAAATTACTTTTGTATCATTCATTTATATATCATTCAGTATATTTTCTAAGGCAAAAAGTGAAAATATAATTAAACCCTAATAGTCTAAATATCTAATTCTAATATTATATGACTTTTTTTAAAAAAATCTAATGAAATTTATCTGATGGATATTTAAACGGCTATGGATATGAAATAAAGGAAAAATATAGATTTGGGTATGGATATGACTATATATATATATATTATCATATTCGGATAATGGATAGAAAGTACTTAATCTGTTGTTAATCCATTAACAAGCGGGTGAACACGAGGAAGATTAAAGACAAATGCTAGTCTTTAATTAAAAACCTCTTTTATAATTTGAACAATTTCTTTTGTCAATCCATAAATAGAAACGTCCTGCTACTCATCTTTTAACTACACTTTTGTCTTTACCAAAAGTGCTTTTCCAAAAAAGCTTATACGATCCCTCGACCCAAAAAAGAATAGTAAACTACTAAATGGATTTATTTTGACTAATTTTTTTTCCATTAATTTTTAGGTATATTTAATTTGTATGAATTATGCCAAGTTTTAAATTTAATTTTCTTCTTATTCCCTTTTTAGTATAACAAATTCTATTTCACTTTCTATTTCCATATTAATAAATTTCTCTCTCTATAATACTAATAAATAATAATATAAAATAATACTATCATAAAAATTGATTTTAGTTTTAAAACACATATAAAAAACTCAACAAATAATATACAATGTATAATATGTAGTATTTAGTATCATTAATGAATTAGTAGTATCCTAAAAATAATTTATTTGACGAGTGTGTAACATGTAGTATTTTTAAGAAATATGTATAATATCTTAATGTAATACGTGTATTATCTTTATTGAAATTATAATATATAATATATTTACAAAACTTGTAGAACATTGTATCTTTAATGAAGGTGTATAATATTTTTGACAAACTAGTATTATATAGTATATATTATATTTGACCGATGTATATTATATATTATCTATAATGACGTGTGCCGTATATTTTATATAGTACACATGATATATTATTTTTAACAAATAATGCATATCACATAGTATCTTTAACAATGTATAATATATCGTTTTTTTAATGAATGTGTTATATAAAGTATATACCATATTTTGATGAATATAAATAATGTGCATAATATCGAGTATCTTATAAAATACAATGAGCAAATAACAAAAACTTATTAGTTTGATCTAGTTAATTTAATATATATTATGCAAAAATTAAATTATATATATTTATTTATAATTGTACTTTTTTATTTTTATTTTTACATGAGTAAGATCAATAAGTTGGAATATTATAGAAAGAGATGCAGTAAAACTAAACTAGTTACGATACAAATAATATAATAGAAAACTTAAATTGAAAAATAACTTAATTATATAAAAAATTATGCCTAACCTAAATAAAAAAGTATAACTAATGTACCTAAAATGTAATTAATTAAAAAGAAAGGCCTCTGAGATGACGTCCGACGGCGAGCTTAAGTCAAAACCCACCCAAACGGAATCAAACGACGACCATTTCGAATACCGATGGGAGGCTGGGAGGGAAAGGGGATATCAAATACGTGTAGGCCAAAATGCATCTCACAGAAATGAGCCCCATTATTACTTCCCATCTCCATCGACCCACTGGGTTTTACGACTTAAAATATCCAGCTCTCGAACATCAGAAACCAGTCCCGTGTTCTCTCTCGAGAAATTTCTAACTGCAGAATAAAATTGCGCCTATCAACTGCAGACAATTCAGAAACCAACCAAACTGCGAAATCATAGCGGCAATTATTCAGCTAATTAGAATAAATACAAATAACAGGATTTTATGCTTAGCGAATTCTTTGCCATCTTATTTCTTTGAGTAGTGGAAGAAGAAGAATGGATAAATCGGGAAATTCTAGTGAAGCACAGTGTGTTGGTCGATTAGAAGTTGTGAGACCACCCGTTGGTTTTCTTTGCGGCTCAATTCCTGTTCCTACTGATAAATCCTTTCATGTCTTCGAATCTGCTCTTGTTCCTTCTTCGCAAACGTAACAATTTTACATATGCATTTTCTTTCGATTTTCATCCCCGAAGTTGATTAAACTCGCGATATTTCTCTTTACTTTTGTTTCTTGATGTTCCGTTTCTTTCTGTTCTTCTGTTTTATTCATTAATTGAATTTAGGGTGAGTGCGCCGAGGTATCGGATGTTACCGACGGAGACTGATCTAAACACGCCGCCATTAGTTTCGAATCTTTCAGAGAAGGTTCTTCAGATTGATTATCGAGCAATGCAGTCTAGAACTGCTAAAGGAGGTATGAAAATTTAGTAGTATTAGACTTTTAGTTGGATTTGGTGCTTCATTCTTCTAGATACGCATTTTGAGTTTTTATCTTCAGTTCTTTTATTGGGGTTTCGTTTTTTCTTTCCTTACTGCCTGATTGAATTTGATATGGTTGTTGAACTTCGTAGCATGTTGCTGTTATCAATCTTAAGTAGAAGTGTTCCTGGATGATGAACGGTGGTGCAAAGCGTTGTAATTGTTGAATGAACCTTTCATGAGAATTATGACACAATAAGTTTTTTGTTGTTATGTTGATCTCAAACGTGATGATTTGCCCATGCTCATTGACTCTGCTCTTGTCGAATTGAGCAAGCGAGTAGAAGATACCCTAACTTTGGTTCTCCTAATCTTTACTTATCGGCAGTGTTTGTCATCTAATACAATCACACATGCTTAACGGAACTTTATATTATACATTTTACAAAGTGTCTACCTTCAGTTTGCTATTACATTCCCCTTCATTCTGTACGAGGGCACCACAGAGATATTGGTATACAGACATTTGAAGTGTTATTGAGAAAGAACTTTGGTCAAGATATGAGCTAATTGATCTGAAGAAGCAACATAATGATCCTTGAGGGTGCCACCATGAATAAGTTCCAAAACAAAATGATAATCAGCTGTATGCTTAGTGTGATCATGCATGAAGAATTAGCAACAACATAGTTGGTGTTAGTGTTATCACAATAAATGGTCACTGATTCAAGAAGTAAAACTTGAGGCCAAGGACCAATATTCAGATGCAGTGCTATATGATCATTTTGTTCATTGCTTTATGTAACATATTCGTCCCAATAGCATAACCCAAAACCCAAAACCCAAAACCCAAAACTGAAGTGCGACTACCAAGACAACCATCCCAATTGTTATCTTCACATGCATGAATAGATTGGCGAGGGAAAGTGGGATGAGAAAATAGACCCACTGAGGATACTGATAGATCTTCTTCTAAAGATGAGGATCAATTGGGAGCAGACATAAACAGCAGGAACAACATATGCATTACCCAGTCGTGTGATATAATGTGACGTATCCAAATGAAAAAGAAAAAATTAGGAGGTAGGCAATACCAATATGTCCAAAGGAAACTGATCCAGTTGTAGTGATGTTTGAGATCATTGAAAGGGATGCTAAGGGTATTGTGTGACCGGGCAGACTTGGGAGAAAAATTGTGTTCTTTTGGTATTTGTTATGATGCCATGGTACGGTATTGTCAAATTGCTGACTGGTTTGCCTTAATCATTATTATTGCTAGCTTTGATCACATGATGTGTGCTTAATGCATAAGCATAAAAAACTTTAGGCTGTATGTGATGCATAATTAGTTCTTAATGATAATAAGGTTTGATTGTATACGGCTTGTGTATATATAGTATTAAAAAAAGCGTTAAATGAAAAATCATATTCAGTAGAGTTTATTGTATTACATAATAGATACAAAGATTAATATGATACATTGGTATAAGAAGTTTTGAATATAATACAAATAGAAATGAAATCATAAAGTACAACAAGCACAACAATGAGAAGAAGATTTTTATAAGCATGTGAAGTGAGATAGTATTATAAGTTGAGTAATTGCAAAATATGCTTGAATTTTGATCGCAATGTTAGTATAAATAACTTTTGCAATCAAATGAAGATTATTCCTTGTAATAATTTGAGAATAAAAATATCCGTTAGATTGTACCCTATTTATGTTGAAGCATTTCATGAGAAATAAGAATGCATTTACCTCTCTCTTATCTTTGAGGACCTCTTCAAACAACCATTGAATAGTCTCATTATTCGATAAGAATAGTGATTATGACTGTTGGTAACATCCACAAAATTAGATTTAAAATTTGCCCCCTTTGTTTATGTGTCCACCATATCTATTAGCAAAGGATCCAACATATAGTAGAAAAGATCATAATTCCTATCAAATATCTTTGCTAAGTAATGAGAAACACTAACCAAATTTTAGTGGCACTAATCAATGGATCTCATTCTTTCAAAAGTTATGCCATCATTGTAACACCTCCAATTTTCAAACCAAAACCGCTAAAGAAATAAGGAAATGCGGGAGCTAAAATCGTTATTGAGGTGTTACCATCACATTGTGCAAGTAAACACCGTTGTTTCACTTACACTAGATGTAAGACTAATTTAAAATAAATACCAAACTAGTTCATTTATTAAAATAGTAACCACTTTGAAACCTATAATGATATTCGAAACATAATATATACATATATATATATATATATATATATATATATATATATATATATATAGAAGTTTCATGAACTCAATGGAAATAGAAATAATGAGTGTTTTACATCAATTACTTAAGAAGAAAATAGGAAACTTTGTAGTGCCATCATTCAATCTCTCAACCCATCCTATAAGCATGAATCTAATATCAAGAGTGGTTATGTACTACCTGCACAATGCTAGCTGCTCACCATTGCGTCAAAAATCCATTTAAAACATGTAGCAAGTTAGGTAGGAGAACAAACAACTAAGTAACCTATTATATAGAAGAAAATGATAATATATATAGACATAGTACATTAGACACAACCACATGAGTCAAATGATTAGACAATTATTAGTTTGCCTTTTATAAAGCCTCTTTAATTAGCTATTACAAACCTTTCAATGGAATTCATCGTAAGGATGCCATATCTAGGTTTATGTATAATAACACGGTATTTTTTTTTTCATGTGGATTGCACTCGTACAAGATGTTGAATATCTTTATACCAAAACTAGCACTGTACACAGAGACATAAATATTATGAAAGTAGAGTCACTTGGAAAGCGATCTGCTCAACATATGTTCACTAGGTGGCTAATCCTAACATTATGGCTAATATATTATTAATATAAGTCAAATGTTGTACTTTTATTGTATGAATGAAATTAATTTACTTTTCCAGGTTTATCAAATAATAATTATCCAACCAGTAAAATGGCTATTAGTATTGAGGGTAGTCTATCAATAGATAGGTTAGTTGTAGAACTAACAATTTAAAATTTCCAAATTATTTAGCCTATAGTTTAACCATGGGAAAGATCTAGTTAATTAATGAAATTAATTAGCCACATTTAATAATTAATTAAACTAGCAAATATAAAATATTATAGATAATATTCCCTTCCTATTAGCTTTTTAGTGGCATGGTGGAAGTTACACACATGGCTAGCCTAGCTTCCTGTAGTGCATGACCTATGAAGAGTTGATATACACAACCGAATACAACCTTGTAAAACTAATTAATCAATAATATCTACTACATAACCAAATTGAAATTAATAGTGGTGCAGTGTAGGCTAGCCTTCAAATCATGCACTAGACTAGTATAATTTCATGTCCCATCAACAAAAGTCTATTATTTCTTCTAAATCCGTTTCTTATATGCTTCTCAAAACTAATTGGTTAATCATGATCCAGTTAGAGGAGCCTATAAAATATGCAACCCCATATCCTCTGCATTAACCCTCGCAATTATTCCAAAGGATCGGAACATGCTCGGATGCTCCCAAGCATCAATGAAGAGCAACCAAGTTCTCCTTACTTGTTTGTCATTGCCTTGGAATACCTAAGTAGGATGTTTCAGTCTTTTTGGCTTAACCCTGGCTTCCATGGGCATCCTAAATGCAAAAGGTTAAAAACTGTTAATCTTGAATTTGCAGATGGCTTATTGGTCTTTTGTAGAGGGGATGTTGCTTATATTCAATTGTTAAAACGGCAGTTCCAATCTTATACAAACCTTTCAGGTTTGAAGATTAGCTTGGAAAAAAGGCATGTGTATTTTGGAGGTATTTCTCAGATTGTAAAGGACCAGATCCTTTCTATGCTGCAGTTCAGTGAGGGTACTATGCCTTTCAAGTACCTCGGGGTTCCATTAGACTCGAACAAGCTTTCCAATGCTAGTCTACTGGGACTGGTTGATAAGATCACTGGCAAGATGAAACATTGGTCCAATAGGCTGCTATCTTATGCCGGTAGAATTAAACTTTTACAATCAGTCATTTTTGGTATAACTATGTGCTGGAGTCAAGTCCTTGCATTGCCTAAGAATATTGTGGCCATTTGTTGAAGTTTTCTCAAGCATCTCCTAGTACAAAATCACTTGTTACATGGAAAACAGTGTGCCTACCTAAGAAGGAAGGCTGTTTAGGGTTGATTGATCCTCAATTATGAAACACTGCAGCATTGGGGTAGTAGATTTGGAACATAAGCAAGAATTAAGACTCTTTATGGATCAAATGGATCCATTCCTACTTTATTAAACATCAGAGCTTTGTTGATGCCTAGCTGCCTAGTACTACTTCTTGGTTGGTTCAAAGGATTTTTTCTTTGAGATCTATTGTTATGCCTTGGGTTGATCTTCAGATTGTTGGATACAAGTTCAAAGTGTCTGATTTATATGAGTTATTGAGACCCAAGGCTCCCAGGGTTCATTGGTGGAGAATAGTTTGGCATAACCCTTCTGCATCTTGACACAAAGCTATCTTCTAGTCGGAGGCTACCTAGTAAGGTGAATTTGGCTAAGTACATTCCTGCAATGGACACCACATGCTGTTTTTGTCCCCAAACTGAAACTATACAATATCTTGTGCTTGAATGCCCTTTAACAAATAATGTGTGGAGGCTAGCTAAGAGGACTTTGGGTGCTCGAAAGCTTTGTACTGACTAGCATAGGAATTGAATACAACATCTAGGAACCCAAGAGGATCTGTAGTAAAAGCACAATTGCTAAGAGCCTTGTTTGCCATAGGCTTATATGAAGTATGGAAGGTTAGGAATGATTGTTTGTTCTCTAATGTTCATTTTGAGTGGAAGAAGGTTGTTCATCGTGTAGTTTATGCTTTGTCCTTTGTTTACACCTAGATAGGGTCCAAGTTTGGTGGTTATTTGGGGTGTATATAGAGTTGAAATGAGCCGAGGTGTGTTGAATACTCCTAGGCTCAGGCTCGGCTTGACTCATTTAACTAAACAAATAAGCCGAGCCGAGCTTACGAGCCAAAGTCATAAAATGAACAGAGGCTCACATTTTTAAGCTTGAGCTTGGCTTATTCAACTAAACGAATGAGCCAAACTGAGTTTTTAACAAGCCGAATCAAGTTTTCAACGAGTTGAGCCAAGTCGAATACCGAGCTGACTCAGTTCATTTGCAGCCCTAGATGTATAGATGAGTTACATTCCCTTGCTTGTAATCTTCATTAATATTAATAATATTATTGTAACTTATACTAAAAAAAAGAGCAGCCAAGTTATGCATGGTACCAATTAAGCATGTAATATTGCATCGGATGTCTATTGTGGTGTAAAGTAGGTCCATAGTCTGGCCTAACTAAATTAGTAGGATTAAATACTCATATGAGGCAAGTAATTGAATTTGTTAATTTTTACCTACAATGGTCTACACCGTCCTCGCTCATTGAAGTATGACAATGGGTTGTTCTTCAAGTGCGAACGATGCATTGGTATTGATCTCTATTCTCTTTTTGATCCACAATTGTTGTGTGTTTTAGGATAGATTTATAGCGTATTTACCATTGTAGGAAGCTGTTAGGGTTACGGAAAATTAGATTTAACTAAAAAGGTAATTACTAAAATTTGCTAAGGGTACAATTTAAGTTAATAGGCTAAATCCCATTGGTCAAAAATCAATGTATTAGCTAACTCTATTGACTAGGTAAATTACCTTATAACTATTATTATTTATTGGAAATTTGTTGACTAACCCATTATTTTTTCTACTCATCAAAACATATCTTATATTATTATTTTTATCAGCGAGGTAATAATTCATGAAAATATTATTGATACTATGTCAAGAATAATAATTCAATCTACCTTACAATCACTTGTGAATAATAGTGTTAGATGAAAACGGATAATTTATGAATATAATTTAGGACCCTAACACTTTTCTTTTCTTTTTTTTTTTCATTTTTTCCCCCCTAACTTGGGGAATGTAGCAACAGCAGCAGCAGCAACAACAGTAATAATTATAGTTTAAAATATCATAAGAAAATAGCTTCTTAAGAAAACAATATCATATCAAGACTAGTGCTGGAAATATTTTAGAATGCATCCAAGAAATAATATTGTATGGAATTGTAATATTAAACGGGAAAAAGTTTCATAAAGCCTATTAATACCTTGTGAAAATAATTTTCTTTTAAACCTCTAATGTTAAAACTACAGGGTATTACATCCTATAAACCTCTAATGAAAATAATGGTCAATTTAGGTTAAAACTATTACTTCCTTAACAATGAACATTGTCCCCAAAGTCCACCAGAAATAAATACCAGGGAAGTATGGAAAAAAATAATTTGGAACATAAAGTGCAAAATTAATAGCTTTTTATAAGTGCACATTATTGAAGGAGGGTGCAAGGCAAAAAAACCTTAAGAAACCCCAAATGACATTTTTTCTCAAATGAGTTTTCCCCCCTTGAGAAATCATGACTGAGAAAATATTATGTCATCAAAAACATCAGGTATCTTATTAGTACCTCTTTTAGAAGGAACTTGTCTTTGTGGTTTCATTAAGCACCTACTCAAAAGGTATATATTTCATCACTACATGATGCTATAAAGTCAGTAGAAGACGAAGGAATGAAAGAAGAATGATGCCAAACTTGCTTATCAAGACGGAGGATGATTAGTGACAAGAATAGCATAACAACATGGCAATAATCGGAAGGAGAACATTAGCGATGAAGAATTAGGAACCACTAAGAAGGATCACAAGATGGGTTTCCTATGAGATGGACTGATGGTTCTTGATACAACTTATAATTATATGAAACCAAAATTAAAATGAGGGAGGGATGACAAATTTGCGTATAGTATGATCATAAATTAACGTCTAATTAACAATATTATAAGATGGACACAAGGGAATTCACGAGAACAAATGTCAATGAAATAATGGACATTTATAAACTGGATTGCCAATAAAAATGTTAATATTTCAGAATTACAAAAGCAAATCCACAAGATCACGCAAAAAATCCACAATAGGAATTGATAACACAATGAGTAAGAGACAATAAGAAGTGACATCCAAAGAATCTTTTGACAAGAATGTCTATATGTGAGATGTCTCTCCTTATGTGAGAGTTCTCCTTGTGAGGGGATTAATGGGTCATCTGATATGTTTAGGACTGGATTCTTAGATTCAATAGGAACAATGAGAGAGAATCGTGGAAAAAGGACTTAGAGAAACCTCAAGTTAGTAATTTTGTGCTTTTTTTTATCTTTATTTATTTTAATTTTTTTTGCGGAGGACGGCCCTTAAGATTTGGACAGCGGAGGATTTTGGAGTGAGGATGGTGGTTCATTAACCTACATTAATCAATGCCAATGTGTGTCATGTGGGGAAGTTCGTTGCTTTTGTTGTTGATGGACAAGAAATTAGGGGATACTATTATAGTTGTGAGATGCTTTGTAGATTTGTAGAGTGATTATTTGACAGATGTAACTACTATGGTAACTACTTAGTACTTACCATGTAAATTGCTAAGTTGCTGAGTGATGTGTTCAACTATCTACCAATTAATGTGAAAACCAAGGTTAGGTTACAATGGTAATTACCTAAAGAGAAAGTGTGGTAACTCCGTAGGGTAACTTTGCTTGGGAAGCTAACCAGATGGGTATTTGAGCTTTGGATGAGAGCATGTTGAGCCTGAATGTAGACCTGGAATTATGAGGCTTAACTGAGTCCTGTTGAGGCAAGGTGAGGTTGGTAGGGAAAGCTATCAGGTTTAGTTACAAGGCTTTATTGTGTAGTGAGCATGATTAGGCCTCGTCTTAGCATGGCCCTAGATTTGTAAATTTGGCTTAACCAATTTCGACTTCTAGTATACTACTTTTACTACTAATTATTATTTTTGCTATTATTATGACCTGTATTACTACCTTTTTTTTAATTTTTTTTAAAATATCTATACTTAAAGTATTTTACTAACAGCACTATTTAGTTTACTTTTACATTGAAAGTATGTTATTTACACGCAAGCTAATTGATGTGTGTCCACATATATTTGGACCTCCCCAAACCTTGTAAGTGACGGGACTGCTTTGTTGTTAATTATCAGTATTTTTATACTTTGCATTTGGCTGGTTATATATTGGTTCTTTTGGGTCAGCTAGTAATATATATTTAGTAGTATTGTATAAAAAAAATTTGATATTAGGTTGCTTAATAGTTTGCCATAAAGGTCCGCTAACTTTTTTTCTACAAAGTAGTTTACTTAATGGTATTATTTTGGCATATTATGTTTGAAAATCTGTGTGATAGTATCTTGAAGTTGTAAAAAAATAATAATTAGAGGGATCTAATTTATATAGAATTTACTTTAGTGATCTAATATGTAATTGGCTCATATTATATCTATCACTATACATAGTTCTTCATACTATGCCCTAAATTTCCCTCCTCCCAACTATCTCTTCTCCAAAAAAGCTTTTGATGGGTCATTTTGGAAACAATCTTCACTAGCTCCTAAGCAAATAGAGTTAAGGTTGTGTACCCCGTGGGCCCCCAGACCCTACCAATGGCGGAATCTGTATTGGGTTATCGTATATCTCGTCATTGACGTATTGATGATAATAGTAATAGTATTATCATGCTGGTTGTTTTCATGGGGAATGATTTGGGATAATGATAATGGTGAAATGATAGGTTTCATGGTCACCTTGCCTTTGCATTAACTTATACCAAGCTTTAAGTTGCTATCGGTTAGCATGTATTACATGTTACCTCAGCTTTCCATAGACATTCCCTTCGGTTTTTCCTTGTCATATTAAATTTAGCATTTTGGATGTGTCATAATGGCACGTTTTCTCCTGGATTGGGGTACTCTACGCTAGTTCCTAGTCAAATATTAAGACCTTGTGGTGGGAAGTGCAGCATTTTAATGCATTAATGCTGGTGAATGACCAAGTCCCTGGCTTAAATTTAATTCCATATTCTAGTTTTATAAATTGGGATTGGGATGAAGTTCTGATTGTCAGTTTACACCTCATCAGATGTATGCTGGGACAGTGCTGGTATTACTCATAACCTTGCTAGGAAGGGCGAGGCACTGGCTGTATCTGGTTTGGCAGATTACAGTGATGAGATAGATGTTATAGCTCCTGCTTACATTCTGAAGCAGATTTTCAAAATGCCATATTCTAAGGCTGGATTGTCAATTGCTGTTCATCGTATCGGAGAGACCCTTGTTCTGAATGCTGGGTATGTTTTTATTCTATCCTTCTCACTGTTTGGCGGTCTTGTTTTAGCATCCACATTATTATACATGCTGATATTTCTGTTGGTCTCAGGCCTGATGTGGAGGAGGGAGAAAGATTAGGAGGAAAAAAGCAGCCAAAAGGCTCTGATGAGTCTCTGTTCTCAAATTTTGCTATGCATTCAGTTAGAGTTGAGGCATGTGATTGTCCACCCTCTTATACTGTGCCAATGGGAAGGAAATCAAATTCCTCTGTTCTACCTGATATATCTGAGCCCAAGTCAAGCTCCTTTCAATCTTCTGGTGTTCATAGGAAGAATATTACGGAAGAAGCTAGATTCAACATGCCTTCTGACTATGCTGGAATCGAGTGTGATAATCTGTATTGGCAGAGTAAGAAAAATAGAAATGAAGGGCGGGATCCTGTCAAAAAGGCTTCACTTGTTGGTGAGAGGTCCAGGTGCTCAGTGAAGGAGTCCGAGAAGTATAGAAGAGGAGGAAATGATGAGTTTTTGAGTGTCTTATTCTGGCAGTTCCACAATTTTCGCATGCTACTTGGCAGTGACTTGCTATTATTTAGTAATGAAAAATATGCTGCTGTGAGTTTACATTTATGGGATGTTTCACGACAGGTATATAAGGATTATGCTTCAATATCGTCCTTAGTTTTACTCATTGCAGTTGCACCGACCGTCTTTCTCTCTTTTGCCCTTGTTGCAGGTTACTCCAATGACTTGGCTGGAAGCCTGGTTAGATAATTTTATGGCAAGCGTTCCAGAACTGGCCATCTGTTACCATCAGAATGGTGTTGTCCAAGGTTATGAATTACTGAAAACAAATGAAATTTTGCTGAAAGGCAAATCTGAGGATGGTACCCTTGCTTTTTATCCCTATGTTGTTCAGAAGAATGGGCTCTCTGTGCTGAGATTTCTTCAGGAAAATTGCAAGCGAGATCCAGGGGCTTATTGGGTACCCTTCAGCCTTATCTCCTGTAAATATTTTTTGTTAGCTTTACTTGATGTTAGATATGTGAATGGATCTTTTTTTTATCTTTTTCTATATTTTCAATGCTTGCAGCTGTATAAAAGTGCTGGAGAAGATGTTATTCAACTTTTTGATCTTTCTGTTATTCCAGAAGACCGGCCATCTGATAACTGTGATGATAGCTCAGGCTCCTTGCCAGGTCTAATCCGGAGAGGAAGGACTGAATGTTTATTGTCTCTGGGTGTACTCCTCTATCGTGCTGCCCATAGACTTTCACTTTCCATGGTCTGGAAAATTAAAGTTGTCCTTTGTCTCCTAAATGAGTCCTTTGTGATAATCAACTGATTTGTTGGTATTAATTTTGCTGCAGGTTCCCAATAGTAGGGCTAGGTGTGCTAGATTTTTCAGAAAATGTTTTGAACTCCTGGATGAGCCAGATCATCTGGTAAAAACTATTCCTGAACTCATGTCAGACAAAAAAAAAACTTTAGCTTTCATAATTCTTTCTACCTAGAATTATGCTATAATCCTTGCATTGATGAATTTGTTCTGAATAGATTATCCGTGCACTGGTCCATGAACAATATGCACGGCTTATCTTAAATAATGATGAGGTAGACGCAAGTGCTGAAGCTGTTCGTTGGGAATCTGAAATTGTTGTAACTGATATAGAAGAAGAATCAATGGACATTATCAGTGTAATATCTGAATCAACTGGTGATGGATCATATATCATTGAAGAGGGAAAAACATGTAGAGATTTTGATGATCCTGAGGATCCAATTTCAAGTATATCTGTAGAATTTAATCTGAAGAGTGATGCATTTGATCCCAGAAGTTTTATGCCAGTAGATATCACAGAATCCAAAAGATCAGGTGAAAATCTCCAACATGATGGATGCAACGGAAACTTAGCTGTTTGTAACATACCATCAACTTTTGCTCGCACAATCGAAGCCATCTCTGATCCAATTTCTTCTAAGCTTGCTGCTGTACATCATGTTTCCCAAGCTATAAAATCATTGAGATGGAAGCGCCAACTACAGGGCACTGAAGAAGAGCCACCGGATGTTGATGATGATGCTGATTGTCAGTTGCCAAGTTTTTCCACATGTGCATGTGGAAACCCTGACTGCATTGAAGTTTGTGACATTAGAGAATGGCTTTCATCATCAAAGCTGGACCATAAGTTGTGGAAGCTCGTCCTTTTGCTTGGCGAATCTTATCTGGCCCTCTCGGAGGCCTACAAGGAGGATGGCCAGTTACTTCAAGCTTTGAAAGTGGTGGAGATTGCATGTTCTGTTTATGGATCAGTACCACAGCATTTAGATGACTCACGATTTTTTTCATCTATGTTTAGCTTTCCAGCATCCTGGCCAAGACTCAGTAATGAACATGGGACTTGCATCTATAATGATTGTGTTACCCCTGAAAATTTCTCTTCTATCTACTTCTTTTGGGCCAAAGCTTGGATGTTGGTGGGTGATATGCAAGTCGAGTTCTATATGATGCAGGATGTAGAAATCTCTGGGCTATCAAGAAAAAAACCTTCTGGTGGAGAGTTGAGGATGTCATCTGAAGTTGTGGAAGAACTCATAAGACTGAAGAAGAAGCTGAGTCAGGATAGTGAAAACTGTAGCATATGCTCCTTGATAAATTGCAGCTGCCAGAGCGATAGAGCTAGCAGTGGCAACAGTGCTAGTAGCAGCAATAGTACTTCCCAGGCGTTGATTCCTGGAAGAAGACAGATCAAAAGATCATCTGCTAGAAATGCTGCTGCTTCAGTTTCTGGAAACCTTAAAGATGAGAGTGGAAGTCTATTGCGGAATAAAGATGAAGGGCCATCTGTTAAAGGATCCATCTCCATTAAAGATGAGAATGACAGAAATACATCTTCTCCAATGACATTAGAAAAAGAAGAATGCGTTCTGAGCTTTAGTGATGAAGAATCAAAAATGGAGGTCCCAGTTGAAAATACCTCAAAAGGATATCAGAAGGTGAGAAGCGGTGGAATTTTTCAGTACCTACGAGGTCCTGTTGGTGCTGGCGATGAAATTCTTTCAGCGGCCTTGAGTTGTTATGAAGAAGCTAGAAAAGCCGTAAATGGACTTCCTACTGGTTTGGTAGAAGTGAAATCTGTCTTTAAAAAGATAGGATGGGTCTGCAATGAACTTGGAAGAAACAGGCTCGAGAAAAAGGATCTTCCTGGAGCTGAGCTTGTATTTTCTAATGCTATTGATGCATTTAAGGAAGTATCTGACCATGCAAATATAATTCTCATCAACTGTAATTTAGGTCATGGCAGACGAGCTCTGGCTGAAGAATTGGTGTCAAAGATGGAATATTTCAAAGCTAATTCAATCTTCCGCAATGCATACGAGCAAGCTTTGGAGACTGCTAAAATGGAATATAATAAGTCGCTTAGATTTTATGGTGCAGCTAAATCTGAGCTTGACACAACTCCAGATGGAGCTTGTGATGTCTCAGTAGGCCTTAGAAATGAGGTTTATACCCAGTTTGCTCATACTTATTTGAGACTGGGCATGCTGTTGGCGAGAGAAGACACAGTTGCAGCAATTTATGGATATGGTGCCTTGGATGAAATAGCTGTGGAATTTGACAATCCTAGCGACACAAGAAACAAGAAAGAAATCAGAAAACATGAGATCTCAGCTAATGATGCTATCAGAGAGGCTTTGTCTGTTTATGAATCGTTAGGTGAACTAAGACGGCAGGAAGCATCTTTTGCTTATTTTCAGCTTGCTTGTTATCAACGAGATTGCTGTTTGAAGTTTTTGGATTCTAATCATAGAAGCAAAACTTTGGCTAAAGGTGAAAGTAGTGTCGCTAAAAGAGTCAAGCAGTATGCCTCCTTAGCTCAGAGGAACTGGCTGAAGTCAATGGAGTTCTACACCTCAAAGACGCATCATGTCATGTACATCACCATCTTGATTGAAAGATCGGCACTTTTCATTAGCCTTTCTAGTTATTTTCATTCTCACATGGTAAGTTTGCCATTATAATTTTCTATCCAGTCTGTCTGAACCTGATGGTGTCTTTTTGAAATAACTGCGTGGTTTATTGCTGTATTTGAGACTTCTCAATTAATGACTTGATCCTACAAATTAAGCATAAACTAGTAACCCCTAGCTCCTTCCTCACCTGCATTATCTGTTTGAATATCAATGTCTTAGCTATTCCACATTTCAGTAATATTGTACTAGCTCCTTAATTATCATATGCACTACATTGAGAACTGGGAGTGGTTCTTTCATAGCGAAACTAATTCTGATATTCAGATTTAGTGCTTCTCCTGTTCCGAGATCTTAACTATTTGCTATTGCAAGTGGTTTAAACTGACAAAAATCAGTGTAGCATTTGTCTTACAAAAAGTTTATAAGGTAAGGCGACAATGTTCTCCTCACTTAATTGCACCTCTAAAATAGTGAGGATGCTTAATGCCTTTACTTGTTGTTTGGTCCATGTGGGGGGAAGGCTCTTGGAGTGTTGATGCCCTCAAGATTTTAAGATGGTGCCGAATAGATTTCTTTGATATGCATTCCTTTAGGCCCATGCTGGTGTGTTTTTGTGTGCTGGGCATTTTATGGATAACTATAACACAATCAATAATAACTTGTGGAGTGTTTTAAATTGTCTGTTTTGAGGAGCTGCAATTGTCAGGGCAAAGTAACGTAGTGCTTTTTTCTTTGTGGTTGTGGTGGTGTTTGGGGAAGAGAGATATGTGATGACCCTACTATTAGTACATTGAGAAGCCTGATACAATCCAATTATGAAAAAGACCAGATTATGAAATTAGGCACCGGGAATAATAATGCCATGACATTGCAGGTGTGATACGGTTTCAACTTCATGGAAAAGACTAATGAAATTGCTTTGATTTTTTTAAAAAATTTTTTTGTAAAAAATAATTAGTTTTTGAATGATATGCTGTGAGTTTATGTTTCTTGTGGTGTTTGACTACTTGTCATATGTTTCTTCTTCCTTCTTTTCCTCCAGATGCTCGAAAATGCTTTATCCTGCCTGCTTGAAGGCCGCCATATATGCGAAGAAACTTGTTCAGATGCTTATTCTGAGGTATACTCTAAATTCTGGAGTCAGCTGCAGATGCTGCTGAAGAAGATGCTAGCCTCAACGCTTGCAGGCTCAAACAAGTCAAATTCTACATCTCAGTCTACTTCCTCAAGGAAATCAGGAGATGCAGACAAGCTGAGGGAACTTTACAAGGTGTCACTGGTATCTAATGATTTCAGCCAATTGTGTGCTATGCACAATCTGTGGACATCATAATAGAAGGGATGCACTTCCAGTTGCCCCTAGATGCGTGATGCTACTATATCGAAGAATTACCTATGTAACATCGTGATGATTTTGTTCCTCCACATTCACAATTGTTGGAATTTCGGCTACATGATCGTTATGCAGTGCTTCATTGACCTTACATTTTGCATTGTGCTCTCCTTATACTTTTTTACTTGCCTGCGGCTGGGGCTTTGGTATTCTCAGAAGATCATTCTAGGGTTAGCGTAATTTTTATCATATGAAAGTTGTAGCAATATGTACATTTTGTTATTTATTTCAGGACGGGAGAACACTGTACTCTTTTAGTTACGGGTGAATAAATTATGACCTAAATATTCTTTTTTTGGGGCTCGAGGGACGCGCTGTCATGTTGCACAATTTTGAAGACAGGTATGCTAATCATAATTTGATAGGCAATATGTAAATCATGTGCGCTAGTTTTGATAGGCAAAATATAACCATACGAATCGGTCCAATTCTTCTCCCACATGACAACAATTTAGAATGGTGTCAGTAATATGCTGAGCAACATTGATGGGAGAAGTTTGGATGATAGGAACTTTGTGCTTGGGTATATAATTTCTCTTCTCTCTTCTACTTTTTTTTTTCAATTTTATTCTATAGAATTAACTTATATACTATAGAGTGATTAGTTTAGAATATTTTATTGCAGTGCTATATTTTAATTTATTCAACTCATTCTTCAGCTAAATCAATGCATACAGATTTTTACTTTGGGCTCCACTAGTCATATTGGGATTGACCAATGTGAATATACATGACTTCAAGCAATTAGATATAGGAAATAAAAGATTTATTAGAGAAAAAAAAACTACATTCAGATGATCTTTATTATGCATAAAGACCAAGATAATACAAGGAGTGATCAAAAATCATTATCACAAGATCTTTAAAGAACACATGTTTTCTCTTAAAGAACTAATTTTAAATCTATCTATTTCAACAAGGATAATAATAACTCTATAGACCTAGGATAATCTAATGGATGAAAATAGATATGTATAACACTATGGGATGATGTGTATCAAAGCAAGTTTGAAGCAATGAGAAACCCTGTTGATACTAGTTTGGGGACCAACACATGACCTCCATGTCATCATTGACACGACTGCACTAATTGACACGAGTCTCCTTCGCGAACACTCTTAGCCTTACTTTCAACATGACAACCCACATTTCTTGTTCATGTCTATCAACATTGGTCCCTAGCGATGTCAAATCTAGGCCTCATTTCACTATGTAATTCTTTCACACATTCACATGGTCATGTGCCAACTGATATATCTGATGAACAATGTTTGAATCACTCTAAGACATCTACACATAGTCATCCATTCTACCCAAACATATCAAATATGAGTTACACACTCACATTCTTGACCTTGATGTAATATCATAGACAAATAGTAGTAGGAACACATGATCTTTTGAAAAACTCCTTCGCTCCAAAGGGCCGCATGGCATATGAACACAAGCTAAGTTTGACTTTCACTCAAACTTTTACACAAGAAATGGTTTCGTTAGCACACCCACTAGATCATCTCAAAAAACTAAACCTTGTTCCAACCTAGCTTCACAAGCTAAACAACATTTTCATATTCACCTACCACAGCGAATCACACAAACTTAGAACCTCTAAGGTACCACGCTAGCACAACTAATGCACCTTTAGTCATTATGATCACCACTAAAACCAGTGTACACAAAAGCACTAAATGACTTAGTCAACTTTCCATACTCCATGCAAGCTAATGTTCCTAGCTAGTATGACTCTATAGGACTCACCTCATGTCTTCTCACAACACCCACAATTTGAGTAATGTCATGTTTGATACCAACAACAATGTACATCAAGCATATCACAACTCTAAAGTATGTAAATATGGATCTGGAGACCACCTCAACGTCAATATCATACCTCAAGGCATAATTAGCATTAGCAATAATATCCTCTTAGTTTATACTAGCTTCAACAGACTTATACTACTATCTATAGTATATAAGACAGAACCACCAAACTCTTTAAAGCATCAGCAACGTGAGCCTTCACCTACTTCCTTGACTCCTCCACCTCAGAAGAATCCATATCATCCACATCAACTACAACCTCCACCACATCCAAACCACCCTATATATCTCTAATCCATACTTCCTTAGAAAATAAGTAGAAATCTTAGTCTCAAAAAGGTGTTCAAACTCACATAAGGTATCAAAAACAAATTTGGATGTATTTATAATATCCTAACATTTTCTAACCCCAATTTATAAGTGATTAGCTTCTTAATCCTCCCTTTCCTTAATCATTGCTAAATTATATCATATTAACCCCTAAACCTTCCATTTTTCCCTTTACCCTTTAAATCACTAGTTTTGAATTTAACTAAACGATGATCGACCAAGCATTGCCTTCCATCAAACAACCAATACTGTTCTAGACCCATCCATTATAGGCATCCAACATTGTAGTTAATCGACTAACTAGCCTTACCTGATCGATTGGAGATGAGCGATTATCACTGCTCTTTTTCTTTCTTCTTTTGACTCCACACCAATTCATATACCTAATAGTTTTTTATTTGTGGGCTTCTAAATTAATTCCATAACTTTCTCTAATTTTTCATAAATTTTGGAAATTATTTTAATATTTTTTCTATTTTAACCATTTATTAAACTTTCTACTTTACCTAAATCCTTTTAATTGTTTTTGACTCTTCAAGGTCATTGTTAACCACAAAAATGACCCTTGTACTCCTTTTGATTAGCTCTTGCTTATCCTTACTCATTCAAAAATATTTTTAGCCATAATCTAATTAGCTTTCACCTCAACCATTCTTTTGCTCATTCTTACACCACCCCACCCTTTCTCCCACATTCCACCACATTAACGCCTTGTAAGAAATACCTTGTAATATGATATTCCTTCTCTCTAGTTTCCTTGGTCAAAAATCATAAGGGATTATTCCCTTTGGTTTCTCAATTTTACACTTAGCCATTTTTTTATCATTCTTCCACCTTTGTTCCTTCCATTATCCTCTCACACTTTCTTTATTCTTGAGGTTGTTCTTGTTCTTACCCATTTTTCTTGAATATACCAATCCATATTTCTTCTCTATTCCTACATTATTCTTCCACATTTAATTCTTAATTCTTAAATGTTAGTCTATTAACTTTTTTTGTGAAGCAAAAAAGGATTAAGGTGGTAGATTGTGAAGTTGCTCATCTTGTTTTCTCAAGCCTTCATTTTTGAAATATAAGGGGTTTTCCCTCCTCATTTTTGATTCTCATTCGTTCATTCTTAATCCATTTGTTATATTATTGATATCTAATTCCATGGTTAATTTATTAGGTGATCTTAAGCTGATGATTAGGAGTAATTTTACTAATAGGCTGATGTAACATTTGGTAAGGATACACAGTTTTGAATTAGGGATTTCAATGATTGCATGTTATTTTTATTAAATGCTATGTTAAAATTTTTTATTCTTGTGAATCATGATTTTGGATTTCTTTTTCTTATGGCTTATATTCACATGTTATTCATGATTTCATATATGTTATGCAATTTTATGATTTTATGTGAAAAATATGTCATGTTAGTCTATGCTCGACCATGTTCTTAAATTCCAAGCATGGTCTTGTAACTTTTTTATTTTTATTTTTATTTATTAAGAATGAGTTTGAGTGCATTAATTTATCATTAAATCTATGTGTTGAAGAATTAGATTGATGTAGGTGTATTTTGGTGGTTAAGGATTAAAGTGGTTCAACCTTAGGCGAATTTTAGTGTCTTGGGATGTTTTAATTAAGGCGAATTAAATAATTGGAATGATGATAAAATATGGGAGATTATGCGAGAATTTGGTTAAGTTTGGCGAAACATAGAATTTGGCAGATTTGGTGCTATTTTTGGTCATAAGGGCATTTAGGTCAAATTTGTGAGTTTTGTGGAAAATAAGTATATCATTGTATTCATTGAGATTTTTACATAAAATTAGACATATAATATGATAAGGTTTGTTGGAGTATGATATAAGCTATATTCATAAGAAATTTGAGGCATTTAGGTGACATATGGGTATTTTGATCAACTGGGATTAATTATGGAAAATTAAGGTTGTGTAAGTGTTATTAGGTTAAAATGTGATAATTGTGATATGTGATTATTTTGGGTTTAATATGGTTATCACGAGTATTAATATTATGTGGAAATGACTTGAATGATCTTAGAAACTCTATGTGTATAATTGGTAATTTATGTGTAAAATATTGGAGTTTAATCCTTACTTTTAGATATGATACTTCGTATAATATATTGGAGTGTTGTATCAATTTTGGTGAGTTGATATGTTTTATTAATAAAGTTATGAGTGGTTTATGAATTAGGGTTTCGTGAGGAAGTTTGGTCTTTTTATTTAGATAATATCTTCTATTGTTCTTCTTATCTTGCTTTATGCTTTGTCATTACTTCATATGATTATAAGTTATTTTATTTGGTTAGCCATGATGCATTTATAAGCATTGTAACTAATAATTTTTTTTAGAATGAATTCAATAATACTCTATATTTTATGTAAAAATGATAAATAATATCCCATGTAATAAGGCATGTGCAATATAAGGAAATTGTTATAATGATATTAATCCAAGTGATGCATCGATATGTGCTAAGTATTGATTTGAATTAATAAGATATTAATAATTAAAGTGGAATATCACATGAGTTAGGATCAAGTGTTTCCAAAGGTTGTAACTAATTAAAAGAAACTATTTTGGTCCTAATGAAATCAGAAGACCCTAATATACTTTATACCAGTCCAATCCACTAGACTATAGGGGGGTATGAGTACTTTAGGATTAATGGCTTACTAGTGACCTAAGTGTGTTTTGCCCTAGATGTGAGATTATTTGTGAGGTTGATTATCTTTCTTCTATCTACAAGGTACATAGGAGAGTATATGATATGAATGGTTTGTTGGTGTTTATGTGACTAAGTGAATGAAATATTTCTACCACCTAATATTGAACCCTACTATGCTTTTCTCTTTAATTATCTTATAGCATGAGCATATATGCAAGTATAATTAAATATGTGTGCCTTAGTTTATTGATGTGCATTGTTACCTGACTCCATATATCGCATACTTATCATTCTTTTTTGTATTGCTCAATCCCATGAGTTGATGCCACCTTGTGTTACAGGTATTTCATGAATTGATGCTCTTGATGTGGTTGCCAATAGTGAGTGATTACTTGGGTTGATATAGCACAAGGTTATCCTGATCTCTCTCTCTCTCTCATCTCTATTTTTTCTCCCCTTTTTCATAATCTTATATCTCCATGGGATTAAGGGATTCCCACATTTAATTCTTAGATAAAATTTTACTTTCTAACCTTGCACTTAACATATATTGGGTATGTGGAGTACTTTTTATATGTTAGATGCAGGGTACCACACATTATTATTATTATTATTATTATTATTATTATTATTATTATTATATTCCTTCCACAAAATAAATTTTTTCACTAGTAAAAATGGGGGTGTTAGGTTACTCAAGATGAACCCCTTCTCTTCACCTATGCTCATGCCACTCTTATATCTTAATTATATCTACCTAAAACTAGCAACATTTGAGTCAGATGTCCTCAATGTTACCCTAACTGTACCTTCAGTAGTAGTGTCAGCAAACTTATACAATGTCCTAAACTTCTTGCTTACAATCATTACTACAATCCCTTTAGCAACCTTCAATGTATCATTCTTAATGACACATATATACCCCTTATTATCTAAGGAGATATAAGAAATCAAGATCTTGGTCATCTTAGAAACATAATGAATATTATATAATGTTCATACCATACCATCATGCATCCTCACCTTCATAGTCCTAATCCCAATAACTTTGCATGAGCACCATTACCTAAGATAATAACTCCACCTCAAGCTATGTCATTTGGTTGGAGCTAGATTCTATTGAGACTAACATGATAAGTGCATCTAGAATCTCCTTATACCAGTTAATCCATTCTATCTATATGTGGCAGTTAGTACATTACCATCACCTTCATCTTAAGCTATAACATCATCATTCTCTTAATTAGATGTATCGACATATTTATTTGAAGATTTTCTATTAGGAAAGTATTTCCTAATATGAAGTTTCTAATGACAACCATGAGAGATAACATTATTAAACCTATTAATCTTCTATTTGGACTTCTTTTTATCATTAAGCCCCTTTACTACAAGACCCTCACTGTGTGAATCAATTGAATGTCCTCTAGTCAATTAATTCTCAATCAATTCCAGTTGTAGTAGGCCATTTATGATATCCTCAACAACTAATTCATCCTTATCATATAAAATAGTCTCATGAAAATGCTTATAATCAAGAGGTAAAGAGTACAACAAGTTAATAGCCAAATCATCCTTATCCAATTTGACATCTATTCCACGGATCCATAATAATATATTCAAATTCAACAAGATGAGATTTAAGAGATTGTCCCTCACCTAGCTTCAATTCATGTGACTTACTATTTAACAACAAACAATTCATAATAGACTTTATCATGTAGGGAGATTCCAACTTGAGCCATAATGCAAATATAATTATCTATTTCACAACTTCTTGCAAGATATCGTTAGATAGACATAGTTGTATAGTAGAGAGGGTCTTTAAATTGATATCGTCAAAATTTTCCTCAGTCACCAATACATGCTTCTACACCTTCCTAGGTAAAGCCTTCTCCAATCTATTTATAAATAAGATCGAATTCATCTTCAACTTCCATAAGGTAAAGTTTACGAAAAAAAAATCTTTCTATATCAAATTTGTGTTGACACCATACTATTACACTCTAATCACAAATTCAAGAAGTCCAAACACAAATCTAAGCTCTAATATTAGCTTTTTGGGGATCAGCCAAGGTGAATTGATCAGAATTCAATTGATCATATATAGGAGTTGCAAGGCTTATTAGAGAAAACAATAAGAAACATAATTGGGAAACTAAATGATCTTTATTATGCATAAATATTCTAGAGAACAATAGAATATAAAGATCAATAAACAATCCTTACCACAATATCTCTCAAGAACACAAGTTCTCTCTCGATGAACTAGTTTTAGATTTCTCTCCCTTTCTCTAGACAAGGAGAACAATGACTTTAATTTTAATCCCCAAAAATTTTAAAAATCTATAATTTAATAAATAATTTTTATTTGGGATAAATTAACTTTTAAAATGATTAAATTTAATTATTTTATGGATTTTTGAGTATATAAAATTGGATAGGAATATTTAATAAATTAAAATAAATATTTTATTATTTTATCATACTCATTTTATTAGATTAAATTTTCAAACCAATATTTTTCCTAAAATTGACCTTTTTTAAAACCCATATATTTAATTATATTAAATGAAATTATTAAATAAATTTATTTTCTAAAAATATTATATTATATTATATTATTTTATAAATTAAATTATTTTATTTTCCTTATTTTCCCATTTTCCTTTTCTTTCTCCTTTTTGCTCATTTCTTTCTTTTTCCTTTTTTCTTTCCTTCGGGCCGCTAGGCAGGCCTGCCCTCCCTCTCCTCACGCCTAGGCCGCCAACCCAATTCCTCCCCTCCTCTCCTTCTCCCGCTCAGTAACGCAACCCACCTCTTCTTTTCATTTCCTTCCTTCTCCCCGTAACCAGCCCATCCCAGCCATTTTTCTTTCTCCCTTTCCCCCGATCGGGTCAGCCCACACATGCTTTTCTTTCTTTCACCGCCTGCACCTCCCTCTTCTTCTTCTTCTTCTTCTTCCTTTTTTTGTCATCCATGCCCGACCACCCAGAGCATGGACGGCCAACCGCCCTACACGCAACCTACATCCTCCCTGCCACCATTGCAACTCTCCCACTCTCTCTCCCCATCCCTTTCATCCCCATTTCGGACCCAACCAACCCTAAACCCCCAGCCCGCATGCCACTTTCTTTCCTCTTCTTCCCTTACCTCTCCCTGCCACCTGACCACCTCCTTGCCACCCTACAACATGCCACATGATCGAGTCGTCTGCCCCTCACTTCTCCCTTTATTTTTCTTCCCCTCAACAGATCCTTCCTACCCTATTCTTGATCTCCCTTACCTTCCCTTGATCACCTCCTCTCTTTTTTCTTCTCCTTTTATCCCAACCCCTTATTTTTGCACCGCTGCCCCATTCCGTCGCTTCCACCGCGGCAAAAACCATCTACACCACCTTCTGCCACCTCTACCTCATCGCTGCACCACCACAATATGCCCCGAGCCACCCTGTAGCCCCCTTCTTCCTCCCCTCTTCTTTTTCTTCTTTCTTGACAACCACCCTGCACCTCCTACTTTCGCCACCGTACTGTTGTCTCTTCCGCCACTTGAACCACCAAACCACTCCCTACAATCTTCCCTACCACCCCCACACCTCCTTTGGCCGAAACCAACACTTGCAGTCCCTTATTTTCCTCCTCCCTTTTCCTTCCTTCTCAACCCCTCAACCTTGGAATCCACCTTCGCAATCGCCGCTCTTTGCCGCCAACAACCTATCCCTTACCACCACCTACACCCCTCTTCACCAATGCACCTTTCCCTTGCCCTAAATCCTCCCCCACCTGCCCTCTTTCCAAGCCCCAAAACCCTAACCCGAAAACACCCCCTTCCTTTCTTCCACCACCTTCGACCCCTTCCAACCCTTATTTTGCATGCAACTCATGCTGCATAAGCAGGATGAGTTGCTACATGCCTGAGTTTAATTTAGTTAATAAATTTTAAGGTATAATAATATTTAAGTTAACTATTTCACTAATTAAGTTTTATAAAGTCTTATGCTTTGGTTTTATCATTTCTAATATGATAAATATTGATATTATTTTTAGTTATTGGTTTTATTAATCAAAGCTTGAATCTTTAATGGGGATACCGGTAATGTTCTATCTTTGTGAGAATTAATGTAGTCGTTAAACCCCACTTAAATTCATGTATAAGCATATGTTAGCACATTAGGGTTTTAATATGTTGTTATGCATAATATATGTTGTTTAATATAATATATATACATACACACACACACACACACACACACACACACACACACACACACACACACACACACATATATATATATATATTGCTTGTATTGATTGATAAATAGGAAAGCATGCTAGTTTATGTGTAATGTGTAGAAATAATGCTTAAGGAATAAGTTTGATTATTAATGGAAATGTTAAGTACTTATCCATGATGCATTATGTTATTGTTACCATTAATGCATGAATAATATTATTGTGAGCCCTAGGGGTATTTTAGTAATGTGTCTTGTGCAAGAATGTGGCCTAATATGTGTGGGTGTTGATGAGTATTATGTTGAAATATAATAGTTGGTGGAATTTGATGATGAGAATGGAGAATTAATATTAATATTCATGTAGTGATGATAATTTAGCAAAAGTGGGGTAATAAAAGGGTAAAATGGTAATTTTGGAAGTAAACGGTCAAATGGTAATTTGTAAGTAAAAGGATAAAATGGTAATTTTGTAAGTAAAAGGGGTAAAATGGTAATTATAATAATGGAGAAGGATAAAATGGTAGTTATAATAATGGAGAAGGGTAAAATGATAATTATGATAATGGAGAAGGGTAATTTGGTAATTTAACCAACTAAAGAGTAATTTGGTAACTATGATAATGGAGAAGGGCAATATGGTAATTATGATAATGGAGAAGGGCAATTTGGTAATTTAACCAACTAAAGGGCAATTCGGTAATTATGATAATAGAGAAGATATTTATGAGTACCGGTCTACCGGATATAATAGTGGCCTAGGAGCGTGCTGCCCTAAAAGATGATTTTGAGTACCGATCCACTGGATATAATAGTAGCCTAAGAGCATGTTTCCCTACATGATGTTTATACGTATTATGGTCCACCGGCTATAATAGTAGGGGATCCCAAGTGTGGATGTGAAAAAATTATGAAAAATAGTAATCACTTATAGTGGAACACCATGTGAGTTGGGGATAGACCGGTCTACTGACGAGTAATAGTGGCCATGAGTGTTTTGCCTTGGAGATCGATCCACCGGTAATAATAATGGTCAGAAGCATTTTGCCCTATATGTATTTTGGTCCACCGGCTATATGAAATACCCCAAAAACCCTAATTTAGGAAATCATGGCCGAATAGGGAATTATTAGAAAATTAATTAAAATAAACTACTTTTAGTGAGATAAAGGGGAATTAAGTAGGATAAATCAAGAAGGAATTTATAAGTGTGTAAATAGGAGGAATTGTGGTATTTTAAGTTAATTAAGGTTTTTATTTTAGAAATTTATTAAATACATTAATTTATTTAAAATAGGAAGGAAAAAATAGTTTCAAATTAATATAAAATTTATAAATAATTTAATTAGAGAAAATTAAAGTGTTTTGTTAATTAAAATGGAATTTAAGAAAATTATTCCAAAAATCCCAAAATTAACCTAAAAATAGAATTTAACCATTGTTTTGATAATTATATTTTATTAAATACCCCAAATTATCCAATTATACTAATTAAGCCAACCACTAATTTTTCCTCTTTTTTCCTTTTTCCTTTTTCTCCCTCCTTTTTCCTTTTTCTTTCTTCCCCTCCTCTTCCTTATTTTTCCCGGCCTGGGCCGACCTGCTGGCCCAACACCCTTGCGCGGCCCAGCTCCCCAACGCACGCCCCTTTTCCTTTTCTCCCGGCCGGTTCGGCCGCCCCACTTCTTTCTTTCTTTTCTTCTTTCCCCGCTGAACCGCCGGTCCGCCCCACCCGTACTTCGTCTTCAACCTTCAGCCGCCTGCAACCCGAGATTTTCGCCGGAGAAGGAAGCTTCAACGCCACGCCATTAGCTCCCGTCTTTTCGTCCTGCTCATCCTCGTTGTCTCCCTTGTAGATTGGACTAATCGATCCGGTCTTTCCCCGCACGAAACCTCTCTCTCTCTCTCCCCGACGAGTCTCGGTCTGCAACTGCAGACCTGCACCGGTCAGCCTCGTCGTACACGCATCCACCTAACCTCCGACCCTCCCTCGCATCCTTGTCATTTTCCTTCCCCGTTTGGCCTATAAATAGCCCCGAAGACCGCCTTGATCGGGTTCGAAATTTGGAACCCAGAAAACTAGAGCCGCACACCGCACCACCTTTAGCCGCCCTTTCCTCCGCCTTCGGCCACCGTTGCCGCCTGCCCGCGCCACCAACATTCTCCCTGCACCTCCCTCTGCACAACCAGACTACTAGCTCCCCTTGCCTTGTCTCGCACAAGTCACCTTGGCCGCGCGAAGTTGCCCTCCCGAAACAACCTTTCGACCCCTGGCGCCACCTTCGTGCCGCCGGCGCCGCCTCCACCGCCACTACCCCCCAAATCAACCAGCGGTTCCTGCTCTACCACTCTACACCTCCACTTTCCCCTACTTCCCTCTTCCCTAGCCTCCATCTCCACTTCCTCCTTTTCTCCCTCCCTCCGCCGCTGCCGCCGCTGCTTCCGCCGCCACCTCAGCCAGGTTGACCCAAAATTCTTGGACAGCCGAACCCTAGACCCTAGATAATAAAAGTGTAATAAATTTTAATACCATTAACCAACATTATTAATGATATGGTAATCAACATTATTAATACTACTACCCTAATCCCTATTATTACTACCCCTATTATTGTTCTTAGGAAATTCTAATTAATGGTGTTAAGCAATACAAGACCCTAATAAAAGTTATTATTATTATTAATGTTGCTAGTATTATTATTATTATTATTATTATTATTATTATTATTATTATTATTATTATTATCTTTACTATTATTATCTTTATTATTATCGTTACTATTATGATTACTATTATTATTATTGTTATTATTATTATTATTAGTACTATTATCATTATTATTGTTACTATTAGTATTATTATTATCACTATTATTACTATTATTATTCTCATTGTTATTATTTTGCTATTAGTGTTATTATTGTTATTAATATTATTATTATCAGTATTACTATCATTAGTACTATTATTGTCATTATTATTATTATTATTATTATTATTATTATTATTATTATCTTTACTATTTTTATTATCAACATTACTATTATGGTTGTTATTATTATTATTATTATTACTATCATTATTATTATTATCATTATTATCCTTATTATTATTATATTATTATTATCCTTGTTATTATTTTGTTGTTGTTGTTGTTAACGCATTTATTATTTTATCGATTATTACCATCGTTATTATCCTTAACGTTATACTTTAATATTATTATCTTAGTATTTTTGTTATGCCTAGTATTGCCACAACTATTGTATTGTTATTATTATTATTGTAATTATTATTATGGGTATTGTTATTTTACTATCATTATCGCCATCATTACTATTATTATTGCTATGGTTAATACTAGTGTCATTATGTTATCTTTCTAACTATTATTGTTATCGCTATTATTCCTATTAGTATTATTTCTAGTACTCTTACTATCATTTATATTATTACTATTATTATTATTATTATTGTTGTTAATATTAATAATAATATTATTATTGTTACTATTATTATTGTTGTTATTATTAATATTATTATTATTATTGTTGTTATTATTAAAATTATTATTGTTATTATTATTATTATTATTAGTATTATTATTGTCGTTATTCCTATCATTATTATTATTGCTATTATTATTTTCATTACTACTACTCCTTCTACTACTACTATTATTATTATTATTATTATCATTATCATTGATATTGTCATCTGAATGATTATGGTTGTGTTAGTATTTTATTATTATTGGCAATATTACTATCACTAATGCTACTATGATTTCAATTATTATTATCATCATTATTATCATTATAGCCATTATTATTCTTATTATGAGTACTATTAGTAGTATTCTTATTATTGTTAGTATTATTGGTAATTATTATTAGTAATATTGAAACACTCACCTTAAAACTCTGGATTTGCTAAAACCTACTTTAATTAGTGATAATCCGTTTAAGTTATCGTAAGAATAGTAATAACCCTATCCCTTATTTATAAACCCCTATTATTAATCTTAGCCTTAGTATTAGGCCATGATAGGGGTAAGATAGGAATTTTGATAATTCCGGTAGAGGGAGATTAACCCTAAGTATTTCCCTCTTATAGGTGAACCGGGTCAAACCCCAGGAGATGTAGGAGCGTGCTCCAAGCCCGTCGCCGATTTAGGTAAGGACGTAACTAAGGCCGCTTGTGTGTATTACATGTTTCATTTGCCTTGGATGCCTCGTATGGTTTATATGCTGTATTATGTGTATGTTATCTGTTCTACCGTGTAGCGCAACATGGAACCGAGGTACGTTCCCGTGCTCTTGTCTATATGTACTAATATGGTATGGTACAAAGATGAGGTAGTGTGATGTGACATGCATGCTAGGTGTTTTGATGAGGAGTTGTGGAGTGGGGGCTTGAAAGAGAAAAATAAGCAACTAAGATAACCAAAGGGAAGTACGCTGGTTAACATAGGTATGGACGACCTAAGGAATTCATAATTGTGAGATGATGAGGAAAAAGGGGGGATTGAATAAAATGGAAGAGTGGGAGAAACTAAGGTTGCATGGGAAAACTAGGGTTTGCATGGGAATGATAGAGTTGGCATGGTGGAAATGATAGGGTTTGCATGGGGAGATTAAGGTCCGCATGGGGGCGAACCTTACGTATGAAAAGTTACTTTGGGACGTGGGGAGACTAATGAAAGGTCTGTTTGGGAGACTAGAGGCTCGAGGTGAAAATAGTACGTAGGGTCATATAAGGGTACCTAGGGTTTGGGAAAGAAACCCTAATTTGAGAGAGTGGAAAAAGAAAAAAAGGAAAATGGTAAGAATAAATGAGGAGGAGTGAGGTATGAGGGAGAGTTGAGTCTAAGGGTCATGATTCGGTTTCCAATGCGAGAAATATGTTAAGTCTGATAAATCGCAAAGGGTATTTAGTGGCCTAAGATGAGTGCGGGAGATAGCTCGGTAACCTGAACCGAGTAAGGATATAGCTAAGGCTGAATGTGTGACATGTATCCTATGTGCCGTGGATGTTCTATATGATTTACGTGTTGTGTTTTGAAACGTCATTATCTTATCTGTTCCATGTGTAACGTGGCTTGGAATTAGGACGTGTGCTTGTTCCCTCATTTGTATGTGATAGTACACATATACCTTCAGTTTGATGTGATGTGTTGAGATCTCTGGCCATGCATGACAAAAGATAAGCCCTCGAATAAGATACATTAAGACACTAACGACTTACAGAGAAAAATGTTGAGCCGAACCCAGACCGGTCCACTGGCTATAATAGTGGCAGGGTATCTTACCCTCGCGACCGTTCCACCGGCTATAATAGTGGCAGGGCATACGCCGTCGCGACCGTTCCACCGGCTATAATAGTGGGGGATTTCGTGCTCAACAAATCAAACGTAAAAGTGATAAGTCATGGAAAGATACTAATTTTTACAGTGGAATACCTTGTGAGTCGGGGCCAGACCGGTCCACCGGCAAATAATAGTGGCAGGGTATATTACCCTCGCGACCGTTCCACCGGCTATAATAGTGGCAGGGCATAGCCCTTGCGAGCGTTCCACCGGCTATAATAGTGGGGCTCCCGCACTCGCATGGGTTAATAAATACTGTGTATGAAATGGACATATTATTATTAACGAGAATAAAGAATAAGTCATCGGAAAGTACTCAGGCCTTATCTTGTGTGTCATTGCATGTTACTTATATGATTGTGTTATGTAGACTACGTGGTATGATTGTATGCTTGGCCTTAGCACCTACGCCCTTACTCAGTACTGGACCCGTACTGATACTACACTGGTTAAATGGGTCCTGTGATGATCCACCAATGGTGGGGAGCAGACCTTTGATGCAGGTTGATCGGCTACTAAATTGGGAGGGAAGGCTTGACCTGAGTGAGTAAGCGGTCCGGATAATCACCCTTCGGAAATTGTGTTGTTTAATCGTACTTGTCTTTGGAGGTTACAAGTGTTGTATTTAAATTTTCAAGGTTTTTATCGTACTTTGTGATTCCGTTATTTTAAGTACTATGATATATGGAATTTTTAAATTGTATTTCGGAATGTAACTTTTGACTTTCGTACTCTGATTCCGTAAAACTTATGCTTTATGAATGATTTGTTCTGGTTCTATTCTTTCTAGCCTTAGCACTTAGTATCGGGTCGGTAGGTATGAATCGATCTGGTACTAAGTGTGGCGGTAATACCCCCGGATTTACAAGTTTATTTGCTTGCTTCCGCTAAACTTCTTTTAAATTTAACGAAATTTTTCAATAGTAAATTTGGGGGTGTTACACTATAATAGAAGGGTTGCCGCACTCACATGGATATATAATCCAAGATGATTGAATAATGATGGACTAATGACTTAAGGTCTAAAAGTATTGATTTCATATTATGACTTATTAATATTTGATGGATTTGTTAAGTATGTGAATGTTATGTATTCACATCTCATCACATATGTATATAGTTTTGTATCATGTGTTATATTGCGAGCCTGCTTTTAAGTATGCTTTAAAGGATTACTCAATACCATAGTACTGAAGGGTTACATTTGTGGGGACCTTGCCTATTCAATGGGTAGTGTTCCTTGCAGGTCCTTTTCAGGTGCTATTCAAGTGGGCAACAGGAAAGAGCATAAGGAATTATTTGGACCTTTAGGGTTTCCTTCTTTCTCTTTTAAATTCTTAGTTTAAATGTAATCTTTGTTCTTGTAATCACCATCAGTGGATTCCATTCTTGTAAATTGTTATTTGCGCTACTCTAGTTTCAATATGGTTTGAATTTCTAGAAATATGTATTTCATTCTTTTAACCTTAGCACTTGGTATTGGAATGGTATGAGTGAACCGATCTAGTACTAAGTGTGGTGGTAATATTCCCAGAATTCACAATCTTGTTATTTCACTTTTTCTAACTATTTTAAATAAAATAAAAGTTTTTAGTAGTGAATTTTGGGGGTATTAAAAGTTGGTATCAGAGTTGGTTTTGACTGCTCTTTCAATTTCAAACTTTTTAAGCTGATACCATGAGTTGGTATCAGAGTTTATTTCGACAACTCTTTCAATTGTAAACGATTTTAAGTAGATACCACAGCTTGTGTCTGAGATGGTTTCGACTGCTCTTGTAATTTCAATCATTTTAAGCTGGTACCACAAGTTGATATTAGGTGTTTTTCAGAAAACCCATTCTCAGTTCTTAAATGTTCTGAGCTGATACTACAAGTAAGTATCATAGTATTTCATAGAAGTTTTTCAAGTTTAAATGATTCTTGTAAGGTTTTCCTCCTATTTCTCTCTTGTTTTGGAAAACCCAGATTAGTCCTGGGAGTTGAGTATGTATAGATTAAGTGATCTCGGATTAGGTCACCTAGCTTGAGGAAATAGCACATTCCCTAATGAACTTCTGTTTTATAGCTAACTCGACATGGACTGAGACAATTGGGTCAACAATCTAGAGAGAGCATTTGAACTGATCATGGGAATAGCTCAACATTCCCTGGTACCCCAACATATAACCGCTTTGCCTCAATGGGTATTGGAGATGATTGGCTCGATAGAGCTTGCACCATCAACCCCCGACCTACAATGGGAAAGAAGACCCCATGGTCCTAGAAAGTTGGATATGAGATTTCAATAGGACCTTTGAGGTGCTCAACAGCCCTGAGGAGTGAAAGATGAGCATTGCGGCGTACTTCCTTCGAGGATCAGCTGTTACTTGGTGGGAAGACTTTCGAGCCCAAGGAGGACGATCAACATCTTAGGAAGACTTCAAGACTACCCTTTGCATGCATTTCTACATGAAAAGTCTCAAGAGGGATAAACTTAAAGAATTCATGGAATTGACATAAGGAAGCTTGTCGGTTTGATAATACTATGCACGATTCACAGAACTGCTAAGGTTCGCCCCTAGAATAGCCGCTAGCAAGACTACAGTGGTCTTCTAGTTTGAACATGGAATTCACCTCAATATCTGAAGCATGATGGGCGTAGACATTTTCCATGACTTGAATACTGTGTACGAGCGGGCGTGTGTCACCGATGTCTTGGTCTAGGAACAAGCCTCTATTCTGGTTAAGAGGAAGAATGAAGAGATTGAGTCCGAAGAAAAGAGTCGTCATCCTAGTAGTAAGGTTTGCGGGTCCAGCCTCAACCTCAAACTGAAGTACAACATAAGAAGAGTTAGAGTGCTCCAAATGGTAAGGCTAGCAAGAGACCAACCCGACACTACCATTGTTGTTGTTGTAGAAGAGATCATCCAGGCAATGATTGCATGGGAGAACCAATTTAATGCCACGACTGTGGACGACTTGGGCATAGGAGCTACGAATGCTACAACACACCCCGTGAAGGAATCTAGAGGTCACAACAACTATTGTTTCGACATAATCAAGCACTCAGAGCAACCCGTTCAGCCTCATTAACTAAACCAGATGAGCAAGCGATCAATCCAAATGCAACGTTTTCAAGCGTACCGTTGAGTCCCTCATAGTTGTTTGTATTATTAATTATGTGCATAGTTGTTTTCCTTAGTTAAGTAGGTTTTCCTATAAAGGGGTAGTTACCCCAATTAACTTAGGATCCCTCTTTGTATCCCTAGTGCTAACACGTAAACTTCGGGGACGAATTTTTTCTTTAAGGGGATAGTGATATAATCCCCTCAAATTTTAAAAGCCTATAATTTAATAAATAACTTTTATTTGGGATAAATTAGCTTTTCAAATGTTTAAATTTAATTATTTTATGAATTTTTGAGTATATAATATTGGATAGGAATATTTAATAAATTAAAATAAATGTTTTATTATTTTATCATACTCATTTTATTAGAATAAATTTCCAAACCAATATTGTAGCAAATAATTTTTTATTAATTAAAAATTATTGCTATGATTTACTTATAATTTATTTTAGTTTAGCGAATAATTCTAGCCTCCACTAATTAGATCCCTTTATCATTTTTCTTTTATAGCCATTATTATTATTATTATATTAGAAATGATATATTTAATTAAACCATATCTAATAATCCTTATTTTATTTTAAATTCCTATAATAGGGTTTTGGGATATTACATATATATAGGACAATAAATGCCTTAAAACACCTCTTCCCTCCCTCTAATTTTTCTGTCGTGCTGAGCCATTTCTCCTCCTTGTTGTCGCCAAAATCACCACAGAAACCTCCACCAATATCTCCCCCATTAGCACCAGCCACTTCCATCAAAACCACACAAAAACCTCTAGCCAAAATGATCATCCCATCTCCCTTTAATTTGGTGACTCCCACTAAAACCTCTCCATTTGTTGCATCATCCAACACTAAGGCCTCCTCACTTATTCACCACCCACCACCTTTGGCAAAATCCATGGAATAACCCCCTTGTGCACCAACATTCCCTACCATTCTATTCCCCTACCACTAGCCAAAACCACGGTAGCACACTACCTTCATTCAGCCAAAACCACTAAGGCTAACCACCCCTTTTGGACACCTTAGTCATCCTCCACCATTTCACACCTCCCACCTTCTACCTCCTCCATCATTCCCCTATAATTATCAATGCCAACTTGTGTCATTTTTATTCCCCAATCCTTGGCACATTCCACCATTGCCCCCTCCATTTTGGTGTAATCTCCCACTAAAGTATAACCTTATTTTAATTCGGTTATGCTAATTATGTTATCCTCTTTACCTTAAATCTTACTTATATATATCATTAAGTTATAATGGTATTTTATTATTATTATCTCTTAGGTTATTTTTGATAGATTCTAGAGGAGGTTGGATAGGATACGTGCTTAGAGATTGGTGCCTATTTCTGTGAGGATACGGGTTATAGTTAGGGTTTTTTGCTAAATTTCTAATATTTCTTCTTGTATTATTTTTTTTTGTGCTTATGTTGTTAACTTCATATTGATAAATATTATGATGTGGTAATAAGATATTATATGATTAAAAGTGAGTAAGTAGAGGAGCATGCAATATTATTATGATAACTTCTATGTTGAAAATCTTAAGAGAATCGGTATGATACATAGTTAGGGTTGTAAGTGAGCCAAGCCGAGATGAATATTTCTAGGCTCAGGCTCAACTCATTTAACTAAACAAGTCTAAAATAAGGGTCAAGCTTGGCCCATTTAACCAAACAAACGAGTCGAGTCGAGCCGAGCCGAGCTTTTAATGAGTTGAGTAGAGTCGAGCTTATGAGCTAAAGCTATAAAATGAACTGAGGCTCACTTTTTTGAGCTTGGGCTTAAACAATCCCAAAATTGAGGCTAGGGCTTGGGTCATCTAACTAAATGAGCGAGCTGAACTGAGGTTTTAATGAGCAGAGTTGAGTTGAATACCAAACTAGCTCAGCTCATTTCCAACCCTATATATATTATTTTATTGTGGATTGAAATATTAGGATAAGTGAGAAATGAGTATTTAAGAATTATGGTGATAAATGGAGGATATTAAATAATGATACCAAATATATAAGATTTTTGTGAAATAAGGACTTTGGTTATCCTTAAATAATTTTGGTGAATATGGGTATAATATGGGAATTCTAGTATTTTAATGCATTATATGGGTCAAAATATTCTAATAGCATCATTTGAAAACTTTAGAGTAAATAAATATGGAATAGGTTGCGTAAAATGAGAAAATGGCTTAATTTGGGAATAATAATTCTAAAATGGCAATGTTATTATTGCATGTGCAAAACATTATATTTATACCACAATTTTCACAAATGTTGTAAATAATGGTATTTTAGGAAGTTATATTGAATTTAGTAACCATAAGATTCTCACGAAAAAGGTTATGACATACTTGTGAAATTAGGGTTTTATAAGTCTTGTGAATAATATATCTTAGGATATGATTGTTATTGCACGTGTAAGGCATTATATTTAGACCTTAATTTTTAGATATATTGATGATGATGATGATGATGATAATAATAATAATAATTTAGGGAGATATACCCTTTTTTTGGATAAAAGAGCAATAGGAAAGAAGTTATGCCTAAAATGTGAAATTAGAGTTTTTTTAGGAAGTATATGGGCCTAAATCCTTGAGAACAACATTGATATCTATATGTTTGTGATTTACTTGCTTCAATTATGTTTTGTATATATCCAACCAATCATGAATAAGACATTAATTATTTAAAGTAAAATATTACATGAGTCAAGCCGAGATGTCTTATGGGTCTGTTCCATCAGACAATAATAGTGACTAGGGTATGTTTTTTTTCTTGAGAGTTGCATAACACCATTCCATCGGATTAAAAATACCAGAGCCCTAAAATCAAAATTAATGAGAAAGTGAATTGAGATAATTTAACTAATGGATATGACATTAATTACTTAAAGTGAAAGAATATGTGAGTCAGAACTGAGATGTTGTGTACGTTCCCCTAGACAATAATAATGGCTCAGATGTTTTTCTTCCTTGAGAGGTGTTTTAGATCATTCCATTAGTTTAAGAATAGTGCTTAGGAGCATGTTTTCCTAGTTTATGTTAGATCAATTCCACCAAACGATAATAATGTCTCAGGTGTGTCATCCCTAAGAGATGATTTAGTTCATTCCACTAGATTAAGAATAGTGGGGTTCCTAAAATCAATGTAAATAAAATAATAAAATATGTTATATCTAATAATGAGAGATAAACTAGTAATTACCTTATGTGGTTTTATGCACCTTCCATATATGTTTATTTTCATTATGAATTCATGTAATTATTTGTATCCCTTACTTGATTGTATTGTCACTTTACTTAGTACGTAGTATACTCACCATCTTTTTTATAGGTACTATTTATTTCCACAAGCAACTAACTTAGATGTCTATATGATGGTTGATGAGGACCTAATAGATTATTTTACAGCTTTTGATGTTTTATTTGGGTTTTTGTATCATGGTTTTTGGGTGTAGAGTTTTGCTATCTAGATGATAGTTTTACCCGTATACCTTTTTTGACTCTTAGATCTATGGTATTTCTTCGCTTATAGTTTGGATATTGCACTTAGAGTTAATTTCTAACTCGTATGATTATCTAGGAAGTTTCTCTCATTTTATATTTAGCATGTTTTACATTATAATTGTTTTGTGTTGTGTAAGTAAGCCAGCCTTATATTAATTATGACGGTAATACCCAATTATTTGGTATTATAATTCCACTATAAATAAATTTTTTTAGTAGTCAAAATTTGGTGTGTTATAGCTTTGGCCTTTGAAATGCAAAAAGCATCAGGTGTAGCATGTTAGATTTATCAGCAATGCTAGCTAAAAAATTATTCATGCTCAAATATATTCCATGGTCCCCAACATTAGGTAGCATAAAAATATCAAATATTCTATCTTAACTAACATTTTATACTAAAAACATCCTAAATTTTATACTACCACAACCATGTTTTGCATCTTTGATGTTAACATCCAGTTCAAAAGAACTTAAGAACTGTATTGTACTATGTTTGTATAATTATTTTTGACAATACACAAATTCATGAAGATCAAGATTGGCTAACAATTTATTTACCTAATCAAAGAGACCCATTTATTCCAAATAGTTTTTATTAATATAACATATGTTTCTAATCTTTCTATAAGAAAGGTATTCATGCCTTTATCATTATTTAGGATTAGTGAACATGATACCTAGTTCATTTGGAGCATTTTGTTCTCAAGCTCTACTCCTTCTCGGTGGGTTGTGATTCTTGATGATTCTCCTTATGTCCTTTGCTTCTTCCTTGGGGCTATTACGTGATACATTAACAAAATACCATCCATTGAATAAATACATTAAAAAATTACTATCCTATGCACCAATTAAAGACATATGTAAACCTAATTTATTTGATTCTGTAATAACGCCAAAAGAATACACTTGAGCTTTCAATTTTACTTCTAACGCAATGATGGAGTTCAATTAAACTTTTATATACAAGAAAAATACAAAGTTCCAGATTTTCATATGTATAAGCATCAAATAAATGGCATTATATCCAACCTTTAGAGATTCATATTTGATTATATATTCTCTAATGGACATATACATTGCCATTTAACAATTAATTAAACCTAAAATATCATAAAATTGCACCCATTCATTCAAAGTAAAAATCAAATGCTCGAACTTAAACATGCTTTCGACACACTATATTTTAATCTCAACTAAGCATGTTATATCCAATAAAAAGATACAAATGTTGAAATGAACTCACATAAACTAATCTCATTCACTCTCAAATGAACTTATACTTCATATATCAATTCAAGAAAAATCTATGAGTAGATTCATACCTTATACCCCTCAATTGAAAGTTCCAACCTAAATAACAACAAGGAAATGTTTGTACAAGTGAAAAATTTGCACAACCATCAAACAAAATGAACAATATCCACACGATCTATTTGAAATTGAGGGTTAGGGTTCCTCTAATTTTTTATTTTAGTTAGCAAATTTACTCATATTTGTAGTATATTTGGAAGATTTATAGGGTATAAAAGTTATTGGAGTGTTAAATTTGATGATTGGAAGAAAAGGAGATTTGTTTAGGTTTGAAGGATAAGAATAAGAGAGAGAGTGGGGGGGGGGGAATTCGTAGGTTTTCGACAACAAGGTAAGGAGAACAATCAGGACATTATGATAGAAAACACAAGGCTTATATCTAGTGGATAAATAAAACACACATCGTGTTCCGAAACATAGTACTATTGTGTTAAATTTTTTTGTTTTTGACTTTTTGAGATTTCATTGCCAAGTTTAATTACATAAACTATGTTGTGAAACATGGTTATGCCATTTTTTTGTGCTCTCATCTTTTCTTTTTTCTTTTTTTTTTTAATTTGACCCTGAGATTTATATCATTGTTGGAACACTTCTATGCATATTGCTTTCAAAATGTACAATGTTATTAAAAAAATTGTAGAGTGATTTAAAATCAACAAAAAGCACATCACACGGACACACAAAAATAAAGAAAAATCACAATAGAAAAACACACAAAATATAACTTATTTATAACACTTGGTTTACCTTCCAAGCAACATTATAAAAATAAATACATGTTATAATCATCATTCCCTAGTAATAAAACCAAAAAATTTATCATATTATCATATATATACAAAATGTAACCCTAATTTCCCAACACATAGTACATGAAAAGTAGAGGTTGATCCCGCAAGGAATAAGATACAATAAAAAATTCTGTAATTATAGTTGAAATCCTATTTTGTCAATCAATGTTACTTCTATTATTAATCACTATGTAATACCAACTAATATAATAGGAGACTCACAAATAATTAACTATGATAGGAGGTATTCAACTATGATATTAGAGAGTCAAAGAATCATTCAAGAAAGGACAGTTATAAGTGCTTTAATGTCTTGGGGAAACTCATATATATTCATTTCCTTATTTTCTTTTGGTGCAAAAAAATCAAATAAGTTCTCAATTTATTTTCTAAAAAATTAACAACCTTGGTTAAGATCACTAGATTTGATTAATGGAAACATTAATGAATGAAAAATAATCGACTACAACCATAACTATGTAAGTTCGGACTATACAAATGTACATATTGTTAAATAAAATTAATGAATGATCTATTGCTACTCTAGATATATTAATTAAAAATTATGGGATAACAACATCATCCTAGATTTTGATTAAAAATTTAATTGATAAGATAGTTAGTATAATTAATTCAAATTCTTAATCAAAAATATGTAAAAATGATTATCAATTCAATTAACCCACTTAGAATATGCACTTGAATTTTTTTTGCATTTAAATCCCTAATTTAAAATAAATTTCTCCTATCCCAAAAAAATCTACTTTAACATATTTAGAGTGCAAAAAACATATATAAATCATAATTCATAATGACAAATGCCCACCATTCAATTAGGGATAACAACGTATCAAAAATGCAATAAAGGAACAATTAAATAATGAATTAATACTTGCATTAAAGAAAATAAAAAAAATCAAGTATAATAGGAAGTTGAGAGACAACGTATCGTTGTTGATTCAAAATAAATGAGACTGTTGAATGAAAGTACTACTTACTAGAAAGGGAAAGTCTTGTTTTGTGATTTGAATAATGAATATGAAACTTTCATTTTAAAGTTGAATCAAGAATGAAAAAGGAAAAGGTCGCATATGAAACATCCCCTTGCTGTGTTCATTTTTTGATAAATTTTCTCTTCCAACATTCTTCATAGATGATTCTCTTGATGAACGTTGTTCTTAACTAATCATTATGTCTTTGATTCCAGCTCTCATATGCTTTCTTTCCTTCTTTCTTATTTTCTCTTTTCTCTTGATTTATCTTGTGATTTCTTTGTTTTAATTTACACATCCAAATCTAATTAAAAAAAAAAAGAAAACTCACCAAAAAGGGATAAATCTAATATAAGCAATTAATGAGTTATGACATATTTGCACAAAATATTAACATATAAAACCTATACATGACTTACCACATAAAAATCATGGATTAAAACTACATAACTTGTATCATAATTAAGGTTACCTCAATTTAACATTATTTGAATATTTCATGTCATAATATGCCACAATGGGAAAATCATTAAGACATGCTTCATGCTTATCATTATACATGCCCACATGCATAAATCTTAGCATATTTAAGAAGCACATCAATACAATTCACAAAGAGCCATTTTTGCATATACTCCATCCTATAAATCATGCTTTTATTCACCAATAATTGAAATACATGCTTTCATATATATCAAAAATCTAAACTTATAAAACCCATATGCTCATTCACATCACACAAAAGAGGTAAGAATGGCTTACCTTAGCTAAGCTAAGAAAAAATCACAAGAAAGAGAGAACACCCTTAGCTTGAGACTTTAAAATCTTAATAAATCTTAGAAATAAAAAGTTTAAGGCTTAGAAAATATCCCTTAAAAATCCTTTGAAGCTAAAATGAAACTAGAAATTGAAGGAAACCATAGAAATATACCTCTTCTACTCAACAATTAGAAAAATCAATGAGAAGGAGTATAAATCTCCAACTTACAAATCTAAATCCGTTTTTTCTAAATAAAACAAAAATAAGCTAGCTAGAGGAATGGAAGAAGAGAGGATATAATAATTTGAGATATATATATGAGGATAGGAAGAAGAATGGAGGCATAAGTGGAGAAAGGAGGAACTTCATGGGTTAGGGTAAACAAAGAAAAGAGAAGTCGGGGTTGAAATTGCGATCAATATCTAGTGGAAAAAATGAGAGAGGATGGGAACATAAGACTGAAACACTGACCCTCAACTCAAAGTTGGAGTAAAGTGATGTAGATTTCAGAGGTATAGAGCTTACTTTATACCATCATAGTTGAAGTGGTGCTGCTTAGAAGTTTCAAAGTTTGTTTGATAAAAAATCAAAAATACAAGAAGGAAAAAATTATGGGAGACAAGATTTGGAGCTAGAAGGCATCTTTTAGGACTAAAGTTGTTCGTTCAAATGTGCATAATGGAGAGAAGGAGAAGGGGCAAGAGAATGAGGTCATCAATTACTTTTGACAAATCTAATCCCTAATTCTATTCAAGGTAGAAAATGTTTGGATCATCGGTCAAAAAATTCTTAATGATGATTTAGAAGCATTATAGAGCTTTATTATCAAGTTTTCAAGGTCATTGAAAAATATTTGAATTAAAATCGAGCATGAAGAACTTTCAGGTTGAATGAACTAATTGAGTAGTATGATAGAGAATCCTTAGGTTTCTTCTAAACCAAAAACCCCAAGAGTAGATAAATCAGTCGATTGGTATAAGCCAACTCATCAACTGGTTTCCTCAAAAGCTAAATCCTTTTAAAACCCACCTTAAAATACAACTCTAAATCACAATGAAACACACTTAGATGATGATTCCTCACATAAAAAGAAAGAAAAATCAAATTTAATAGGCAATTATTAAAATAAACATAAAAAAGTTTTAATAAATTATAAAAATTTGGAGGAACCTTGAAAATAATATTTCCAACTAAAAATTATATAAAAAATAATTCTATAAAAATTTGATGCAAAAAATTAAAAATAATAGAAAAATAAAACCTGGGTGCCGGTTATGATAAACCTTAGCTTGCATGTCTTGTTCCATTTTTTAAAGAATAATATTATATTGTTTTATAATAAATAGATTATTATTAATATTATTTATTTAAAATAATTCAACATATTTACTAAATTTTGAACCACATAAAACATATATGTATTTTTAAATGGGAAAAGTTAATTATGAGTTAACCAATGTTTTAAAAATGGGTTGCTACAATAATGTAGAACTTGCAATAATTTGGTTGATTTGTTTTGTCATTCCATAGTTTTAAAAATCAAATCGGATCAGTAAATCAATCATATCCCACATATTGTCCTTAGGAGTCTAGAACTGACCGGATTATTAAGAATTAATGAATTGGTCAAAAAATTAATAAAACTTCCGATTGCAAGCCAACTAATCAAATCAATTATTCACTACTAAATCAATGAATTAGGTATAATTATGGTTCAATAACCTATCTATTTGTAAAACTATGCATCCTTCTATATAATTGATAAAATATAAACAAATTGGTGAAGTAAGAAATATTCCATATAAAAAATAAAGTCATTTTATTATTAATTTTTTTTTATAAAAATAAAAGTTATTTTAGAAAAGATAAGACCAACTATTGACTTTTATTCTCACTTTTTAATATTAATTTATTGAAAGATGTACAAATTATTAAAATAATTTTATTTTTAATACAGTATTTGATAATAGTGAAAATGGGGCTCAGCAACGTAAACTTCCTCATTAAGCTAAAATATAATATAGAAACTGAATATGGAAAAAGTCTCGGATGACGGGAAGAGTATGCGTACGAAAATATACGGATGCAGTATTTGATAAGAGGGAAAACAGGGCTTAGCAACGGAAACTTCGTCATTAAACTTAAATTCTGTATAAATACTGAATATGGAAAGAGTCTCGGGTGACGGGAAGAGCATGCGTACGAAAACGATATCTTTTTGGCTTCTCTTGTTTTGTTTCTCTTCAATCGTGATCACAGCAGCGATGGCGGAATCTGGTGATTCATCAACCCCTGTTACTTCTTCGGCTGTATACATCGTTTATACCGAAAAGCCCATTGAAGGCGTCGAGCCTGAATCTCACCACCTTGGTACTCTCTCTACCGTTTTGGGCAGGTTCGCTTTTCTTACCCCAGTCTCTGTCTCTCTTAATCACTTCGATGTTCAGCTGTGAATGCATGATAGTTTTCATGTTTACCCATTGAATGAATATTTACGGATAATCGTTTTGGCTTTGATTTCGTGAAGTTATGGGATGGCAGGATTCGATTATCTAATCTTAAAATTTCTAGGGCTCTGATCTGTTTGATTTAGGTTTGTTAAAGGGGAGTGTCTGACTGGCAAGAGGAAATGGAGATTTAGGGCTTTTGCGGACTTCGTTTTGGTTAGGGTTTGTGTTTTTTTTTGGTTGTCAAAATTCACTGCAACATTTGATTTCTCTTATAGTGGCAACGCAATTCGAAACTGTAAGAAATTCTGCTATGCCTCATTCTCTTGACGAGAATGTAAGAAAGTGTATTCTTGTTTTGATAAGCATGTTTATTGTTGTTATTAAGCCCTGTTTTATTAAACTAAAATGTCACATTGGCTTCCTTTTTTAATGCCAGCGAGTCAATAAAGAGTTTACAAATTTTACTTTTAATGTCCGTGTTATCTCTTTCACTTGATGTTCTGAAGAATTACTTGATGTTGATAAATAATGAAGCAATTCTACATTTCATTTAAGGCGATGATGTTTTTTGACTTATACAGAGTCGGTAATGTGATTAATGATTTATTGAACAGTGACGAGGCGGCAAAAGATGCTCTGATTTATGTTTACACGAGTGCTGCGACGGGGTTCTCTGCCAAGCTTACGCCTGAACAAGTTGCTGAGCTTTCAAGTATGTTAATTTCCTGCTACTCTTTTCTGATCTGGGACTAGCTCAATTCTCTATTGCTATTTGCCAGTATGTATTTTGTTATCTACGATCCGGAGCATTTTTTAGGTTCTTAGCTTGTGTATTGTGTTCGTCAATGTTCAAAGAAATGGATTCGGGGCATGTGTGTACTGTTAAGATGGAGTGTTAGGTTGTGTGTGTGTGAGAGAGAGAGAGATCATTGCCTTTTTTAAGTCCTACGCCCTTTTGTCTTTCTAATTCATTGCTTCTTCAAATCCATTTGTTATTCGGAAAACTCCTGCTGATTGCAATTCACAATTCTGCTTCACATAATTGTGAATTTAGTTGGTCTTTTGTTGGTTGGAACATCTTGTAAGCATTTCGAAGCTTCTCAATTAGTAACCCTTTTTTTTTTTTTTTTATCTTTCTTTCTTTTCTTTCTATTTGGAATTTTGCTGAGAGTTTAGGTTGTCCTTCCATTTGAGTAGCAAGATGTTTCTAAACATACATCTCAGCGATTCCAAGCTTGGTGTCCTGACTTGTGAACCCAAGATACTCAAGCCTCTGCTTTTCTCATTTGAATTTGAGATTGATGGTGGGTGGGTTGCATTTACTTCTCAATATACTTAGCTTCTGTCTTACAAGTTGTCTATGCTTTTGACATATAATGGGATATATGTGCTCCGCACCCTCCCATTCTCATCCCTCAAGGGCTAACACTAATTCTGGCTTTGTGCTCATCTTTAAGTACTATCTGAGAGATGTTGCATGTTATTCGCATGATCTAGAAAAGTATATTGTGTTTGGATTGCTGAACAGTATACATTTGCTTTCTTATTATGTCAGAGCTACCTGGGGTTATTGAGGTTGTTCCAAGCAAGACTTATCAGCTGCATTCAGGCTCAAGTGGAGTTGGACTGATGAAAATGCCTGGAGGAGCTGGAATGATGAATATGCGGTCTTCCTAATATAATGCTTGTTTATGTATATCAATTTCAGTGTCCCTTATGGTTTGTTTTACCTGACTAACGAAATTTGAGCTTTTGTTGTAAATGCCTCGCAATAATAAAAATAAATATATCTATGTAACTTTTATGAATCCTCTTTAGAATATTCCTTGTAGAAGTGTAGGATGAGACCTCACCTATGAGTTTCATTTGCCACCATACTAAGAGTTGAAGGCCATTTTAGAGTTTCTCTCTCTAAATAATGTTAATTTTACCCCTCTAAAAGCTTTTTTATATTCTTATATGAGTGTGTAGGGATGGAAACGGGGCGGGTCGGGGACGTAGATCCCACCCTATCTTTGAACCCTATTAGAAAAATAATCCCTAAACCTGATCCGATCTTTGATTATTTTTTTTTTGTATGGGAAATTCTCCGACTTGATCTTTTCGGGGATTAAATCCCTATATCCGATCCGATTTTCGATATATTTTCCATCCTTGATTTATTCTTTGACCTTAAAATCCGATTCGATTTTCAAAACCTAACATAATCCCCAATCTTTGATTTCATCCTTGATCTTTAAATTTTTTTTTTAATATTATACTTTTAATTTATATTCTATAAAAAAATTATATATATTATTTGAGGCGAGTTCAGAGATCGGGACCCCAAACCCGTCCCCGAACGGGAAATCCCCGATGGGGTTCCAAACCTGCGAGAAAAATTACCATCCTTATGAGTGTGAAGGTTCAGTACTACGGAAGACATCCTTGATCAAGAGGCGTTCATCCTTAGAGGTAAAGGTTGATTTAGTCTTTTAAGGAGAGAAAAAAAGTTCAATGCCGCAAGTAGTTGACTTGGTTTAAAGTCATGTTTGATAGGTGATATCAAAACATGATTATGTAGGAAAGTAACCATGGCTTACAACATCAATACCTTGTAAGTCACCCAGGTTAAGGATGATGATAAGAGGGGGAAAATTCCAAGTTCAACTCTAAGAGTCATGGATTGAGCTAGGAAGAGGTCACAAAGAAGATGGAGTGGTCTTCCAAGCATGCTAGGAGGATGTATCCACATTGGAGGGAAAGTTGGGAGTATTGGAGGGAGATGTTGAGACCCGCCAAATAAAAGAGGAAATGGATGGCTTAGTAGATATTCTCTTGATAAAGCTTTAGAAAAAGATGACGGAGTCCAACAAGAAGCTCATGTAGGAGATGTTAGACCAGATAGAAGGATCCTATGATAAATTTGGGGCAGATTATGGAGTTGAAGGAAAGGCTTGCAACCATGGAAGTAGAGTGTGGTTGATGCAAGGAATCCATCTCGATGGGTGTGGTAGTCATAAAGGGGTCTATGTCTTGCTTGGATACACCTTGGCCTTAGAAAATACAAGGGCTTGAGGAAAACTAAGGAAATTGACCTTATTTAGAGTGTTGAAAGGTACTTCAGTGCTACTTATTTACTTGAAGATAAGATGAAGAATACTTAAGTCACTCTTTATCTTGACAATAATATTATAATATGGTGGTGTGACTGCTATAAAGACATTGAGATGGGGTACTTGTGTAATCAATACTTGGAAAGAATTTAAAGCATAACTCCAGAGGAAATTCTACCTTATTCGAGTTAGAATCCATGAGGAGGCTAATGAGTCTAACACATAGTGGGATTATCAAGGTGTACATCAGAGGCATATAGTTTGTTGTTGCATGATATCTTGGGCATGCATGAGAAGGACATGCTGTCATACTTCATGGATAGGTTATGATCTTGGGCCATGTAGGAACTCAGCAGAATAAGTATCTAAGATATCTTAGTGACTTATTGTAGCACTTAAAAACTTAGTAATTAAATTAATTATTTTATGAAATTATATTTAAAATAATGAATGTTACCGTCATAGTTAATATAACTCTAGTTTCTTTACCTTGCTTATGCTGATTGATAAGGCTTAAAGCAAGTTAGATAACAAATAAAACACTAAAAGAAGAGATAAAACCATAAATGAAAGTTTGCAGATAGAGTGTCCTTTGCATAACAATAATATCCAAAATATAATAGGGGCATAGCATTAAAAAAAACCACAAAAGAGCATACAACGGTGCAACACTGATTTTTCTTTACACTCATCCTTTTGACCACCATATAATAATAATAATAATAATAATAATAATAATAATAATAATAATAATAATAATAATAATAATAATAATAATAAGTGTTATAGAAGTAAGGACCCTCCCTTCCTTAGTCTTCCTAACTTTTGAGATAACGCTCCTCAGAATCCTTTAACCATTGCACACACCGCATGTACTCATCTATAATGTGATAATATCAATACGACTTCCTTATATTGAGTAAATTACAATACTTTAAAAGAGGTATCATGCTTATGTTACGCATAATATACAATAATAGAACTAATACTAAAAACCTATAATTACATGCAAAGATAACATCTATGATATCAAGATCCAACCTATCAACCATATAATATTAATCTAATCAAAAACCCTAATAAGGGCACAAGAAAGACATGCTATGAATTATTCAATAATTACAAGGTACCAACAAATCCTATTTCGTAGACAACATGGTATTTATTTGATATCACCAAACGATCTAGCCTTTATCAAGCTAGTTCTAATCCAATTATTTCATGTGTATTATGGTGGGTTTCTAATCCATTTCAATCAACTAATAAAAAAATATCAAGTGGAATACAATCCTATGTCTAAGATAATGATCATCAAGGAGGTGTTGCCAAATCAAATCACTTAATTTTAGGGCAAACTTCACCGAAAAAGTCACAAACATAACAATCACCCATAGTAAGCCTTGTCGCCCAAGTTCTTAAGTATATGTACCCTTTATAAGGTGTATAGAATACCTATGAAGAAAATGTAAGTCATTTAATTTGAAGATCTAACTATGCACTTAGGGGCCTATTTCGAGGCGTGAGATCCCTTACCAACCCAAGTATTTATCTTTAAGTGATTATTTTCTTATTAATTCATTATTATCATTCCTCAAAGGACACTGAGGTCCAAACACAACATTCAAATCAATTAAGGATCACTAAGGCCACCCACCAATCTCAATATCAATTTAATTTCAAAGGATCATATGAGCCACATCAACAATGTCAACATGGACTAGGGCTAGGCTTTATGCCGTAACTCGAACAATTTTCAAATTACACACTTCATTTTTTTTAATATTCCTAAATTATTCAAGGTTAATCCTAAGGTTAACTAAAGTTAAGTAGAAGTCAACTAAGCCATACTTGATCAGTTATTTACACTAAGCTATATTTTAGTCATATATGACTAAAATGCCCTTATAACCCTACTTTTTTCAAAATTTTGATTTATTGTCAAACTTTATTACCCTTATTAATTTGTCATGAAAATGCCAAAATGCAATAATTAAATATGGTTATGTATGCATGTAAAATCTAAACATGGCAACCAACTATATTACCCTTCTATACAAATTAAGTATGATACACATGTTAACTCCTAGACATGCATTTCTATCGCATCATTAATTTTATACTAAAATATACATGATAATTTAAAGGCATGGATCGGGATTATGGCATCAGTAAAATATGATATAAATCAAATTTACCTTCCTATGGCTAGAGCACTCAAACAATGAATCACCTAAAAATACTGCTAATCATGCTTATGTGTTAACATGTTATTTATCCATGTAATTTATAACATGCAAGGGATGTAATGAAATAATCAACATTTAATGTAAATGGTTTAGAAGGGGAGACCCTAATCAACACCAAAACCTTAGTCATGCATATTATTCGAGCCACATTTACATATCTTTATAAGCATGGATTTCCCTATTTAGTATAAGAAAAAATATGCTTAAGTCACTAGATCAACAACATGCTACCCTTATCATCATCGTCGTCGTCATCATCATCTTATATTTACAACTTGCATATAAAGGCACCATATTATCATGCATTTCATTTTTTAATACAAAATATCAAGGGTTTACACTAAATAGAATCTAGGATGCTTCCTACCTTAATAAAATCTATCATGCTTAAACATAATTTATACCATCCTATGAGTGATTGGATTTACCTCCAAGCTACAAAAGTTGTACCCTATAAATACCTCTTCCAAGGGCATCCCAAGAGTCACCTAATTAAACCAAATCCAACAACATGTATATATTAGCATTCCACACCATATGACAAAACTAAAAATTAAAAGGAACCAAACAGTGAAAGAATAACCAAAGCAATCAAAGCTAAGGTAATCAACATGTATATATTAGCCAATCATTTTATATACCCTCCTTTCGGCAGTTGAGGTTGAGTTGCTGGTGGTGGAACTTCTAAAAAAAAATGATGAAGGCCTTTAATGTCTCCTCCAAATGTCTTACATGACCATTTAGGGTCATGGCAAGCTAGTTGCAAGGCAAAAAGCATGTTAGGAAAGATATTCTTAACTTACTAACACATATTTCATATAAGCACATTTAAAGTTCATCTAGGCTACCTATTCTTAATTTCTCACAAGTTAATTCATGTTTTTGAAGAATTGAGTTTTTTAAAATATGAAATTGACCGATAAAATCGTATAAGGTATCATTTGAAAACCATTTTAAAAAAAATAAAATAGAGTAATCAAAACTAAAGCTCTAATACCAATTTGTAACGCCCTAAATTTCACTACTATATATTTTTTTAGCTAAAGCATAATATCAACATATATAGGTGCTACTATAGTAATGGACATAATTCTGGTATACTATGCCATCCTTACATCAATTACAATAAAAAAAATTATGACATAACATATAATAAATAGAAAATGAGAGAATATTTTAAAAAAAATCAAAAGAGATATCATGGAGCCAAGATATCAAAAATGTATCCCCAAAAAAAACAAATAACTAGATATCATAACTCTATGCCCAACCCTGATACATGAGAATCATTCTTCCACAAGTAAAGCATCAAAAGTAATAAAGTCATCTGATGTGTCCTTATTGACTTGTACAAAATCATTGGGTCATTTGCGCATGAAAATGAGCAACACCCATAAGAAGGATAATTAGTACCTACATATTGAGTAAGTTGACAATATAATTGAAAAAGGGTACACATAAATAAGATCACATGAAGAACTCATCAAGAGAAAAACTTAAACATAATATGATGCAAAAGAGTAATTGAATCTAGATTTCCATCATTAGATAATATCACCACCTATTTTCTTATTTACGTTAAGTTTAGAATCTCATTATTATTAATCTAGTGGAATAGACGGAAATGACTTTCAAGGAAACATGTGCCTGGCCACTATTATTTAGCTAGTGGAACACACTCTACACCTCCCACAACAAAACACTCATTACCACTATTCGTAAACTTGTTGAATAGTCTAAATCACATCCTAGGGTAAAATGCACCTAGCAACTCTTATTAAGCTGTTAGAATGGACTCTATACCTCAGTCCGAACTCACGTGATCTTTCACTTTAAGTGATTAATGTCGTATTTACAGTTAATTATCTCAAGGCCATCATGTAAGTGTATGTATAGATATGCAAGACATATAATCTAGCTGATAATAATTATCCAAAGTGCATAAAACACAACCATATGAAGATCGGAATATTCCCTAACAAAAAAAAAAGCATAATTTCCCTAAGAAACCCTAAATTTACATTATAATCATAACCCCTTCCATAATACTCATTTATCCACTAAGTTTAGAATCAATTCCTCAAATATTATTATTATTATTAACATATTAAAAATCAAGGTATAAATCTAGCATCTTACATATGTAATAATATCCCTATCTCTAGAGTTACTATTTACAGTCCCAACAAAACCATAATTTTACAAGCTAGGTATAATTTTTTCCATAAGACTCATATAATCACCAAATTTAATATACATTTATAAAATGAAATATTCACAAAATATTCAAAAATTATGGTCTAAATCTAATATCTTACACATATGATAATAACACTCCCACTAGGTTACTGTTTATAATTTAAGCTATTTTCTCATTTTATGAGACTTAAGTCATTTATAATTAATTCAAATATTCCTCATAATATATTTAGAATGTTTTAAATAATTTAACACAATGAAATATAAAATATTATATATTTAACCCATATTAACCAAAATGCCCTTAAGGATGCTAAAACATCCTTCTTTTCCACATAAACCCTACAAGTTTGATATCATTACGTTTTGACCCTCAATTTATTACACCACCATAGATCATAACCATAATCATTTTCTACTTACCATACACTATCAAAACCAAATTACTATACCATATATCAAACTAATTCATTTAGGGTTTACAACATAAGACTTATCATAATAATATAGTGTAAGTGTATGCTTTCTCATCTTACTCACTTTGCATCATATGATACCATAATCATATCATAACATTAAAAACATGAAATTATCAATGTAAGCATAACGATATGATGATATACAACCAATCATAAATAGAATTCAAACAATATCATTAACTATGACTTGTATCCTTACTAAAAATGACCATAGTCTCTAAAGCAGATATAACCCTAACATGCCTCCTCTGAGACATAAAAAATATCACCTAAGGATCAATAATAAAACATAATTAGAACTTAAGAATACAATCAGGGAAGTTATAAGGTAAAGGAGGGTGAAAATGGAGCAAAACCAAAGCATGCAAGTGTTAAACAAGTTGCAACAAAACTTAGTGCAGTAAAGGGGGTGCAACCATATGAATTACCACAACCAAGGGGTGAAATAGAAAGAAATTTCATAGATAAGGGGAAATCACACTCTATGTCATAGATTGGAAAGTGATAATGACACTATTTTCCACAGCTAGGCTAAAATGGGTGAGGGGTGGATTGTTGCATGAGATTGGTGTTTTTACTTGGGTGGTGTTGCAGGATTTGGTGTCAATGCTAGGAGGGATTGAGCATGCGGAAGTGGATGGGTAAATATGGTGACACTAAACAGATGAGGCACAGACAAGATGAGGAAAGAAAGAAGTGTTCTTGGGAGAGGTTTGTGAGGCATTAAATGTCGCGAGAAGAGATATTAAAGGGGTATAAATAGAGAAGAGGTGGTAAAAATGGTTGGTAATTAAAAAAAAAAGGTAAGGCATGATTCGACAAAGGTTTTAGGGTAAAATTATCAACAAAAGACGTCTGATGTGATGTGGGAGATAATTGTGGTGATGATGAAGGTAGGATAGGAAGGTGTAGGTTGTAGCCCTAGTAGAAGGGGCTTGGTAAAGAGAAGAGAGAACCACATAGGAACAAAAGGAAGGAGAAGAAAAAAAAGGGATAAAGAAAAGGAGAAAACGAAAAAAAGTTTAGGGTTTGGCTTAGAATTAGGTTAAAAAAATTAGATTAGGGAATTTAGGTAAGATTAAAATAGTTTTCATTCAGGTTTTTAGGTTAAAATATTAATGACCCAGAATAAATATTTGGGTTAGGTTTAGATTTAAGATTAAGGAATTAGAGTAAGGTAAGAATTTTTTTTTGAGATTAGGATTAGGTTAAAATATTAATTAATTAATATTAATATTAAATAAAATTTAGAGTATCATAGGTACACGCTCACCCAACCCCAATGTCCATTGTGTGGAACCAGACTTTGTATCTAATGGTTATATATGACCTTTTATGTGTTCCCTTTTAATATTTATTATATTCTCTTTTGTATGTGCATAAAAAATCACACGTTTCCCTTTAGTTGAGACTTTATATGGCTATATAAGATATATCCTATGGACTATGCCTATGTATCACATTATACTTGAAATGTATGTTATGATCATTATTGTTCCATGTTAGCATGCATATATATGATACGTTGCTACTTTCTATGTGAATCATGCTTCTGTTTAGTAGTTAGATCTTATAATTATGATATATCATAATGAGGCATTCCATTTCATGGTTATCTACCTATTCCATAGCTAATTGATGGAATTTGTGTGCAAAGTATTGATTCCCTTATAGATGAGGACTATGATAGTCAACTATCTAGTAGAGACCAGTGAATGCCTTCTTGATGGGGAGTTATTTTAGCTTAAAGTTAAACTAACTAGCATTAGCTATTTTACCCTTACATAGAATTTTTTATGATTTGTTAGTTGATTAAACTCTTTACTTTAAATCAATGTTGTTGTACAATATTAACATCGTAAGTATTTCAACCTCTCCTTTGGAGAATACTTGAATGTGTATTATTGAATGATTTTAATTTTGTACCTCTTTAGCCTTCTAGCAAAAGTTAGATGATGATCACATTTCTCCCTATGTTAGGGATGATGGTATCACCCCCATTCTTTTTTTTTTCCATGTTACTCTTTAAAATTATACTTTTAAGTTAAGGAAGAATGGGGATGTTAACATTTGAGGGGATCTTGTGAAATACAACTTGTTCCATAGATCAACATAAGCATTTTTTATTATCATACTTTGTCATCACCCATGCTTATTTAGAAACTTTTTTAGAGTTCACTTATCCTTAGATTACATTAATTCAATTTGCTTAATTGCAAAGTTTTATAATGAGTAATTGTGGAAAAAGGATTGTACATGATGTTGATATATGTAATGGTATTAATCAATTTAAATCTCTACCATCCACCACATGATATGAGGTATTACATGCCCACTCTAAAAGTTTCCCTCACTGAGGTGGAGGATGATGCCTTCCTATAAAAAGGGAGAGGATTCTCATTTGCGATCAAATTAGAAGTTGTAAGTTACTTTAGAGTTTCTCTCTCTAAATAAAGCTTATTTTCTCTCTATAGAAGTTATATTGTTCTCTCTTGTGAGTGTAAATGTTCACTTTTATGTTAGACATCCTTACTTAAGTATTATTCCTCTTCAAAGGTAAAAGGAAACTTAGACTCTCAACATGTGAAAAGAGACTAAGTGCCACATCTAGTTGGCTTAGTTACAAGTTATTGCATAATAATGAGGTTACCTCCCATTGCTGTGTCATTAATGATGTCATGGGTAAAAGAAATGTTTTCCACTTATTGATCAATGCATTTTAATAGTTGCAAGTATTTTTTTTAGTGTTGACCTCATAGGTCAAATAATTTTCATATCCTTGTGTTGCTGATAAAAAACTGGTTTAGAGAATTATTATGTTTGAATAAGTGTGAATAAACTATGATTGATAACAAAGAGATAAAAATACACTTACTGTAATACCTCCCCACATATATGTAATGGATGGGTGAACATTTTATCAAATTTTGTGTCAAACTTTAGGCCTTTTATTTTGATTCAATGTTATGATTTGATTTGGAATCATGTTGGAAAATAAAGTTTATTGAGTTTTATAGACAAGCCCATTGAGTGGTTCCATAAATAGATTGATTGGTTTGTCGAATTAACCAAACTGGGTTCCTTAACCAAACCGATTGACTGGTTGGGAGAAACCGATCGACTGATGGATGAACAATTGATAGGGAGACCTAAGCCGATCGATTGGTTTGTCGAGTTAGTCACGTTTTTGAATTTTTTTTTTGTAAAAATCCCTTACACTAAAATGAAACCTTACCAACTCATACCGATTGTCCCTAAGAGAGTCTTAACCATTTTCATGATGTTTTTAACTCCAAATATTGCCTTGATTTATTCTAGAGGTTGATCACCGTTTTCTTCTTCCTTCTCTCTCCTCTGGTGAATTATGATATCGATCCTCAAGCATGATTCTAAGTAGTTGGAAAATTCCTTCCACACTAACCTCCCATTTCTTCATTCATGTATGATAGTTCAGGCATATTTGCCATGAGTTCCCTAGAGTCGCCAATTGAACTCAGGAGACTAGGTCAATAAATCCTAGATAAATCCATTAGTTTTGATAGAATTCAAACTAAATAGTAGGGTTTTAAGTTACCTTCCAAATCCTCTGTGTTTTATTTTGATTGGTTGGCTATAAATAGCCCCAATCATCCCTAAATTTCACTTTTCTTTCAGCCATCGAAATTTCTTAATTCTTATTTTCCCTCTCTTCTTCCACCCTTTGAGCATTTGCCAATTTTTTTCATGCTCTCCTAATCCTATCTCTAGCTCTATCTTATTTCATTTATTAAGTAAGGTAAAGTTAGATTTTAGGAAAAGATTGAGTGGTCTAGTTGAGCTTTCTCTATTTTTGTCTTATTGGTATGTCCTTACTCCCTTCTGTTTTCTTTTTTTTTTGAAATTTGATGAGGTTGTGATATAATATCTGAGTTAGAATTTTGGCTTTTAAGGTTTTAAGAGTTTAAGTTTTCATAGAGTTGGAAAATTATACTTTTAAGGGGATCCATCCTAAATTAAGTAAGTAATTCTTGTTGTTAAAATGTTAGCATGTGTATATGCATGAAAAGTGATATCCTAGTTGGATGATACATGATCATACAAAGAAATGCAGTTTTATGCATGAATTGCCTACGCAAATGACATAGATTTAGGAATGAGTGTGAAAATGGGTAAAGTAGGTTATGATGATGTTATGGTGAGAAATGCATGATAATCTGGTTATAAATATGTGATTTGATGTTGATACATGTTCTAATGTGTTTAGAAATGATTTTGATGCAAGAATTTGCATGAGATTTGTGAATTGGTTCTGTGTTAGGGCAAATCCATCGACCATTTAGGTTAAACTGATAGATTGGTTCCTAGAACAATCAACTAGTTGACCCAATCCATTGATTGACACACCTGTAGAGAAATTAGTCTTGCTCTTTGCTAGACCCATCAACTAGTCTATGAACAATTGACTGGTTTACTAAAAAATAATGATTTCTTTGAGGAAATCATGGTTTGGTTGAGTTAAAATAGTTGACTAGTCAACCTAAATCGATCGACTGGTGGGGCTAGGTCGATCGACTGGTTCGACTGGTTTGCTTCAATTACCTCTTTTTAGTTTAGTTATGCTTTGAGACTATGATTGGTATTATTCTAAGGTTATTTAATGGATAAATTACATATTCTATCATGATTATTGACCTAATTATAAGATCAAATGGATTATGGGTTATGATATACCTTATGGGAAATGGAAGGATAAAATGGGCATTTCACTCATGATGAATGAGGGTAATTGAGAAAAGAGTAATAGAACTTAGTTTGGGTTAAAATTGAATATAATGGTGGATATGAATTTCATTGGCAAAGGATAAATGCTAAACCCACATGGTTGGAAAAAATGGAAATAACAAAATTAATATAAGAATTTACCTTGGTTGCTTATACGGGCCTTGTATGATCACCCATCCTTATGAATAAAATACTAATCATTTAAATTGAAAGAAACTCGAGTTGACTATGGTTCTAGGGTACATGGTCCTCGATTAGCTATCAGGGATTAGTCTGCCTTTGGAAATTTATGGTGCCTTCGGGCAGGATCCTAAGAGGTCCTAGTGTCTTATGTACTCTAAAAATTGATGATATAATAGGAGGTATCAATACTGAAGGGTCTATTTACCTAGGTGGTTAACTTTGGCCTAGACTTTATGTCCCTTTTTGGATAAGCTTCCATAGCATGTGAGACCATGGAGTAGTGCACATTCCATCGCTCGATGATAATAAAATATGATTGGTAAATACTGGTTAATGATTATCGAATGCACAGTTGACAATTGGCTATACAATGGAAGTAATGAAATGGTTAAATAAATGGTGAGTTGGTTTATGCACTTGATTAACCGGTTATGGTATAGAAAATTAATTACAATGATTAGCCTATGTCTATATGGATAAATGGATGACATGTCTTAATGAAATTGAATAAATGGAAATAACCCTAAGGGTTGTTGGATTAGTCTCTGCTATTACTCATCTAAGTGGTTATATGAAAGTGCTATGGTATCCTAAGCATGATGATTATTCTGTGATGATGTTGAATATAATGGCATGTGTTATGAATTATTACTTATATGCACCAAGTCCTTTCATGATGCATGTCACACATTATGTTCATGAATGCTAAATTAGCATGCTAGCATACATTGAGGGAGCAAATTAACTTACTCGATACATAGTGTACTGATGTACCCATTTACTCGATCACCTACTCATTCCCATAAGTAGACGATCATGTGCAGGTTTTTGGGGATGACCAATAAAGGTCCTACCTCAATTGGGTCAGAGCTTGTGAGTAAGGGCATCCAGAAGGTTTTGGTGGGTTCTGTGGAGGACCGTGGTATTTGTTTTTGGCCTTGTGCCCCAGGCCATGTTTTGTAATTTCATACCTTTAGTATGTATTCTGTAATAATTTGATCGGAACCCTTTAGGGTCATGTTGTAAATATTTTGGAATTGTTTTAATTAAATTATTATTTGTGCACCCTACTATTTCAATATTTCATTAGTTTAGCCATTTATTTGATATGGGGTAGGTGGTGGATATCTAAACTATGTCAAGTACACTGGTAAACCCCCATTTTTCTAAGTATTTTCTACTTCTACAACATGTTTTAACAAAAAAAAATATAGTAAAAAATAAGGGTGTTACACTTACTCAAATCATTTCTCAAAGTGAAAATTTAAAAGAGCAATCAAGTTTTAAAGCATAAGAAAAGACCATATGAAGATTGCTAAGACTTAAGGTTTTAGGGTTATATTTATAAGTCTTAAATTTTCTTATAAATAGTTAAGTTAAGAAATTTCACATTTTTATTTAAACTCTTTAAAAAGTTTAAACACTTAACTTGAATTCACTTAATGTGCATTCATGGTTGATCTTGATTTCTAAATATTTTCAAGAGTTTTTAAAACTTGTTTTTCATTCTAGTGAGAAAAATTCAATAGCTTTAAAGAATAATTAACTCATTTGGTTTAAATATAGGGCATTACATATGTAAAAAATCAAATAGATTAATTGTTGCAACAAATTGATTAGTTGGTTTAGAAACTAATAAACTAAGTTGACTAAACTAATCCATGGGTTTCGCTCATCCAAAAACCCATTCATATTTTTTTAAACACTTCGAATAGTTTCATCCAACCAATCAAATGGTTTGACCAACTAATCCATGTGTTTTACACTACCAGAAACCCATTCATCTTTATTTAAACACATTGACCGATTTCATCAAACCGATTGATTGGTTTGGAAACTGATCGACCAGCTTGACCAACCAATACATGGAATTTTCTCCCATAGAAACTATATTTTTTTATGTATTTAAACACATCGACTGGTTTCACTAAGCCAATCAACTGGTTTGAGTAACCAATTTAATAGTATGAAGAGCACACCGATTAGTTTACGAAACCGTTATACTATTTAAGTGTGTTCATGGGATTAATTGTGTACAACACAAAACCAATCACTTAGTATGTACAATGAAAACATTTTCATCTTAGTCTTGAACATAATGTGTCGATTGAGTTGAATAACTAATTGACTGATCGTATAATTAATCGACTGCTTTGCCTAAACTAATCTATTGGTGAGCATTAAATGCTAATTTTCTGCCTGTTGGGTGATATAGCTTTTTGAGCTAATTGTACCTAATGGCTACCTAATGAGGGTGATATTAATAAATAAAATCCCTCGATATTAACTAAATATTTTTTCAACTAACTTTAATTAGAAATTAATCATCTACTTTTTCAACCATTCAATAGCTCATTTAAAACTCTCATCACTTTTAAAACCCGAGTTCTCATTCAAAAATGGTCATTCCTCACTTCTCTCAGCTATAATTACTTTACAATTATAATATCTCTTATTAAACCTAGCTATATTACATATCATCCAATGGTTTACACTTGCATATCTTGATTTTTAGTGAGGTTCAATTGTAATCTCAATCATCTTACAAAATTTGTTATAAAGCGGTTAGTGAGTATTTGCTTATCAATCTTGAGAGATGTTTGTTGAGAGTCTAGAGAAGATAAATATTCCAAGTTGTAAATAATATCTCATAGGTTCATTGAGATTTTAAGGCTCATAAACCAAGAGAAGACTAATCCTTAATTAGAACACATTACTTGTTCAAAATCCAAAAGAAAAACCCTTTTGGTAGTGGATATAGAGAGTAATTTGCTCTTGAACCATTATAAGCTATGTGAAATTTTTTTATTTATCAATTCCATTACCAAAAAACCTATTCAACCCCTTTTAATTTCTTTTGATTGGTATCAAAGCTTGAGCATCTTGCAAAGAAATCAACAATTTGAGGTGAAAAATATCCTCAAGCATAATAGATTCAATTGGTTTAGATGAAGGCATCTCCACCAAAAAACCACAATTATTCAATGGCAAAAAGTTCTTTTATTGGAAGAACATAATTATTTTATTCATCAAGTCACAAGACTATGATATGTAGACAATTGTCACTGAAAAGGTAAGGGATAAGCACATGAATATAGAAAAGAGAAGCAATGAAAAAGTTATCTTGATCCTTCATTGTAATCTTGGTGAAATAGAGCGGCACAATATCCAATCATGCAATATAGTGAAATAGATATGGGGCAAGATGATCCTTACTCATGAAGTGATATAACAAGGGAAAGAGAAAAGAATCACTCTTTACACTAAAGAGTATGAACTCTTAGTATGAAGGAATGCGAAAGAATAAACATAATAAGAAATCAATCCACTTCCATTATCATAAACCTCAAGGATCTAGGAAAGGAAATATCAAAATAAGAAAAAGTGAAAAAGATCTTAAAAGGTCTCATGAAGGAGCAGAGTCCCAAGGTGACTGCCATTAAAGATGCAAGAGATTTAATGGAGATGATAATTGAAGAAATATTTACAAATCTCATGATTCATGAATCAAAGTTGGAAGAAATAATCTATGAAAGAAAAAAGAAGCCTATAACTCTAAAAATTCCACTTCCTCTAAACAATAGAAAGTAGTTGAAGATAAGGTAAAAAAAGGAAGAGAAGGAAGGTGAAGAAGAATCTCCTATGAATGATGACGAAGTGGATTCATAACTACTCAATAAAAGAGAGTCCTCCAACCTAGAGGTGGGAGAAGAGTAATATCAAGAAGGGCATCTTCAAGCAACATAAGGAGGCCAATATAAGCCAACAAAGATGACATCATCAAATCTTACATTTGAGAAAAATCTAGGCATGCCATCCGAGATTGATATGAGTTTAGAAGAAAAAAATAGTTAAATAAATGGAAAGAAGAAATGGTAACACAAAAACAATAAGGGAATTCAAGATACAATAAAATCTTTTGTTTCCTTTGATGAAACAGAAAGTAAAATCGTAGATGAAGGTGAAGAAGGCTTGAGCTTGTTACTTGGGTGTCAAAGGTATGCCAAGAATAATGAAGGCTTTAGTTATGGAGATAAGAGAGTATTACAACATATAAATCTTAAAGAATTGTTTGTGAAAGCCTAAAAGATTCACTAACTATCTCATCACACATTTGTGATTTGTAGCAAGCATGGAAATAGCTCCTCTGTTTGCAAACATACTAAAAAAGATAAAGTTGCTCCAATGTATAAACTAATTTCTTGTGATAAATGTGGCAATAATGGTCATGTATGATATCTTAAAAAGGTATTAAAAATTTCAATGCAAGGCCCAAGAAGGTGGGGGTCAAATAGAGCCATCCTTCATGGATCGGTAACTAACCCTCCAAGGATCTATTGGTTATATACCTAAATAAGGAACTTTGATGTTGTAGATATGCTTCAATGTCAAAAAAAATAAGCCATAAATGGTTCCTATATAGTAGATACTTGAGGCATATGATAGATGATTAGACCATCCTCTCCAAGCTAACTCTACAAGATGGTGAAAGCATGACATTTGGAAATAACTTAAAAGGAAAGATCATCATTGTTGCTAGCATTAGTATCGGTAACTCTAACACTTCATTAATAATGTGTATTTATTTTATGGACTTAAAAAAAATTTATTAGCATTATTTAACTATATGATAATTTCTTTTTAATTTCTGTAATTTGCACTACATGATTTCAAATGGAGTAAATAAATCCATTCTAATTGTAAGCCCACGCATTAACAATGTGTGTATGCTTGATGTTAAATCAATTAAATTGCATAATGCATGTTTGAGTGTAATTGATAATGATGCATGATTGTGGCATAATCACATTACACACGGTATAATGGATTTATTGAACAAACATGCTAGAAAAGACCTAATGCATAGTCTTCTAGAGTTGAATTTTTCAAAATATTTATTATATGATGCATATAGGAAAAAATTTATGATCATATCTCAACCTCTTGAGTTTTTGCATATGAATATATAAGGAAAACAACATATGGATTCATTTAAACTCAAAAATGTTGTGAGCATATCTTAACCACTTGAGTTGTTGCATATGGATCTATTTAGGCCTACTAGAACTCATAACATAGGTTGTTGTAGATATTTATTATTCATTGTGGATGATTACTCACATTATACATGAAAATTATTTCTCTCTACTAAATATGATGCTTTTAACATTTGTCGTGTTCTTGCAGAGAAAATTCAAGTATAAAAGGGAACAATAATCCATGCCATAAGATATGATCATGGAAAGGAATTTGAGAATGCCACTCTTATGGATTTCTATGATCAAAATGGTATTAATCACAACTTCTCTTCACCAAGGATACCACACAAAAAATGGTTTAGTTGAAAAGAAGAATAAAACCTTGGAGGAGGTTTCAAGAATCATGCTATATGACTCCAAATTTCCAAAATACTTTTGAGCCGAAGTTTTTACCACCACTAACTACATAATGAATAGAGTACCCATCCATTCGTTCTTAAATAAGACTCCTACAAAGGTAAGAAACCGAATGGGGTCCACTTTCACACATTTAGTTGCAAATTCTTTATCCTTAACAATGGAAAAAGGAATTTGGGTAAGTTTAAATCTAAAGAAGATGAAGGCATTTTAATTATCTACTATTTACATAGTAAGTATTACCAAATATTCAATAAATGATCGATGTTGGTCGAAGAATTTGTACATGATAATTTTGATAAACCTTTCTCAAGTGTGCAGTGTAACCAAGATGAAGAAGTAGGTTCTTCTATCCAAGTTGAGAGTTTATTAGAAAATGATGAAAAGAAAAACTAAGAAGAAGAATAAAAGGATGAAGATCCTCTAATTGATCAATAAAATATGATGTAAGAAATAATATCCCTAGAACATGGAGACATGCCTCTAAACATCCTTAAAAGCTCATCATTGGTGATATAAAAAGACAAGTTGCAACAAGATCATCACTAGGTAACATTTGCAATCATTTAGAATTTCTATCTTAAATGGAACCAAAGTCTCACTTGAAAGCAATGGCTGATACAAATTATATAGTGTTAATGTAAGAAGAGCTTAACTAATTTGAGAGAAATCAAGTTTGGGAATTAATTATTCTACCTCCAAATCAACCCATCATTAGGACTAAATGGATCTTTAGAAACAATTGAGATAAGGATGGTTTTTTGGTTGAAAATAAATCCCGATTGGTTTCCAAAACATATAACCAAGAGGAAGGTATTGATTTTGATAAAACCTTCACTCTCATAGCTAGACTCAAGGATATACATATGCTTCTTACATTTGCATCATCCATGTGATTTACATTGTATGAAATGGATGTTAAAAGTGATTTTGTTAATTGTTTTATTGAAGAAGATGTATATGTTGAGCAACCACCATGTTTTGAAAATGAATCGAAACCCAATCATGTTTATAAACTCAATAAGACACTATATGGTTTAAAACAATCCCATAGGGCTGGGTATGAAAAGTTGAGTAATTGTTTTTTTAGGAAAAGGTTTTGAAAGAGGTAAAATTGAAAAAAATCACTTCCTTAAAAAATATGCTGATGATATAATATTTGGTGATACTAATTAGTCCATGTGAAAAGAATTTTCCACTTTGATGTGTAATGAGTTTGAAATGACCATGATAAGAGAGTTGATCTATTTTCTTAGACTTCAAATCAACCAATCAAAGGAATGAATATTTTCCAACCAAGAGAAGTACATAAGGGAACTAGTTAATAAGTTTGGAATGAATGAGAGCAAGGCTTGTAGTACTCCCATGGCCACTACCATAAATCTTGACACGGATGAAGAAGGTAAATAATTTTATCAAAAGTAATATTGAGGTATGATTAGATCACTTCTTTACCTTATAAAATCTAAACCTAACATTATATTCGGTGTATTCTTGTGTTCTTGTTTTTAATGCAAACCCAAGGAACCTCATATGATTCTAGTTAAGAGGATTCTTATATATCTATTTGGAACTCATAACCTAGGATTGGTTTACCCTATTGATACAATTCCATACCATGTAAGTTATTCTTATGCTGACTTTGTTAGATATAAGGTTGGTAGGAAAAATACTTTGAGTAATTGTCAAATCCTAAGAAAATCCCTTGTAGTTGGCATAGTAAGAAATAGGTTAGTATTGCATTATCTATAGATGAAGTAGAATATGTAGTAGTTGGTGTGTGATGCGCATAATTAATTTAAATGAAACATCAAATAAGTTATTATAGACTCAAACTTAAAATAATTTCAATTAGGTGTGACAACACTAGTGCTATATGCCTCATAAAGAACCCCATTTAACACTTTAAGTCTAAATATATTTAAATAAGACATCACATAATTATAGATCATGTTGAAAAGAGGGATTTTACTGTGGAGTTTGTAGATACATTGCATCAATGGAGAGATATATTTAATAAATCTTTGAATGAAAAAAGATTCATAACTATTAGGAGATAACTAGGAATAAAATTTATGTGATCTATGATATCTCAAACTTGTGAAATTAGAAAAATGTGTGGACACAACACTACCCGTGGAAAGGGTTTTAATAACAGTTATTTTATGATTTTAATAATGGTTTTGAATATTAAATCACCCGTTATTAAATCTTTAATAATGGTTCATAACTGTCATAAAAAATATACAAAAAACCACAAATATGTGCATAAACTTTATATTTAATAATGGTTTTCAAGTCAAAACCATTGTCAAAAGCCAGGTTTTAATAATAGTTTTCAAGTAAAATTGTTGTTAAAAACTAGGTTTCAATAACAGTTTTAAAGTCAAAACCGTTGTGAAAAAGAAGGTTTTAATAACGGTTATTACAAAAACTATTGTTAAAATATGATCTAGTTAGGGTTTCATTCATTGATTATGCATTTATTAAACCCTAATACGTATTAAATGAGCACAAATTTGAGATTAAATACATAGTTTTAATAACGGTTTTGAATAATAACCGTTATTAAAACTATATATATATTTTTTTGCTGTTTTGTTCCTGCCCATATACGTAGTTGTATATTCAAATATTTACCAAATCTACAATGTAAAACAACATCAATTCATATATAAATACATGTCTTCCTCCCAAATGATACTCCATATTTTCAATCAAGTTCTAATTCATATATCTGAATACACTGTGCATACCGAGGAGTGAAAATTAGTAGGCATACCACAATTAGGTAGCTCTACACTTCAAAGTCAAAAGTTCATACATCATAGCTTAGAAGACCAAAAGACGTAGACGATATGCAAACCTGAACATGTATGTAGAATATAGATCCCTAGCTAATATTGAATGTATGAGTGCACATGCTTGGCCCATTGGTCTCTAACTTCATCAATTTCATCAACATTGTATTTTTGGCCTCATGCATAGTCATCAGTGAAAAACTACAACACCCAAGTTTTAATTAATATACTGCTAGCATTTAGGTCAAGTACCACATATATATGTCATGGTTCATTAATGGAAAAATATGGAAAAGCAAACATACATGGCTTAGATCTATGGTGACCGATCTATTTTAGACTATCAGATCCATTGCTCTACACATATAGTATCCATAATCATCATCATTTTGCTGTTGTGGACACTGTCAAATGAATTTAGTTAGCTCTCTAGCTATTAGATATTAATTTTAATTTAAAAAATATATAAAATAGTTATCTTTTGAAGACTCTTTGGGTCTGAGACACCATTCTCACCTCTCCTTTGATACGTTGTCTGTAGTGCCCTAATAAATAGAGTTGGATACACAATATTGTAAATATATATACCTCAAATAATGAAAGTAGAATATGTGCATAAATAATCTAATGAAGTAAGAAGTGAAAAGTATATTAACATGTCGATAATTTCCTTCCCACCACGATGAGCGACTTTAAAAGGTACGTCATAGGTTTGAAGGGAATCAAATACATAGACTTTATTAAAATCAGGTTGGATAGCATACAAAACCCAATGTTCATTTGTGAGGTGAGGAATGAGATAAAGTTTTTTGTGTTCTTCAATCAAAATGTGATCCGCTAAATAGTTTATGTGTCTATCCTCTCTTATTGTAGTACCGTCAACTATGTAGTATGGGTACACAAACACAATAGAGGACATCATTCCCTCCATCGCAGCACGACTAGCTACCAACCTATGAACGATAATAACAATGCATATTTGTTAATAACTAATAACTCATATAAAAGGTCATAAAATTTTCAATAGTACAAAAAGTGCTAAAATCTCAAATATAAAATAATACTTACGTGACATAGACAGCAATACTCGGGGTTGACTTTCATTCATGATTATAAATGTTTTTTATGTTAATTGTCGATACTATGTAAGTAGCATCTTCCCTCCCAACATACTCTAGATGACAATCAATGAAAATATAATTGCCCCTGAGGTATTTTTGGGTATAGAAATATAATAAAGCTAGTGATGATGGAGGTTGTCTCTTCTCTAAAGAAGGAATCTTTTGTGGGGTAACTGATCTTTCAAATTTAGCTCTCTTTCCTTTAGCAGTGCCATCTTTTGTGTTGCTCATTCTACTAGTACCTCTCTTGGTTTTACTAGTAGAAGTAGTCTTATTTTTTGATTCCTTAATTGATAATAATAATAAAAATATGTATTGAGCATATATATATATGAAAAAGGTATAAACAATGTAACTACTTAATATGGTCTAATAATGATGTCGAATATCATTACCTCTTCGGTAGTGAGACGTATTTGATTTGTAGGCCAAGGCACGAAGCTTCCATGAGCTTCTAGCACTATAGCTGCCTCATCACCCTCTTTATAACAAGGTAAGGGAGAACTGCCAATGATTGGAGTGTCAATACTCACTGCCTTGTATTTAGGGCTAAGTTATACCCGTGGACTGTTTGTGTTTGGGTATTATGACTTATGCGTACCCTTCCTTTCACCAAAAGAGTTGAAAGGTCATTCCCTAACAAGTCAAATTTATGCAAACCCTATAATAAAATATTACACATTATTAAATATTTATTATACCGAATACATTTAATATTAATTCATAGTTTGTAATGCTTACCTCGGGAATAGAAGAAAGACGTATATCAGCTTTGCAACTGTCTCTGACGCTATTTACATTGGGTATGTGAAGCTGATCATGGTCGATTGAATTGGATGGCTTATACCCTTGGGATTTAATAAATTACAACTCTTGCTCCATTGTTTCCATCCGTTCAAATTTCATGTTTAATTTTTGGGTGAGGATGGCTACTTGTTCATTAGTGCTACAAGAACCACGAGATCGACCACATATAATCGTTCTCGTAACACCTAATCCAAGACCCCTGTGTCTTCTAGGGTGCTCTAAAATTCCTGTAACTTGGGACACAATGTTATATTGGTCCACCCCCTCCTCAACATATGATGTTTGAAGTTCGTTATGTAATGTATACAATATATGTAAATTTAACTTATATGAATAAGCATCATATAATAGTTTTCTAAAAGAAAACTAAGTAGGGTTTTGGATATCTACAAACTTACAATTTTTTTGGCCGTAACATCTACATCTTCATTAATATATCCATGTTTTGTTGCTATAGCCTTCTTCCATAATGTACCAATATTGATGGACGAGGTACATGTATCCAAGTCTTGGGCTAGGAGCTATAAATCAAAAAAAAATCTTAATTAATAATATTATTATAAAATTCGACATTTATATGTAAATAGATAAATCAAAAAAGCATACCAACTCCTCTTCAAGGCCTACATAGCCTTTGCGAGCCATATTATGCTGATATTTATTTTGCTTCGCAATCTTTTTATTTTTGGCACTTTTTTTCCTATTTTACAAGCCAAAACATAGTCACAAGGTTATTTTAATATTAAGCATAATATTTTCAATCAAAAAGTTTAATTGTTATCTAACAAATCCTCGGAAAGACGATATGCAATAAATTAGTTCCAAATTTTTTGATCGATGAAACCATATAGTTTGGGTGGGTTCTCTTGTAGAGATCCATCCCTCTTTCTGTAAAAAAATTTTACGAGATAATTATGACCTAAATGTTCTTAAACGTTCCCCACAATGTCTAAGAAGCCATTTCTTCCTAGTCTTTGGGACATTGAAGACTCTCTACAAAATAAGACATATAGATGTATACCGATGTTAATGTATTAAAAGTAATAACATTTGACATACAAAAATGATTACATAAAATAGCATATTTACCATGATTTTCTACCAAATATACTCCTTATGACCCTTTGGAACCTACTTCCAATTATTATAGGAGATATGAGCACGGTTACAAATGACGAGTGAAATGTACGTCAAGAACATGTCTGCGTAAGGGCCAATAGGAAGATTATAAATAATTCTTCCCAACTCTACTAATTCTCCTTTATTTCTCATGTCCGTGATGATTCATATAATAGTATGTCCTATTTTCCCTTCTTCATCACTACTGTCCCTATCAATTATTTTGTTGGCCATATCTCTATAAAAAAATGAATAAATAAATTATGTTAAAATGTTATATATTGATCATAATGTAGCACTATATTATCGATATAATAAATATCCTATCAGGAAGGCCAAAAAATGCATTTTAAAAAAACCATCACATATATCATATGTTACAATATTATTATCCTCATTGCCTTCTTTTCCTTCTTTTTTCCCCTTATTTTAGGATTGGTTTAAGGATCTAATAAATATATTACTTCACGATGATCTTCCCTGACATATATTTCCTTCTCATTAATTTTATTGTTATCATCGTTCAATAATTGAGTTGCTTGCACACCTGAGATATACTCTTTATTCCAATTGGCATAATTTTCATCATCACATTCATTGGAATTTCTTTTCTTGGTAGATAGTGCCACATACCATTTGTTATCAGCATGATCTATGACATAGAATACTTGTGTCCCTTGTGATGCTAAGATGGATGGGTCTTGTTTATGCCCTTCCCTATTGAGATCTACTAATGTGAATCCATCTTCATATCTAACCCCATAGCTATTATCAACCCATCTACAACCAAATATAGGGACTTTAAATACAATGTAATCTAACTCCCATATATGTTCAATCACACTATAGTAATTCATATCTACATAGGTTGGATTCTTGTCTTTAGCACTAGCAACATGCATTGCTTCAACCACTAAAGTCACCCCACCGTTATGCATTGTGCTCTTCTCATCTTTTTCTTTTGTCTAAAAAGTGTAACCGTTGATCACATAACTGGTATATGAAAAAACTTCATAACGAGGTTTCTACGACAACCAATGTAGGGTTTTTTAAATTGAAGTTGGAGAATGTCCGATGAGTGGAATGATACGATCTCTTATCCAATCAATAAAGGAAAGATTATGTTTATCGATTATCTATTTCTCAGTCTTTGATGGATTTTCAATCCGCAAAGAAAGCATATGTTATTGAATATACGGCTGAATATCATCACTGTTGTGTAATACATATAGATGTGCTTTATGGAACATGTCAGGGTCTACACGCCCAAACTGTTTGCCCCTAATACCCTATCCTTTGATTTTGTCTTCATGTTGAGAATTAGGAATACCAAGAGCTTCAACATTTGACAAGTACTTTGTGCAAAACTCAATTGCCTCTTCCACAAGGTAACTCTCAATAATACATCCTTATGACCTATATCAATTCCTCACATAACCTTTTATCAACTTCATAAACCATTTAGAGGGGTACATCTAGTGCCCATGAATAGGTCCTAGCATTTTTATCTCATAAAATAAATGTACAGTTAGATGTACCATAATGTCAAAGAATGAGGGTAGAAAATACATTTCAAGCTAGCACAAAGTAATCACAATCCATCTTTGGAAGGCATCTAAACTATGAGGATATATGAATTTAGAGTAGACGACGTTAAAGAACCAACAAAGCCTTGTGATAGTAATTCAAACACGCTTTTGGCAAAATTCCACGTATAGTTATTGGCAATAAGTTATGCATCAAAATATGACAATCATGAGACTTCATGTTAATTAATTTCAACTCTTTCATTGACACGAGCCTTTTGACATTTGAAGAATACCCTTCCAGAACCTTGACACTGTGAAAGAATTTTCAAAACAAAATTTTCTCTTTTCTGGAAAAATTATGACATGCTAGTGGTAAATATGTTCTTCTTCCATTGTCTCGTGGTGCTAGTTCCTGTTTAATACCCATTTCTTCCATATCCATTTGAGCATTGATGTCATATTTAGTCTTATTTGGAACATTAAGTAATGTACTAACAAGACTCTCACATATATTTTTCTCAATATACATCACATGAAGGGCATGTCTCATGTATAAAGATTTCCAATAAGGAAGGTCGAAAAATATTGACATCTTCTTCCACCCAATTGATGGAGACTTATATTTATTCTTATTCCCAAACTTGATACTCAAATATTTCATCTTCCGCCACATTTGTTGACTCGTCAACCAGATTGGTGCTTGCTCTTCTTCTCGGAAGTCATTGAACGCTTTTCTTTGCCTACAATAATGATGATTCTTTGGTAAAAACCTACGATGCCCAAGGAAGACAGTCTTCTGGCCATGTGTTAGTTGAACAAATAAAGTATTCTCCTTACATATCAGACATACATAATGGCCTTTCACACTATAACCTGACAATATGCCGAAAAATCATTTATAGTACAGAATAACATTGCTCTCAAAGTGAATTTTTATTCACTATATGCATCAAATACTTTAACGCCCATATCCCACAAGAACTTAAAATCATCAATAAAAGGTGCCAAATAAACATCAATATCATTCCCCAGTTGGTTTGGCCCCAAAATGAGTAAAGACAAACATCATATACTTACGTTTCATATAGAGCCATGGAGGTAGATTGTATATAACCAAAATCATCGGCCATAAACTATAGGTGCCTTAATTGTATAGATTCATTCCATCCACAAAAAGCGAGAGGCGCATATTTCTTGCTTCTTTACTGAATTCAGGGAACAAGCCATCAATCGTCATCCATTGTGGAGAGTTAGATGGATGTCTAAGAGGCCTATCATCTATCTTCTCATCAGCATGCCATCTTAAGTTCTTAGCATCTTCAACATCATTAAACATCCATTTTAATCTTATTATTATAGGAAAATACCATAACACCTTAGTGGACACCTTGTTCTTCTTGTATCATAGTGCTTTGCATTCAGGATTAGGATAACTATCCAAAGATGCATTGTCATTCCAACATAAAATACAATCATTAGGGCATGCATGTATCTTCTCATAACTCATGCTCATAGAGGATAGAATCTTCTTCGCTTTATAGGTATGATCGAGTAAAACATTATCACTAGGAAGCTTATCCTTTACAAGTGTCAATAATTCCATGAAACTCTTATCACTCCATCTGTTACATGCTTTTAAGTTGTACAACCTTAAAGTAGCGGATAATCAAGTAAATGTCTTACAATCACCATATAAAGGTTTCTTTGAGTCATTCAATAACTTCTTGAACATTTTTGGACAATTCCAAACACTTTTCTCAACCTTTCGAGTCATCTCCTCTAATGAATGTCCCTCATAGTTCTCAAATGATGATCCGCTACTGTCCCTCCTAACATTGTCATTATCATATTTAGACTCTCTTTCCCTATATCATATCCAACAGCTGTAACTTGTTTCATCTCCTCTAATGAATGTCCCTCATAGTTCTCAAATGATGATCCGCTACTATCCCTCCTAACATCGTCATTATCATATTTAGACTTCGTTTCCCTATATCATATCCAACAAGTGTAACTTGTATCAATTCTATACACAAACAAATGATATTTCAAATCATCAGCGTTAACACGCTGAATATAAGCATAGTTCAAACAAGGACAGACTACTCTACTAGAGTCCCGAGCGTGTTTAACTACAAACTTGATGAAAAACTCCACTCCTTCGTTATATTCTCTAGACAAACGATTTGTAGACAACCATTTCTGATCCATAGTTTTTCAATCTAGATTTTTCCCACGCGAAAGTAATTATTACAATTAAATTGAATTATAAGTTTAATAATTCACAAATTGCTCATGCTTAGAAAGAATTAATCTTAAATGCATCATGCTATTCTGTATATATATATATACGAATCATGCTAATACATTCCCAAAAAGATATTAATACTCAAACTGCTCATACTTTAAAAGAGTTCATATATATATATATATGCACACACACACACACACATACATACATACATACACACATACATACATACATAGCAAAACATTGTACAATGGTTCAAATTACAAAAGATATACATACTACGGGATTAAAGCAATAGCATCACTATATATATATATATATATATATATATATATATATATATCAAAAGGTTGCTACAACCCAAACACCTAAAAAAGAAAAACTCATAACCATAAAACTAAATCCCCTGGTAGCCTCGTCGAGCCCAACTAATAACTATAACTCTTAAAGTCCACTCATCACAATATGTCATATGATCCCTAACATCATCGCTAGAGAGTCTAGTCATGGATACTCTAGGGTAATCGGGGTGGATACTTAGAGGCAAGCTATGATGAAACCTCCACTCATCATCAAGGACCATCAGCTCTCTCAATATCCTATCATACTCTTTGGCAAACACCTTACCCTCAATAAATCTCGGGTGTGGTGCATCAATGTGGTGGACAAACCAATGCAAAAAAGTAGATGTAGCTAATGCATATGGCTCTATCTGAGGTGGGGTCAAGAGTAGGTGATACAATATGAAATTGAAGGGGTGATAGGATGAGTCACTCACATACAACTAACCTAGCTTGTTGTATAACCATATGATAAGAGTCCATAGATCTACATGTGGAACCATGCATAGATATGGTGGAGGGTATGTAATCTCACTACCTACAAATGAGAACCACTAAATCTTATCATCAAGGTTGTTCTCGAAAAGATCTAAATTACAGAATATGTAAACTAATCTTCAACTAGCTAGATAAATCATAAATATATTCTACCAGCTCTTAACCAACTATGTAAAGCTAACAACATCAAACTATTTACAATAAGGACATAATCTTTAGTTACATATTTAACAAACCGACTGAACATCAAACTACCATCAAATCATTCAAGTATTAAAAGATAATATATATATATATATATATATAAGTTAAGTATAATAATATGATACTATTAAAAGTAGAGTTGAGAATAATGTATTTAATAGTTTGTTATAAGAGCACATATTAATTATTATATTTTGTATAATAAATGCTAAACCCAAACCCTAACCCTTAACCTAATAAATTATGATAAAAACTAACCCTACACCTAATTGAACCATAATCCTAAACCTAGCTAACTATAATTAAACCCTAATAAATCATTTATTATTATTATTATTATTAAAACACTATTATTATTATTATTATTATTATACACAATTATTCCTCTCTATTGAATTATTCACTTTTTTATTTAGTATAATAAATGCTAAACCCTAACCCTAACCCAAATATATTATAATAAAAACTAACCCTAAAACTCATAAATCCCTAATCCTAAACCTAGCTAACTATAATTAAACCCTAATAAATTCTATATTATTATTATTATTATTATAAAAATACTATTATTATTATAAACAATTATTCATGTCTATTTTAATTATTTACTTTTATATTTAATATAATAAATGATAAATCATAACGCTAACCCTAACCCTTAACCTAATAAATTATAATAAAAAGTAACCTTAAACCTAATTGAGCCATAATCCTAAACTTAGCTAGCTATAAGTAAACCCTAATAAATCCTATATTATTATTATTATTATTATTATTATTATTATTATTATTATTATTATTAAAAGACTATTATTATTATTATACACAATTATTCCTCTCTATTTAATTATTCACTTTTACATTTAGCATAATAAACACTAAACCCTAATCTTAACGCTAAACCCTAACCCTAATAAATTATAACAAAAACTAACCCCAAACCTAACAAACCCTAATCCTAAACCTAGCTAACTTTAAACCATAATAAATCCTATATTGTTATTATTATTAAAAATTATTATTATTATTATTATTATTATTATTATTATTATTGTTATTATACACAATTATTTCTCTCTATTAAATTATTCACCTTTATATATTCTTTATTTTCTATATCTATTTAATCCTAATCAAATAAAAATCATTAACATATGCATCTCTAATTGAAATTTTCATTTAATGATGTGCATATGTAAAATATATTTTCATTTCATTATATGACATTTCCTATATCTAGTGTCCTATACTTATTAATTAAAATGTATATATATATATATATATATATATATATATATAGTTTTTATGACTGTCATTACTAATAATTTGAAGTATTTTATTTCTCTAGCTTCGTAATTAAGCACTCATGCATGTTATATATATATATATGTAAAGGTCTCGGCCAACATATGCACTTGTTAATATATAACAGTATCGCGACAAATTCAACAACGAACAACAACAATTTTCACCAACACATTTTTCAACGACAAACTGTAATTTTTCAATAACAAACAACGCAACTCTGTATCAACATGCATGCATATATATATATATATATATAAGAAGAGAAAAAGCTACGAGCGAAAAAAAAACATACGTAAAAGGAGTGGCGGCAAGCAAGAGGAGAGCGGCGACCACCTACGAACACGGCGGAGGAAGAAGGAAGAAGTGATGGCTAGGTGCGAAAAAATGACAACACATGCAAAGTTGAGAATGCAGAGGTGTGGTGCTGCAAGGAAGAGGAGAGTTGGCAATGTGAGAGAGAACAAGTGGTGGTTTCCCTGACTTAAGAGGAGTCAGAGTGGTGGTGCATAATGTGGTGGTGCGAGGCTTTGCAAGAGAAGGGGACTAAGAGAGGGAAGGTGTAGAGTCTGAAATTTTTGGCACGAAATATAACTGAATGAAATAAAAGGCAGAACATGGGGTTTTAATAACGGTTCTTGTAGGAACCATTATTAAAATGAGTGGGCCTTTTGACAATGGTTATTTTAGAAACTGTTATTAAAGGAGCTTTTAATAATGATTTTTCGTATACTATTATTAAAACTACCGTGTAAATTTTAGCGTTGTGTTTTTAATAACGGTTTTGAACTATAACCATTATCAAAACTGTCATGTACATTAATTTTCATGCGTTTGACAACAGTTTCTAAACCACCGTTATTAATGTCCCATTATTATTTCCCGTTTTCATAGTAGTGCAATTATGAAATTTAATCGAAATCATGATAAAAACGACCATAAGATGCATGGATTTATTATGAAATTAATCCATATGATTGTTGAGTAATGTGATAAAATTGAATGGTAATGCATAGTCAAGATCAATCATTTGCAATTATTTGATGTGCTAAAAATATATAAGAACACTACTCTAACTAATAGACTGGTTTGAAAACTAGTTAGCAGGTTCAGAGAACTAGTAAAATAATCCTGCTAAAACTAGAGGCTATAATTTAATTTCTATTTTTTGGATTAGGTAAAGAATATCTGATTAAAATGTTCTAACTAGTTGGTTGGTACCAAGAACAATTAACTACAGTTCCAAATTAGTCCACTGGTTCTAAGAGCATTCAATTAACGTATCAAAGTAATCAGCTGATCCATCAAGCATATAAATAAGGCCTCACCTATTTAACTAAATCCATTCCCCCAGTTCCCAAATTTTTTTGGCTCCTCTCATGCGCACACCTCTCTTTCACCCAAATCAATCAATTCCTCACTAAATTACACAAATGAGGGCTATTTAGGATCCCAGTGGCGAACCCTAGCTGATTTTTGACAAAAATCAAACATCTCATTTGCTGTTACTAGTTTAAATCAAAAGTAAGAATCTACAAATCCAAACATTTAATTTTGACCTTGACTAGAGTATAAATTAGTTTCAATTTGCACTCCCTTAGCCATTTCATAACTGAAGGTGAATTGTTTCTTCATCTTTCATCATCAATTATGTAAATCACTTTTACCTCTATTTCTCCCTCAATTTTTTTATCTTTGATTTCAACCCATTAGAATATTTCAAATGCTCAATTTTCTTCCATTACCATGACAAAATGTAAATCAACCATCGGAAATGCCCTTGGAAAGGGAATTACTCTAGGTCCTTCTAAAAAGACCCACACTTTATTGAATCATTGGCCTTTAGATTCAGAAGATTGCTACCTCTTCCCATACCTCTACATCTAGGGAGTGCACTTTCTTCTTGGTAGAGGATAGGCATCCATCTCAACCTACTCAGAGGCCCACCACTCCTTCTTTATACAGTGTTTAACCCACCATTTAATCTTCCACTTCCTTATCAAGGATCATTAAGACCTCCCTTCACTCTCTATTCTTTTTTTATACGATGGATGAATAGTAGTGCCATATCAAATCCTTCCATGGAGAGAAGATGCTTCAAGAAAAGTGCATTGACACAGTCTTGCACGAAGAGTTTCTTATTCCCCTTTATTCAATCCCTCTCCAACATTCATTCCTCCTTCTTTTCACTCTTCACAATCCATTTACTTTAACTTGGTTCGTATTTTCTTTACCAATCTTACCTTCTGTGTTCTTGGATCCACTATCACTACCCATATCCTTTAGATCCCTATAATGGTAGATGAGGTTATATTAACCAAGATTATTAAGATCTAGAGTGACATTACTATAGGGATGATGTATACCAAGTAGATGAAGATTTGAATTCTCAATCATATCCTCACTAAGATTCAACAGTGCCATTATGTACACAGTGGCACTGCTACCTCATATTGTCTACTACCCTTCAAGTGGGTGTGTCATTATCCTATCTAATCCATCCTCTTCCCAAAATTCAGCTTAGGTGCAAACATAACCATCAAGGACTAGTACGGGGTATATCACATTTTTTTGTGACTCCTATATGATTTAGTATTGACATCTTCCTCCATATGTCATACATGGTGAGCCATAGTTAGACGACTCTAGTCTACAAATCTCTCATCACAAGGATCCGTTAGGACTTTGGTGTCCCTTTTGGAGACTTTCCTACCACTCAACTTTGCCTCCATAATGGGATTAACATCTTAAATGCAGTTACACTCAGGCAGATGGGTTATCAGATGAGTGTAGATGGACAGACCATGGAGCTTACAACTGAGGCTCATGCCTCACTTCATTCTAGTAGTCATATCTTTGCTATATATAATCCACAACCTTTTGATGATCCTTTGGGTCCAGCCAATCTCCTATTCACTTATGGAGGAGCCTACATGTCTACTATTTCACCTCCTTTATCCATTATACCTCCCCTAACTACTACTCAAGATCATGTGACCTTTTCTATATCTCTAATCTTCTTTTAATATTTTTCCTCATGCTGACTAATGTAGAGAGGTGCAAAAGACTCCTAGAGACTAAGATTCATGATATTACCCTATAATTTCAACTAGATTTTGTATTCCACCATCAAGAAGACATAGGGACAAGATGAGGTGTTAGGAATTCTTATGAAGTACATGGACCAGCCTCTATAGATGTTGCTTAGGGTATTATTGCTCCTCATCTTTCTACTATGGTCATTAACAAGCCCCTTTCTGAGGTAACTTAGATTGGTTAAGATGTCGTTATGATGTCTTATTCAAAGGGCATAGAGTGTAAGAACTTGGACATATTATCTACACCCTCAATCACTACCTTATTTGCACTGTCCTACCCACCCACCTATGATTCACATTAATATGTGTACTACATGTCTATATTCATGTCTTAGACTAGGATTAGTACATTTCTTGTGATTTTCTTATGATCTTCATTTTTACATATTTGTATATACTTAATGTTGTTTATGAACTCTATCTCTCATACTAATATAGTTCTTTGTTATTAAATGAGAAGTTGATTTTTTATTCTCCCAATTCTGTATCATTTCCATTTTATACTCTCATTGTTGTTAATGATATCATCTCTTAATTAATCAAATATAGGATCTTCACTTGTGCAACTACGCATTGTTTTAGGGGGAGTACTTCCCATATATCCTAGATATATAACTCTATGTTTTCACTTCTATGCAAATTTTTACGTTGATATTCCCCTTAGAGTTTTGGTATTGTTTTCTCCTTTTCTTCTAAGTTACGATGTTGTCATCTCTTTATCCTTAGCTTTTGTTGATGAAAAAAGGGGAAATAATATAGAGTTCAAATTAATATATTCACAATTGATAAATGAAAAAGAATATGGTAAAATTATTTTCTACTTCATATTCATTCTCCTTCAACATTTGCACTTTAGCACTTTTTGTTTGTCATCATAAAAAAGCGGGTGATTGGTTAACTCATAGGTTAAACAATATCTTTTTCCTTGTTTTGCTGATAACAAATGGGTCTAGATAACTGATGTTTTTATTTAAGTTTTCATGAACTATGATCAATAATAAAGAGATCAAAACACACTTACCCAAATCATTTCTCAAAGCACAAATTTTAATGAGTAATCAAATTTTAAAGCATAATAGAAGATCATATGAAGATTGCCAAAACTTAATGTTTAAAGGTTATATTTATAAATCTTAGGTTTTCTTGTAAAGAGTTAAGTTGAGCAATTTAAAATTTTTATTTAAGCTCTTTGAAAAGTTTTAAACAATTAAATTTAATTCACTTAATGTGCATTCATGGTTGATCTTGATTTCTAAATCTTTCCAAGTTTTTTTTAAAAAAAAATATTGTTTGGTTCCAATCAGAACTAGTTGATTAGTCTAGAGACTGATGGAGTGGTTTGGTTTAAACATAGGACATTAACAAATATAAGAACTCAAATGGATCATCTGGCATACTAAACTAATTGATTGTTTTAGAAACCGATTGACTACTTTAACTAAACTAGTCCTTGAGTTTTGCTCCTCCAAGAACTCATTTGTATCAGTTTAAACATATCGAATGGTTTCATCAAACCACTTGATTAGTTATTACAACTAGTCCATAGGTTTTTCTCCTATAGAAACCCATTTGGCTATATTTAAACAAATCAATTGGTTTCATCAAATTGATCAGCTAGTTTCAAAATCAATTGACTCATTTGACCGACCAACCTATTAGTTTTGCTTCCACAAAAATCCATTCATCTTTATTCAAACATTTCTACTAGTTTTATCAAACTAATTTATTGGTTTGAGTAAAATGATCAAATGGATTGAGTAAACTGACATGCCTGCAAGTTTAAAGGACACATTGACTAGTTTATGAAACTATGGTACTATTCAAATATGTTTATTGGACAAACTCTGTACAACAAAAAACTAATAGGCTGGTTTTTGTAATGGTAAGTTTTTCATCTTATGTTTGAACATATTATGTTTACTTTCTTAAACAATCAATCAACTAGTCATACAACTGATCAAGTGGTTGGCCCAAACTGATCAACTGGTAAGTATTAAGTGCTGATTTTTTATTTGTTGGGCGATATAGCTTTTTAGGCCATTTGTTCCCAACAACTACCTAATGAGGATAAGCCTTGTGAAGTATACCCCTAAAATTTATTAACTAATGTTTAAATACATTTATAGAGTAATTAATCATCTACTTTCTCAATCATTTAATTATTTATTTAAAACTCTCAAAACTTTCTAATCCTAAGTTTTCATTTAAAAGTGTTCGTTATTCGGTTTCTTAGCTAGAATTGCTCTACAATTATAATATCTCTTATTACATTTAGTTAGATTACATCTCATCCAAAATTATAAGCTTTCATGTTTTGATTCTTGTTGAGAATATATTGTAATCACAACCACCTTACAAAATTCATTACAAAGGGGTTAATAAGTGTTTGCCTATCATTCTTGAGAAATTATTATTGAGAGTTTATAAAAGATAATAGGTCCAGATGTAAGTTATCTCTTAGAAGGTCATTGAGATTATAAGGCTCATAAACTGAGAAAAGAGTGATAATTAATATAAACAATTTTCTTGTTTAAAATAAAAAAGGGAGAACATTTTTGTAGTGGATGTAGAGTAATTTATTTTTGAAACAATATATGTTATGTGTAAATTTTTAACTTACCATTTCCATTCCTATAAATCCTATTCATCCGACTCTAGAGTTCTTTTATTAATAAAATGAAAATATAGGGAAAAATAATGTTACCGATAGATGTTATTATTGTATTGTCAACATATATCAATTTCAATATGAGAATAGCTGGGCCAAATTTTGTGAAATTGAAATAGAAGTTATATCATAAAAAGATAAAATATAAAACAAAAAAAGAACATTATTGAACAAGAAGACTTGTGAAAATTTTAATTATTATTATCTATTAATGTACAATTTGATATATGGGAGGAAATTATAGATTACTAACATGAGTAAACATATATAAATGTTTTATGTATGTAAATAATAGACAATGAATCACAAAGTTCAATGAAGTATTTGAAAATGAGTTAACCATGGATAGAAAATTATTGTAACAACACATTTTTACTAACATAAAATTTATGAAAGCTAAACAATTAAATGTAGTTTGTTACAACCACACATAATCTCAAGTTAGATGTAAGGCATTTAGAATCAATATTTTCTAGACAACAAATAATATTTAATACCACAAAGCTAAAACAAATTTTCTGCAATAAACTTCTAAAATATAGTAAAAGTTGATCATACATGATTAACTCAAAAATAAACATACTTAATGAACTACAATGGAAATGTAATAGTCTAAAGAATCAAGATTTAATACAAAATTACCCAATGAGATATGCATTAGATAGCCTTAACTCTCCATCTAATACCCTAACAATCTCTCACTCTCATCATTTTATGTCAACTGCACACAATTATATGCTTTCTTGAACAAAGTTGAGTTCATCATAGGATTTAGATCAAACATACCATCAATATGAACCATAACATGCAAATCAAAACTATTCTAAGCACTTGAAGGTCGCATAATACACATTAAAGATAAAACACATTTAATCACGCTATATGCATCCTATAATTCACATGCAATGGTAAGGTTAAAAATAATAATGGAATACAATCTTAGTCATATGATAATGACTTCATATGCAACCGCATATAACTCATACATAAATCTAATGACACAATAGTATAAGGTTAAACTCAAACTTATTTCAATTCTCATATTAACCAATTCCATTTTAAGTTAGTACCCATGATGGATATACTAGCACGTAGTAATTAATGAAACTAATATAAAATAAGTCTAGCAATCTAATGATAACTAGGTATATGGTACTTGATTGACATCTAGACCAACCAAAAATCAACTTTGATCATGTAGTCCTTAATTATGCATACCCTCTAAGAGACCCGTAGAATTCTAATAGTGTAGGCATGGAACCTTCATTGACAAACTAATAATGACTATAATACCTTTATTTTTACTCCTAAATTTTTTTATTTTTAAAACATTTGCAAAACCAAAAACACTAGAACTCAACCTATGAAAAATAGGGTGTTACCATCACATCTAACATAAAATAGACATTATACCATCTGTCTCATGCTAGACACAAGACTAATTATCCAAAACCATACATATAAAATAAAACTAGAGCATGCAAAATATAATGGCATAACAAATGATGAGAAAGAATTACAAACCAATGCCATATCAACCCAAAAATGAGTACACAAATAAATATGAATGAGAGGACCAATATCTAAAGAAAACAATGCTACACAAAAGAAATATTGATCATGAAGGACCAACAAAGGTGGTTCACCATCAAAATATCTACACTTAGATAATCTTGACTAACACTAAAAAAAGAGTATACCAGGTTACCCTCAAGAACTAGTACAAAAACTCATACTCATGATATTAAAAATGTTATTGCAAAAGCAATCTCATCTATATGAATACATACTAAATAAACAAATCTACCCCTATCAAATATATCATAGCACACACGAGGCACATATACCATGTTCATAATTAAACATACTAAGACATGCATGAAATGCTAGTCATACATACTTGAAATCATTATTGGGATCTAACGTATCTTATTCATAAAGTCATAAGGAAGGCATACACATGATAAATGGGATTTATAGATTATTTTCATGCATAAAAATGTCATTTATCCCTAATTAATTTTATAATATTTAATCTTTTCATCGAGTTTTTCTCTTTTAAATAGATTTTGTAGGAAAAGAAAAAATTTGAAGAAGTTCAAGGAGAAATCAATGAAAAGAATAAATCAAGTAAAGAACACATCAAGAAACACTGAATCAAGGGGAGCAAAGTTGGAAATGAAGCAAATACACCAAGAGAAACTGTGCTGAAATTGCAAAGGAAGAATAATGAAAGACCCAAAAACACGGCACCCCTATGTTTCTTAAACACGGTCCGTGTTAAAATCTCAGGCATTGATTCAAAATCCAGCGGTTAGCAGAGAAGTTGGAGGAAAACATAGAGGTCCCGTGTTTCCTAAACATGGACCATGTTTCTCTTAAAAATTGTAATAATCCGCGCGACCTATTTCTGATGTATTCTCTATCAATACAGGGTTTGGGGGTAGTTCTTTTAGATGTCAAAACATTTTGAATGTACTCTCTTTATCTATTCCTTTTAGAATATACATGTAATGCACAATTCCAACTTCTTTTATCTTCTTAAATTCTAGTGAACAATTGACAATCTGCACTTCAATTGATAAGTTCCTCTCTATTCCTTTATCAATTGTCGTCTCTCCATTTTGATTGAATGCAAGTAATTTATCTGCAATTGCACTTTTGGTTGTTCTATTGTTGTTTTGTTGTATTACTATTGGATATTATGGTTGTGTTGTTGGCATTAATTTCAAATCATTGTATGTAATAGTGTGGGTTCTAAATATGCAGATGTTAGAGTAAATAAAACAGGGTAGGATGATTTGAGGATGGAATTATGTTTCAAATACAATAACGTACTTTGAATGTTTGGTTCTAGATGAAATTTAATTTAATTAACAGATCGAATTAAATGATTTTGTATCATAGATTAAGAATTCAAACTAATTAGATTGATCACTTATTTAGTTTAGAACTTAATCTATGCTAAGATAACGCAATTAACACATAATTGTTAATTAATTTGTTTAAAGTAACAAGAAGATTAATCGTTAATCTTATCCGTTAGTCGGTACAATTGCATAATCCGAGCTTTTGTGGTTATGATTGTAGTTGACTGCTTTCCATTCATAATGCTGCCATTAATTGAATCTAGTGTTTGTAACCTAGGTTATTAAATGGTTAGGAAATAAATTGAGAGCTTATTCAATTTATTAAGGTTGAGAGAAAGAAAAGGAATGAATTATTATGAGTATCTAAATGTCAACATTAAATCATATAGAATCATTCTTCTTCTTTGAATATTTGATATTTTGATTCCGTCATCAATTCATCCTCCCCTAATCATCAAATAGTTATCAAAGCTTAGTATATTTAGATTTAGTATTAGAATTAATGAAATTGTATAAACGGGATTATAACATCAATTGCAAAAGTAGTGATTAAAACATCATTCCTTGTGGGTTTGACTCATTCTTGTCATATACTACGTATTTGAAAATTAGGATTTATTTATTAAATTTGTTGTACATACGACAGTGCATCAACACATTGCAACATACTTTAACATACATATCATAGCATAAGGAAACATAGGTCACTTAAATCATCACTTTGATAGCATATAGGATTTAACCCATAAAGTAAGGACAAAATTATTTCATCTCTAACATGTCATGCACATGACTAATGCAATATAAAGATCAAGATTTCACATAATGTATATATCATGTGATAGTTATAAGAACATGTGAGAATAAGAGAATCATGTGGTCATGGGCACTTGCAACTAACAGCTGTGGAATAACGATGATTGTACTCTAAATAAACTGGATCTAAATAGTTATTAGAACTAACAAGACAACGAACCAATTGAGAAATCAATCACAAGACATAACAATAGAGAAAAAATCATAGATACTTATTCATGTAATTGTGTAATTACAAGATGAATCAACAAATGACAGCAAGATTACACAATAAGTAATTCTCTTAATCAAAGAGAACACAATAGAGGAGAAGAATATTTGCACATTCAACTTGATGACTAAGGTTTTATCACAAATCTTTTTTTTTTATCATATAAAACCCTATAGGGTAAAATAGTGTATTTCATAGAATCACCAAAAAAACACCTAAAATATTTTGTGGACAAACATGGTCCATATTCATAAAGGTAGGCCCTCGTTTTTGTTACATAATCCCTATGTCAAGCTTACACCTCTCCAACAACCAAAAAGAACTCAAACCATGTTATAATGTGCCCCAAATACCTAGCTAAAGTTCAAAATTCTCCACCTTAACTAGAGGTCAACCTAAATCCACATTATTCATTTATTTAACTAATCAGGTGAGAATTAAGTTTTAATACTAAGGTCTAAGAAATATCAACTTTATGAGGTTAAGAGCCTAAGTTAACTGGTTATCCACCAAGGCCATAAAATATGTCTACACTATTTATTTAAAGTATGTTTGGTCATCCATACTCATGTTGTTCATCATATCAAGGTAGAAGCCATAAGGAGTATATTAACTACTATTATGGTTTACTAATTTGGGAGTAAGTTATAGGCCATCCAGTTTTAACCAATTATTCTATGGTTAAGAAAGGTAAAAATTTTAGGCCTAAGGTTAACTATTAAAGGTAGATAAGAAAATATCTTAGAAATACTACAAAAGACCCCTAATGCAATTAGAGACCTTAGCCATAAAATTCCATTTTAAGCTATATTCATAACTTAATTATCTAAGCATAAGACTAGTAGTCAAATGGGTCAACTCATGGTCAAAATTCCAAGGTTAGATCACAAAAACATTACAAAATTCTCCAACAAACCAGTTGGTTGGTTCACTAAACCAGTAAACTGGTATGGAACACCATAGAAACATAAGACATATTAGGCAATATAACAAGTTAACTGATTTTGGGGCTAACTAGTCTACTTGTCAAAATAATTAACCGATCATTTCCCAAACCAGTTGATTGGTTAACAAACCATTTAATTGGTGGATTAAGCTAATTAATTGGTGAAATAGTTCGCTAGTTCTCACCAAAACTAGTTAATCGGTTGTCTACAACAACCAAACATATAAAATTTCTAAACTAGCTAAGTAGTAAACTAGTTGACTGGCTCTTGCCAAAATTAGTTGATTAGTTGCTTGTAGCAACCAAACATACAAATTCCCTAAACCAGTGAATTGGTAAACCAGTTAATTGATTCTCACCAAAACTACTTGATTGGTTCTTAGAGAATATAACACACTTACATAAGTTGAGGTCATATATGAACTTTTAACTCAAACCAAATATTAACTATAGAGCATGCATAGTTCTTAACATGACAAAATCATAAAACAACATACTTAATACTTAAATCATGGTTGGAATTTCATTTACACATAAAAACCATGATCTTCTTTTGTCAAAACATGAAGTAGCTAAGGAACCCTATAAATAGCTCATTGTTTTGAAAAATATAAGAGTTCCTTTCTTGTCAAATGTGGTATGCACATGCATTATAAATAGCTCTAAATACATATTTGCATGTTTGAGAGCCTCTTCCACCTATACACAACTAATGTATGTGTCTATGCCATGTTAAATTGGTATTTCTAACACTAAAACCATTCATCATTTATGTCCAAACATGCCTTGTTAATGCACAAGATAGGAAAAGACGGTCATGGTGTTTTTCCTCTTGGTTGCACATAACACACAATGGTTTATATTGTATCCAAATTGAGCTAATTTGTCCTTAGTTTCCAAACATTCATGCATAAACAACCATAGAGTCAATTGGTGTCTAGGAATTGAAGCCTTTTTCCACGCGATACTATACCATGCTAATCTTGAGTATCTATAATGTAAGTGCTCATAGACTCTAGCAAATAATACTCTAATATTTTCAATTTTAACAAAGTTTTTTGTTGCTCGATGATCTATAAGGAAAGGATTGAGTGAGATACAAATTTGTAGCAACCTTTGCATCATCCACAAAGCTGAAGAGAGAATTGGTAACTCCCAAATGCTTCTCTCCTTAAGATGATAGGCATGTACCCATCAAACCCATAACATATCCTTTTTAGTCACAATCCATCAAAGTAATCATCCCTGCACAACAACATTCCACCGGTGAATTTGTATTAGTCCTAATCCACCTTCCTCTTTAGGCAAATAGATTATATCCTAAGCCATAGGCGATTTTCTTTATTTTTTTGAACAGACCTATAAGGAGATATAATGTCATGTACAATACCCTGTGGCATCAACATCATTAAATTCTAGAATACCTAGATTCCATAGAAGACCTAAAGAACTAGTTGTAAACGTTGTCTTGACTCAGAAGTTGTGCATTCCATGCTCTAATATTTGGTGTGAATTTCTTAATCAATGGCAATGAATCATTTGTTGTAAGTCTCTTGTGAGAGAGTGGGATACCCAAATACCAAATAGGCAGTGTACCCACCTAAAAGTTTCATTTCCTATGAATTTTCTCACACTCGCAAATAGGTTTTGAAATGCCATAATAGATCATGCCTTTTTCAATATTTAGGGTTAAACCAAATACATCAGAAATTTTTTTAAATACCTTACACATAGTATTGATGGAGGTAAACTTCCTAGTGTCAAAGAAAAGAAATTCATTGACAAACATTAAGCTACTTAACTTTACCTCTTTGCACTTAGGGCGTGGTTTGAAAAGTGGATTACTCCATAAATCTTGAATAGAAGATTTATATAGATACTCCATAGCCAAAATGAAGAGGTATAGTGACAAAGGATTGCCTTGTCTTAAACCCCTTTTGGCATCAAAGGGCCTTTAGAGCACTTCATTAAAGAAGATAGAATATTATTTAGTGGTGATGTGGATCATAAAAAGTCTTAAAATTGGAAAAGGAAATTAAAATCGAGAAGAACTAATTGCATTAAAGACCAACTTATGGTATCATAAGCTCTTTGCATATCTAACTTGAGCATGGGGCAGGGGTGGTATTTTTTCATACGATAATCTGAAACCAATTTAGAATCCAAAAGTGAAAAAAGTGCATCAGTGTTCTCGGTTGATCTAGAAGGGATCAAAGGCACAACCACAATAACAATGCTGGAAAGGCCCAGGGTTGATGCATGGCCATTGACCACAACATTTAACCAATTATTATCCATTTAACATCTTTACTTTTAGTTATTCAAAATCTAACTCTAAGGTCAATAGCCAAAGATGTAGTCAAAGTTCAAGAACAAGAAAAAAAATTCAAATAAGGTTCACTAAAAGCTAATTTATTCATCTTTCATATATTTTACTATTTATGATAAAAATGTCCTCGTAGTGACTAAAATCCATTGTTTACCCACTCAACCACCAAAACTCGTGATTATTAACCACAATTGATTCTAAAATTTGTACAAATCTAGAAATAATACTATTTATGAAAAGGAAATATTATGTAATAAAAATATTTGACTCTTAAGTGAAAATATCATTTTACCCTTTATGTCCAATTACATTCATTTTAAAGCATTTTAGGACCAAATATTATAATTATAAAATAAAACTCAAACCAAGTTTTTTTAACATGAAATTAAGTGTTTTAACTTAAAAACATATTCCAATAAAAGTTTCCAAATTTTTAATATAGAGACCAAAATACCCATATTTAAGGTTTAAAACCATTTTTACTCGAAACCCTAATCCATATTTAACTAATATATCATATAGCATCTGATTTACATACTTCAAACATTAACACATGAATTTCACACATTTTTTAGAGAAATTCCATAATCCATGTTAAATGAATTAAATTCTCTTAGGCTTGCACAAACTTAAACTATGCATAATAACCCCTCAATATGCTTAAATATAATCACATTATAAGTTAAACCTTATGTACATGATGTAATAAATACATTGAACATGTCAAAACCACCAAAATAGCTCTCATGCATCCAAATATGGCCTTAGGATAAGAGTCTCAAATTATTTATACACATATATTTTCATGTTATTACACCATACCTGCACATATTTACCCCAAAATGCGTTAAATAACATACTAAAAGAATAAATATCATGCTACGTATATTTATATACACTTGAAATACCATAATGTAAGCTTATTTTCATATATTTTGTGTACTAGTATTTTAAATAATTTATAACCCAAAAGTCTCATTAGAAAAACATTCCATAAAAACTTGGATTTTTTGTTAGCAAAAAATAACTTATGAAGATGAAAACATGAGAAAGGTTTTCATAAGCATTTATCCAAAATATAAAAAAATCTTTATCAAAACCACTTCATATCACTTTAAAAATAATAATAAATCATAAAATAATTTGTGGATGTGAAATATACTCAATTTGAAAATATCATGAAAAAGTTTAACAATCAAAAGTGTCTTAAACAATCTTATAGAAATAAAATTGTAGAAAGGTTTTATGAAAATCCTAGGTGATCCTTTGAATTTACTTAATTTTATTTTAACTATTCTTAAGTATATAATAAATTATATCAAATCAAATAATTTATCTTTATAAGAATATTAATCTTAAGTTAATTAGAGTTTTTGAAAGTGAGTTATTACAAATATTTTAGTGATAATAAATCAAAAGAAAAAGGTAAATATGAGGAATAAGTAGACCATGAGAATATATTTTCCATATCTAAAGTAATATTAAAGAAGAAAAAAGTATAAAAAATTTTCTATTTCTAGTATCAAGTTTGTGGTGTTATCTTTCGTTTCTTCTCATACTTAAAGTGGCTAAATTCTTGTGTGAAGATGCTACACATTGTACCCATTCATAAAGTTTCTTTCTAACTAGTGGTTATAGTAGGTTGTGATCTATTGGGGGTTCTTGTCAATACTTTATAGTATTCTTATTCATCGTGATTAATTGGTAGATGTTATTTTCACAATAGAAGTATTAATTTGGTCGTTGCATAGGCTAGATTTTGGTTATGGTTGTTGAGTATTGGTCAGTGATTGTTGATGGTTTCTAGTTAATGCTATTAATTGTGTTTATTGTCATTAGCTAGTGGTATGACCCATTCCTAGTATAGAGGTGCTTGAAAGTTAGCACATCATCATTACCTATTCTCCTCATTACGAATAGTGTTTTACTATTGCCTCATCAAATTTAAGAATTCCTTCCATGTTTTTTTGTTGGGCTTTCCTCTTAGTTCACATCTTCTTTTGATTATTCATAGAATAGATGTGTAAAATCGAATATCTCATACCTAACTAGATATATTTGTGGATCAAATATTTAAAAAAATGTGGACTTTTTTTTCAAATATATCAAAAAATAACCAATTTTGCTTATATATAGACTAAGAAACATAACTTTTAAAAGCATAATAAAATATTGATTACAATGTACACAATAACATATAATATGTTCCAAGATACAGTATAATAAATCTAAAAATGAATATAATATGTTATAAGATTTTCAAAATTTTCCAAATACATTGTAGTACACAAACATATAAAAGATAAATGATAAAATAATCCCAATATATAGTATAATAAGTTCCAAATATAGTACAATAAGATACACTAAAAATTAGATATTTGATTGGTACACATAGCTCTAGTCATTGTTCAATTTTATAGGATTAGATATTTTGGATATTAAATCATATTTTTAATACCATTTGTTACACAATATTAACTAATAAATTGTGAATTTATCTTTAAATCGTTGTTTTTTCTTGATTTAAATTTTTTTGGTTGTTCAATTATTAGGAAGAAACCTAGCCCCCCTTTTTTTTACTATTAGGACAATTATTTTTAGCTCATTTGACCAACTTCGTGAGGATGGCAGTCTACGGCTGGACCAAGGTGGCGGCGAGGCAAGCGCCCTCATACAGGGTAGCCAAGTTAGTGAAAGGCATTACTCCCATCATCCTGCGCATTCCAAAGTTCAACCCTTACTCAAATTGAAACACTATTGTGGACTCGTTAGCGGCAATCCCGGGGGCAAAGCATAGCAGCTCGGTGAAGCGAGGGTAATACTGTCACACCGTCATTGACCCTTGGGTGAGCTGCATAAATTCTCGAAGCTTATCCCTCTTCGGCTCTCCAGGTAGAATCTGGAATGAAGAGTAGTCTTGAACGCCTCCCAATTTGCCGGGGGACCAACCCGAGCACGGTGCTCTACCCACCAGGCGTATGCCACGCCTCTCAAGAAGAAGGAAGCTATGTTGGGCTGCCAAGTTATGGGGCAATCCACCGCCTCAAAGGTGTGATCCATATCTCGGATCCAGCCTTCAAGGACCACAGGGTCCTCCTCACCGGAGTACGTAGGAGGGTCGTGCCCGGTAACCCTCTGAAGCTAATCTTCACCAGTGCCTTTTGGATGGTCGGGGTGCTAGCGCTGAACAAATTCCACAAAAGCCTCAAAGGCCTCCTCCAAACATCCTATACGGTCTTTCATCGTCATTGGAAGCTACAATAGAAAAGATAAGGTTAGAAGCGAACCCACCAGTTCGCAATAATCATGACACACTGCTCCCCCCTCTTGGGAAAACCTATAATCTACCCTTTCCTCACTGTGGCCTGGACTCAAAATCATTAAAAATAGAAGGGTTTCACTAAGGTATGAAAACACTTCAAACCAAGTAAAACTTATAAAATAAATTCTGTTTTGAAAAGAAACAAGCGTGGTTTTGAGGACCAAAGCTTTGATACCAACTTGTAACACCCCCAAATTTACTACTGAAAAATTTTGTTTAATTAAAAGGTTTTAATGGAAGCAAAAAGGTAAAACCGTAAACTCGGGGGCATTACCGCCACACTTAGTACCAGATCGGTTCACTCCTACCGTCCTGGTACTAAGTGCTAAGGCTAAGAAAAAATAACATCAAATACGAGTCGTTAATAAAACACCAGTCATTAGTAAAATACAAGTCATACAGAATCAGAGTGCGAAAATCAAAAGGGTACAACCTAAAAGTACAGTTTTAAACTACCAAATGACAGAGAACATCATACGATAGGACAAAACAAAATATAATAGTACAGGAGAACAAAACAGATGATGGAATCCGGCCATGTCACTCTCGACCCCCAATGTAGGTTCAGGCTCAACTCTCCACCCTACCCGATGCCTCGTAAGCATCGTAGGCATCAAAAACATCGTCCCCTTCCTACACAAACTCAGACAAGTCTTCTGCTCGTGGGAATGAGCAAAACCTATGAAACGAGTGATCAGTACGCTACGTACTGAACAAGGTAACCGTATAACTAAGGCCAAACATATAAGGTACACAAAACATGCATGATCATATAGGCAACATATAATAATACAGATAGTGAGGCCGGTTACGATCCAGTTAGAATTGTTCTTTGAATCTCTTAACGACATACTCATTTTCACACATACTCTTTATTAATCCATGTGAGTGCGAAAACCCCACTATTATAGCCGGTGGACTGGAGATACATACAGGGTAGAACGCTCCTGACCACTATTATTCTCCGGTGGACCGATCTCCAAGGCAAAACGCTCTTGGCCACTATTATTTGCCCGTGGACCAGTTTAGCCCCGACTCACATGGTGTTCCACTGTAAGTACTTAGTTTATTTCTCGTGTCTTAGCTTTATTACGTTTAGTTTGTTGAGCACGAAATCCCACACTATTATATTCGATAGACCGAAAATCATGTAGGGCAACACGCTGCTGGCCACTATTATTCTTTGGTGGATCGGTCTCCAGGGCACTCTGGCTCCTGGCCACTATTATTCACCAATGGAACGGTCTGGGCCCGGCTCAACAATCTTTCTCTTTAAATGGTTAGTGTCTTATTCGTGTCTTATTCGATGATTTTCTTTACCCTTGACATGCATGCCGCCCATCTTCTACTTCTATCCTCCTAAGAGGGACCCGTCCTATATCTTGAGACTCTGGCACCTTCTACCTACCCCGATGTCCCTTCCTTATTCCAACACACACACTAGAAGCCCAATTTTGTTGCAAATGGCTTAAGGCCCACCATCTCATACCATTAAGCCCATTCATAGTCCTCCCTAGGGTTTTCTCCAGAAAAACCCTGATTTGGGCCTATGTGGCTCATCCTCCTCTACCCCACACGACCTAAACTATTCTAGCCCCCATATGTCACGATTTTTAGATTTAACTCTCCCCTCACTTACCCTTGTTTATTATTTCATTATTTTCTCTTTCTTTTTCCACCTTCTCAAGTTAGGGTTTCCTCCCAAACCCTAGTCGGTCCCTATGTACCCTTATATTATCATATGTACTATTTTCACCTCGAGCCTCCAGTCACCCAAACAAACCTTCCATTGCTTTCCCCATGTCCCAAAGTAACTTTCCATACGTAAGGTTCGCCCCCATGCGGACCTTAACCACCCCATGCAAATCCCTCGATCTCTACCATGCCAAACCCTAAGATTTCCATGCAAACCCTAGTTCTTCCAATGTATACCTTAGTTTCTCCCACTCTTTCATTTTATTTAATTCCCCTTTCACTCATCCACTCATGGATCATAGATTACTTAAGTCATCCTTACCTATGTTAGCCAACTTACTTCCCCTTGGTTATCTTACTTTCTCATTTTTCTCTTTCATGCCCCCATCCAACTACCTCAAATACTCTAGCATGCATGTCCTAAAGGTCACATCGTATCGCATCACAACTTGCAGCATATCCATATTAATACATAACATAAGAGATCATATAGATATACCTCGGTTCAAGCCGTGCTACACATAAAACAGGTAAGATAATAACATGTAAAACACAACATATAATCATACAGGACATCCAAGGTAAGTAAGACACGTAACACACAAGCGGCCTTAGCTACACCCTTACCTAAAACGTCGCCGGGCTTGGAGCACGCTCCTACGCCTCCTAAGGGTTTTTACTCGATTCACCTATAAGAGAAAAATACTATGAGTCAATCTCCCTCTACCAGAATTACCATAATTTCCTATCTTACCCCTATCATGGCCTAATACTAAGGATAACAGTAATAATAGTAGTTTATAATTAAAAGGTAGGGTTATTATTATTCTCAAGATAGTTAATCGAATCACTACTAATCAAAGTAAGTCTGAGTAATATTCATAGTATTAAAGAAAGGGTTTCAATATTACTAATAACAATAATAATGGTAATAATGATAATAATGATGACAATAATAATCGAATTCATAGTAGTAGTAGTAGTAGTAGTAGTAGTAGTAGTAATGATAATGATAATAATAATAATAACAACAACCATAGCCATGATGATGATGATGATAATAATAATAATAATAATAATAATAATAATAATAATAATAATAATAATAATAATAATAATAATAATAATAATAATAATAATAATAATAATAATAATAATAATAATGGTAATAATACTAATAATAATAAGAATACTAAAAATAATAATAATAATAATAATAATAATAAAGATAATAACGATGATAATAATAGTTAGAGTAATAAACATAAACATAAACATAATAATGATAATAATAATAATAATAATAATAATAATAATAATAATAATAATAATAATAATAATAATAATAATAATAATAATAATAATAATAATAATAATAATAATAATAATAATGATAGTAGTAGCAGCAGTAGTAGTAGTAGTAGTAGTAGTAGTAGTAGTAATAATGATAACAATAACAATAAGTATAGGAATAACAATAATAATAATAACCATGATAATAATGATGATAATAATAGTAGTGGCAATAATAATAATGTAATACTAATAATAATAATAATAACAATAATAATAATGATAATAATAAGAATAATAACACAATGAGGTTTTATATATAGAGTTTAGGGGTTAAGGAGTTGGGAGACAACCTAGGCTGGGTGGTGGAGCTGGCGGCGGCAGCGGTGGAGGAAGGAGGGAGAGGAGAGATGGCTGTGGAGGCTAGGGGAGAGGGAAATAGGGGAAATGGAGGTGTGGGGAGGTAGGGCAAGGTTTCCTGGTTGTTTTAGGGGGTAGAGGCGGTGCTACAGGCGGCAGCAACCGGTGGCACGAAGGGCGGCACAGGGTCGGATGGGGCTGTTCGGGAAGGTGATTTTGCATGGTCGGGGTGGCTCGTGTAGGGCAAAGCAAGGAAGGCTGGTGGCTCAGTTGTGTAGAGGACGGTGTAGGAAGAGTTTTGGTGGCCGGAGTGGGCGGCAAAGATGGCCGACGGCTGAGGAATAACGAGCTGATCAGGCGGTGGTCGCCGGGTCGGTTTTCTGGGCTGCCAAAATCCAAACCTGATTATGGCAGCCTTCAGGGCTATTTATAGGCTGATCAGAAGGGGAAAACGACAAGGAGGAGTGGGAGAGTAGAGGGGCAAGAGTTATGGGTCTCTTGCCGGCGAGGATGGGCCTGTGTGTGCAGACCATAACTTGTCGGGCAGGAGGAATGGCGCGCAGGAGAGGGGAGGGATGGTCCTGTCGAAATGATAGGGAAGTCAACGAGGAAGAGAAGGGAGGAATGGCCGGAGTGGGTGGTGTGGTTGGTAGAAGGATTCCCGGCGCAGATTGTGGGAGTTGCAGGCGCTGGGAGGTTGAAGATGATGTGGTGGGTTGGACCGGCAGTCCAGGGGAAAGAAGAAAGAAAGAAAAGGGAAGACCGAACCGGCTGGGAGAGGGAAGAAGTGATGCAGGGAGGCTAGGCCGCGTAGGGGGAGGGAGAAGTTGGGCCAGCGGGCCGGCCCAGGTCAGGGGAAAAAGAGAAAGAAGGAAGAGAAGGAAAGCAAAGAAAAGAAAAAATAGGGGGAAAAGGAAAAAAAGGAAAATGAAAAATAAGAAAATAGGTGGATTAGCTTAATAAAATATATTTTGGGTAATTTGGGATATTTAATAAAATATAAATATTAAAAATAATAATTAAATTCTCTTTTTAGGCTAATTTAGGGATTTTGAAAGAATTTCCTTAAATTCTATTTTAATTAGCAAAATACTCAATTTTTTCCTATTTATAATTTCTCCTAGATTTACCATAATTAACTCCATAATAATAAAAAGAAAATAGTTTATTTAATTAATCTTCCTAATAATTTCTTATTTAGCCATGATTCCCTAAATTAGGGTTTTGGGGTATTTTATCATTGGTTTGTTGTTCATCTACTTGTTTTATTTTCAACCATTTTCCATGAGTCTAATAGGTGTTGGTATTGATATTGCCCACTAAACATACTCACCATTTTTTTTCGAACCATCCCACAATATAATTGGGAACTTAGAATTATTTCTTAGTACTTTTACCTGATGGTATCAAAAAATCAACATTATGAAATGCATTATTTCTCTATCCATAATTCTTCTTCTTCATTATGTTCTTTATGCTCCAAGGTTATTTTTGAACTTAATATCTAATGGTCACTTGATAAGTTGGATTATATAACAATTTTTACTATTTCCTTTGTGTTGTATATATTTTGAGACACCAAGATAAATGATGGGTGTATACTTCTACGAAATGGTAACTAAGATTATTATTAGCTCAACAATATGAGTAATGCGCATGATTTATAGCACTTGTGTTTTATGATTTCCTATGGGTAATCTATGTTGTTAATTTTAGTGGTGAGCATTCTTTTACATTCTAAACTACACTAGGTTATATTTGTTGTTATGTTAAGTAGAAATTTCATATGTTTATTAAAAAGATGATTTAATGGAAGATTATTTTAAGTTGATCTATTGTAGTATTTGAGGTCCTTATCATACCTTCACATTTCTTGTGATTGTTATTATCTTATAGTTGTGGATGATTATGGTCAAGTTGCTTAGTTTATTTGATGACTAATAAAGGTAAAGTCAATAATTTTTTACAACATTTGATGACCTATCACAAACTCAACTCAACAAATTTATTACTCATTCACAATGACAACATATAGGAGTTTATTTTGAACTTAATATGATCATTTTATTCAATATAAGGTATTATAAATCAAACTAGTTGTATAGAGACTCCTAACAAAATGGTCAAATTGAGTGCAAAAATCACCATATTGTTTTACATTCTTTGTGCTTTATGATTTTAAGTACTTTTTCTTATACAGTTTTAGGGGAATGTATCAAGATTGTTGTCCACTTGATAAATAGTACACTTATTCAGGTCTTTGGTAAGAAAACACCATGTTTCCCTTGAATGTCAATTAACCTTATTTTGATAATAACAAATAGCTTTTTTCTCTTAACTTATTTGCCTCATGTGTTAGCTTCAATTTTATGTTTAAAATAAGCAAATCATAAAAGGATAAACAAGTGTGCTTAAGAAACAAAAACTTAAGCTTCAAGATGTATATTATATTCTTTGATTTTAAGTTCATATGATTTACATATTGAGCACTTACATTTTTCAATTATTATATGTTTCTAATCCTATTTAAAAACTATTTTTAAAGGTCTTAAAATTATTTCATACATAAAAAATGTTTCTAAGTGTTTAAGAAAAATGGTGTTTAAAATTTATTCTTTCTCGAGCCCTTTTGCATATGAGATAACTTTTAAAATTCACCAAATATTCTATAGAAATTTTTTTGGCATATAATATCTTTTTATAAATATTAATATGTCTATTTATAGGAAAAAAAAACATTATTTATCTAATTTAGATCTTTATAACTCAAGTTATTTTCTTTTTCTATCGAAGTACATGATGCTGAAATTTTACCAAATCGATGTATTGATATAAAAACCCATCTATCAATTTCCCAAATTGATTTAATTTTATAAAAACTAATCACTAAATGTAAGTTTTCTAGAAAAAAAAGTAGCCTCGTCATCAACATATAAATTAGTTTAGTCAACCTGATTGAGTGATGCATAAAACTAATTAACTTGTTTGTAAAACCCATTAATTGATATAGGCATTTTTATAAATTCCTCCAACTAGATCAGGCTTTAATCCCAACAAATAGGTCTAATCCTCCCTATATATTTAGCACTATAAATAAGAGTGTTTCAAGTATAATAAAGATTGATGAAGATTGCACAACTCATCTAAAATCACAAATTTTATGTGTTACAAAAATTAAAAAGAATTTTGATTTTACCATTTTAAATCAAAATCAAACTTCTCTAGTGCTCAATTTATTCTTTATATTTTGTTATAGTATTCATACACATGTAATTCTTATTTATCTAGCTAGATAAAGATCTTCACTAGTCATTACTCACTTTTATATGCTATCTATTGAATATTATAAAGTATTCATCTAAGCTTATCATCTCAAATACAAGTGAAAAGTGCATTAATAGCTAGTATTCTTAAGAAAGATCGTTGAGATTATAGGCTCATAAACCTAGAGATTATAGCTATAATAAGTGTAAATTATCTCTAGAGAGGTCTCATAAACCTAGTATAATGATGATCATGAGCCACCCACTCTATATAAAAAAAATTATCAAAACCAAAAGCCAAAAAATTTTCATAGCAAATGTCAAGAAACTTCATAGAGTTTCTTAAACTAATATAAACCATGTGTTCCTTGATTTTCAAATCTTCCACTTACCTCTTATTAATTTTTAATTTGGAATTATTAATTCAAGATACTTTACTCATCCCTCTAGCTTTCAACTGGTATCATAGCTTAGGGATTCATCATATCGATCTAAAAATAAAAGGTTCAAAATCCTCGAAGTATGGATAACTTCATGGATGATAGATTTCATTGAGATTGTAGGATCATAAACCTAGTATAGTAGTCACCATCAATCACCCACTATAAATAAAGAGAGATTCAAATCTAAAAAGAAAAGCCTTTTAGTAGTAGCCTAATATAGAGAAACTTCGTAGGGTTTCTTGAACCACTATAAATCATGTTTTCATTAATTTTTCAATCTTCTACTTATCTCTCACAAATTTTAACTTTGGTATTATTGTTTAAAGATACTCTATTCACCCCTTTTAGAGTATTTGTATTGTATTTCACTAATTATTAGGGCTAGGAGCTTCATCAAATTGATCTAACATTAAAAAACTAAAAATCCTCTGAGTATGGATACCTTTATGGGTGAAGACTAGGCACCATCAAATCCTTTGTTGTTCATTGAAGAAACATTTGAAATGTGGAAGTTAGAGATTAGAATATTCTTCAAAGCTTAAAATCAAGACTTATGGTTTATCATTCAACATGGTCAAATGAAAATTCAAAAACCCCTTCATCAATGGCTTCGTTGACAGATTGGTTGAAGAATGGATGGAGTTTGATAAGAAAAGAGTCACCTTAAATGAAAAAGCCACTTTGATGCTCCATTATGGACTTAGAAAAGGTTTATATGAAATCATCCTAGAATAATTCATTACTAAAGAGATTTAGTAAAAGATAAACACCACTTTATAGCGATGAAGGGAAAGAAGAAGTCTCACATCCTCATATCATTACTACAAATGAAGAATTCTCAAGTAAAAAAGGATGATATAATAATTTCTCAATAAAATAATTAATTTTCTATCATTGATAATTTTTTAAATTATTTTGAGAAGATGGCTAGTCAAATTTTTTATTTAAACAACATATTTTATCACTAGTAAGCAAGGCATAAAAAATGAAATGTTGAAAGCGAAATGTCTGCATCTATGGTTAAAAGTTTGAAACTTGAGTTGTATAGAAAGCTTGAAAATATTGAATATCTCTTTTAATCAACTAATTTTGAAAATAAAAATGAGTTTTGAAAATTTTGAAAAGATTTTTTAAATAACTTGAACTCGAGTTTCAAATTTCATGATATATCTTCAAAAATGATTTGAATTCCAAAGAATTGTATCTTCATTGATTATTCATTGAGGACTAAATCTTAAGGACTAAAATAGATTTGCTAGCTAAAAGCATGTGTTTAAAGAGTCATTATAGGGAGAAGAAGAAGAAGAAGAAGAAGAAGAAGAAGAAGAAGAAGAAGAAGATCTTAAAGGATCAAACCCTCTTCTGCTTCTTTATAAAATAAAGGGGAATACATGAGAACTTTACCAACTCAGAGTTGACATTCTCCTTTTTTATATTAAATTGTATTTAATATGATGATACACATGTTTGCTTAAAAATATTAGTTGAATTTGACTTATGAAAATTGAACATCCTTCACTCCTAAAATGTCTTTGTTTTATGCATATTTTAATTTGATGAGCTCATATTTACATGGCCATGATATGTATTGAAATGATCTTTATATGACCTACATGATTCGTGCATGACATGTTTAACTCCTAAAATAGATGCATGTTTGATCCTATAGTCTGATTGATTTTTCATGCTATAAATGTATGATTAAAATTTGATGAGACCAATTATGTGATCTTCAAACCAGACCATGGGTGTATGTCTTTTTTTTTTTTGGAAATAATGATAGAATAGTCAATGGATTTTTCAAACCAATAAAGTGGTTTATCTAAGGTATACATACTCCTTATTCACCTAAACAAACTCAAAGCCTCACTTTTTCAAACTAATTGGATGCTCAAGGGTTCATCCCATACTTTCCCTCATCTAGTTTTTAGTTTTCTTTACCAAAATCAACAAAAACTATTCCATTGTGATCGTGGAAGGTTTACGAACTAACTTATGCTACTGATTTAAAGAGATATACAAAGATTAAAATAGAATCATAGGGTTAAAGAGGCTAAATCCCTAAATCTTTATTAGGTTAATTATTTATTCTTTAGGGATTTACTTTGATGGATTTAAGTTTATCTAAGTTTTCCTAGATCTATTAGACTGTGAAGAACACAATTGTCTTTGTCTTATATATTCTTTCTTGGATTCATGTTTGGACCTTCCAACATGAGCATATGGTGTGTATCTTTGAATCTCAAGGCTTAAATTCTACTTAAATTGAGTTCTTGCGCTCTTTTTCCCTCACTTTAAACTCGTTCTCATGGTAATCATATGTCATATTGATTATTTGGGTTGATTTATGTGGCGATGGTTATTAAAACCTTCCATTTCCCATTTTCATTTATTATCTACTTCTATTTTCTTATCTATTCATAATAATACCTAAGAAAAAGTCCATTATAGTTGGGAATAGCAAGGGAAAAAGGATTGATCAAGGGATAGCTAAGAAATTAAGAACACATTGTAATGATCCTTATAAGACCAATCTTCACATTGATAAGAATTATGGTTATCCCCAATACTTTTGTAAGTCACCTCCACCTTCTTAAGAGAGTATACATCTTCTTGAAAATAGACAATAAGATCCTCCTCCTCAAAATCAAGATCCTATTCCTATCAAAGCTTTCACTAGATTCATTAGGATTTTTACAGCCTCTCCTCACACTCCATTTTTCTTTAGAACCATGGATGAAAAAAAGATTAGGTCATGTGATTCTATGAGAATAAAATAATTAAGGACGGATGCATTAATTCCAACATTATTAAGTTACCTTATAAGAAGAATCTCTAATTTATACATTCTTTTGCTCTTTGATATTTTTAATCCTATCAACTCTAATATTATTCTTCTTTTATATGAAAATGTATTTTTTCCACCGATGGTTTCCCTATCACTATTAGTGACCTAAGTGTTCCTATTTAGGTCAGTGAGATTAGACTTACTAGGATTATAGGTATTTGAGTGGACATCTCCATTAGAGTTATATATTGGAGTTATATTATCACAAGAACTATAGATGATGAGATACATCCACCTTTTGATGAACCCACTGATGAGGTTGCCATAGATCTTATTTCTCCTCCAACTTCTACTACTATATGAGTTGGTTCGTCCTTTTCCATTATACCTCCACCATATGATTCTAAGAGTAGAGCGATTGTGGATGGTACTCAAAATCTCCTCATTTAAGGGATGAATATGTTAGTATACCAAAATTGTGCTTATGAAGTGAAGTTAATGTGAACATTTAGACTTTATAGAGCATATAAAAAGGTAGATAAAGACAAAGGATCGAGTTGTACATTTGATGCTTCAACCTTAATTTCATATGGAGTATTAGGATTAGAGACCCTACTCTCCTACTATAAAGGCTTAGGTTGATGATAAAATGATGAAAAGGATGATATCCTTCATGATACTACAAAAATACATGCACATGATCATCCCGCTACTGCTTAGGGTACGGGATTAGAGATTATCCATGCAGAGTTATATCCTTCCCTTGATCTAACCATCATTAAGTCCTTTACTCAAGCCACTTAAATTCTTCAAAGGTTTGAGATAATTTTGATATCACTAAGAGTGAGGATTTTATAATATTATTTCAACCAATTATCACAACCCTTATCTATAGGCTCCACTACCTCCATCTCAAAATGTTCAAGGCACTACTTCAACTCCAACCACTTCTACTACTTTATCATCAGCTAGACCTATTCATGTTCCCACATCATCAAAGGGTTTAGTTATAGTTTAAGGTCTATAAGACTTCATTATTTAAGGCTTTATTAGGCGATTGAGTAGAGATTCACTCAAATAGATCACATATAACTTGATCATGGTACTAAGATGGATAACCATGAGAGACTTGTGTAGAGATTCACTCACATAGATCAAATATAACTTGATCATGGTACTAAGATGGCTAACCTTGAGAGACTTGTGTGCTTAATGCATCCTACTACCTTTGTTAAGGATCTACCTGGTCAAGAGACTCATGTTGATGCTCTTACTACTATAAAATAGGATCAGGCATAAGATACAGCTAAAGATCCACAATCTACTATAGCCAAAGGTGACATAGTTAGTATTAATTGATTATTTTGGTGATCAGGGTTTCAAGGTTGATGACATTGAGGATAGTGTACCTTCGTTTAATACTAAGGGTATAGTGTGTGCATTAGGCAATCAAGATGGTGCTAATGATGAGTTAGATGATTAAGAATTTGGAGGATACAGTTCCAAATGGTTCACTTTACTCATATCTAAATTTTCTTCTAACTAAGCTCACTACCACTCCTCACCTACTTAGATCCACACCTTTTAAGCCTACCCTTCCATCCACTTCTACTTTAGCTCTAGAAGCTAGCAAAATTTGATCATCAACTTTGGGATAAAATACTTCTTTAGGGTAGTAACCTCTAAAGAATCACCATTTCCGATCTCAAGGTCTTTCACTTAAGGTATTAGTATCTTATCAAGGTAACCATAAAAATCGCATACAATCACATAGATCCAATTTCTATAATTAACCATTTTACTCATATCCAATTATTTTGATACAACCATACATAAAATAATTCATAATAATATAATGAGTCCACCCAAGGCTCAATTATTTACCTTTGGGCGCATTATGCTAAAAATGACTAAAATGCCCCTGAGGTCAAAATTACCACATTAACATCCTTTTTAATTACTAAATCCATTTCATTTATAACTTTGTCATGAAAAGGCTAAAATATAATAATTAAATTAATTTATTATGCAGTTAAGTTATTAGATAAGTTAAATGACCAATTTGCTCTTATTTAAGATTTTGCATATAAAACCTACGCGTATCTAATACATCCATGATTACATAATCTCATGCTTAACAACATATAATATATATTAGACATGCCTGTCATGGAAAAAATATTAATACACATAAAATGATTTATTTTCTCCTATGGCACACATCCATGATTATTATTACATAATTATATCTAAGCATACTCATCCTTATCATTTCCCACATACATTTTATATGTAATCATGAGAGATCATTTTGTCATAATTTTGTAACCGAAATGTTTTACATATGATAACATGCTCCTTTTAACTAATTTTTGAGATATAATGGGTAACACATAATTATTATTTAATAAATCATGCTTAATATATTTCAAGCACAAAACTCAAATGTGTTATCATGCAACATCTAACATTTTAGTAGAGTATAAAAGTTACATATGGCAAACATACTTAACACAGTAGTTACATCAAAATCATAAAGTACTATCATACGTTGTTTGTCATTTTAGCATAGTATAATAGTCACCTAAATCTCAACAAAAAGGAAAAATAGCACTATCTTACTAAATATTATGAGATCCTGCAAGTCAACTTTTGTACCTAAAAATAATATCAAAATATCATATTAATATTTAAAAAATAAAATAATACTTATAATGATAAAATATTTATTTTTTGAATTTACCTAAATACCCTTATATATTAACAATAGTTACCCAAAAAAATTTAAACCAAACACACCTTAAGTTGCATGCACGGTGTGAGCCATGTGCATATAGAAGTAAGGGTTGGGTGCAAGGAGGTTGTTGGTTCAAATGGTGGTGGGTGGTAACGATGGTAGTGGATTAGTGGTCTAATGTTGCTTCAGACAATGAAGGGTGGTGGAGATGGCAGTGGCTCGGTTAGTTGGTGGCTGTGAGGAGGGTTGTGCAGCAAGGATGGAGATGCATGGTTAGAGGTGGGTAATGGTGTATACATGGGTGGTGGCTACTAGTGTGATGGCTACGAGGTGTTGGAGGTTGTGGCTCGGTTGGTGTGGTGGAGGAAGGAGAGAAAGGAAGGTAGTAGTAGAAAAGGGCCAAAAGATGGGGGCTATCTATGGCAGGAGGCATTGAAATGGATGGAACAACATTGGAAAAAATTGTCATTGCCTAAGGAGTTTTTGTAGGAAACTTTTCCACAAGGGGTGTGGAAGGGATGGGTAAAATTTTCTAGCTAGAAGAAGAAGAAGAAGGCGAATAAGTCAATGGTGGAGGTTATGGTGCAAGGTGGTGATGCAAGAAAATGTGAGGAATGGTGGTGGAAATGGTGACACACTAAAGGAGGGCTAGTGGTGATGGTTTCTACAAAACCAAATGAAGCTAAGAGAAGAGAGGGTAGGGGAAGCTTTGTTTGGTTGTGGGAATGTAGAGGAGGGGTGGTGGTTGGTAAGAAGAGGATAAGGGATGATGGGTTTGGTGGTGAGTGATTTCAATGAAACCATAAAGCTGAGAGGGAAGGGAGAGAAGAGAAGGGAAAAAGGGAGATGGTGTTGTGCGACGGTGGAAGATGGTTTGTTGGGAGGTGCGATGCAGGGGGCGACACACTTTGGTTTCTAGTTAGACCGGGTAGGGGGCAGTGTTGGTTAGCGAGGAGAAGAGAAGAGAGTAGGCTGGTGGTTGGCGAGAAACCCAAATGAAGAGAGTAGGGGAATTAGTTGAATGAAAATGAAATAGAAGAAGGGTTGGATACGTGAGTATGTATATGTATATATATAATGCTAAGGGTTTCTTATTTTTAGATAGGAAAGGAGAAGGTAGGAGGTGTTGTGTGCATATGTATATATCCACATGCAGGTGAGTGGAATGAGGGTTATGGTGACGGGGGTATGGTTTCGTAGAGGGTGAGGGATGATTTGACAGGAGAGATGTATGGGTGTAGCATGAGAAGGGAAGGGAGATAAGGAGAGTAGTTGGGGTAGAAGAATAGGAGCATGCAAAGGGGTACATTCAAAGCGGGTAAATTGGTAGAGTAAAATAGGTTTATTTTTTTAGTTTTAGGTTTAATTTGGTTAGATTATGTTATAGCGTATGGAAAATCAAGGAAAAAATAATCTTGATTTAGATAGGTCTAATAGGAAGGAAAAGGTAAGAAAATTGGGGAAAATATTTAGGAAATTATTTGGATAATGGATCAATGGTTATTAATAAAATAATTAAGCCAAGGTTTAAGAATTAGTTTTGAATAAAAAAGGCTAAACACTCGTTGACAAAGGTTATAAAATTTTGGAGTGTTATATCGCTATCCCCTTAAAAATAGACTTCATCGCTTAAGTCTATGTTGCATTACTCAAAAAAATGCGCAAAGATATGCAAGGGACGTGAGGGAACAACTACCCCCTTAAAAACAGGGAACCCTACTGGCATAAAAATGTTACGAAAACACGCAAACATGAAACCAAACACACTCAAAACAACCATGGAAAAGACAAATGCTAAATGAACTCTATGAAAGCCTTGAAGGCTCTTTCCAAATGACCAACATGCCCATTTCAAAGGCGTGTTAAAACTAGTTACAAAATATTAAACACATTAAAAATGTCCTATCTTACTAGCACATAACTCATAAATACAAATCAACAACAATTAGTCTACTCAAACTCAAATAATCACAAGACTAATCTGGGTTTCAAAATAATGAGAGAAAGTAAATACATTTTTTGGTTAAAACATTTAGGATCCTGAGAAACAAATCTCTGACTGAAGCCTAATTCTCAACAAGTAAAAGCTTTGATACCAACTTGTAATACTCCGGTTTTTAGGACTTAAAAATTTTGTTTACAAAGTTAAGTATGGAAGCTAAAATAATAAAAATGAAAGGTTTTATTGCTACACGTAGTGCAAGTCCGATTACCTTTACCATTATCATACCAAAGTGCTAAGGTTAAAATCATTACTCCGCTTATAATTAATAACACGATTACAAGAAATAGAATAGATAAGACAAAATATTAGTATTATGCTAAAAAAAAACAACATCAATGATTTAAAAAATTCAAAAAGGAAAAAGATAGGAGGACACAATCATCCAAATACAACCAAAATCAATATACTAAATGATACTAGATAGCCCTAGGCTCTCAAAATGAACTACCAACTTTTGACCAAACTCAAAAGTTAACTTACAAAGACCACGACCCATTAAATAGGTAAGGGCCCATGAAAGGAACCCTTTATTACAACAATACTAAGCAACCATTTATACTAAACTAAAATAATAATAAAAAACAACATAGAACACGTGCAAGAAATTATAATAATACATGATATAAAACATCAAACTATACATGTGTCAATTGAAATATAATAACTATTCATATAACCACATACCACCAACACTATATACTATTCATACTCGTTCATCTGAAACAAACTGAAACTTACCAATGGAACATCCAAGAGATGCTCTTTGCGGTATAATTAGAAACATCATCAACCCAAAAACAAGCCAATCACCACATGTCATATACCTCATTTTTAATCCCGATAAATCTCATAACATAGGTAGGCTCATAAGAATAAATCAATAATAACTCTTCGCATCACAAGGAGGCACAAAGGAACCTACCATAACATAGGTAGACACAAACACTGCTACCAAAACATAGGTAGGCATAAAGGCTACTATCGAACCACAAGTAGGCATAAAAGTTGCCATGGAGCTACAGGTAGCTACGAAGGCTACTACCAAATCATAGGTAGGCATGAAAGCTACTACCAAAATATAGGTAGATACAAAGGATGCTACTAAACCACAGGTAGGCACAAAGGATACTACCAAACCATAGAGGCACAAAGGCTACTATTGAACCCGTAGGTAAGCATAAAGGCTACTAATAATTGATCTAATAATCCAATAATCTATCAATGATTTCCATTTTTATTTACTCAAGGAGAGATCAATTACCCTAAAGACACTAAGGTACTCCAATCATACCGCTACACCAAGGCAGTATAGTATCCTACCAACTTTCAAACCAAAGACACAAAGGTACCCTAGTCGCATTGGTGCATGAAGGTAACATAGTACCCTACCAAAAATGACACCTAATCTATAAGTATGCATACCCTTATCAATCCACATAACATAATAGAGTATGATATAGGTTGTGGCTAGGGCACTAAGGCACACTAGTAAAAATTCATAATTAATCATGGGCTAAATCATGCCTTTAGGGTAGCGATCCCTAAAGAGCCGCCATTTTCAATCTTGAGGTATTTCACCTTGAGTATTAGTATCTTATCAAGGTGATTACAAAATTACATATAACCACATAGATCTAATTTCCATAATTAATCGATTTATCCATTTTCAATTATTCTAAGACAACCATAAAAAATATCATTACCAAGGTCATTCACACAAATATACTAAGACTATTCTAGGCTCAATTATTCACCTTTGAGGGGAATTAAGTTGAAAAGGACCAAAATGCCCCTAGGGTCAAAATTATCACATCAACATCCTCTTTAATTATTAAATTCATTTCATTTATAGGGTGGTCATGAAAAAGCTAAAACATAATAATTAAATTAATTTATCATGTAGTTAACTTATTTTATAAGCCAAATGATCATTTTGCCTTTATTTAATATTTTGCATATAAAATCCTAACATGCATGTCTAATAAATCCATGATCACACAATCTCATGCTTAACAACATATAATACATATTAGATACACTTGTCATGGTAAAAATCATAATACAAATAAAATACTCAAATTGCTCCTAGGGCACACATCCATGATTATTGCTCCATAATTATATTTAAACATGCTCATCCTTATTATTTTCAATGTACATTTGAGATCATTTTTTCATACTTTTGTAACCAAAATATTTTACATATACTAACATGCTCCTTTTTACTAATTTTCATGATACAATGGGTAACACATAATTATAATTTAATAAATCTTGCTCAACATATTTCAAACACAAAACCCTAATGTTCTATCATGCGGTATCTAACATTTTAGTAGTGTATAAAAGTTATATATGGAAAAAATAGTGAACATAATTTATACGTCAAATCCTTAAAGTGTTATCATGCGATGTCTGTCATTTTAGTGGAATATAATAGTTACCTAAATTCTAGCAAAAACGTAAAATAGTGGTATCCTACTAAATACTACGAGATCCTGCTAATAAACTTTCGTGCCTAAAAATAATACGAAAATACCATATTAATATGTAATGAAAATAATTACAATGATAAAATATTTATTTTTCTAAATTTACCTAAATACCCTTAAATATTAATAATAGTTACCTAAAAAAAATTAACCAAACACACCTCATGCTGAATGCATAGTGTGAGCAATACAAAAGTATAGGGAAGGGCCGGGTTGCAAGGAGGGTGGAGCAAGGGCTGGTGTTGGTTCAGATAGTAGAGGGTGGTGGAGATGGTAGTGACTTGGTGGTCTAGTGTTGGTTTAGATGGTGGAGGGTGGTGGAGATGGCAGTGACCCAGTGGGTTGGTGGCTGGGGGGAGGGTCATGCATCAAGGATGGAGATGCAAAGTTGGAGGTGGGTGATGGTATATGTGTGGGTGGTGGTTGCTGGTGTGATGGGTGCAAGGTGGTGGAGGTTGTGGCTAGATTAATATGGTGGAGAAAGTAGAGAAGGGAAGGAAACTATAGAAAAGGGCCAAAAAATGGGTTCTAGCTATGGTGGAAGGCATCAAAATAGAGGGAACAATGACGTCAACAATTGTTGTTGCTTAAGGAGTTGTTGTGGGAAACTTGGCTACAAGGGATGTGATAGGGCTTGGAAAAAATTGCCTTATTAAAGAAGAAGAAGAAGAAGAAGAAGAAGAAGAAGAAGAAGAAGAAAATGGGCGGTAGAGAGGAGGAAGAAGAAGCCAGTGTTGGAGGCTAAAGAAGAAGAAAAAGAAGTCAGTGGTGGAGGTTGTGTTGTAGGGTGGAAACATAAGAAAATTGGTGGTGGTGGAAATGGCAAAGCAAATTGGTTATTGGCTAGACAAGGCAGGGGATGGTGTTGGTTGGCGAGGAGAAGAGAAGGGGTAGGCTGGTGGTTTGAGAGTAACCCAAACGAAGGGGATAGGGGGATTAGTCGAATGAAAATGAAAGGGAAGAAGGGTTGGATACATGAGTATGTATATGTATACATATATATATGTGCTTGCATGCATACATATATACATACATACATACATACATACAAACATACATACATACATACATACATACATACATACATACATACATACATACATACATATATATGTTGGTTGGCAAGGAGAAGAGAAGGGGGTAGATTGGTGGTTTGAGAGTAACCTAAACGAAGGGGGTAGTCGAATGAAAATGAAAGTGAAGAAGGGTTGGATACATGAGTATGTATATGTATACATACATACATACATACATATATATATAATGATGAGGGATTCTTGTTTTTAATCAGGAAAGGAGAAGGCATGAGGTGTTGTGTGGGTATGTATGCATTCATATGCACAGCGAGTGGAGTGAGGGTGATGGTGATGGGGGTATGCTTTGACAGAAGGTGGGGGATTGTTTGATAGGTTAGGGGTATAGGTGTAGTATGAGAAGGGGAGGGAGATAAGGGGAGTGGTCAAGGTAAAAGAATAAGCTCATAGAAAGGGGTGAGTTCAAGTAGGTAAGATGGTAGGATATAATAAGTTTATTTTTATTTTAGTTTTAGGTTGAATTTGATCAGGTTAGGTTATCGGGTATAAAAATAATTGAGGAAAAATAATCCAGTTTAAGATAAGGTTTAATAGAAAGGAAAAAGTTAAGAAAATTATTTGGGTTATGGATCAAAGGTTAGTAATAAAATAATTAGACCAAGATTTAAGAATTAGTTTTGAATAAAAAGGCTACTCATAAACAAAGGTTACAAAATTTTGAGGTGTTACACTTCTCTTACTTTTAATTTTTATAGTTATATTTGAGAAAATTCTTACAATCTACATACCTTTTCAAAGACCTTTTTTTGATAAGTACATTTTCTTCATACTTCTCATTCTTGATTATATAAATATAATAAACACTTGATAACTCTGTGAATAATGTTTATATATTCTAATTGTCGCCTAAGTGTGAATGCTAATGCTTGATTACATAAATTTATGATCTCATTCCACTCTAGGAAATTATTATATGTGCTTAGGACATATTTCCTTTTCTATCTTTGCATCGTTGCATTTCACTACTTGAAAAGTGCTTTTTAATGTTTAAATGCTTTTATCTAATCAAATGTATGGCACTTGAAATCTTCTACTTTGATGTGATTGTTTGATTCTTCAACTTATTATATTTTGACAAGTACTACCTTGTTGACTTATTCATCTAATTTCTTGTTTCCCTAATGTATTTTAATGATTAAATTAAAAGGAAAAGGATGTAAATAGATGGAATTAACAAAGTATTGGGACATTATGTTTGAGTGATTTTATCCACAAATGTGGTTTATCTTAGTATTTTCACCCTTGAAATGGTCATCTACTCACTTATACACAATATTTAGCCTCACTCACATTTCTATTTGTTCGCTTGGTTGGATCCATGCAACTCCAAAAATTTATATTCATATTATTTCTATTACTTAAGTTATTTATAACTCATTGATTATATGTGCTTCATTGCTATATATTCAATAATGATATCTGATCACTTTATTGTTGACAAATTTAAGATATTCACATGATTCTTAATACTCATATATTAGATTTTACTACTTATGTTGTTTGAGATAACGATGTCTTGGCAGCTCTTATTGTGATCTTACTCTTATTGTTGAAATATACACGCCCTTAGGGGTGGAAACATACTTATATCTTTGATCAATTGGGTTTTCACCCCAATATTATCCTAAAGGGGAAATATTATACATTTATTTCATTGATGATATTGAGTGTGAATGGTATCCTTGTATTTTAATTAATAATGTACATATCTTGTGGAGGAGTTTCACTCCCTATTCATCTAATTCCTTATGCATATATATTTTGATTAGAGATCTTATTTGTTGAATCCATTTTATTTTTTTAATGACAAAAGGGAAATAAAGGGTGAAATTTTTTTTAGTTTCTAGTATAATTGATCAATAGGTTTATCCAAACTGATCGGCTAGTTAGTGATACACATTGGATGGTATATGCATTTTTAGAAATTTTCCCCATTGGAGCAAGATTTATACCTAACAGTTAGTTATGATTCTCCCTATATTTTAAGCAATATGAATAAGAGTTTTTGTACTTTAATGAATATTGATGAAACTTTCCCAAATATTATAAAACCATCACTTTCATATCTTAGAAAAATCAAAGAGAACTTTTATTTTATACTGTTAAATCCAAATCAAATTTGTCTAGTGCTCAATTTATTCTTCATATTTAGCTAAAGTGTTCATATGCTTGTATATCTTATTGATCTAGCTAACTCAAAGATTGTCATTCGTGATTACTCTCTTTTATATGCTACCAAATGAATATTCATATCTTATTCATTCAAACTCATCATCTCAAATGCAAGTGAAGAGTGGAGTATTGTCTAACATTCCTAAGAGAGATCATTTAGATTATAGGCTCATAAATCTAGATATAATAACTAAGTGAATTTTAAATCATCTTTAGAGAGGTCACTGAAATCAGAGGCTTATAAACTTAGTTGGATAACCATCATCAAACATCCACTATAAATAAAAAGATATTCAAATCCAAAAGGCAAAACTTAGTTGTGCTCATTGATTTAAAAACCTTCTACTTGTCTCTCACAAACTTTTAATTTGGCATTATAGTTAAAAGATACTCTATTCACCCCCTTTAGAGTATCTATATGGGATTTCACACCATATAAATGTTTGTTTGGCTCACCTATTTTGCACTCATATCTTTATACTTCCTGTTATCTGTGTTATGCCTATAGCCAATCACCTAGAAAGAATAAATTTAATCCGTATGGACATTGTTGTATTTTGATTGGGTATCATTATGATTTAGAGATACATAACTTATTAATTTTATGAGATATGGCTCCTAATGAGATTTTAAATTTTTTGGCTCCTCTGTTTTATTATAAAAACATTTATACAATGGACTACTATAATTACTATGTAGAAAATGATTGGTACTAGGGTTCTATGGATGAATTGTCACTCATAGAGGCATTATGTTCTTTCTAGATTCTACTCTTAAACCAAAAATAGTGTTTTCTTCAAGGAAAGATATACCACTCCTGTTTTGGCTCAATAACTAGATGATAGTATGTTCACTATTGATCTTAGTCATGGCCAGATCTTTCATAATCCACCAACTTATTATCTTTTAGATTTTCTTTGTTACCTACTCAATTTCTTAACCCTCAACTTGAAATGACAAAGCTAACTCAAATTTGATCAATTGAACTGAGTATTTGGTTTCATTTCAAAAAATAAAAAATTGATATTAATCCAAAATCTACCACGACTTGGCTTAAATCATAACTGGTTAAATGTAAGTTTAAATTGCTAATGACTCATATCTAAACTAACACAAATTGAAGTGATCTAAGTTAAAAGTAATCCAAACTAAACACTTCTTATGCCCAAATATGAACATGAACATAAATAAACTCAAACATCCTCAAATATATCGCATTAGATGACATATAGATGGATGTTAAAACCCGATTCAACCACCTATGCAACCAATTTTAAACAATTTTATTTACAAAAAATCTCTATGTGTGTGTTTTATTTTCTTCATATCTTCCTTATTTTTTGTAAGAAAAAAATTATTAGTAAAATTTATGGCTATTTTTCTCTTTATTTCCTTTTCCATCTCATTTTTTATTAAACAAAACACCAAAAAATATTTTTATTTTATTCTTTCTTTTTACAATCAGCTACAAATTACAAATTTTTAGGGAATAAATAACCCTTAATAAATAAATAAAATAAATATTGTATAGAAATAATAATCATAAAACTTATGTCTTACTTTTATATGTTATATAAATTTTAACTTTATAGGACTTGATCCATACCTAATCTAATGCAACACCTACATACCTAAATTCAACCTAAACTTGAAAAACATGATGAAACCAATACTAACTTTATATGGTATCCTTAAGAGTTGATTTTCAATAACTAAAATAAATTTACACATCCTAAAATAAACCCAAATTGAATTAACTGAATCCATTAGTTATAAATGGGCTTATAAAATCAAATATAATCTGTATGGGTTAATGAGACATTTTAAGATTCGTTTACTTATTCGTGTGAATAATCAAGTGGAATATATTGATTTCACTTAAACTTTTGCTCTAGGTTTGAACTTACGTAGTGTAAGGACCTTCATGACACTGATATTTATTATGGGTGATTCATAATATTCTCTTCTTCAACTAATAATGTCCACTCTTTCATTGGTAAAGTGGGGTTCACATATTTTATTTGGTTTAACTATGCTATGCTTGTAAAGCAATTATGACATCTTATATAAAATAATAACTAACTACTAGCATATATTTGGAAATAGTGATTGTATCCTAGACGCAATATCATGGATGTTAGTCATAGCCAAAAATTAAGCTATACATGGAGGATTGTGTGATAATAATGATGGTTTGCTCGAGAAGGTGGTTATAGGATTGTTAGTTATAAACAAAAGATTAATATCTTGAAGGATAAATGATTCCCCAAGACATCCCATTTCAAGGTTATTATTCCAAGAGGGATAGGGATGCTAATATTACTATAGTGAACTTGATTAAAGAAAATGGAAGGGGATGGAAAATATAGCGGTACAATAATCTTTTAGCCTTTTAAATCTAGATTTATTTTATCCATGCATTGCACTAGCATCTCTTTTTGAAAGACAAACTATAGAGTGTGAGACTGCATGCAAACTAGTGCATTAAAAAAATGGAGGGTTATATCTAAAGCTCTGCAACATGTGGTGCTAGTAAGGTATGGATGGCATTAAAGTGTGGACAACAAATACACAAACCAAGGGTCATATTGAAATGCCCCAAAATTATTTATTTTAAGAGATATAATTAAATAAGGATTTATTGGAGAATTAATTTAATTATTTATTTTATTTGGAATAGGAAGGATTTATTTAGGGAAAATTAATAAGAATTTATAAATATTTTTGTAAGGGAAAAATTAAGCTTTTTACTAATTAAAAAGGAATTTAGTAAAAGTCTTTAAAAACCCTAAATTAGCCTGAAAAGGAAATTTAATATTATTTTATTTAAACATTTTTTTTCTAAATACCCAAAATACTCTAATTAACTTATTTAACCCCAAGCCACTTAAATTTTCCTTTTTCCTTTTTCCTTCTTTCCTTCTTTTTCTTTTTCTCTTCTTCCGATTGGGCCTAAAGCTTTTTACTAATTGAAAGGGATATACTCCAATCCTTCTTCTTTTCCTTCCTTCTCCCGTGGCTCAACATCGTTCTCCTTCCTGCGATAGCTAAGACGCCGCGTATTGTGGCCTTCTTCCCTGGAACGCCGCATTTCATTAAACCTTATAATCGTTGCTAGCCGACCGGTTCTTCCCTTTTTTCTTTTCCTTCTTTTTCCCCTTGACCACCCGGTTCACCCTCTTCTTCTTCCTCCTTCCTCCGGCGTTGACGACCTGCACCTTGAAAGGCCAAAAATGGCACCGCTGGCCATGCATAAGTTGACCATCCGTTTTCCCTCTCTTTTTCTCCCCCTCGATGCACATTCCAGCATGCACTACCCTATTTCCCTTTTCTCCCGCACGATCTCCCCATTTTTCCTCGCGAAGGTAGGGCACGATTTGAAATCGTGCTGGCCGATCAACACCACGTTTTCCCTAATATTTCATAGGCATTGAACCCCTGCCAAGCTCCAGAACTCAACCCTCCCCTCTAACACTATAAATATCCCTCGTGTAGTATGATTTTGAGATTTTTTTTCCCCGAAACCCTAAGTGCAAACCTATGCACCATTGTGACTTCAGACGCATCGTTCGCCGCCATTAGCCAACCTCGCTACCACCTCTGCCTCCCAAATTCCTCCCTGCATCGCACTCTAGCTAACTAAGCTCTCCATTTCCTTCGATTCTCTTTGCATAAACCAACACAACCGTGTAATGTTCCCTGTCCATCTCGCAAAAGAATTTTATCCCGCAACCTTCAAGCCGTCGTCCACCACCATATCAGCCACTTCTACTACCTTCTGCACCACCCAAAAGCTTCTACTAATTCTCCTCCACCGAACCATAACCTCCTTTTCCCTTTTCTCCTTCTCCTCCCCTCTTTTTCTTTATCTTTTTTTCCTTTTTACCCTCGTTTCCGGCCACCACCGTGCCACCTATCTCCACTGACTCAAGGTGAAACCCTAGACCCTCCCAGCCTTTCTTTTCTATTTATTGAAATTTATTCTATTTTATTCTAATTTCCAATATTTATTCGATTATAATTATAATTATTATCATTATTATTGTTGTTGTTATTAGATGTAATATTATTGATAAATTTTATTGGCAGGGTTGAGATTATTCTAGAGTTAATTAGATTGTTAGTTTCAAATTTTAGGAATTTATATATTATTTTACTAATTATTTAAGGAGGGCTGAGACCTAAATTTTTAATTAGGTTTCGCACCCTTGTATTTTTATTACTATTATTACTATTTTTACTATTACTATTATTATTATTATTATTATTATTACTACTACTACTACTATTATCGTTATTAATTTTAATGTTATAGGTATTATATGTTATTAATATTATTATTACTATTATTGAATAGTACTTTCATTATTTGGAGGTAGGGTAAAAAACCCCACCTTGTAATTTTAGCATTATATTATTATTATTATTATTATTATTATTATTATTATTATTATTATTATTGTTATCTTTACTAACATTATTTTGGTGAAGAGTAGAATCCCTTATATCACCATTCGTTTTAAATTACATTAGTATTATTATTAGTATTTTTGGTAACATTTTGTATAGTTAATTCTAGTATAGTATTATTTTAATTAAAAACCAAGTCTTAGGATAAGTTAGTAAATAATAGCATTTTTAGGAGGGAGCCTAATTCTAGTATTTTCCCCATAATAGGTGAGCCCAGTCAAAACCCTCAATTGGTATAGGAGCGTGCTCCAAGAATGATGACATTTTAGGTAAGGGGTGCTAAGGCTATTTGTGTAATATGTGATTTATATGCCATGTATGCCATGTGATATGATTTATTGTGTATTTTTATGTGTATATTGTATAATTATTATGAACGCAACATAATATGGAGTGGAGGTATGTTTTGTGTAAATAATTGTGGCATGAGAATTATGTATATGAGTGTGTTATTATTATGGTATGATGTGGCCTTAAGACATGCATGATAGAGTTGCATAGTGGTATGAGGGTTTGCATAGTGGTATTAATGTTGCATGGTGGTATTAAGGTTACATGGTGGTATGAGGGTTTGCATGGTGGTATTAGGGTTTGTTTCCATGGTGGTATTAATGTTGTATGGTGGTATTAGGGTTGCATGATGGTATTTAATGTTTGCATGGTGATATTAGGGTTTGCATGATGGTATTAGGATTTGTACGGTGGTATTTAATGTTGCATGGTGGTATTAGGGTTTGCATGGTGGAGTTAGGGTTTTGCATGGGAGTTAGGGTTTTGCATGGGGATTAGGGTTTGCATGGGGATTAGGGTTTGCATGGGAGTAGGGTTTATGTGGAGCTAGGGTTTGCATGGGCGTTAGGGTATTTCATGACTAACTATGGTGGTGGTGTTTAACTAGGGTTGGAGTGGTTGACCTGGGTTGAAGAGTAATTATAGTAGGAGTCTAACTTTCATGTCTTGGTATGGGACTTTTTGAATAAAATACTTAAGATATTAATTACTTAAAGTGGAAGATATTGAGATGGGACTAGTCGATCCACGGGTCAGGAATAGTGGTTAGGGTCTTACCTTATGTGCAATTGATCCACCGGTTATAATAGTGGTTAGGACATGATGTCCTATATGTGACCGGCCCACCGGTTATAATAGTGGAGGATCCCGATCTCAATGAAAATAAATCAGAGTTTTGCTAAAGCAAATAAAAGACACTAATTACTTACAATGGAACACCATGCGAGCAGGAACCGAACCGATCCACCGGTTAGGAATAGTGGTTTGGGTTTACCCTATATGTGACCGATCCACCGATTATAATAATGGTTAGGGTTGTACCCTATATGTGACCGATCCACCGGTAATAATAATGGTTAGGGCATAATGCTCTATGTATGACTGACCCACTGATTATAATAGTGGGGTGTTCCTGTGCTCGCATGGAATTGATAAAAAGGCATAGCATGAAACGAATTCCGATAAAAGAATGATTAAATAATTGATCTGGACCTTTTTGGGCCTTATGTGTGGGCTTGTTAATTATAGGCTATGGTTTTCTCTGTACGCTTTTATGTATCATATGTGTGGGTTTGAAATTGTAAGTTGATCATTATCTTGCATGATTCTATATGCTTACATGTTGGCCTTAGTGCTCGGTTACTTTACTCAGTACGTAGCGTACTAATCACCCGTTTCATGGGTGTTGTTCATTCCCACGAGTAGAAGGCCCATCTGACCTGTTGCAGGTAGTAGACACTTATTTCGATGCTATTGATGTCTATGGGACATCGAGTGGAGCTGAGTGATGAATTTGGGTTGGATCAGTTCTTGGAGTGGCGTGGCTGTTTTCCATTTGAGTTTATTATACATGTTATCTTTTAAATTTTGCTTGAGAATGCAGAAATAATTTTATTAATATTGTTATTTAATTCCCTGAAAAACAATAGCTAGTATTTAAATTATGTAAAGACATTTGCGTACTCTGATTCCGTTTTCATAAAGTTGGGTTATTTAATAATGTTATGTGTAGTTTTCTTAGCCTTAGCACTTGGTACTGGAATGATAAGAGTAAACCGGTTTGGTATTAAGTGTGGCGGTAGCATCCCCACATTTTATGGTGTTAATTTATAAGTCTTGTTTTAAATATAAAAAAATGTGTAAAATTTGGTGGTGTACACATATCTTTTGGATAGGGATGCTATAATGATATTTTGCCTATAAACATGACGCTCATGGAGAGAATGTCCTAATCAAATTAGGTATTTTGTATGCAATTATGAGGCTGATGCTTTACATATCCTAAAAGAGAAAAGGGAGGAAGAAAAGGGCTAAAATTAGTATCCTATAAAACCTAAATTGAAGGTAAATGCTTAAATTTTATGAATTATTTGAAAAGATGTGTAATGGTGATGAAGAGGAAGTGACTTTGAAGTTATCCTTTTTTATGGATGATTCGATAGAGAAAGAATGATAGTGTGTTTTGAGGGGTTCACAGATCTAATAGGAATGTTGGAGAGTAGTACTTTTAGGCTAGACCAGAGGCATCTTATAATGAAGAGGATAATGAAATGGGTTAGAACGTAGGATAGAGTAGGGTTTGGTGAAGATTGATATTGATGTGAGTTGGGGAAGAAATTGGGGATGGTATTAAGGGATGGTAGCTTAAGGTGTATATGGTCAGGTTATGGAAGTTATGAAAATTGAAGTATGGAAGAGGCTAAAATGCAAACAGTTCTAGAAAGCAATAGAGATATGTCTCTCTTATGGTATGCATAGGGTGTGCCTAAGTCTAGTTATCATTCACTTATTAATAAACTCACATGAAATTTTGTGAACACCTAAGCACCTCCTAAATTTTTAGTTTTCTAGTAATTTCTGGGTCAAACCATTGAATGGGGAAGATTAGGAGGTACTTGAATGGAACACAAATGCATCTGTTTACAATCAGACAAATAAGGCGATGTTCTACGTGACCAGCACATTAAATTTCATGAGTGAATATGATATAGGGAAATTCACATATATAGTTCATAAGCTGAAAGTCGAATGTGATGGTGGACAAGCCGACAAATAACGGTTTTGTATGCAACAAACCATTTATTTCCTAGCTTTGATTATGCCAATGAGAGGGGCATGTGATCTTAGGAGTATATGCATCGAAGGATAACAATATGCCATGGTTAGCTGCAACATGTGGGTGGGGTGGGGATTGTTTTGACTGGTCTACATGGTGTTAAATTTTGTTGAGTTTATACCTCAAATTTTACAGTTATGGAAGTCTTTAATATAAAGTTGAAGTAACCGAAGACTGTACTACCAAATTAATTAATAGTATTTACTGCCATCAATGAAGAGTTTAAAACCTGCGGTTATGAAAGACTTAAATATGAAGCTAAAGTAACCGAAGACTTTACTACTAATTAATTGGTAGTATTAACTACCATCAATGAAGAGTTACAGTTTTTACTCTCCATCAATTAGCAATTTTTTTAGGATTTTCTTTTGAAGACTATAAATATATATAGTCTCTAGCCTTCTCTCAAAACATAACTCACAATATCCATCATAGTTCCACACACATTTTTATTTACTATTCCCTTTGAGAGTTAGAATAATTGAGAGTGATAGATGTCTACAATCCTCTATTCAATCGAGGATTTCTTGTATTCTTTCTCTACATAGTAAAATTATCTTTACTTGTCGTCGTCCGTGGACGTAGCCCACATTGGGTGAACCATGTAATATTGTGTGTTCTTTTATTTTTCACATTATTTGTGTTTATGGTTTAAATTGAATTGATCCTGCAATTCTCTCCTTGAATTGATCATGAATTCACTTCCACACATCGCTTCTATTTTTACCCTTACAAATTTTATGCCATGAATGTAATATAGTTTGTGAATCAAAGGGAGAAAAGTTAGGAGGCTGCAATTGTACCCAAAAAATGAGAATGGTATAGCACTTTGAGGAATGGATAGCAAATGATAACATATCCTATCTTTACCGTTAAAAGGTGGGAGATTGAGTATGAGTGATGCTAAAAGCCATCCTCATTTAACCATGATTAATAATAAACACACTTAATTGGGGGGGGATGTAATCCCCCAAAATTTTAAAAGCCTATAATTTAATAAATCACTTTTATTTGGGATGACTTATATTTTAAACTTACTTAATTTAATTATTTATTTTGAGGATTTTACCCTTTCAATTTAATTGATTTAATTATTTTGTGGATTTTTGCGTATATAAAATTGGATGTGAATATTTAATAAATTAAAATAAATAAATTGTTATTTTATCATACCCATTCTATTTAAATAATGTTTTAAATCAATATTCTCTAAAATTACCTTTTAAACTAATATATTAAAATATATTAATTTAAATTATTAAAATTTGTCCATTCGCCAAAAATACTACAACCTACAGCTCTTCCCTTCTCCCCCTCTTCTTTTTCTCCCCACTTTTCTCCCTTATCGCCAAGCCTCCTGCAACCGTCCCGTTTGCCGTCACCCAAACCACCAACCCACACCTTGCAACCTCCTCTACCACCCCATACCTTACCTCCCCAAAACCAGCCCCTTCACCCCTCCATTTTTCCCTTCTCTTTTCCTTCCTTCTCAGCCACACCAGCCCAACAGCCATCTTCGTCGCCTTGCTGCCGCTGCCTCCACCGCCCTATGCCGTCATGAAACCATCCTTAGCCTCCACATACACCCCCTATTCACTTCTGCATCCTTCCCTTGTCTCCAATCCTCCCCCATCTACCTCCTTTTCTAGCCTAAAGACCCTAAACCGAGCCATCTCCCCCTCCCTTCTACCTTAACCCATTTGACCCTTTTTACCCCTTAATCTGCATGCGGCTCACACTGTTCATGCAGCGTGAGCTCCACATGGATTTGGAATTTAGTTGTCTAAATTTTGAGGTATATTAATAGTTAATTAAAGTGTTTTATTATTAAATAAATTTTTATAAAGTTTTATCCTTTTTAATTTTCTAATTCTAATATAATAATTATTGATATTATTTTGAGGTGTTGAGTTGCTAATTAAGCTTTGAATCTTTAACCGGGATACCGGTAAGGTTTGATTTTTTCGGAATTAAGGTAATCATTAAACCTCACTTAAACGCATGGAAAAACGTATGCTAGCACATTAGGGATTTTAGTATGATTTTATGCATGTTTTGTGTTGCCTAGTATGATATATATATGGTTGCTTATATTGTTTGATAAAAAGAAAAGAAAAAAAAAGTATGATAGCTTTTGTGCCATGTGTAGAGATGATACTTAAGGAATGAGTTTGATATTTGATGGAAATGTTAAATGCTTGTCTATGATGTATTATGTTGCTAATGCATGAATAATATTATTGTCTAAGGGTATGTTAGTAATATGCCTATGTAAGTATGTGATCTAATATATGTAGTTGCTAATGAGTATTATGTTGAATAATGACAAGTTGGTGGAGTTAAATGATAAGAATGAAGTGCTAATATTAGTATTTTATGTAGTGGTGGTAAATTCATAAAAGTGGCGTAATAAAGGGGTCAAGTGGTAATTTTATAAGTGAAAGGGGTATTTTGGAAATTTCGTAGTAAAGGGGTATTTTGGTAATTTCGAAAGAAAAGGGTAAAACGGTGATTTTGTAAGCAAAAGGGTATTTTGGTAATTTCAAAAGAAAGGGGTGAAATGATAATTTTATAAGTAAAAGGATAAAATTGTAAGTTGTAAGAAAAAGGGGTATTATGGTAATTTTTGAGGCAAAATGGCAATATGGTAATTTTATGATTAAATGAAAAAATGATAATTTTATAAGTAAATGGGTATTATGGTAATTTGTGGGGGAAAGGGTAAAGTGGTCATTTTGGATTCAAATGGCAATATAGTAATTTTATAAGGGGTAAGAATGGTAATTTTGGAAGTAAGGGGTAAAATAGTAATTTTAGATGAAGGAGGGTATTATGGTAATTTGAAAGCAAAAGGGTAATATGGTAAAATTGGATGTAAGGGGGCAAAATGGTAATTTTTATAAATAAAAGGATATTATGGCAATTTGGAAGAAAGGGGTAGAAGGATAATTTTGTAACTAAAATGATGTTTATGGCAAATTTGGGAGTAAGGGGTAACTTGGTAATTATAAAGACGACGAAGGGTAATTTGGTAATTAAAATTATGATTAGAGAAGGGTGACATAATATTTAAAAAAATGGAGAAGGGTAAATTAGTATTTATAAAAAAAATGGAGGAGGGTAAATTAGTGTTTATAAAAATGGAGAAGGGTAAATTAGTGGTTATAATAATGATGAAGGGTAAAATGGTAATTATAATAATTGAGAAGGGTAGAATGGTAATTATGACAATGGAAACGGGTAATTTGGTAATTTAATCAACTAAAGGGCAATTCGGTAATTATGATGATGGAGAAGAGCAATTTGGTAATTTAATCGACTAAAGGGTGAGCTAGTAATTATTTAACCTACTAAAGGGGCAAATCGGTAATCATGATAGCAAAGAGGGGTAATTTGGTAATTTATCAAACTAAAGGGCAAGTTGTTGATTGTAATAAAGAAAAGGGCAAATTGGTAATCTAACCAACCAAATTGGAGATATGTTAAGTGTAGTAATTATGAGGGGTGAATGGTGATCTAAAAAGCGAAGGGGATAACTTGGTAACCTAAACCGGATAAGGGATAGTTTGGTAATTATGCAACCTAAAGGGTAATAGGGTAATTTGTCAAGTAAGGAAGGGATGACTTAGCAATTATATAAGTAAGGGGTAAATAAGTAATTTGTACCTAACATGTCGTGGTGATTGTGGAATTTCGTGATATGACTCAAGTAACGCTGAATAGCAAGGTAAGAGTATTTGATAATTAGTAAGTATTACGAGAACGAATCCTAATTTGAAAATTAGATGAGATTATGATGGCCTTAATGGTTTCTCTGTGATATCTTGGATAACCGTTTGAATAAGAAACGACTAATGATATCAAAATGATTGAAAGTGAATAAGTATCCGATTATTGTGCTTTTTGTGATCACTTTAATTAAGACACTAATACTTAAAGTGAAAGACCTCGAGATCAGGAATGGTGACTCTTTAAGGGTCGCTACCCTAAAGACGTGGTTTAATCCACGATTATTCTGGTATTTGTTGGTGTGCCTTTGTGCCCCTGTCAGGCCCTATATCTTACTCTATCTAACTCTACGGACCTAGTTAGGGGGTATACATACTTATGGATTAGGTGTCCTTGTCGATAGGGTACTGAGTAGCTTTATGCACCAGTACGACCAGGGTACCTTTGCGTCCCTGGGTTCGTGGTTAAAGGGTACCGAGTAGCTTTGCATGCACCGGTACGACCGGTGTACCTTTGTGTCCCAGGTTCTTGATCTCCCGTCTGAGGAAAATAAATATAATTGTTGTGTTGATTAAAGAAAGGGAAAACACTAATTACAAAGGTGAAAGATTAATGAGCCGGGCCCAGTTGAATTATGATAATGAGTACCGATCCATCGGTTATAATAGTGGCCTAGGAGTGTGTTGCCTTGACTTATGATAATGAGTACCGATCCACCGGTTATAATAGTGGCCTAAGAGTGTGTTGCCCTGACAAGTGATTATGAGTACCGATCCATTGGATATAATAGTGGTCCAGGAGCGTGTTGCCCTGACAAGTGATTATGAGTACCGATCCACCGGTTATAATAGTGGCCCAGGAGCGTGTTGCCCTAGATGATGTTGATATATATATTCCAATCCACCGGCAATAATAGTGGGGTCCCGAGTTCAATAAAACCAGTTATGTATGTGAATAAAGTTATGGAAAAATAATAATCACTTATAGTGGAATACCATGTGAGTCGGGGCCAGACCGGTCCACCGGCGAATAATAGTGGCTAGGAGCGTTTTGCCCTGGAGACCGATCCACCGGCATATAATAGTGGTTAGGTGCGTTCTGCCCTATAAGTGATCGATCCACTGGCTATAATAGTGGGGTTCTCGCACTCACATGGATATAAAATATGAGATTGATTGAATGATGACAGAATAATGGCTTAAGGCCCGAATGTATTAATTTTACACTATGACATGGCTTAAGACCCAAAAGTATCGATCGTGACTTATAACTTGTTATATATGTGATTGTTATGTATGCACCTCTTATTACATATGTATATAGCTTGCATTATGTGTTGCATTGCGGGCCTATTTTTAAGTGTGGTATTAAAGGGTTACTTAGTACTATAGTACTGAAGGGATTCCCTTCGTGGGGCCCCTGCCTATTCAATGGGCAGTGCCCCTTGCAAGTCTTTTCAGGTGCTACTCAAGTGGGCAACGGGAAAGAGAGTAAGGAATTATCCGGTACCGTTAGGGTTTTTCTCTTTCTCTTTTAAATTCCTGGTTTTAATGTTAATGTTGTTAAAGTAACCATCATTGGTGGATTTTATTCTTGTAAATGATTTAATGCGCTACTCTGATTTAAAAATAGATTGTAAATTGTGTTTTACACTTTTAGCCTTAGCACTTAGTACTAGAACGATAGGAGTGAACCAGTCTAGTACTAAATGTGGCGGTAATATCCCTAGAATTCACGATTTTATAATTTGCTTCCACTAACTCTTTCAAATAAAACGAAATTTTTCAGTAGTGAATTTTGGGGGTGTTACAGGGGACCTTATTGACAAACTCAAATATCAAAAGTTGGTGTTGTCATGAATAGGCTACATGTTGATGAGATTAGAAGAATGACTAAATTGGTAGGTGTAAGTAAATGGAGGCATTTAAGTAGAGTAGGTAATAGATTGACATACGAGGTCGCTAAACTTAGTGAACACTAATTATTATGATGGTATGACTTGGATAACTAATTTATCATATATATTCTTAGAGTTCACTCTTAATGATAGTTAAATCATGTTCCCCTCAACATACTTTAAAATCTATCAGATTAATTCAGAATAAATTATATCAGCAAAGTTTTAATAATAATAATAAAAGTAAGGATAATAATTACAATTATAATACCGATAACAACACTATACCGATAACAACACTGACAAATACTAGTAAAAAGATAATTATGATGATAATAATAATAATAAAATAAAAATAATCATACTTTATTAATAATTCAGGAGAGTGAACTAATAATCTTAAAGGTTGGACCGTCTTTCTTTTTCTAAAAACAGTCTGCTAGGGACCACTGTGTTTCTCTAAATTTTGTTTTTTCGTACGATAGATTCAACGCACTATACAGTAGGGATCACGACTCATTCCATCCCCAAGGCCCACCTTACCCAGATATTTGTTATGGCAGAACACTCCGTACCCATATATCTCTAAAATCTGGAGAGCAATTGTCAATTCCTCTCTTTAAAGTTTAATGCGGTATGCTTTTATTTTCAATCCGCTTTTAAAGTTTGATTTTTGTTCACATTGCCTTGGCATATCCGTTGCCAAACATGGTGCCGTGGAAAATAATGGGAATGACGGTGACTTATTATGAGATGAGAGAGTGCTCTCCAACTAATCTAACACGAATGCACACGCAAGACAAGGAACCTACATCCGCTGTCTGACTGTCTCAACCAGCTGAAAAGCTTATTTTATAGCATACAAAATCCATAGATTCCTATTCATCAGACAAGAATGACAGGGCAGGAGCATTGAACGATAAAAATAATGGTAACATTGGGAGTACTGTCCTAGAAAGAGCGAAATGAAACGGGAAAAATAGATGGAGAGAGGAAGAGAGAAGGACAATCAATTTTATCAAATTGGATGCCCCTTTTCCGTCTTACCCAGATTCGATCACGTCTAAATTCGATTCAGCTCGATTCAAGTGGTGCATGAAGCATTTTCTTCAAATTTATTCCGCCTTTGGATAGCCCCTTTCCGAACTTCACATTACCCCCTTTCCTGTTTTCCGAGAAGAAACACAGATGGAGTCATCCGAGAATCGGTCCTCACAGCCGGCGGTTTCCGAGATACCGGTGAGGAAACTGACGAGCACATCGGCAGGAAAACCAACATACTCAGTCTTGCCATATCAGACCCCAAGATTGCGTGACCATTACCTAATTGGCAAGAAGTTGGGTCAAGGTCAATTTGGTACAACCTATTCATGCACAGAGAAAGCCACGGGTGTGCAATACGCATGCAAATCGATCCCGAAACGCAAGTTATTGTGCAAAGAGGATTACGATGATGTTTGGAGAGAGATTCAAATAATGCATCATTTATCTGAACATCCGAACGTGGTAAGAATTAAAGGGACTTATGAGGATTCTGTTTTCGTTCACTTGGTTATGGAGATATGCGCAGGTGGTGAGTTGTTTGACAGGATTGTGGCTAAGGGTCATTATAGTGAGAGACAGGCTGCTCAATTGATTAAGACAATTGTTGACGTTGTTGAGGCTTGTCATTCACTTGGTGTTATGCATAGAGATCTTAAGCCAGAGAATTTCTTGTTTGAGAGCCCAGATGAAGATGCTAAACTTAAGGCTACTGATTTCGGCTTGTCTGTGTTTTACAAGCCTGGTTCGTCTTTCATTTCCTATTGGTTCTGTATTGACATGCTTATTTATTTATATGTATACATACATGTATTGAGGTTCTGCTTTATTATTTCATCTTATTGTTATCATCCGTATACATGATACATGGGCTGGGTTGCATTTGTCGTAGGAAAGCTGACATTTACACGTTGAGATATGCATTGCCGGCACTTTTTTTCCCTTCATTACAGGATCAGTAGTGGGCTTAAAGTTTATAAATTATCAACCTTTTGGTCTGCTTCCATCTGAGATTTTTTAGGGCTTGGTTTTGCAAAATCATTTGGCTAACTGAGAAAAGGCAAAAGGGACAATATAACAAATATCCTGTTTGATGAGTTGGGTAAAAGTTGGATACAGTTGATGAATTAGCATCCAACTTTGAATATAGAGATCAAAATGAGTTACTACTATGCCTTCACGCTCTGTTACGGCTGCAGTAGATAGTAAAAAGTTCAAGAGCAACCAACTTTCTTGCTTGGACCGCCATGATCCCTTTTTTAATAGAACTGTGAATATTGATGCAAAGCTGTTAAAATATATACACTTTGTCATATGAGGAGTGGGAGAATATTATTCATTCTTTCCCCTTGGGCAGGTCAATACTTCTCTGATGTAGTTGGAAGCCCTTACTATGTTGCACCTGAGGTGTTGTGCAAGCGGTATGGTCAAGAGATAGATGTTTGGAGTGCTGGAGTAATTCTCTACATTTTGTTGAGTGGTGTTCCACCCTTTTGGGCTGGTACTTGGTTTATTTTCTTACCCTTTTTTTTTTCTTTTTTTTCGTATTTTACCTTTAGATGATCGTGACAATTATATGATGTGCCTACTTTCTGTTTCCTTATGCTCAGAGACTGAGTCAGGAATCTTCAGACAGATTTTGCATGGTAAATTAGATTTTGACTCCGAGCCTTGGCCTAGCATTTCTGATAGTGCAAAGGATTTGATCTGTAACATGCTTGTCAGAGACCCAAGGAAACGGCTGACAGCCTATCAAGTACTCTGTGAGTTTTGTTTTATGCACAATAGCATCTGATATGAACCTTTTAACAAAGCCGATTAATATCCCTTTGTTATTCATGAGTATTTAAGGTTCTTTATCAACTCCTGCAGGTCACCCTTGGATTGTGGATGATACAGTTGCACCTGACAAACCCTTGGACTCTGCTGTTATATCACGCTTGAAGCAGTTCTCTGCAATGAACAAATTAAAAAAGATGGCTTTACGTGTATGTTTCATTTATTAAAAACTTAGCCTGCTCACATTGTCTGCATCTCATACTCATAGAAAGATTGCTCTGCATAAGTTGACTTGATTCTCAATTGAAACTTGTTATCCTCCATGGACCTGGGCCTTGTGGAGCAGGACTTGTTTTAGCCATGCTTTACTAAGCCATGCTTTACTAGATTATGAGAATTAAATTTTCTCCTTATTACTTGTCCGGACTTGGTCTTTTCTATCCATCTCTTAAGTCAATTCATGCAACATCCTAGCAATTCTCATTGGATAGCAGCTCAAAATGTTCTCAGATATATCAAAGGCCAACCATCACAAGGAATACTACTTAATTATTCTGTTTATTCTGTTACTAGATTATGATTCTTATTTGGGCTCTGCTGTTATATCACGCTTGAAGCAGTTCTCTGCAATGAACAAATTAAAAAAGATGGCATTATGTGTATGTTTCATTTATTAAAAACTTAGCCTGCTCACATTGTCTGCATCTCATACTCATAGAAAGATTGCTCTGCGTAAGTTGATTCTCAATTGAAACTTGTTATCCTCCGTGGACCTGGGCCTTGCGGAGCAGGACTTGTTTTAGCCATGCTTTACTAAGGCATATCTCTGTTTATTCTGTTACTAGATTATATTTCTAGACTATATCTCAATATGTTGGAATAGGGGATCCTAGATTATCACATTATTCCTATATATGAATATGATAGATACTTATTAGCCTAAGTATGTCGGTCTTTTTATTAGGTACTAATTGGGCAGCAGCAATTGTCATACTGTGATAATTATATATTAGGTAAAAAGTGTTTATGAAATATTTGATATTATTATGGTAATCCTAGGTTTGCAATCTCCTATGTAAAGGGACTTTATGTGTTGCAAATAGGGGAAATAACAACAAGGTTCTTGTAATTGCCTTTTCTCTCTATAATCTAATTCTCTCACAATAAATTAATATTCAATCATCCCTACTTACGACAATCTATCATCCATCATCATCATGTCCATATTCATCCATCACATTAATTCATCCACTCACGTGCTCTCAACTTTGTTTAACCTTCCTGGTCCATAACAACCAGTATCAAGTCTATGTCAGGATATCACTAGAAGTTAAAACTTTTATAGGAGAGAGGCTGATTGCTCGATGAGTTGGGGGAGATTTACCAAAAGACTTCACCACTCTCCACCAATGGCTTCATCATCTAACCCACCATGAAAACGCTATCCGCTATCTTCGTCGTCACTAGCTCACCATCTATTGCCACAATCATATTGTCACCAATCACCAACATCCCTATCACCAATGCTAGCCACATCGCCATCATTCCACCACCCATTGCCATTGCTCTATCACGGCTTGCTTTGAGCACTTTTATTTTTTCGGAATAATCTAGAATGTGCTAAAAAAAATCTAGGAATATGCAGAATAATGTATGAGTAGAAGACATATATACTCATCTAGTTGTGCTTGATGGTTCTAGAGGTGATGTCTCTAGAACTCTCCTTCTGGTACGCACTACAGTAGAACATTCTAGGTTGGTCTTGTATGTTTTAGTGGGACATTCTAGAGAAGATGATTCCTGCCCACTCTAGAATGTTTTCTAATGCGGAAGTGGTATGAGGTCTCACCTATAAAAGGAAGAGAGGAGTCTCATTTTCCACAAGCAGGAATTGTAAGCCATTTAGAGTTTTTCTCTTAGAGAAAGCTCTCATCTCTCTTTACAAAAAACTCTTGTATTCTTTGTGAGTGTTAAGGTTCAAAATGAAGGTGTCCTAATTCGATGTTGGTCTACTTTGAGAAAAAAGCCTACTTAGTCTCTCAAGGAGTAAGAAATGACTAGGTGTTGCACATATTTTGATTAGGTGAGAAGTTAATACGTGATAGCTCATTACCGATCCCCTGCACCTTAACCACCACACTACCATCATTGATCCCTAAAGCCTCCTTTGCCCCATATGCTACGCCCAAATTGCCTACATCTACATTCCAAAACCTCTCCCTTGCAAGTGCCTCACTCCAAACACCATGCCAATAGCCACCTTCACTCTGACAAACCCTACTGAAGCTTTAGTTGCCTCACCTAACATGATGGGCAAACTATATGAAAAACTAGGTGTATCATGATGTAAGATGTACCTAGGTACGAATGTATTACAGAGGTGTAATTAATAAAAAAAAAATTGTTTATAATGCGGAGTCCCAAAAATAAACATATGGAGCATATAATAACTTTTTTAGCTAGGATAACCACTTGCGCATACAAGATAATCACCAATGCTACACGTAATGCATAATTAGGATAATCGCCTAAAAAATATGGCATGTAGGTGTAATTAAAGAAAAAGTTGTTTATAACGCGGAATCCAGAAGATCAAGACATGAAACATATAATCACTTATAATCAGCATTGCACGTACAACATAATTACTTTATTACATTAGGGAACATGACATGAAGTTATAATTAATAAAAAGGTCATTTATAATGTAGAGCTCATGATGACCAAAACATGGAGCATATAATAACTTTTGTGTTTAGGACAAGATAATCATCATTGTTGCACATAGTACATAATCACTTATTAGGATAGGATAATTAGAATACATCTTACTATATGCACTTGGGTGTATCATATACTTATTGAACACAAAAAAACCATTTCCACTTCACCAGCCTTTCTCTGCCCTATCATGTATCCTTTTACTTGCTAACAACCCTCACCCTAAGCCTAACCACTTGTGCCCTCGTAAGGATTCACCGCAAGACTTTCACCCCCTCTTCCATCCTTAGCACACCCCCAACCACCACACCATCCATAGCAAACACCAAAGCACACACTCCTACAATTGTCGGCTCACACACAACCTACCCACTCATCGTTGTGCCTTTGGCACACTACCTTTAGCATGATGTTGCTGGACCATTGTTGTAACACCCCTAAAAATCACCATTGAAATTTTTTATTTTAAATCTTAAAAACATATGTCATAAGAGGGGGTGTTACCGCTGTAACTGGTATGAGTCTGGCCTCAGGCCATCCTCATACCAACTACTAGGCAAAATAGAAATAGGTGCAACCATGATAAACATATTAAGGAAAGCATTTCATAACATAATAGGGATTAAATGTTTGTCACCAAGAAAATACTGAAATACATAAACATCGTCCAATTTGAAATAAAACATTAAACTAAAAGGTTGAAATGGGTAATAGCCAATGTCTCTCTCTCCAAGTCCTAACCCTGGATTACTACAGTATCACTCTGTCCCGATCATGTCATCATAAGTAGCAAAGTCATCTAGGGCATTCTCAGTCAATCACTTGCACAAACTCAGGAAGAGACATTGCTTGTGGGAATGAGCAATACCCATAAAAAGGGTGATCAATACGCTATATACTAAGGTAACAATAGAGTCAAGCAGGAATAAGGCAGTTAATGATACTACAGGAAGATATAAAGGCACATAAGTAGGTTATAATAGTTCATTCATTACGATCTGGACTCAAGACAGTAGTGTAATAAATAGTCATATCTCGAATTATATCCACGTGAGTTTAGGGATCCCACTATTCTCACCGGTGGACCAATAAATACAATACAACCTCGGACAGCACGCTCCTGGCCACTATTCTCACCGATGGATCGGTATATATAATATAAACCTAGGGCAACACATTCCTGGCTACTATTCTCACCGATGGATTGGTATATATAATATAAACTCAGGGCACCACATTCCTGGCTACTATTTTCACCGATGGATCGGTATATATATATAAGGTACAACCGGTTCCAAGTTCCAACCCACATGGTGTTACTTTAAGTAATTAGTGTCTTTCCATATGTTATTATTATCCAAGGGTTTTATTACCTGAACTCGAGACCTCCACTAGGTGGACCTGTAAATATGATATAAACCCAGGGCAACACGCTTGTGGCCACTATTATCATCGGTGGATCAACATATATATAATACAAACCCAAAGCAGCACGCTTCTAACCACTATTCTCACTAGTGGACCGGTATATATGTATAATGTACAACTGGTCCTGTCTCAAGTGATCTTCCACTTTAAGTAATTAGTGTCTTATTCGTATCTTTTTTGTTCAAATATCACACACAACTATGCACAACCCATGTATGACTCTTGGCCTGCTACCACCTCGAGCAAACCCTAGCTCATTAAAAGCCCTAGTTTCCTAAGTCTAGAATATCCTCATCCCTTTATGATCCATTGAGTCCCTCAATGTACCCAACAACCCCAAACATGCCATTGGAAAAGAAACACCTTTCATGCACTCATAGCCCATTTCCCCCGTTCCTCACATATAATAACAATTGGCCCCTAAGATTACTCAAAATCCTAGTTTGGCCCCAATAGGCCTAATCCCTTCTCTACTACTTATTTATCCCTAAACTTCCACAACCAAGCATATGTCACCATGATTATCCATCCCCTAAAGTTTTGTAGCCTAACTCCTTCATTTTATACATGTGATTGCAACCTCCCAAAGGACTCCTCTTGAAACCCTAATTTCCCTTTAGTAGTTGTATCCACTCCGACTTATCCCACCTAACCATTAGATTTAACACACAATCCCCACAAAGTATATTCAACATCCTAGTGCAGAGGCACAACTCAACTTCCCTATTTCCTACATGTGATAATGACCTATTCCTAGGGTTTTTGCTCTACAAAACTCTCCCCATTTGTACCGCCAAACCCTAGTTCCACCTACTTAGTACTCTCCCATCTCCTAGTATCCAAGGGCTCCCCCATTTGTTGCCAAACTACCCAACAATACCATCATATCTCCCCATAACCATTCTTAACAACCATCCCTCACTTAGTCACCCCTAGACATATACTATATTAGGTTTGACTCACCCTATGCATGGTCAACTATCTCCATGCAATATCTACCCTAGTCCACTTTTATAACTACCATTATTATTATTTAACATCTCCCAAATGATATTTTACTAACTTTTTCCTTAGGGTTCCCCATATGCCATTGTCCACAATATTGACCAAAATGTTCCCGGGTCTCTAAAACCCTACCTAAGCCTCATGACCTTAAATATAAGCGCTTCTCAACATTCTCAAAACATGCAATACCACATAATAGAATTATACATGAACTCACCATCATGTCCACACATATTCTTACCTTAGATCCTTGCAAGCCAAGTTGCACAAGCAACCCTAGAACATGTAACATTTCATGCAGGTATTCACTTAACACATAATAAAATCACGTAAACACAAGGCCCTAGCTATGACTGTATCCTTACCGAAACGGCTCCGGTCTTGAAACAAGAAAAACCTACGCCTCCTCTCCTGTGGTCACCGAAACAGTACCTAAAAATGGAAATACCCAAACTTAGGCTATCTTATCCTTTTTCTTTTCTTTTCCCCTTTTTTTCTTTCCATAAACAAAATAATGATGATGATGATGATGATGATGTAATAATGATAATAAATTTAATTAAATGGAACTTAAAATGGAGGAAAGGGAAGTGGTGGTGACTAGAATAGGTAAGAGAAGTGGAGGGTGGTGCGGTGGCAATGCGGCAGCGGCGCAAGGTGGGGAGTGGTTTTTGGTTGGGAAAAAAGAGTGGGGGTTAGCCTTTTGGGGTTTGAGGGTGATGTTGGCACCAGGTAGACTAGTGGGAGGAAAGTGGGTCGCGACAGCTAATGGTGGTGCAACCGAGAGGAAGGGAGGAGAAAAGAGGGGAAATGGAGGGATAAAGGTGGTGGAGAGGGATGGCCGCACAACATAGGTACCCGTGTAGGGGGTTGAGGTGTGGTGGTGGTGCAGAGAAGGGAGAATGGGCTGGTGGTGCAAGGTGGTACAACTTGCCCACTTTACAGGCTCGGGGAGGGGAAAGGAAGGGGAGAAGGAGGCGAATGATGAGGGGCTTAGTAGGTGTAGGGAAGGAAGAGGAGAGGAGTTTGGGTGGTGGTGACGGTAGGTTGGAGCAGGGGAGGGTGCAGCGCGTAGGTCGACGAGGGAGAAGAGAGGAGAGGGTAGTGTTGGGGGGTATTTATAGGCTATAGGGGGAGGATGAGTATAAGGGAGGAAGAGGATAAGGTGGCCAATGGCTGGGCGGCACTACAGTGGCAAGGAAGGACGACGTAGGGCAGGTGTAGGGATCGTGCGGTGCAAGGGGTGCGTGCAGAGGTCGTGCAGGTGCATGCCAGTTTGTATGCACTGCATGGCTGAGAAGGGAAAGAGGGAGGGGAGGTAGGCTGGATTGCAGGTCGTGGGGTGCGAAAATGGAAGGGGTTGTGCAAGGTCTGCAGGCAAGAGGTATGGGATGGGGAGAGAGGGAAAAGAGGAAAGAAGGGAGGGAGAAAAAAGGAAAAGAAGAAGAGAGGAGAGGGGTTTGGGTTGTCACTCGGGGGAAAAAGAAAAAAAGGGAAAGGGGAAGGGAGTTGGGTTGGTTGGAGGAGAAAGGAAGAGAAGAGGAGAAGGAGGTGCTTGGGCCATTCAATGCAACTTAGGCGGGGGAAGGAAGAAGAAAAAAAGAAGAAGGAAGAAAAGAAAAGGAGGAAGGAGGAAGGAGAAAAGAGAGAGAGAGAGAGAGAGAGAGAGAGAAAAGGGGAAAAAAAATTTGTGGGATTTTTAGGTTGGGTTTTGGGAAATTTATTGGAAATTATGAAAATCATTAAAAATTGTTATAATTTACCTATAATTTATTTTAGGCTAAATAATTAAAATAATGTTTTGGAATAAGGCTAGATAATAAATTTTAAATCTCATATTATTATTATTATTATTATTATTATTATTTTTTTATATGTACATATATTTTATTTTATTATTTATTCTTATGAAATTTTTTGGGATATTACAATTGTGTGTCACCAATACCTTCCTAGCCTTGTTCACCGCTATTGAAATCCTAGTAGACTACTCCACAACCCAAGGTTGTGGTTCTGCACCTTTACCACCAACCTACCACCTTTCACCCACACAACACCCCTAATGTCAAGCGACAATACCATTAATATTGCTTACCCCATCATGCCTCCACTTTTCCAACTAGATTTCTTCTGGTAACCACAGATAAGCCCTTTATCACCCATGCTACTAGTAGCAAAGTAGACTTATTGGCATCATCCCTCTCTAAGATAGCCAAGCTTTGTGCTCTTTGATTTCCTTTTGCGATGAGCTCATCTAGCAATTTGGCCTCCTTGGTTCTTGGGATCCTTACTAGCTCAATTGCCTTGCCTATGTCTTAGCCTAATATTTCACTGAGCACACTCAAGGACCCTTATGTTGTCTTAGTACATCCACCAAAGCTAGAGCAGAGCCTAGACATAGTTGACCTCTGATTGAAGGGCTTAACGGTTTAAGGGACAAGCGTTTGAATAGACAAGTGATTTCTATGCACCACATTTCTTGCTCGATCATCCTTCTAAAGGGAAGGGTTCTACTCCATCTATGAAATTTGGGGAGTCCACTATAAATGTGAGTTCCCTGAAGGAAGATTGGTTGAAAAGGACAAAGGTCTAGGCAACAGTGGAAGGAGGCAAGTTGTTTTGGAAAAGAATGGAGCTAGGTGTAAAATATTTGATCTTGGAAGGGTGGCACTCACTATTACTATTCTAGCATAGGTGAAGGGACATTTAATGATGGTTCTTGTGCACATCACTAGCCCAACAAATTGATTAGCTTTGTAGTTGTTTATGTCCTTGGTGCCAAACACTTTTGGGTATTCAACTTTTTGTGGAAGCTATTTTGGTCATTTGGAAGGTTATGCCTAGGAAACTCATAGATGAATACCATGAACTTTACTTGCCTCTACGCCAACTATGACCTTGAGGATGTGCTTAATTTCTAGGGTTGGATTATTATGGTCCCTTGACATGGGCCATAGAGCCTTGCTTTCCTACTTTATATTCTATTACTAGATTATATTTTGATGTGTTAGATTACATTTTGTTATATTAATAGAAGCTAGATTATTACATTGCTCCTAAGATACTATTTCTATAACTCATAGTCTAAGTATGCCGGTTGTATTTACTAGGGTAATAACAAGGCTGCAAATGCATGGACCTATGGTAATAATTGTTTATGAAATATTCTATATTATTAGTTTAAATAATTATGGCTACCATATTTAGAGAATACTTTTATGGTAACTCTACGCTTGCACCCTGATATAAGGAGACCTAACATGTTGAATAAAGAATCAAGCTGTGGAATTTAAGGTTTATTCAACTACCTAGCTGCTTCTTCCTCTCATCAAATTTTCTCACAATCAATTAATATTCAATCCTCCCTCGTGTACAGTCATTGATTGTCATCATCCCTATATTCATCCATCCCATTAATTCATCCCCTCACATGATTTACTTCGTTCAACGTCAGATCCATCCCGTTGATGAAATATAGGCCATACAATGAGATATTAGTATCACAATTGTGTATTGGCTGTAATTTCACAATTTTTAGGTTGGTCACAATGTGAAATTCCTAAAACGTGACAGTTTCAAAAAAGCATATATTTATTGCCATAATACTGGTGAAATATCAGAGATTGGCTAATATTTTGCCAATATTTGTTGTGAACAAATAAAAAAATATACCACGACAACCGCGATATATAAAATAGCATTTTTGATACCCTGATACTACGACACCATGACTGCGGTTTTATTACTTGATCTAGGCCTTGAACGAAACTAGTATGTTGTCAGTTTTTTGATAGAAACATAGTGGTTATCCCTCATAGGGTGTTGTCATGATCATAGTTTTAAAAATTGGACCAATCTTCAAACCAATATCATGACTAATTCATTGGTTTAGTGGTCGGATGAGTGATTTAGAGTTTAGACTACTCAGACTAGTGATACTTATTAAGTCAAAAAGTATAAAATATGTTAAAAAATAAATAAATAAATAAACTACACATAAATTTGATCGGCTCTTCCCTAGTTTTGGCCGTTTCTAAACTATTGGGGCCCGGTACATGGGGTCAGTGACTTGACCGATCGTGTTGGTTTTTGAAACTATGGCCATGATTAGTTGATGCAGTTCTTATTTAAAAGCAGGCATTAAGTGGTTAGATTCTGATGAAGATAATATATAAAGTTAGTTTCTTGCTTTGAACGTAAAATGTATGGTTCTCAAGTTTGTGACAAGTTTCCAGCTTCTGTCATCTTTTCCGTATCTTCTAGTTGAAGTTCCAAACTGTCAAATTCACAGCTTACAAAGTGCTCTGGGTGCTCTTTGAGAGTAATAGTTAAGGCAAAATAAAAACTTTGCTAAGTGGTGTTTTGTTTTCCATGGTTATATTGCAAGGTAAACCAATCTGAAATACACTGCCAGAAGGTACTTAACTGCAAGTGATATGTTTCAAATGAAAATATATCATCTTATAGACAAGTTATATTGATAGATGTAATTACCTTCTAAAGTAATGCATTCAGTGTAGTTGCTTAATATTTTCTTGCATTCAGCTAAACAATATAATATAGTGACAGATATTGGCTTGTGTAACTATAACATCCTCCAGAAATTTTTGGGGGTGCTGGCTATTATCTTTTTGGTTAATCATGAAAACGCTATTTCTTTAAAATTAATTAATGCTGGGTTAGTTTTTTTTTAGGTTATAGCAGAGAGACTTTCTGAAGAAGAAATTGGCGGTTTGAAAGAGTTGTTCAAGATGATTGACACTGACAACAGTGGGACAATAACATTTGAAGAGCTTAAAGTTGGTCTAAAAAGAGTTGGCTCTGAACTAACGGAGGCTGAGATTAAAGCTCTTATGGATGCAGTAAGACTAATGATTTTCTTGCCTTTGTGATCTTCATAATTCTTCCTTTGGTCCACCAGTGAAATAAACTGGAATAATGGTTATGAGTTGATTATTGATATTCTGTATTGATAGGCTGATATTGACAGTAGTGGGACGATTGATTATGGTGAATTTCTTGCGGCTACCTTGCATGTTAATAAGATGGAAAGGGAGGAGAATCTACTTGCAGCATTCTCTTACTTTGACAGAGATGGAAGTGGCTATATAACTATTGATGAGCTTCAACAGGCATGCAAAGACTTTGGTCTTGGTGATGTTCATCTTGATGACATGATCAAAGAAATCGATCAAGATAATGTGAGTACAACTTCTAACATATTTTAAGTCTTCCTCACCTCCTATTTCTAATGGTTTGCCACAATTCAAACACATTTTGATTACTGGTCATGAATCATGATACCCGTCTTCATTCCTGAGCTGATACATGCTTTGTATTCAAGATGTCATTGGTTGCTATTGCTAACGAGGTGAAGGATTTGATTTCACGTATATTTTAATTCATTTTAGTATACAGAAATATTTATACTTAGGACGCACATTGTTGGATAATACTGACAAGTACATTACGGGATGTGTTAATTGGAATTGCATGATTATGTTAGGAAATTTTTATTCAAATAAATTTTATAGCTAGTAGAAGTACATTATTTAATTTTCTTGGAAGAGTAAACAACGTGTCACTCTGCATGCAATCTGCTTATCGCTTGTGTTAGGGCTGCCGTGGTCGATCTTTGTTGTTTGTAGCTTCTCAAGTGCCATTTCTGCAATTTTTTTCTCCCAAGTTCCCAACATTGTACTGTGTTGTAAAGAACTAGATGTGGCTGCTATGTAAATTTTCAGTTTGATAATGGCAGAGGGCCTTCGTAAATTCTTTCAAAATATTGCTTATGGTGGATGTTTATGGCCCTTGGCTTGATGTGGATGATAATGATCTATATATATAATAAAGTTATGATATCTTCTCTTTGTTACTCATATTATTATATTTATATATATATAACCTTTATTTGTGTGGAAACATCCGTGCATCGCATGTTGTAAACCTTAATTTGATGTGGGTTTTTATAATTCATAATGTAATACGACATACTCAATTTTTTCCCAATCTTTATTTACTGGTTATCATTTACTGATTACGTACCACTGTTCCGTACTTGTTGCTTACTATCGGAGGTACATTTATGTTAGTTTTTAAGAATCTGCTTGGTTGGCTGACTCGAAAGATTTGTCTTTAGTAAGCTTTTCTCACTCTGAATATTTGGGCATGACACAGGATGGGCGTATAGACTATGGTGAGTTTGCTTTCATGATGAGAAAGGGTGATACAGGAGTTGGAGGAAGGACGATGAGAGGCAACTTGCATTTCAACTTGGCTGATGCATTTGGAGTAGGTGAATCCAGTTCATAAGCCGAGTGAGGCGATTTCCTGTGTAACCGTTAAGGACATTTCCATCTTGTAAACCTACTGGAGTTGATTCAAAGAGCGGCCTTACTTTCTTGCATTCTCCTAACCTGAGAGGATCTTCTCACTTTATTTATCATTCAGTCTTTTATGATCTTAGTTATAGCTCAGTTGTAACAAGCACTGCTCTAGTGACTAAGCCCTTTAGATAGCCAGGATTTTACTAGAAAATGCCTTAGAATGGCTGTTGTTTTTATGGCGACTTTTGATGTTCGCTGTTTTATTTTGTAATTTTGAAGATTCTAAGTCATTATTATCATATAAAGGTTGAAGCATAGATGGTTTGGGACCGGGAAACACCGCATGGGAGGGAATGTCTGTTGTTTTTATGGCGACTTTTGATGGTTGCTGTTTTATTTTGTAATTTTGAAGATTCTAAGTCGCTATTATCACATAAAGGTTGAAGCATAGATGGTTTGGGACCGGGAAACAACGCATGGGAGGGGATGGAAAACTAGGCAAAAATGAAAATCATAAATAGTTGGAAATCATGCGATTTAGGGTCCATTTTCCTCTGTTATCAAATTATACTTACAAAATTTTGATAATAATAAAAAATATAAAATTAATTATAATAATTATAAAAATGATAGTGATTATAACAATAATATTGAAAGAAAAAATGTTACTCCTATTTCAGGTTGTTTTTTGCTTGGACATAATAATTAAGAAATAAATTTGAGGAAATAAAGTGGCTAAGATGACCAATATATCTGTACATAAATATATTTTTGATAACCTGTTCATTAATTAAAGAAGGATATAATAGAAGGTATAATATGAAATATAACATTTAATTTGTATAAATTTCTGTAACATGACTTACATTTTGAAATAAATTTTGAAAGAAATAGAGACCTATATTGTGAAACAAATAGAGTACTTAGTGTATTTGTAATTGTAAAATAATAATAATAATAACTCATTGAAGATTAGATCAATGAAAATAATATGAGAAGAAGAGACTTTGATATGTTTGGCTTTGAATCTCCTAGTGCCTGTTCCCTCCTATAGATAAATTTTTGAATCTCAAATTTTAAGTATGATGATAACTAAAAATTTTTATGAAAAAAAATAGTAAATTTCCAGACATAGGGGACCTACAAAGTCCAAATATAATGCTCATTTGGTATGCCGATAATAAGGTAGGAAAAAATATATGTGTACTTTGTGTTGATAATATAGTATATTTGAAAATGATAAAAAAAATATTTTAAAAAAATCCATTTAACATAAGAAAATACTTAAAATGATATTTTTTCAAAGAAGTTTTCTTTTGGTACAAGAACATTATATAAGAGACATGTAATATTAAAATAGATTTTCTACTTCTGTTACCACATACCAAACAAGCACTTAAAAGGTATACTAGCACCAACATCTAAATTACTAAGTTCATTACCATTTCATGAAAATTACAATGATTTTCTTTCCATTTTTCTTCCTCTCTTTATTCAACCCACACTCGTAACATTTCGATTCTAGCCATAATAACATAATAATCCTAATTACCCCTATTAAAAAAAATACTGATTACTGATAGATACAAGCATAAATAAATTGTTCGCTTTAAGAAAATATAGGTTTGGCCGTTTGGGTCGAATCTAAACTAGATAGTAAAGCCAACTTAAAATCGTAGAATTTAAAATTACACCGGATATAATTGCCCAATTAGTTAGGACCAAAACTTTATACACCCCTAGCTCTAGGAACGAGTCTACCATGAAAATATGTTTTTGCCAACTAGCTCAACATGAGCAAACAATGTGGATAAAGTGAATTTATGATACATTTAGGAACGTTGTATCTAGAAACTTACAAATTAATTATTAGACTCACTGCTATCAAAGAAGATTTTAAAACTGAGATCAAAGTTGCTACAAGTGGTCGTGGCTGAATGTTGTTGCATAGGCTAAAGGTATGGCACATGCACTGTGTACAAGAAATTGCAATGTAGGAGCCTAAATTGCAATGTTCATGCACTACCAGCAAGTGCTCCTCTTGGTGATCTGATTTGGTTCCATGAAGGACGATTGATGCCTAAGTTGATTACGTAGTGAGCATGTCACAGGGCTTTAACTAGGATTGACTAAATAAATGGGTATTTGTGGTTGCTATGGTAGACTATGAAGTGTGTGTTGGTAGTTAAGAATTGGGATATAGTTATGATTCGACCCAAGAGTTGTAAATGAGTAAAGCTGACTTAACTCATTAAAAACTTAGATCATCTAACTTGACCGTTTAGTTAAATGTTATGAATCCAAATTGAAAAGTTTTGACTCGACTTATTTATAGTTTAAGTCTGTAAATTCGGTTTAACTCATTAAAAACATGACTCGACTTATTCGTTTAATTCAATGACTCAAATTCAAAATTTTATTTTATGCATGTTTATTAAACGAATTAGGTCTGAATGTTGAAGAGTTTGAATCAGTTAAACTCATTTACTATATGAGATAAAAGTTTAAACTTCTCTAAATAATACTATGTATATTTATGTTTCAGTGTTAAATAACATAAGCTAATGAAGGTGACACCATGAAATATAATCAAAGTTGGCACACAAATTAGACCGACATGGACCTGTGCAAGAGGTGGGGTGTTCATCATTTCACACCATTAAACTCATCATTTTTAATGTTGCTTCTAAACAAATCCAAACCTCCTCTCTTTTCCTCTTTCAAGTTTGTTTTCAATTTGCCCCTTCACAAACGTTATGGTGTGCAGTACTTAATTGGTTCCTGTTGTCAAAAATGATTTAGTGACTGGTCATCGTTCCTTACCTGAATGATACACTTGACAAAGATGATGGCCCAGATGGCCCGTATGCTTAGAGCTCTATTCTGCCCTATTACTCCATTTAGGACTGAGTTGTGTGTTTTGAGAAATCATAATTTCCCCCGTATAGCAAAGCTTACATGAATGATACCCTCGATAAAAAGTACATATTAGGTTACTCATTACTCTATTAGGACTGTGCTTCATATAAGCTTGCTACATGATTGCCCCCGCATATTTTTCAAGCTTTTGCCTGACGTATGGTGTCTTGGTGGATGCGGCTGGACGACTTAGGATTGTACTTCATGCACTTTGGTAAATAAAGAATCACTTCATTGCTAAGAAAATTAGTTTCAATGTCTGACATTGAGAGAGCATATGGATGCGCAACTATATGAAAGTGCTAAATCCCGCATGCAGATTAGACGAGCTTACTATATCTTCTGGTAGATAATGTATATTTGACACAGCTATGACACATTTTTATATGATAAATATTCTAATCCTCAACGTTCTTGTTGGAAACAGGTATCCTGGAAGATCCTCCAATCCATGCTTTGCTTCAAATGGTAAGCCCTAGCATTTACAGATAGGAACAGGATAAGAAACAGAACCTATCGCTTTCTCCACTGCTTAATAATAATACAAGAGTTGAAACATAAAATCAGCTAAACATGCTACAAATATTTTCCTGCCTGGTAACTGGCGAAGCGGTCACGACTAACTTCAAACAGAAAAACAGCTCAGCAGTGCCATTACCTCTCACGATAAAAATCATGTCAACCAGATAAGTGACGTCGCTATCTTGAATCGGGTTCTCAGAGAGGAGGCCCCGGCAATTGGTACCTCCTCATTCATTAGTTCGCTTCCTCTTCATAAGAGTGGGAAAAATGACCAAAGAACCAATAAGGAAAAGCACAGCCAGTGTTTTAAAATCGTAGAGATCTTTGACTGACTTTAGCTCTCCAAGGGTAAGCCCGGCCTAATTAAGAGGAGGAAATCAAACTTGAGAAATTAAAGCAAAAAGAACACCAGCAGCAAACAAAAATATGATCGTGCAAATGGCCTAGTACTCTCTCCCTACCTCCGGTAAGCCAGAAACAACTCAAAGATCCAGTGAGCAGTGCTGTAGACAAGGCATTTTACATATATATAGGGCAACACTTAGATTCTTATTGTGTATCATTCGACTCAACTATGGAAGGAAAAAAAAAAAAAGAAAAAAGGAGCATATCACACGTCATATACATAGGCTAAAGTATTATCAGCATCTAACCTGATTAAAAAAAGAAGTTATAATGTTATTATTCCATCCGTTTCTGAAAGACAATCTTTTATATAAAAAGTTTTGTTTAAAAAGGAAAGTTCTAGTAAAAAAGTCAATGTCTACTTTCTATTTGTACCCCCTTATTTTTTCTTTCTTTTATGCATTAATTATTATGTCATTGGACAATGAATGATGTAATTATAATATAAGTGCTTGTTTGGTATGGGAGTAATAGGGGTGAAAAGTTGTTCCCCCTATTTTGTGCTTTTTATATAAAATATTTAAGAATAATACAAATATTTTTAATAAAATTCTCATTTTAGATCAAATTAATATCTAAAATGAGTATTTGTTCCGGGGAAAAAAATAATCTTTGATCTCAAATAGATTATATAAGATATATAAATTATGGGGGCAATTTTTTCACCCTTATTACCCCCATACCAAACGAGCACTTAAAAGTGTATTCATTATCTCCTAATAGGATGTAAGTTGCTAAAAAGGTTTTCTTTTAGAGACAGAGAGTACATAAAATCAACAAACATCTCAGCTAATGCTCTTAACCTCCTAGGATTGCGAAGTGGTGTATCAACAGACTTGGATGGTTGGACCTCATTTCTCAATGGATTAGGCAACCAACGATGAGGTGGTACATAGACAACATCAAATATCTAGTAAGCACCTCCAACTTATTACACCAGTGAAGAGTTTCATAGATGTCGTAGTTCCATAGATGTAAAAGACAACCAGTATATGAAATTTTAGCATTAGTGGCAGTGACAAAGCTCAATTGCCACATTACATCTAACATATTACTGCAAAAGCTTTTCAAATTCATCAAATAAGTCATTGCTACATTATTTATTAACACACCTAATGTGATAAACTTGTAACAGAAAATTCTGTCACAAAATAAGCTTTGTGACTATTTTTTAAACCATCCAGTCATTTAGGAAAAATGATGCTTTCTCTCGTAGCAAACTTTATTTCACACAACACTTACATGAAATCCCAACAAATCATTTACACCCTCCATTGCCAACTATGCAGGCAATTTCTCCACCCTAAAAAAGCATTAATCAACCAGAAAGTGCATGCTCAAAAGAACACCTTGCCATAGCTCCAACTGGAGAGAGGCAAGACAAAAGTTGTACATTTCAAAGACGCCTCCGGATAAATGGATAAGAAGAGTATAATTTGGAAGTTTTACACACTCAATATATGCATGTTTTATTGGATGTATATGTTAGATTTTCTACGAGGTTCATGGTTATTAAGTATTTTGTTATTTTTTTTTTAGGTACACTCTTTGGATGTAAAAGAAAGTTGAGATGAAGAAACCTGAAGATTTGGAGCAAGAGGTGAAGAGAAACGAGCATGGATACGACCTCACTCTTCTTGGGACAATTGTGGTTGATTTGAAAGTAAAGAAATCTCACCTGGATGTAATATGAAGTTGAGGGAAAAATGTAAGATATGGAGGTTATACGTCTCTATCTAAGCTTTCCAATGCCACTAGAATAACCTCATTTTGAGCTTGTGCGCTTACCGATTTTGCCTATCAAGTTTTCTATTCGCCTTTAACTAACTATAATTGTAGTATTAATTTTATCTGGTTCTTTTTGTATCTCTTGTAGGCTGTCCTTTCTCATTTGTAAAGCTCCCTTCAACTTGGAAACCCCATTCCATACAACCCCAAGATTCAAAACACCCTACACGATAGGGGGGGGGGGAGAAAAAAAAGAGCCAGAAAAAAATATTGATGCAACAATGGCGATGTAAAGAAATCATTGAAAGACCATTTAACACCAAACAAGCAAGAGACACTCAAGCATTAGTTGACCAATAGTTGCACCCAGTAATTTTGAGTGGAAGCCCTCACTATTCTCTATGATTCAACAAAACCAATTTGGGAGCTCTTCAACAGATGATCCAAATCTTCACCCTCTAGAATATTGTGGCATTCAAAAGTTGAATGGCGTGACAGATGATGCCATCAAGTTGCGCTTTTTCACTATAGGGTATGACAAGCCTATTTGCAATCTCTACCATATGGTTTCACAATTTCATGGGATCAACTGTCCTTGCTATATAACTCCCACTAAGCAAGACACCTCAATTGTGGATCCAAGTCACAAGATTTTCCCAAAAGAAAGGTGAGTCTTTGTATGAATCATGGAAGTGGTTCAAAGAGTTGTTGAAAATGTGTCTGCGTCATGGCTTAGAAAAGTAGTAAATTGTTCATGCATTCTACAACGGCCTTATCTACACTACCTACATGACTATTGATGTTGCCGCAAAAGGTGCTTTAATGAACAAAAAACTTAGAAGAGGCTCTAATATTGATAAAGGATATGGCTTAGAAAAGTAGTAAATTGTTCATAATGTTAATGCACTTTATTACCTCTCATCTAAGACAGATTCTTTATTTCAGAAATATGATAGATTGAGTATAAATGCCTTAAAATCTATCTAGTCAGGCATCATGTGTAGGTCATAATGCATTAGAGTGCTAAGTTGGAGAATCCTTGTCCCCTAAATGTTAGCTATTTTATTAACTTTGATCAAAAGGAGATCGTTTTTCTAATACTTTTAATTCTGAGTGGAGGAATCATCTGAATCTATATTATAAAAATCCTCCCTAAAAACTACTACCCTAGTCTAATTATAATCCACATGGTTTTTAGAGTCAAAGACATCCTTATCCTTCTCTTCAAAAGTCTAAATTGAAAATGTTTATGAATTGATGACCAAGGAAAAACAAAATGAATGTAAAAAACAGACCAAAAAGTGTAGAAATAAAAATAAAACTATGAGTATTGCTAATAAAAATCTAGCTTCTAACATAGACTCACCAATTACACACAACAAGATGCTAGAGAACTAAACTACTCAGGTGGCCTAGCAAGCTTAGCTCATCTTCTAGACCCTTGAGGATGTTTTTGGGGAAATCCGTAGCAAATTATAAAAATCAAGCTAATGCCATCATGTTAAGAAGTGGAAAGGAAATAGGACCTAAGACGATGGGTGTTAATGAGATTTTGGGTAATGACAATAAGGAACGCGTAATTGTTGAGAGGAAAAATTCTGAGAAAAGGAAAACGTTGAAAAAATATGTTTCCATTGCACCTTACAAACCCTTCCTATCATTTCCTTAAAGGTTAGCTAAAGCTAAATTAAAAAAATAATTTGGGAAAATTTTGAAAATATTGATAAAATTACACAGCAACATTCCTTTTATAGAAACAATTTCTTAGATGACCTTACATGCTAAGTTTTTGAAGGAAATTTTGTCAAAGTACGTGGCTCTTATGAAGGATGTGCTATTATCAGCAATAAATTGTCTCATAAGTTAAAGAACCCTAGTTCATTTTCTATCCCTTGTATTATTGTTAATATTTAGATTAATCGTATCTTATGTTATTTTGATACAAGTATCAGTTCAATGCCATAACACATCGTAAATGAGAGATTTAAAACCTACCACCATCTCCCTTTAGCTAGAGGAACAATTAGTCAAAATATTGGTGAGTATATTGAAAAATATACCAATCCAAGTTGGTAAGTATTTCATTCTGATTGATTTTGTTATATAGGAAATTGAGAAAACTCTAAAAATTCCTTCATTTTATGTAGGCCTATCCTAGCCATTACTAATGCAAATATTAATGTCGAAATGGAAGACTCTCTTTGAATATTGAGAATGAGAAGGTCAAATTTAATTCATCTAATGCTATGAAATATTCTCCAAATGATGATGATGCTTATTGTAGAAACAATTCCATTGATAAGGTGGTGAAGAGAGATTTTGTTGAGCATTTCTCAAGGGGTTCTTTGGAGAAGTGTTCCGTGAAGGACAAGAAACCTAGCAATGAAAATTTGTTAGTGTCACAATGTCTAAGGCAAGCCCTATTTTGCCTCAAAGAAAGGATGGAAATGATTAAAGTAGAGTCAAGCAATTCCACCTTGAGAAAGTAGACATCGCCTCATAGAACTAAAACCCCTCCCTTCTTCATTGAGGTATGAATTTCTTGACTTCCTATTATCCTTTCTTGGGTCATCTACCCTATATTAGATAGTGAATGGGTGAATCTGGTGCCAATGGTGCCTAAAAAGAGTAGAATGATAAGAATGATAAAATGAGTTAATTCCAACCAAGATGGTCATAAGGTGGGAAATGTGTATTTATTAAAGAAAAATAAAGGCACCCATAAGGATCATTTCACTTCCTTTTATTGATCAAATATCAATAAGGTTAGCTCGAATGGGTACTTAGAATTATTCTAAATCTGCTAACCAAAAGAAAACTATGTTTAAAAGTTTGTATCACACCTTTGCCTAGAAGAGATGTCATTTAGGCTATGTAATGCCCTAGTTCAATGATGGATGAAATCTATCTTTCTTAATTTATCGAAAATATAATTGAGGTTTTCTTGGATCATTTTTTAGGAAATGGTACTTCCTTTGATTATTATTTTAGCAATCTTTCTAGGGTACTAGAAGATGAACGAAGATGAATTTTTCCCTCAATAGGGAAAAGTGTCATTTTATGGTATAAGAGAAATCATTCTAGGTCACTTAGTCTCGAGTTGGAGCACCAAGGTGGATAAAGAAAGCGTTGATATTATCATAAAGATGTCACCCTTGACTTCTATTACAGTCGTTCGGAGTTTCTTAGGTCATCATGTTCTATTGACAAATCATTTAAGATTTTTCCAAAATTATTAAACATTTTACTCGTTTACTTGTTAAAAAACCTTTTAGATTTAAATAATCTTGTTTAAATGGTTAAAGGAGGCTTTGACAACCACCTCGCTGATGTAGCCACCCAATTAGAGTATTCTATTTGAAGTATGATTATGTTGTTGGAGCGGTCCTTGGAAAAATAAAGATAAGGAAAGGTTTATGCTATCTATTATACAAGTTGAACTCTTAATGATACTCAAGTAAACTATGATATGGTTGAGAAAGAACTCCTAGTGGTGGCATTTGCACTAGACAAGTTCCAAACATAATTAGTAGAATCCAAGGCCATAGTTTTCACTAACCACGCAACATGTAAGTACCCATTGACCAAAAGGATGCAAAGTCACACTTGATTAGATGGATCCTCTTTCTCCAAGGAGTTCGATCTCAAGATGTGTGACAAGAAGGATACATATAATGTATTGGCTTATCATCTCTCTTGCCTAAGGCAACATAATAGACAAAAGTGAAGGGGATGACTTTCATTTGATGATAAATGACACGTAAGCTTGAGGGGGTTGCCATAGGATTTATCCTATGAGCAAAAGTTCCCCTCAAATGTTGGGGACTATTATTAGGATGAGTTGTATCCCTATAAAAGGTGTGTGGATGAAGTATATAGAAGAATTTTACCTTAAGAAGAAGTTAAAAGTGTCATATCCCATCAACGACGTTAATTTTTTATTGCTTGTGATTGATGGCAAAGGCTTAGTAATATATCAAGATGAGATGTTTTGAGCTAGTTGATGTGTGAGCCATCAACTTCATGATGCCTTTTCCATCGTCATTCAACAAGTATATTTTAGATGCCAAAACCTATCTCCAATTGCGCCAAGGCAATGGCATCTCCCACAAATGATGCCAAGGCAGTGGTTCAACTCATTAAAAATGGTGATTCTCCCTTCACTAATTAACTTTTAAGTGCATTCTTGAATAAATATAACATAGATGATGACACCATATCATCCCAGGGCAAGTAGACAAGTTGAACTATTATTTAAGAGATTTAGGGAATCCTTAAAAAGAAAGTGGCCCACACAAGAAAGGATTGGCCAATGAATTGGGATGGTGCATTATGGGCCTACCATACTGTGAATAAGTCCTCCATTGGAATGACACCTTTTTGAGGGAAACCTTGTCATTTATCAATTGAACTAAAACACGAGGCATTTTGGGCAATAAAGACAAAGAAAGCTCCAACTTAATGACTTAATGAGTTAAAGAATAAATGTTTATGAGAATGCCCAAATATGTAAAGAGAGAAATAGGATATGGAAGGACAGGCAAATGTCCTTGAGGGAGTTTCGAGAAGGGAATTTCATTATTTTGATCAACTCGCATCTAAAGCTCTTTTTAGGTAAAATCCATTCTAGGTAGTTAGGGTCATTCTATGTTCGTAAGGTCTATTTGTTTGGGGCTATTGAAATTTAGAGTGAAGCCATTGGAAAATTCGAGATTAATGACCAAAGACTCAAGCATTATGTTGCAGGCATTCCGATTGAAAAATTGGACATCCTCGCCCTTTTTCCTAGCTAAACTTTGAAGGATCAAGCTCATCACCTTCAAACGAGTGCATCTTTGGAGGCAACAAAGCTTCTCTCATTTTTTTTATTAGTTTTTATTAAAAAAAAATTGTTGGAAAGCAATGAAACTAATGGAGAAGTTTCATGATTTTTTAGGTATCCATGGACGTAAGAGGAGGATTGTACAAGAGCTACATTTTGAGCAGTAAATTGAAGCATGAGGCAATGTATTACAAGAGGTTGGATTATTTTACCTTATTTTTGACTAAACCATGCTCTAGGAGAACAATATAGAACAAAAAAACCCACATAGAACACAAAAGCATGACAATAAAGACTTTGGTATAAAATTTACATAGAACACACCCTAGCAGCATAGCCATGTCCAGTGGCTCAATGTCTCTTTCTGGCTATCTATCTATACCAACCAAAAAAAATTATTAATACCCGAGATCATGTTGCGCTTAATCTTCCCATGCTGAGTTTTAACCCTCTTCGACTCATCGAATACCTCCTTCTATGTAGACATGTGGACTCCAACGCTGCATCTTTCCATCTTCTTCCTTCAACCTCTATCGATATTTGCCAGGATGGAGTTGTTCATCCATTGCTCCTTTATCTACTTGCTTGACCTTTAGTGACAGAGCCTAGCAGAAGCTACTGCCACTCCCTAATGTACTCTTCCACCATTGTTCCTTGATCTTCATCTGCATCACCATCATTCAACCTTTGACCAACATCGCATTAACCAAAAAATACTGCCCTCTTAAGTTTCCATAGCCCAACACACGTGTATCCATTTAATTTCCCTCCTCCACTCTCTAATTTCCACTTCAAATTCCCTTTGGAGTTTAAATCTAGGTACCCAATCTTCAAACCAACACATGTTTCATCAATTTCAACCCTTATTCTCACGTTTATCCATCATTCACTCAACCCTAGCTCTCCCAATTTTCAATTGATTTCCCATATTTTATTTTATACTAATTGAACCCAATTGATAATTTGTGTGGTTTGTTTGCAATTTTTGATAGCATCGATCATTGTGAATTTCCTATTATGTAGATTTCTTGTTGAAATTTGGAATTGGAAATTGCTCATAGGCCTTTGACATTCAACAACTGGATTATCATAGCGTATAAGAGGCAATGTTTTTCCCCAATTACCTATAAAAATAATCTCTATAATATATAATTTGACAATGATAAGCAAAGAACGAAATATAATAATTTAAGTAGTGAAGACTGAGTATCCAGTATATGGAAGAGTTATTTTTAGAGCAATCAAGTTTACTATGTGATGTCTGTTATTTGTTAGGTAGAGTTGGCTGGCTTAACTATATGACCCTACTACATACATGCATGTTACGCTTGACTTTATGAGCTCTTTAAATGTTGTTTTTGATTGGGTAACAACCATGGTCATAACCTTATCTCATTCAGGTCGTTTGATAGAGATTTTGTTCTTACATGTGCCAAGCTAAATATGAGCACATTGGTTTACCCATTGTAGGACCTGAACTAGTCATTCATTCCTAAAATGCCAAGCAATTTTGAGGCAACATCATTTATGAGGAGGTAGCTACAATGCTTCCCAATCTAATGCCTCTTTTATTTGCAACTCCCATTTTTGGTATCTTCAACACCTTATAGCTCACACTTTTTTGGTAGACCCAAAAGTGACAGGGTTAGATGAGCGTGAAATATTTTATCTTTGGGCCATGATCCACCAAGCTAATATTGATAACGAAGATTTTATGATCTTTCATATGTTGAAATGTAGTAAGGCATCCAAGGGAAACATTGTGATAAATGGCCCTACATACATGCATGTTACTACTATTGCTACAACACATATCAAGAGAGTAAAACATACAAAAAAAAAAAAAAAATACTCTTTTCATACATTTATCAACTCTCCCATATTAGAACTTTGCATGTGCTAAAACCAAAACAGAATACATGAGCATACAATAAGAGAGTAGGCACTTGAAAATTAAGAGGATACAGAGATGTTACCATGAGAGCACAAGAGGATGTCAAAGAGCTAATTTCTTTCTCAAAGTTAACACAAGTGTTTCGAAGTTAGAGCATGCAATAACAAGAGTTTGTGTCTAAAGTTAGATCATAAACCCCATTTTCCACACATTACATGATTATAATTCATATGTTAGTATCAAACTGTATCAACTCACAAAGTTTAGGCCACAAATCCCACAAGCTTTTCTTCCATTGGATTTTCTAGAACTCCCCCATACCTAACCACACACAGATCATACTCTTGTCTCAAAGGAGTACTTGAAGTCCTTACACTCCCTTTTTTTGCCCAACATGTAATCACACTTTTGAAGGTGCAATTTCAAGTACCCGGTGCGATACACTTGAGGCCCCATTTTTCTTTTCTTTTTTTCCCTTTTGTTTATGAAAAATAAGAAGTGACTAATATATATGGTTAACTAATTCTCAAGTAACCAAAGAGTATTCGGAGACACTATGGGAATCTAGGTTCCAATTAGATAAATTAAATATATAAATCCTCTCCAATTACTGTAACATCTAGAGCTGATTTTCAAGTAGTGAGGAGTACCTATAGATGATATCACAACATAGTAAGGACTATAGCAACAACATTATAGATTCATGATATGAATTCTAACAAAGAAGCACATCACATAGAGTAAACCATCAGTTATTAAACCTCATATCATAACAAGATTAACACATCTCACATAAATATAGAGTTCTAAGTAAAACTAAATAAAGATCTAAGAGTTGCCTAAGATGTTATAGGTGTGAAGTTGTTTGTCTTCCATGCGTCCAAAGACAATCTCTTGATGATGTTGTGCCTACTTGATAAGGTTAAGTATTTTCCCTCGTCATATACAGATGGTAATGGATAAGCTCCTTAGCCACTACTGCATATACACTATGGACCAACATAGTGAGGAGGTATCATTCGTAGGGGAAAAGGGTTGAGAGGAGCTACTAGTTCCAAATGACTAGGATGAGATTCCTCCTCAACAAAAGTCCCATAACAACCATGGTTAATTGAGGCAACAACCCTTAGTAGACACAACAATGTCATACTCACGGTAGATCCAATTCATTTCAACCTAGGCAAAGGAGAGAGGGGCGTCTTTTATCGAAGAGCCAATATTGTTTCAAGGTTAACAAGAAGTCTCATGTGTAAACATGAGGCTAGGCCAATGGTACGGCCACCTTCTAGGTGGTTGTAACTTATTCAAACATTCATAAAGTTCTAACTCCTTAGTAATAGTAGTAATTAGGCTAGCCATCACAATCTTTCACTTAGAAGCCTTACTACATTTGAACATATCTCATATCATAAAATCATGGGTATCAATATTAGCCTCATGGATCATGGCCCAAAGACAAAATAGTTTACGTTCATTTACAACCACGAAAATTTCAACTCTACCAAATAAAGTGTCACTAAGGCACGAAAGATACCGAAGATGGCGACTGCAAATAAAAGTGGATAGATCAGGGAGCATTATAGCTACTCCCTTGTAAGTGATGCCTCCCCCAAATTGCTTAGCACTAAAGGAATGGGGGACTAGTCAAGGTTCCCCAATGGGCTAGCCAATGTGCTCATCTAGCTCATGTAGGAACAAAATCTCTATCAACAATCTAAATAAGGAATAGCTATGCCATGCCTACCATTCCTCTCAAAAACAACATTTGAAGAGATTAGAAATCCGCGCGTAACACACTCATACGTAGGGTCACATCAAGCTAACCAACTCTACCTCTCGTATACATCGTAAGGCAATTGGAGATGAGCATTACCTCTCGTATACATCATAATGGCAATGCTAATTAAGTTGTTGAACGTCTAGGACCCATGAGTAATTTCCAATTCCATTTTCAATTTTCAACAAGAAATCTACACAATAACAAATTCACAACAATTAGTCCTATTCTACACAAAACCAATGGAATTAGCCCAAACCTACAAAGCAACCACGCAATTTATCAATTTGGTTGAATTAATTAAAAAAAAATATGGAAAATTGGATGAAAATTAGGAGAATGAGGGCTTGTGTGAATGATAGATATATCAGAGAACAAGGGATGAAATTGATGATAAATTTGTGTTGATTTGAAGATTAGGTGCCTAATATTGAATTTCAAATAGGACTTGAAGTGGAAATTGGAGAGGAAAGTGGAGGAGGTAGATAGAACAGATCCACGTGCACTAGGTTGTTCCCTAGAGTCGCTCACAAATGCGAGGGAGGGTGGTTTTAGGCTAATGTGACACTGGTTGAACGTTGAAAGGCGGTGGTGCAGGTGGAGAGCGAAAAACAATGGCATACAAAAAACACGATGGACGAGCAAGAGGCAAGGGCTTCTGTTGGCCTCTATTGTTGAAGGTCGAGCAAACAAATAAAGGAGCAATGGATGAATTGCAACTCCTTCATCTCGCTAGAATAAAACAAATTTGATTGACCAAATTGTGGGTAGAGATTGAACAAATATGGAGAGGCCAAAATACCAAGAACTTTCAAATCGGGCAAAGAAGGCTTCATAGTACATGAAAAAGCATGCAATACAACACGGCAACACGACTGTGTGGGCTGCACATGTTGGATGTACTTCCACCATTTTCACCTATGTTCATTACACCATTCCCAATATAAATTTCCAACATGGAACACGGCTGTGTCCAATGCCTATGCTCCATGTTTGATGCAACGAATATCAACAACTATTACTTTGTGCTTAATTGGGGCATTCAAAAGTCATCCTATATGTTTTTTTCCCCTTTTTATCAAACTCATTTTCATAAAATAATAGAAGGAGAACTATATGAAAAGAGGATAATCTTTTGCACGAAAATTCTCCCTGATTTTATAAACTCTATTGCGCATTTTTTCATTTAATGTTATATTTTTCTCCAATTCTAATTTTACATTTCACATCTCATACTTATGTTTAGAAGTGCTTCGTTTTAATCCCAATAAACAATGATCAAGATGACCAGATCTTTATTCGCAGATTCCAATTCCACTAACGAAAGTTTATTCTTCTCAATCTCCCTTTATAGTTTCAATCGTTAAGCTTATTTAATATTCGATTGCGTGTTTGATATAGCATGCATTAGGAGTTTTTATACAACTAGTTTGATCACACAATTAAAATTTAACTCTAAGGTCAACTCATCAACAGAGTGCAAACAACACGGACACTTGATAATATAGAGATTTTAGGCCAAAACCACAAATTCAACTGTACAATACTAAACTAGCCATGTGTGTGCAAAGCTTTGTGCTAAATACTCATATTTGTGGGATTTTTCCAATCAATCCTAAGGAAAGAAATCAATTGAGGGTTCGTGGTTAGAGAACCATGTAATGGATTTGAATCCAGCAGAAAATAGCTCCAATATACCCAGCAAGTTAGCATTAGTGCTGTTATAATTAGCCTATAGTGATAATAGTGTAAATTTTGAAATTAAAAGGGAAACTAACCTTGACAGTTATAAAAGAGGCAGGGATAAGACCAACAACTGTAGCTAGAAAGAAAACAGGAAATGGTATATCCACAATGGGAGATGCCAAGTTGATGAAAAGATTGGGCAACGTTGGAGTAACCCTCAAGAAAAGCATATAATTCAACAATTTCTCTCTACGTTTTGATATCTGCAGGAAAAAAAAAAGATAAATAGGCAGAGGAAAAACCAAGGGAATCAGAAACCATAACAAGCAAACTAGATCTTATATAGGAGACGTTCAATCAATGTGCTGAGATACCTCTGCTTGGAAAAACCTCAGCTTTTCAGGCCACAACCATGTAACTAAGGGCCTGCCAATCAACTTTGATAGGAAAAAGCAGCATGATGCACCAGCTGTAGCATTAAAAACAACCAAGAAAAGGCCTCTAAAAACGCCAAAGAGAGATCCAGCTAGTAAGGACATGAATATGGTTCCAGGAATCATGAATGTCTGCATGAAGATATATGTTGAGCAGTAACCCAGAACAAACTGAGTTGGATGGTCATTTGCATACCTCCCTAGATTGTCTCTGTAACAAAATTCAAATATACAAGCCTAAGGGGCCAACAGACATGGCAGAAATAAATGAAAGAAGAAGCTACATCATAAAGTAGAAAATGAGCACAGAAAACAAGTCTGAAAGGAACTTCACTCTTCAGAAACATCCATTTAGACTTCATTGTCTAGTTATCAAAGAGCCATTATTTGCAAGATCCATTTAAATCAGCATAGAAATGAGAAAGAAAATCACGTCTATCATCTATTACAATTGTGGAAGCAAGTATGAAACTTCTCACTTTACAGAAATTTTGATTTAAACATCAATTTTCTAATCAGCGTAGAACCCTAGGCCTCAACTACATTAGTCGAAAGTGGGAGAGGAAAAAGAAAAAAGTGGCAAAAGCACAACATATCCACCACTATTTTTTAAATCTTCTAGTGCAAGCCTTCAGTTATTAATTATCACAAAACCATAGGAAAAAGGTGCAGGGAAAACTATAGGAGAGACAAAACTAAAACAAATAGAACAGAGTTCAGTTTGAATAGAAGAGAAGCAACCATGCAAAATTCTTAGGCACAAGACTCTTGACACATCAGCACATGAATCAATATAAATAAGAATCTACAGTATTCGTGAGACACTTTTGCCATTTATGAGAGGCCTTGGAACACTGATCCTATAAATAGAAAAATGAAAAGATAGTGTCAACAAACCTACATTAATATTCACTATATCTAAGTGCATAAGGGCTCAAAATAACAGGATTTCATTGCTGTGATTTAAGTCATAATTCTTCCCTCGCTGCAACAAATTGGCAATACTGTATACATGAATGTATATCAATAACCGATTAAAAACAACTTTTAATGATGAAAATTTGTATCAGTGATCAAGATTGTCAAATAATTACATTATTTATGCAACACACAAATATTTCCCTAAAGCTCCTATCATCCAAACACATTCATATCCTACCTGTTCTATTCTGAATAGCAGGAAACATGAGCTTGTATGCACATAATGTCTAAGGATTGCAGAAACAACAGAGCAGTTTGAATAAAGCAAAGCAAGGAAAAATAATGCTGATGTATTCAGCTACAAGATTATGGTCCAAAAGCTTGGTATGGCCAATGCCAATTACACCTTATCACGAGTCGCCAATAAAATTTGTGAAAGCTATTGGTAAGATTCAAGTATCAAGTATGCATTAAAAATGGACCACAAGTCTCCAAATCATAGTAAAATTGTTAAGGCAAAAGGGATATTCAAAGCTTCTTCATTTGTCCCTATTGTATACTGGCTGCACACTTCAACTACGCTAGTGTGGATAACTAGAACCAGGGAAGATGAACGTGTAAATATTGAGAAATATGCACAAGCCAAGCCATTCCTTTTTGGGTTTTCCAGCACTACCCAACAGCTATAAATCTTGAGGTTCAAGAACCATGCAGGAAAAAAAGTCATCCTTCTATCAGTGAGAATATAACGGAAAAATGATAATCATTTCCCAATCGTGTCAATACTTCCTACCACCTATGCAGACACAAAGCCCATGGGAATCGATAAAGGGAGTTGCATAGAAGAATGCACTTGTGCCTGTAGATATTATCTGACGTAAAATTGTGTTAACAAAGTACATGATTAGAAATATATTCTCCCAAGTCCCAACGTACAAAGCCCAGAAATTCGTGCAATGCGTTTTAAGTGACCAAAAATAGAAACATAAATATATTCCGAAATGAGGGAACAGAATTTTGGGTCATTTTAGAAATCCATACAACAATTTACGCACTGAATCAAATAAGACACGTAAATTTAAACTTGGGACAGACAGAACATACTTGAGTGTTCTTAGATCTGCGATGGACCGAGGTAATTTAATTTTACCATACTCAGTAGCCGGCATCGTCAGATAGATACAGGACAGACCAACTAAAAATATCATAAACACACCAAGGGCTACCGCCATTTCCCACTGAGACAACGGAAACCTCCCTTCAAATCTGGCCTTCTTACTTGTCGGTGAATCCTCGAACACCGCAATCTCTTCATCACCGACAACTACATTTCTTGCCCCAACCATCATATTTCCCGAGTAACAGCAGAGCTCCCTCTATCAAGTCTCAAGAACAGCATTAATTGATTCTATATCGATGTTTTCATTCAGCTGTTACATTGATTAAAATCAGAAAGGAAATGGAAACCGATAAAGTAAGTCTAATAGGAAAGATTAGTGGAAAAAATATCCACCGGATCAACAAACCCTAATTTATTGGGAACTTGACAGCGTAGATGAGGAGAAGGTTTGAAATTTGTACACTACACTGATCGAATTATTATCCCATACCTTAGAAGCGCCTTATCAGATTCGTCGGTCAGCGAAAGGATTGTTACGATAATTAACGAGAAAATCTCAAACCTTGTGAGTTCAAATCTAGTTTATTGCAATAGCGGAAGAACGGCCGGGGAAGGAAGATGGTGGAGGTCGATGCCCAGAAATGTGGCAGACGGCTGTCTAGGAACCAAAAAGGTGAGAAAAAAGTCAGAGAGGGGTAGGACCACCGCAGCGACAGCAGCGGCTACTATCTCTCTTTCGTGGATCGTGGTTAAGAGATTAGGTGCTGAATTTTGGGACACGCCATTGACGCTATGAATTAATGTTACGAGCTGCGAATGATGTTACAGAGTGTTGCGACCTCGACGAGTATTCAAGGATCAAGTATTTATCCGATTCAAGAATAAGTGAGCAGGAGAGGTCCAAAGAATCTCATTACAAGTAATAAGTGCATTTCCTTAGCCAAAAGAAAACCATCTCCAACAGCCTAGAATTCCACAAGCAAACTTTTAGAATTCTTCACATTTCTTGCAATCCTACAAACTAGTTACCAAAATTCTCAAAGAAGGCCTCCTCCACCACCTATCATTTCCTTAGCTCTAACCAAACCATCAATATTGAGTTTGAAGAAATTAAGGGATGGTAACATCCAAAGCTTAGGACAATGGGGTTTTGGAGGTGCCTTCAATTTCTTGTTATCTTTAAGGAATTCTCACTCAAACACCATTGTTGCATAAGGACAAAGTTGATGTGGACTTCCTCGGAGTTAAAAATGTAATTGATCCTAAAAAGCAATAAAGTTAAAAAATTCATGAATAAAAAATCATGACCAAGGGACACCCCAAATCATGTCACTGTTATTTTCACAATTATGGCCAAGCTAGGCTCAAAAGTTCTCCTGAAGATTAAGATCATCCCAAAAGGAGGAAGACAGGGGATAGTGAAAGAAGCGGTGAGAATAGGTTTTAGCATTACTAGTACAGAGATGACAATTCATGCCCTCCTTAATGCTTCTCAAGAATAATGATTCATTAGTAAGTAATCTTTCATGAAGGGGAACCCAGAAGAGGAGATGTAGGCATGAAGGAAATTCCACCTTCTATACCCATAACTAGTTCTTGGAATCATTCATTGCTTCACAGTTAAGGGTATCATGATAGGTCAAACTAGTGGTAAGCAAATCATCTATATTGAACTTTCAAGATATGGAGTCATGGTTAGATTTAATTCAATGTAATGATAAGCTCTAGGAGGACAAACAAGAGTGGAAAGAAAGCCCACAAACCCTCTGCCTATAGCTCATTAACTTTGATACTGATGTTAGTTGGAGCGAGAAGCCCTTCAATGCAATTGAGGATATTATGGTCGCCATTCTAAAGATCATACCAAAAGAGCACCAATTTTCCATTACCCACAAACCATTGGATACCTCTCAAGGGTTGAAATTTGCATATTGCTGTCCACGTAGATGAAGTACTCTACCTCTACTATGAAGATATTTATCCCTAGTAGTTCAAGTCCAAAGGTCATCTTTATTCACCCCTATTCTTCAGTTGAAATTCATGAAATGGGTTTTATCATTGCTACCTATCTCAGGCTTAAACCACCTTTATCTTTGGAGAAGGTATTAACCTTCCAGGAAACATGGTGTAATCTACTCTTTTCTTGGATAGAGCCTGAAATGCCCCGAAAATTCCTAATTCTAAATATTACATTTAAATGAGTTTTTATCATAAAGATTAATTAAATAAATTATTTTAATTAAAATAAAAGAAAATTTATTTGGGAAAATAAAGAATAAATTTATAAGTATTTTAATTAGGAGGAATTTGGGTATTTTAGCTAATTAAAAATTTTAATTTGGGAATTAATTAAATAAATTATTTTATTTAAAATAAGAATGAGAAAATAGTTTTAATTTAATAATAATTTTATAAATAATTTAATTGGAGGAATTTAGGGTATTTTGATCATTAAAATGGAATTTATGGAAAATATTTTAAATATCCTAATTTAGCCTAAAAAGGGATTTAAATATTATTTTATTTAAATATTATCATTTTTAAATATCCTAAATTTTCAGATTAATTTAATTGGCCCTAATCTAATTATTTTTCTCCTTTTCTTTTTTCTCTTTTTCTTTTTCTTTCTTCCTTTTTCCTTTTCTTTTTCTTTCTTTTTCTTCTTTTTCTTCTTTTTCTTTTTCCTCTTCTTCTCGCCGAACTGGGCCAGCTCGCAGCCCAGTTTCCCTTTCCTCTTCCTTTACTTCGGCACGGCCCAGCCCGCGCCCGCGCGACGTCCTCCGTCCGCCCCGTGCCGCGCCGCGTTTTTCCTTCTTTTCCACTGAAACCCGTCGTTTCATTTAATGAACTTACCTCCTCGCGCCCGACCGTCCCGGCCTGCCTCTCCTTTCTTTTCTCCCCGAACCGCCGGTCCACCTCCCTTTCTTCTTCCTTCTTCCTCCGTCCACCTCCATCGCTACGCTGCAACGCTGGCCGCCATCAATGGCTTCTCCTGCTACGATGATTAATACCGTCCGTTTCTTGCCTCATTGTCTTCCTCTTAACTCCAGAAATAAACTTTCATAATTATTCGACGTTAAATCTCGCCCGTTTCCTCTCCCCAACCTCGCGAACTGTCGAATCAACCCAAACGTTGCCCGACCGTTTTCCGCCGCCGGCTGCACAAATTCTCGTACCCCATAACTTCCTACCGACCCCCAAAACCCTATTATACCATCTACAATCTATAAATAGCTGGATTGTATGAGATTTTGGAGTTTGTTCTTCCCTGAGACCCTAAGCACGAGTGCCGGCCACCCCAACTTCAGACGCTTCTTCCGCCACCGTCAGCCAACCTCAGCGCCACCGAAACATTTCATTTTCTTCCCTGAAATTTTATCTAGCTAACTAAACCATTTTCACCTCTCGATTCTTCTTGCACGGGCCTCCATAGCCGTGCCAAGTTGGCTGCTCGTTCTCGCCGAAATTTTGACCCCGAAGCCTTAAACCGCCGTGCGGCGCCACCTTTGGCTGCACCACCACCATCATTTTGTCCCTCTCCTCCTAGGCAACAATAAACACCTCTTATAACACCTCAATTCTCCCTATCTTTTTCCCAACATCCATCTTTCTCTTTGTTCTTCTATTTTTCTGGCCACCGCCGGTGCCACCTATCCCCACCAGCTTAAGGTTGAACCCTAGACCCTCTCAACCATTTTCCATATTATTATAAGCCTTGATTTAATTTATTTCAATTATTTGCATATATTTACCATTATTATTATTCTTAATATTTATATTCTTAATATGTTTTATTATTATTTGATGAGAAATTTTATGCTGAATTGTACTTGCAGGGTGGAGAGTGATAATAAAATAATTTTATTGTTAGTTTCGAAGTTTAAGTTATTAATTGAATTATTATGGGATTATTATCGTTCTTCTTCTTCTTATTATTATTATTAATATTATAGTTATTAGAATAATTATTATTAGCATTTTATTATTTATTCTGGAAAATCTCAGGCCCTAATTTTGTATTAATATTCGCACTTATTTATTTTAGTATTATTGTTTCTATTGTTCTTATAACTATTGATAATAATATTATCAGTATCTTTATTATTTTAATATTATTATATATGTTATTAATTTTATTATTAATATTAAATAAATGGTAATTCATTAGTTATTTTAAAAGCTTATATGTTATTGTTATTGTTATTAATATTATTATTATTGTTATTATTATTTATATTCTCATTGATATTAGTTTTATTATCCTTGATATTATTATATTAGTATCATTATTATCATTAGGGTAAAATCTTTAACCCTATATTATCAAGGGTTATAATATCTCTATTATTTTTATGTCTTTAGCAAAGTTAAAATTTTGTTAAGGTTATTTTCTTAGTATGTTATTAATTGGTCAAAGCCCTAAGGAGGCGTAGGAACGTGCTCCAAGACCGGTGTCGTTTCAGGTAAGGGGTGCTAAGGCCTTTTATGTGCTAATGTGCATTGTGTGATTCATATGCTATGCATTCTATGTTTATGATTATTAATTATATCATATATGCTATGACATGGAGTTGAAGTATGTTTTCATATGGCATGTGTATTATTTGTGTATGACCCTGTAAGACATGCATGTGAGGACGTTGATATGATTTTATGTGGGAGAAAGGATGAAAAAGGAGGATGGAGAAAGAAGTTGATTAAGGGATGTGAGTTGACCTGAGTATTCCATTGATTCATGAGTAAAGGAATAAAATGGAGAATTTTAGGGTTTCGTGTGTGAGAATCTGATTTATGATTTTTGAGGTTTTGGTATGGAGAATATAATTTATGATTTTATATGGGGAAGTTTAATTTATGGTTTTGTATGGTTTTGTGGGAGACAATATAATTTATGATGTTATATGGGAGAATTGAATTTATGGTTTGTTAGGGAGAATCTAATTTAAGACGTTATTTGGGGAGAATGTAATTTATGACATTATATGGGAGAAGCTAATTTATGATTTGATTGGGAGAATCTAATTTATGATTTGTTTGGGGGAATCCAATTAATCCAAATTATGGTTTTGCTTGGGAGATTCTAATTTATGATTTTATGTGGGAGAATCTAACTTATAGTCTTGTATGGGAGAATATAATTTGTGGTTATGAAAGGGGAGAATCTAATCAATTATATTATGTGGAAAAATCTTTGGGTTTTATATGATTTGAATCTTTGTGTTGGTATGGATTGAATTTAGGGTTTTGTGTGAATGAATCTTTGGGTTGTATATGGTTTGAACTTAGGGTTTGGTAAGGATGGATACTTAGTTTGGTATGGATGAATCTTTGGGTTTTATATGGTTTGAATATAGGGTTTGGTATGAATGAATCTTTGGGTTATGTGGATTGAATTTAGGGTTTTGTATGATGAGATTTTGGGTTTTGCATAATGGTTAATGGTTGTATGGTAGTATTAGGGTTTGCATGGGAGTTAATAATTGCATGAGATGTGTAAAGTTTGTATGAGAGTGAAGTTTACGTATGGAACACTGATTTGAGATTTGAGGAAAGTAATGTAAGTGTTGTTTGGGTGATTGAACATTTGAAGGGAAAATAGTGCGTGGAGCATTATATGGGTACGTAGGAAACCGAACAAGGGTTCGTGTGGATAATTAGGGTTTGGTGCAACTGCTTAGGGTTTTTGTCGTATCAAGTATATTTGGTGATTAAAGGGTAATTGTGATTTGTGATGTGTGTTGATTCATGCATGACCAGGGTGAAATCTTTGAATAAAATATTTAAGATATTAATCACTTAAAGAGAAAGATTATTGAGCCGGGTCCAACCGATCCACCGGTTAGGAATAGTGGTTAGGGTTATTACCCTATGTGAGACCGGTCCACCGGCAAATAATAGTGGTGTGGACTTTGTCCCGCAAGTGTCCGGTCCACCGGCGAATAATAGTGGGGGACTCGAGCTCAATAAAAACGAACCCGAGTTTGTTAAAGACACTTAAAAGATATTAATTACTTACAGTGGAACCCCATGTGAGCAGGAGCCAGACCGGTCCACCGGCAAATAATAGTGGTGTGGACTTTGTCCCGCAAGTGACCGGTCCACCGGCGAATAATAGTAGTGTGGACTTTGTCCCGCAAGTGACAGGCCCACCGGCAATAATAGTGGGGTGTTCCTGTACTTACATGGATTGATAAAAGGCATGGTGTGAATCGGATTCTGATAAGAGATTAATTAAGTGATTAATCCAAATTATTCATGGGCCTTTATACTTTTACTTGGATGATCACAAGAATTATGTTATCATGGTTATGATCTTTTATTCTTATGCATGGTTTATGAGCTTACGTGTTGGCCTTAGTGCTTGGTTACCTTACTCAGTACGTAGCGTACTGATCACCCTTTTTATGGGTGCTGCTCATTCCCACGAGTAGTATGCCCTTCTGATTTGTGCAGGTGGGGCGAGATATCAGTTGGGGCTGAGTGTTGAGCGTGTTTGGCTCGAAGTTCGAGAGTGTTGTGGTCGTATTCATTCTTTACGCGATTTCATTCCTTTTGTTATTTCTTTGGTATAATATTTACCATTTTCTGATTCATTACTAGATTGAGTATTTTAATGAACCTTTTATCGGTTGTAAGTTTAATTCTTTTTTGGAAATGAATTACATTTCTTGATGCGTACTCTGATTTTGTTTTACAACCGTTTAATGCTTATTTGGAAATTGGATTGTATTGATTATTTCTTTTCTTAGCCTTAGCACTTGGTACTGGAACGGTCGGAGAGAATCGGTCTGGTACTAAGTGTGGCGGTAGCATTTCCAGAATTCACGGGTTTTAAGTAATTCTAATTTAATTGCTTCCGCTTTTAAGAAAAAAAAATTAGTGAATTTTGGGGTGTTACAGAGCCCCATATAAAGTTCCTAGTAATCTTATCAATCTCATTAGAGACTTTGCTTAAGATCTTTCCAACTTATATGATGTAAACTAGAAGGGATTCAATGGAAGATTTAGCAAGGAGAACCCTACTTGCTAAAAACAAAGTACATGCCTTCCATTTGTCTAATTTCCTCTTCAGGTTTTCAATAAGTCCATGGAAAATTATTGAAGATGTCCTAGGATATCCAATGTTATAGCTAAGATATTTATCCAAGTCTTGTGTAAGGGGGATCCTTAAAGTAAGGGGAAGGCGCATTTGATCTTCATCACTCACATTCTTAAAGAAGAAAGTTTTAGACTAGTTAAGGCTAATAACTTGCCCTAAGTCAACATAAAACTCATCGAGCACTTGCTTAATGGTGTTTACATTTTGATCTTCAGTTCTTACAAAGAGGGTAATATCATCCACAAAGAGAAGATGAGAAAACCTCATTTTATGCCTTGCTACTAAGAGCGGACACCAATTTTATAGCTCAACTTGCTATTTGATACAAGTGACAAGCACCTTAATACCTCCATGAGGATAAGTTAAAGGGATATTCCCTTTATTCCCCTCAAGGGGATAAGGAATCATTAATAAGGACATTGTAGGAAGTGGAGAAGATACAAAACATGATGATTTGAATGATATCTGGTGGAATATAGAAATAGATAAGGTTTTTGTTAATAAAATCCTACTTGATATGATCATCATCTTTAGCAAGGTTGAGTTTATCAACAAGAAAGGGTTCTTTCCTTGCGGAGGAGGTATAACAAAGCATATGGAAGAGCTCACGATAGATGATAATGTTATCAAAAGATCTTCTACCTTCTAGGAAGGCTATTTGCTTAGGCTCAATACATCATTTTAGTGCAAGATGAAGCTTATCCACACTAATCTTGGAGATGAACTTGTATATGGTATTACATAGAACTGTTGGTCTAAATTTTGACACTATTTAAGGGTTAATAACCTTAGGAATGAGAAAGTATGAGTTTTGTTGATTTTCTTGGGGAAGTGGTTCGTTTACCAAACCTTGAAGATGAAATTAGTAAGATCGGTTCTTATGACATCTCAATACTTATAGAAATAGCAAGCATGAGTTCCATTAGGCCTAAAATCCTTGCTACCCCCAAGGTTAAAGAGATTACTTTTAATGATCATAGAATCGATAGAAGCAATGAGGTTGCTCTCGCTTGGGTTAAAAGAACAAAGGAAGTTGGTTTAGGAAGCTTCAATGCCCCAAGAATACAATCTTAAAAACTAGAAAGCTTTGAAAAGTAGTTAGTGATTTGGAGGTGAACATCTAAGGTGCTAGTGGAACGAACCCCATTAGCATTCCTAATGGCATAAATCTAGTTGTGACACCTCCTCTTTATAGCAAATTTATGAAATAAAGTAGGGTTCCTATCACCTAGAAAGAGTTTCTTGATGCCGGCTTTACTACTCCAAAAGCCATCTTCCATAAGGAAGAGTTGGTTAAAGGATTTTGTTCCTAAAGGAATATTATTTTTCAAGGTTGAGATCAGATGACATTAATAGTTAGGGTGGCCTCAACAGAATCTAGTGAGACTTTAACATTTTTTTATATTAATAAAAATATCCCCTAGTGCATCCCTATTCAATCTCCCAGCTTCCATAAGAAAGATATTAATAATTTGTAAGAAATTTTCCACTGGTAATAACCCTACATTTATAGGTGAGATCAGAGAATTGGTAGTCCAAGAGCCACATAGTTTCCATTCTCATGGGCCTATGAGCAAGAGTTTGAGTTAGCTCAGTGTTAAGAAGTAAAGGATAATGTTTTAAATAGTTGCATGTGAGGTGAAGAACCAAAGATTTGGGGAAGTTCATGATCTAGTCCACATTAGTCGAAGCTTGGTCTAACCATTGTTGGATAAAATAGGTTCCACCTTTTCTAGCAAACCATGTAAACTTATTTTCAATAAAGTCTAGGTCAATCACACCACTTTCATGTATGCAAACACTATATTTTGCATCCAAGAGAGCAAGATAATAATTTATCTCAATCTTTAAGCAAAGTAGTGATATCATTGAAGTTCCCTATATGGGACTGAGGACCCTCAAAGATCTGGGATAGGAAGATGAGATACACTCACAAAATAGAGTGCTCACTATGATTAGGAAAACTTAGACTATAGTGAGGTGCCAAGAGGTATAAAAAAAAAGGGGGTACTTGGATAAGAATATTAACAACTCAATGGGCATCATATTTGTAATACCCCAAATTTAATATTGAAAAAATTTGTTTTAAGCAAAAGTGTTATATCAAAATAGTTGGTTTTTTACTGTCATAATTGACATAAAATTTACTTACCGAACTATATTTATGTTAATCACAAGGCAAAATGAATAAAATATAAAACATGATAAATAGAAATTTAGACTCTTTATAAACATAAATATGAGTTAGAGATTAATGTCGAATATAATATATAAAATACAAACAAAAAAGATACCTTGGATCTAAGAGTCCTGTATTCGAGTAAGACTATCATCCAAATAATATGACTCTACACCTAAAAACCCCGATAAATAAAATTCACTCCACCCTATATAAAGCATCATAAATTGCAAAATCATCTAGCAAGTCATCATCAACTTACACGTAGACGTCTGGGTAATTTGCTCATTGGAATGAGTAGCACCTGTGAGAATAATGATCAGTATGTTGTATACTAAATAAAGTGGCAATACAACCAAAGTAAGGCACAAAAGAGAGTAAGCATACAGGTGAGATACATGAAAAATATGAAGTAAATACTAATCCATAAATCATTATTAGATATAGTACAATTCATTATTTTATTTACATTGAGTTTAGGGGAGTAAGCACACAAGTGAGATACATGAAAAATATAAAGTAAATACTAATCCATACATCATTATTAGATATAGTATAATCCACTATTTTATTTACATTGAGTTTAGGGACCCCCACTATTCTTAAACTGGTGGAACAGTATGAATCACCTTATGGATAACACACTTGAGCCACTATTATTGTCCGGTGGAATGAATCCAACACCTCTTAAGGAAAAATGATTATAATCCACTATTTTTAAAATAGTGGAATGATATAAAGTACCTATAACACCCCCAAATTTACTACTGAAAAATTTTATTTAATTTAAAAGAGTTTAGCGGAAATGAACAGATAAAACTGTAAATTCTAGGGCATTACTGCCACACTTAGTACCGGATCGGTTCACTCCTACCGACCCGATACTAAGTGCTAAGGCTAAATAAGATTGATTGCCAAGTACAATTCATTAATAAAACATTGGTCATTAGCAAAACACAAGTCATACAGATCAGAGTGCGAAAATCAAAAGTTACAATTCAAAAGTACAGTTATAAAGTACCAAATGTTAGAGGACGTAATACAGCGGAATAAAACGAAATATGATAATATAGGGAAACGAAACGGAGGATGAACTCCGGCCACATCACTCTCGACCCCCAAGCTAGGTCTAGGTTCAACTCTCAGCCCTACCCGATGCCTTATAAGCATCGTAGGCATCGAAGACATTGCCCCCTACCTGCAAAAACTTAGACGGGTATTCAGCTCGTGGGAATGAGCAGCACCCATAAAACGGATGATCAGTATGCTACATACTGAGTAAGGTAACAGACGCACTAAGACCCACATACACAGAGATACATGACATAGCATACATGGCATAATTACGTAGATAGCATGCAACAACACAGATAAACACTACCGGCTATGAACTAGATAAATTTTTCATTAGATTTCTGATAAATATAATCGTCTCACATCATAGTCTTTATCAATCCATGTGAGTGCAGGAACCCCACTATTATAGCTGGTGGAACGGTCACGAGGGTAACATACTCTGCCACTATTATTTACCGGTGGACCGGTCTGTCCCTAACTCACAAGGTGTTCCACTGTAAATATCTGTATCTTTCCCATGTCTTATTATTATTATGATTGGTTTGTTGAACATGGAATCCCCCACTATTATAGCCGGTGGAACTGTCACGAGGGCACATGCCCTGCCACTATTATTCGCCGGTGGACCGGTCATGTAGGGCACCCCGCCCCTAGCCACTATTATTTGCTGGTGGATCGGTCTGGGTCCAGCTCAACATCTTTCTCTGTAAGTGATTAGTGTCTTAACGTATCTTATTCAAAAGAAAATCACCCTTAACATGCATGGCTAACTATATCCGCCCTTATCCTCCTAGAAGGACCTCTCCCATATCTTGAGACTTCTACACCTCCTAACTCACCTCGACATCCTTCCCTTCCCATTTTCTCACACCGGAAACCCAACTTTTAAGTGTGTGGGTCAGAGCCCACCACCTTATACCCCAAGGTCTACTCACCACCTTACCCTAGGATTTTCACCAGAAACCCTAATCTAGGCCTATGTGGCCCTTCCTTCTCTACTTCCCATAACCCACGCTACTATAACGCCCCACGTGTCATGACCTTCAGACTCAACTCTCCGCTCATACCTCGCTCCTCCTCGTTTATTTTTATTAATTTCTTTTTCTTTTTTCACCTCCTCAAATTAGGGTTTCCTCCCCAACCCTAGTCGATCCCTAGGTACCCTTATATTATCCTACATACTATTTTTCACCTCGAGCCTCCAGACTCCCAACCAGACCCTTCATTGCCTTCCCCCACGTCCCAAAGTAACTTTCCATACGTAAGGTTCGCCCCCATGCGAACCTTAACCTCTCCATGGAAACCCCTTGATCTCTACCATGCCAAACCCTAAGATTTCCATGCAAACTCTAGTTCTCCCATATAACCTTAGTTTCTCCCACTCTTCCATTTTATTTAATTCCCCTTTTACTCATCCATTCACGGATCATAGATTTCCTAGGTCATCCTTACCTACATTAGCCAACTTACTTCCCCTTGGTTATCTTAATTTCTCATTTTTCTCTTTCATGTCCCCATTCCACAACACCTTATCAAATAACCTATCATGCATGTCCTAAGGGTCACATCACATCACATCATATTTGCAGCATATCCATATTAGCACATACCAGACAAGAGCACGAGAACATACTTTAGTTCCATGCTGCGCTACTTAATAAAACAGATAACATATAGAATACAACATATAAACCATACAAGGCATCTAAGAAAAGTAAAACACGTAACACACAGGCGGCCTTAGTTACGTCCTTACCTAAAACGACGCCGGGCTTGGAGCACGCTCCTACACCTCTTAGGGGTTTTGACCCGGTTCACCTATAAGAGGGAAATACTAAGTGTCAATCTCCCTCTACCAGAATTACCATAATTTTCCTATCTTACCCCTATCATGACCTAATACTAAGGCTAATATTAATAATAGTAGTTTATAATTAAAAGGTAGGGTTATTATTATTCTCAAGGTAGTTAAACAAATGACCACTAATCAAGGTAAGTCTTAGTAAAATCCCTAGTATTAAAGTAAGGGTTTTAATATTACTAATAACAATAATAATAATAATAATAATAATAATAATAATAATAATAATAATAATAATAATAATAATAATACTAATAATAATAAGAATACTACTACTAATAATAATAATAATGGTTATAATGATAATAATGATGATATTAATAATTGAAATTGTAGTAGTATCAGTGATAATAATAATAACAACAACAACCATAATCATGATAATAATAATAATAACAACAACCATAATCATGATAATAATAATAATAATACTAAAAATAATAATAATAGAGATAATAACAATGATAATAACAGTTAGAATAATAAGCATAATAGTACTAATACCAATAATAATAATAATGATGATGATGATAGTGATAATGATAGTAATAATAATAATAATAACAAAAATAATGATAATAATAGTAATAATAATAATAGTGGCAATACTGATCATAATAAGAATACTAAAAGTAATAATATTAAATAATAATGATAATAAGGATAATACCGATGGCAATAATAGTTAAAGTAATAAATATAGTAAATATAACGATAATAATAATAATAATAATAATAATAGTAATAATAATAGTAATAAGGGTAAGAACAATAATAATAATAACAATAATAACCACTATAACCATGATAATAATAATAATAATAACGATAATGATAATGATAATGATAATAATAGTAAGAATACTAAAATAATAATAATAATAGAGATAATAACGATGTTAGTCATAGTTAAAGTAATAATAATTGTAATAATAATAATAATAATAATAATAATAATAGTGATAATAGTAATATTAGTAATGGTAATAGTAATAATAGTAATAATAACACAACAAGGTTTTAGCATTAATTAATACCATTAATTAGAAGTTCTTAGGGATAAATGTTAGGACCTAATAGTAATAATAGTGGTAGTAATAATAGTAATAATAATATTAGTAATAATAATAATAATGTTAATAATAATCATAATAACACTAATAATAATAGTTAATAATATTAAAAATCATTAACACTTTTATTATTCAGGGTTTAGGGTTCAAGGAGTTGGGGCAACCTGGCTGGGTGGTGGTGCCGGCGGCGGTGGAGGAAGGAAGAAATGGGAGAGGTGGATGTGGAGGCTAGGGGAGGGGGAAGTAGGAGAAAATGGAGGTATAGGGTGGTAGGGCAGGATCCCCTGGTTATTTGGGGGGGGGTTGGGGCGGTGGTATAGGCAGCAACCGACAACGCGAAGGTGGCGCGGGGGTCGAATGGGGCTGTTCGGGGAAGCAGTTTTGCATGGCCGGGGCAGCTCGTGCAGGGCAAGGCAAGGAATGCTGGTGGTTGGGTTATGTAGAAGGCGGTGTAGGGAGAATTTTGGTGGCCGGAATGGGCGGCAGAGGCGGATGATGGCAGAGGAATGGCCGGCTGAAATAGAGGTGGAGCACGATTTTGTTTTCTAGGCTCCAAATTTCCAACCCAATTAAGGCAGCCTTCGAGGCTATTTATAGGCCAATTGGGAAGGGAAAATGACAAGGATGCGTGGGAGAGTAGGGGGTAGGGTTATGGCTGTTGTCCGGCGAGAGTGGCCAGCGCAGGTCTGCACACATAGACCGTGCGTTGTAGGGGGAGAGAGAGATTACGTGTTGGGGAAGGGAGGAATGGTTTGGTCGAATTTGCAGGGGAGTCAACGGGGAGGAGAGGGGAGGAATGGCCAGTGCAGGGAGCATGGGCGTTGCAAGCTTTCCGGCAAAAATCTCAGTTACAGGTGTGCGGAGGTTGAAGACGAAGTGCAGTAGTGGACCGGCGGTCCAGGAGAAAAGAAAAAGAAGGAGAAGAAAGGCCGAACCGGTCGGGAGAGGGGGAGAGGAGAGGCGTAGGAGCTGGGCCGCGCAGGGGAAGGGGGAGTTGGGCCAATGGGCCAGCCCAAGTCGAGGGGAAATAGAAAAAAAGAAGAGAAGGAAAGGAAATAAAAGGAAAAAGAGGGGGGGAAAGGAGAAAAAGAAAAAGGAAAAAGAAGAAAAAATGGTGGTTGGCTTAATTAGTATAATTTGGGTAATTTGGGATGTTTAATAAGATATAAATATTAAAATAATAATTAAATTCTCTTTTTAGGTTGATTTAGGAATTTTTGAAAGAATTTTCTTAAATTCCATTTTAATTAACAAAACACTCTAATTTTCTCCAATTAAATTATTTATAAAGTTTATATTAATTTGAAACTATTTTATCCTTATTAATTTAAATAAATAAATTTATTTAATTAATTTTCCAAAATAAAATCCTTAATTAGCTTAAAATACCACAATTCCTCCTATTTAAAACACTTATAAATTTCTTCGTGATTTGCCCTAATTAACATCCTTTTATTTTAATAAAAGTAAATTATTTGATTAACTTTCAAAATAAAAATAATATTTAATAATAAATAATAGAAATTAGGATTTTTGGGGCATTTCAGTACCTCTCAAGGACAACAAACCTGAGACAGTATTATCTTTCGGTGGAACGGACACAACCCATCAGTCCTGACTCACATACTTTTCCGCTTTAAATGATTAATGTCTTTTTCATTAGTACTTATCTCATATTACATTCTCAATTATGTTGATTATAGGACCCTGCTATTCTTAATCTAGTGGAAAGCTTATCACTCAGTGATATTTTACTTTAAATGATTAATGTCTTATTCAGCATTGATTAAACGAGGTTACCTTACAAGATTCATAAAAATATACATGTCACACAATTGATAAATATATAAGCACAACCACATAATTATGAATCCAATCTCATGTTATAGGTCTATAATTGTTAGAACTTTCTAAGTGTAATTCTGAGTATACTACTATTCCATTTCTCCTCCAAAATTACCAAAATTCCATTTTTAGTGTTGATGGACCAAAATACCCTTTGTTTTTGAAACCTCTAAACATCATATAGGTAACTTGTATTTTACCCAACCTATCATTTAATCCCTTTTACTTATGAAATATTATATAACCATCTCAAAACTTATCAGCCAAATATGATTTCCCATATTACCATCAAATGACCATGTTTCCCTCATGATATTCTCATTTTCTAAAGGCCTCACTAATCCTAATATCAATACATATCAATCCCTCATATTTGTAAGAGATACATAGTATATGCATAATACCACGTATCAACATTATACCACAAATACATACTTTCACATTTCCACCCTTTCATGATATCATAACATGGCATGATCAATTAATATTATACACAAAACAAGATATACATACAAGCTTAAATACGATATGTATCATTACCAACAAGGACACCATGCTCTAAGCATGAAATTTTAAATATCCTCCTCCGAGATCACAAAAAAATTACCTAAGAAGATAATGATATTTTGTAACTACAACTTAAGAATAAGAATTAAGGGGATAGTTAAGGTAAAGGAAGCAGGAAATGGAAATAACTAAAATAAGTGAAAAGCTTAGGCTACGTGGAAGTGTGGTGGAAGTTATGGTGGTGTTAGGATGGTGTTTAAGTGGAGCATTGATGTGCTTAGAAGGGGCCATTATTATGCTAGAGGAAGGGAATAATAGTGGCATAATAATCGCATGCATGGGTCAAGAGTTGGGATGGTGCATATACAAGGTGTGCGAATTTTACACAAGCATGTGTGAAGTGCATGGGCAGGAATAAGGTGTGCATGGTTGTTTAATGGTTAGCTTGTAGTGAGATGATGGTTGATCTAAAGTAAAATAGAGCAAAAAAGGAAGAGGAAGGTGGTCGGGTTGAGGTTACTTGATAGAAAATGGAGGATTTGGAGCTGGTTGAGCAATAAATGAGGCCATCTTGAGTGAGGTATATACATACATACATACATACATACATACATACATACATACATACATACATACATATACATGTGGGTGTGTGCGCGTGTGCACGCACGCACATGGTTGGGATGGATTGACAAAGAAGGGCAAAGGTAGGGCACATGTAAGGGATGGGGTGCATGATTGAGTAAGGTTGGGCATAATGTCAAAGGGACATATCCCTTGAGATAAGGGAGATGATAGTTGCTAATGATGGAAGCAGGGGAGGTAGGTTGGAAGCATGGTAGAGGGAGATATGGTCAGGAGAATTTTACAAAGGGAGAGGAGGAGAAAGAAGAAAAAGTAGTTAACTAGGTAAGGGAAGGAAAAGGGAAAAGAAAAGGAAAAAGAAAAAAAGAAAGAAATTAGGTTTGGTTTTAGAGTTATATTAAATTTAACCTAATCTAGGTTAGGGTATTATGATAATTTAATTAATAACCATTTGGGTTTAGGTTAAGATTTTAGATCAAGGAATTAGGGTAATCCAAAAATATCGATTTATCAATATTAGAATTAGGTTAAGATATTAATTATTTAGAATTAATATTAAATGGAGTCCCACTTCCACCTTAGAATGTCTAAGGATTGTAATAATCCTGCAAGTCTCTGGTGCTCAATCTTGACTTCCTTACAAATTAGACATCTCAACACAAACTCTGTTACCTCTCACTTCATGTGAGGCCACCATTAAATCTTGTTTAGGTCCTTGTATAACTTATCTCTTCTTAGACGGACGGAATATGAAATATAATGACCCTTCTCTAAAAGCTAGCACTGCAAATAAATGCAAATATGAGGTACACACTAATGACCCTTATAGCGAATGCTACCATCCTCGTAAATCTAGAATCCCTAAGCTTGACCATCCCAAATCTTCTTCTAAATCATCTTGAGCTTAACATCCCCAAGTTCTCCTACTCGGATCTCATAAAAAACTGTTCGAGTAATCATTAATGCTCTTATCCAGACCTCTAAGTCACAATACTGGATCAATTCTATCCCCATCTCACTGAGCTCCTCAAACAATCGATTATCTACCACAAAAGCACTCAAGGAGTGTGATATCTTCCTACTAAAGGCATTTGTAATGACTTTAGCACTACCTTTATAGTAGGTCAACTCGATATCTTAATCCTTCACCAACTCTAGTCATCTCATCTGCCTCATATTCAACTCTTTCTAAGTAAATATATACTTGAGGCTCTTCTAGTTAGTTAAAAATCTGTACTAACTCCTATACAAATAATGCCACCGCATCTTCAATGCAAAGACAACTACGACCAACTCCAAATCATGTGTCAGGTAATTATGATCATGTTGCTTCAACTGACGAGAGTCATAAACCACTATCTTACCATGTTGCATCAATACACAACCTAGTTTGTGATTTAAAGCATTGCTATAGACCTTGAGCCCATTTGATTCTAGTGTTGTAGTCAAATGATACTTCAACTCTTGAAATGCTCCCTCACATGCATCATCCTACGAGAATTTAGTCTTCTTCTTCAGCAGATTCGTCAAAGGATGAGCTACCTTTGAGAAGTTATGCATAAAATTACTTTAGTACCTGGCCAAACATAAGAAAATACGAACCTAATGTATGATAGTGGGCTACTTCCACTCAATCATTACCAAAATCTTCATTAGATCTATGACGACTCCTCGTGTTGACACCACAGGACCCAAAAATGCAACCCCTTGTAGTAAAAAAATTACACTAAAATATTGTCAATGAAAACCACCACAAATTGATCGAGGAACAAAAAAAAATCCTCATCATCAAATTCATAAATGTAGTAGGTGTATTGGTGATCCCGAAAGGCATCACCATGAACTCGTTGTGCCTATATTATGTCTTAAAGGTCATATTCATGATATTTGCCTTGATAATGCAATATTGATGATATCCCAACCTAAAGTTAATCTTTGAGAAGGTCAAATCTCCCTAAATTTGATCAAATAAGTCATTGATCATCGAAAGTAGATAGCGGTTTTTCACCATCAACTAGTTCAGACCCCAATAATTAATATACTAGTGAAGCCCCCTATCGTTCTTTTTCACATATAAAATTGTTTCTTCGTATAGAGATATACTTGGACGGACGTACCTGTGAACCAATAAATACTCCAACTAAGACTTCAACTCATGCAACTCTACTGGTGCTATCCAATAAGGTACCTTTAAAACTAGCTCCATCCTTGGGCAACTAGAATATCTTCCATCATCAACACATCGACTCCTGAACTCCCCACAAATACATGGGGTAACCCCTCTACACCAAATAATACAATATATGGATAGATACAAACTTTATTGTAAGCTTAGGTTTGCATCTCCTATAGGATACCCTAGCACCCTGAGGCTCCCACAACACGACTCAATCCTATGCGTAGTATATCAATGCTTAGTATCTTTCCAACATATCCATCTCTAGGATAACATCAAAGTCTTGTAGGTTCAACTCAACCAAGTCCCCTAGAAAGTCTAACTCGCCTATCTTTAAGGTCACATCCAAGTAGAGCCTAGTGCAATCCAATATATCCTTAAAAGCTAACATAACATATATGGATACACTAGCAAATGGGCATAAGGCAACTCTAGCAATGAAAGCAATAGATATGAATGATAGATATGCTCCTAAACCAAATAATATGTAAGCTAGAATTGAGAAGATGAAGAATATACCAGTGACCATATCCAACCATCGGTTAACCTATGTTTGAATAATGACATTTAGGTGCCCACCTGGCTGTCCTCCCTAGTATCCTCTACGACACCCTCTAATTCCCTAAGTCTATCTCCTTCTTGAGGAAATGTGTGAGGCCCCTATAGTCTCTCTAGGTTTTCTACTAATTGGGACAAGTGCCCTTTATTATTGTTGCTACTGCTGTTATTGTAACACCCCAAAATTCACTACTTTTTTTTGAAAGCGGAAGCAATTATAATAGAAATGTTTAAAACCCGTGAATTTTGGAAATGTTACCGCCACACTTAGTACTAGACCAGTTCTCTCCGACCGTTCCAGTACCAAGTGCTAAGGCTAAAGAAAAGATTTACATTAAATTCAAATCAACAGTTCATAAAAGAACTCGAAAGATCATACCTTAAAATCAGAGTACGCATAAACGTAATAAAATAGTAATCAGAGTGCGAAATCAAAGAGAATAAATACTCCAATACAAAGAAATAATAGCAGGAAATAAAATTACATAAAGACTGAAATACGGCCACAACTCTCTCGAATTTGAGCCAAACATGCTCAACACTCAGCCCCGACTGATGTCTCGCCCACCTGCACAAACCAGAAGGGCATAATACTCGTGGGAATGAGCAGCACCCATGAAAAGGGTGATCAGTACGCTACGTACTGAGTAAGGTAACAGAGCACTAATACCGACACATAAGCACACAATCCATATAGATTAATAACAGGGCATAATCCAACATAACAATATAAAGGTATATGAACAATTCAGGTAAAGTTACAGAGGCCCATGAATAATTCAGATTAACTGTTTAATTAATCTCTTAGTAGAATCTGATTCACACCATGCCTTTTATCAATCCACGTAAGTACAGGAACACCCCACTATTATTGCCGGTGGGCCGGTCACTTGCGGGACAAAGTCCACACAATTATTATTCGCCGGTGGACTGGTCACTTGCGGGACAAAGTCCACACCACTATTATTTGCCGGTGGACCGGTCTGGCTCCTACTCACATGGGGTTCCACTGTAAGTAATTAATATCTTTTAAGTGTCTTTAACAAACTCGGGTTTGTTTTTATTGAGCTCGAGTCCCCCACTATTATTCGCCGGTGGACCGGACACTTGCGGGACAAAGTCCACACCACTATTATTTGCCGGTGGACCGGTCTCACATAGGGTAATAACCCTAACCACTATTCCTAACCGGTGGATCGGTTGGACCCGGCTCAATAATCTTTCGCTTTAAGTGATTAATATCTTAAATATTTTATTCAAAGATTTCACCCTGGTCATGCATGAATCAACACACATCACAAATCACAATTACCATTTAATCACCAAATATACTTGATACGACAAAACCCTAAGCAGTTGCACCAAACCCTAATTATCCACACGAACCCTAGCTCGGTTTCCTACGTACCCATATAATGTTCCATGCACTATTTTCCATTCAAATGTTTGTTCACTCAAAACAACACTTACATTATTTTCCTCAAATCCCAAATCAGCGTTCCATACATAAACTTCACTCTCATACAAACTTTACACCTCCCATGCAATTATTAACTTCCATACAAACCCTAATACCACCATACCACCATTAACCATTATGCAAAACCCAAAATCTCATCATACAAAACCCTAAGTACAATCCACATAACCCAAAGATTCATTCATACCAAAACCCTAGATTCAAACCATATACAACCCAAAGATTCATTCACACAAAACCCTAAATTCAATCCATACCAACACAAAGATTCAAATAATATAAAACCCAAAGATTTTTCCACATAATACAATTGATTAGATTCTCCCCTTTCATAACCACAAATTATATTCTCCCATACAAGACTATAAGTTAGATTCTCCCACATAAAATCATAAATTAGAATCTCCCATACAAAACCATAAATTAGGTTCTCCCATATAATATCATAAATTACATTCTCCCAAATAACGTCTTAAATTAGATTCTCCCAAACAAACAATAATTCGATTCTCCCATATAACATCATAAATTACATTCTTCCAAATAAAACCATGCATTAGATTATTCCTTATAAATTCATAAAATTAGGTCAACTCACTTCCCTTAGTCAAATTCTTTCCCCATCCTCCTTTTTCATCCTTTCTCCCACATAAAATCATATCAACATCCTCACATGCATGTCTTACAGGTTCATACACAAATAATACATATGCCATACGAAAACATACTTCAACTCCACGTCATATCATATACGGCATAATTAATAATCATAAACATAGAATGCATAGAATACGAGGCACACAATGCACATTAGCACATAAAAGGCCTTAGCACCGCTTACCTGAAACGACACCGGTCTTGGAGCACGTTCCTACGCCTCCTTAGAGCTTTGACCAATTAATAACATACTAAGAAAATAACCTTAACAAAATTTTAACTTTGCTAAAGACATAAAAATAATAGAGATATTATAACCCTTGATAATATAGGGTTAAAGATTTTACCCTAATGATAATAATGATACTAATATAATAGTATCAAGAATAATAAAACTAATATCAATGAGAATATAAATAATAATAACAATAATAATAATATTAATAACAATAACAATAAAATATAAGCTTTTAAAATAACTAATGAATTACCATTTATTTAATATTAATAATAAAATTAATAACATATATAATAATATTAAAATAATAAAGATACTGATAATATTATTATCAATATTTATAAGAACAATAGAAACAATAATACTAAAATAAATAAGTGCGAATGTTAATACAAAATTAGGGCCTAAGATTTTCCAGAATAAATAATAAAACGTTAATAATAATTATTCTAATAATTATAATATTAATAATAATAATAATAAGAAGAACGATAATAATCCCATAATAATTCAATTAATAACTTAAACTTCGAAACTAACAATAAAATTATTTTATTATCACTCTCCACCCTGCAAGTACAATTCAGCATAAAATTTCTCATCAAATAATAATAAAACATATTAAGAATATAAATATTAAGAATAATAATAATGGTAATTATATGCAAATAATTGAAATAAATTAAATCAAGGCTTATAATAATATGGAAAATGGTTGAGAGGGTCTAGGGTTCAACCTTAAGTGGGTGGGGATAGGTGGCACCGGCGGTGGTTCACGGCGGCAGCGGCGGTGGCCGGAAAAATAGAAGAACAAAGAGAAAGATGGATGTTGGGAAAAAGATAGGGAGAATTGAGGTGATATAAGAGGTGTTTATTGTTGCCCAGGAGGAGAGGGACAAAATGATGGTGGTGGTGCAGCCAAAGGTGGTGGCGCACAGCGGTGGAAGGCGGTTTAAGGCTTCGGGTTCAAAATTCCGGCGAAACGAGCATCTAACTTTGCATGATTATTTAGGCTCGTACAAGAAGAATCGAGAGATGAAAATAGTTTAGTTAATTAGAGTAAATTTCAGGGAAGAGAATGAAATGTTTCGGTGGTGCTAAGGTTGGCTGAAGGCAGCGGAAGAGGCGTCTGAAGTTGGGGTGGCGGCAGCTCGGGCCGAGGGTTTCGGGGAAGAACCAACTCCAAAAACTCATACAATCTAGCTATTTATAGATTGTAGATGGTATAATAGGATTTTGGGGGTCGGCAGGAAGTTATGGGTTGTAAGAATTTGGGCAGCCGGCGGCGGAAAACAGTCGACCAACGTTTGGTTTGCTTCGATGGTTCGTGAGGTTGGGGAGAAGAAACGGGCGAGACATAACGTCGAATAATTATTCCAATTTATTCCTGGAGTTAAGAGGAAGGCAATGAGACAAGAAACGACCGGTATTATTCACCGTAACGGAGATGCCATTGACGGAGTCAAAGGTGCAGCAGCGTCGACGAAGGAGGAAGGAGGAAGAAGGAAGAAGGAAGGGAGGCGGACCGGTCGGCCGGGGAAAATAAAAGAAAAAGGGAGAATTGGGCGGTCGGGCGCGGGTCGAAGGGGTCATTAAATGAAACGGTGAGTTTCGGTGGTAAAGAAGGCAAAACGTGGCGCGACACATGGCGGAAGGAGGACGCGCGAGCGCGGGCTGGGTCGAGGGAAAGAAAGAAGGGGAAAAAGATTGGGCCGCGGGAGAGGGCAGCCCAACCGGGGAAAAAGAAGAGGAAAAAGAAAAAGAAGAAAAAGAAAGAAAAAGAAAAGGAAAAAGGAAGAAAGAAAAAGAAAAAGGGAAAAAGGAAAGGAGAAAATAATTAGGTTATGGTCAATTAAATTAATCTGAATATTTAGAATATTTAAAAATATAATATTTAAATAAAATAATATTTAAATCCCTTTTTAGGCTAAATTAGGATATTTAAAATATTTTCCATAAATTCCATTTTAATTAGCAAAACACCCTAATTTTCTTTCATTAATTTATTTATAAAATTAACATTAATTTGAAACTATTTTCTCCTCATTATTTTAAATAAAATATTTTATTTTGTTAATTTCTAAAATAAAATCCTTAATTAGCTAAAATACCCAATTTCTCTTAATTAACATACTTATAAATTTGTTCTTGATTTTCCCTAATTAATTTCCTTTTATTTTAATCAAATAATTTATTTAATTAATCTTTATGATAAAACCTCATTTAAATATAATATTTAAGATTAGAATTTTTCGGGGCATTTCAGTTATAGCTAGTACGCCCCTACTTTTAGGCCTCGTACTGAGGTACAAGCATTCCCTACTAATGCAAACACTCAAAAGATTAGTGACCTAACTGACCACACGTCCCACACTAAATAGAAGCACCTCGATAACCTCACCTTAGATGATCTCGGTAGTATAAATAACACATGAAGCACCTTGGATATCCTGCAAATAAGCTTTAATCACCCATTTAACCTTGGTGTTGAAACTAACCACCTTGAGATTGGACTTGACCCCATTGCTAAACCCCTAGAGACATATCTCCTTAGAACTAGATCTTACTCCAAGGCCCTACATCTCTAGCTTCCTTTTACCAAGAATAGAAGCATGCTCATGTACTATAGTAGCGGTGACATATACTCGCTCATATAAGACCGTCAAGTGCTAAAATACCACCTCACCTATCATTTTATGAATGATGAAATGGAGCCCCTACTCAAACTAGTAGACAATTATTGACTCACTAGCCACTATGTGTGGTGCAAACATTAATAGCTTCATGAGCCAGGTGTGGTACTACCTCACCGTCATGCCTCACTGAGTTAACTGTATGAACTCCTTCAACTTATCCTTCTTAAGACTCTCAAGGTAAAACTTGGTACAAATTGCCGCCTTAAAGTCCTTTTAGAACATCAACTATCATCTTTGTGCATGATAACCTACCCATCAAGTGTTAGTGAATCCTTAAAGAAAAAAGGATATAATGCTCACCTTTCGAGTGGGTGGATACTAAACATCCTAATATGTCTTATCCATATCTCGAATTCACTCCTCCGGGATGATTGATTCCTCGTCACTGGTGTAGACTGATGAGTGATATCTTGTAACCCTAAAAGTTAGTCCTTTCTAATACCCTCATATGGGTAATGCATAGATGGTGATGGTATATGAGGTTGAGGTTGAGGCGGCTATAGTGTACGTATGATAAAATCGACAAAGGCCACTAAAGCCTCCTCCAAATAGGCAACACTACCATAAATCCCCTTGGGAGCTATCTGCAAGATACAAAACATGTTAAGATAATCATTCCTAACTTACTAGCACATGTTGCACATAACCACATTCAAATGTCACCTAGCCTACCCATTCTCAAATTTTCACAAGTTAATCCTAATTTTTGAAGAATCAAGTTTTTCAAAATATGAGGTAGATGAGTTTAATCAGATATGTAATCATTTTGAAAATAAAATTTTCAAAAATAAAATTTAGTAATTAAAACCAAAGCTCTGATACTAACTTGTAACACCCTAAATTTGACTATTGAATAATTTCATTTCAAGTGGAAACATTATATTAAAATAGCTGGGTGTTACAACCATAATTGATATAGGTTTATCTTACCATAATATCCCTATTTCGATCACAAGCTAAAACATTTAGAAATTTAAATATGATATAAATAAAATAAGAGAAGCTTAATAAACATAAATATGAGTTGGAGATTAATTCTGAGTACAATATCCAAAATACAGACAAAAGGGATCATATATATCTAAGAGTCCAAAAAAATATCTGGGTAAAAAAATCATCCACATAATATGACTCTATGGATAAAAACCCTAGTACATAAAGGTTTCTCCACCCCAAATAAAGTATTATAGTCTGCAAAATCATCTAGCGAGTCCTCATCGACTTGTACACAAACATTAGGGTTATATGCTTATGGGAATAAGAAATACCCATGAGACGGATGATCAGTATACTATGTACTTAGTAATGTGACAATATATCTAAAGTAAGGCAAAAAAAAAGAGTAAGCATACATATGAGATACATAAAACAATATGAAGTAAATATTGATCCATACCTCATTATTAAATATAACATAATCTATTCTTTTATAACATTATTGCCTCCTCTAATTTCACTAGAAAATTACCTACAAAAATAAGGATATTTCATAATTAGAACTTAAGAATAAGAATTGAGGAATAAGTTAAGGTAAAAGGAGGGTGAAAATAGAACAACCAAAATAAGTGGAAATCTCGAGTTATGTGGAAGTTTGGTGGAAGTTATGGTGGTTCTAAAGTGGTATTAGGGCGGTGTTTGAGTGGAACATGGGCATACTTAGAAGGGAGAACTGTTGTACCATAGGAAAGGAATGAACATGGCATATAATCGCATGCATGGGTTAAGATTTGGGAAGGCGCATGGGCAGGGTGTGTGAAATTTGCACTAGCATGCACATAGTGCATAGGCATGAATGAGGTGTGCACGACTATGTGTGGAACTATGTGTGAAAGGACATAGCTCGGGCATGCAACGGTGCATGACTATGCCCCTAACTTTTGTAAGAGGGAACAACTAAGGCATGAGAGAAGTGCATAACCGTGCGCTCAAATGGAAAAAATAGAGCATGATGGAAGGAGGGAGAAAGAAGGTATTGGGGTGTTAATGGTCAGCAATGATGAAGGGGAGTAAAGGGGTGTTAATGGTGGTTAATTTATAATGAAATAGTGGTGATTGATGGTGCTGTGAGGTATGATGATGGTTGTTCGATGACAAAATAAACCAAGAAAGAAAGAGGAAAAAGGAAGTTGAGTTGAGGTTGATCGATAGAAAATGGAGGATGTGGAGTTAGTTGAGCAGTAAATGAATCAAGATTGAGTGAGGCATATATGTATATACATGGTGTGAATGGTTGGGATGGATTAACAGAGAAGGAGAAAAGTAAGGCACACGTAAGGGATGGGTTGCATGATCGGATAAGGATGAGAACAATGTTAAAGGGACATATTTCTTGAGATGAGGGATATGATAGTTGCTAATGATGGAGTTAGGGTGGTAGGTTAGTAGCTTGTTAAAAGGAGATATGGTCAGGAATATTACATGTAGGGAAAGGAGGAGGAAGAAGAAAAATCAATCAACTTGGTATGGGAAGGAAAGGGGAAACAAAAAGGAAAAGGAGAAAAAGGATAAGTAAAAGGAAAAAGAAAGAAATTAGGTTTGGTTTCAGAATTATATTTAAGTTAATATAATTTAAAACATCTAGGGTTGGGTTAAGATTTTGGATTAAGGAATTAGAGTAAGGAAAAAAATATTAATATCTTGATATTAGAATTGGTTAAAGTATTCATTATTTTGGATTAATATTAGATAAATATTTAGGGTATTACAATCGTGGAATTAAATGTTATCGATTTAGGTGTTCCAATGGAATAAAATACTCACAAATCCTAAAGCATCCCACTATAGGCTCCACTAAAACCCAAGGATCTTGAGATCTTAATGGCATAATCCCTAGAGATTCTTGCTTAAGGAGAATGAAAACATCCATTTTATATTGTTGCATGTATTTGTCAAACACACACTTGAATTTGGTTTTGGCAACACCTTAAACATTCTAAGAGAGACCTTCATATGAAAATTAATAATTGAATAACTAATAAAAGATGACCTTTCCAACCCCATCCCTAAAAAGAGTTTATGAGAGTCATCAATCAATAGCGAGCTTTGGGGCATCAAAATAAGCTTTAAAACTTTTACATTCAGAAGGATTAGGTATTTTCCTATCATAAGGGCATTCACAATGGGATTAAGCTTTACCTTCATGATGACAAAGGGGTACTTGTGCTGAGATTATGATCATTGAGACTTGGCTCACCAATAACATATGGCTTAGAGGCTTATGTGAGTTATTTCTTAGCACTTTTAGTGGCTTTAATTGCATCCTTATTATCCCTGGGTTTGTTGGGATGATCATTAAAAGGTTTAACATTTACAATTTCAATAATCACCAAAGGATTCATTGTGATAGTTAATTTGTTTCTACTCGAACCTTATCTTGTCCATGTAGCAAAGATCCTAATGTTAGGCTAATGTCAATACTATTTTCTAGAATTCTTGATGTTTTGTCTCCATTGTGATGAAGAAGTTGAAATGGTCATTCAGCATGTCACAAATTATGCTATATAGGATTTGGGTTTGTTATCCCCAGACATCCATAAACTAATCTGTTACAAGGAATGGTAAGAGAGATAAGATAAAATCCTCCTTTGTCACTTCCATATGAATGATAGATGTTCTTCTCATCAGAGGAGAAAAGCTTCAAGTTATTCTATTTGAGTCTTTTGATGGGTTAACTTTCAATAAAGAGGTTGACATTATTGAGATTTCTGGAGTTTGGGGGTGTGGTAGAGGGCATGCAATGGAGATATATTCCTATTGAAGGTGAGAAGTGACCATAGGTTAGTGGTAGACTAAAAAATGTTAGAATTAGGTGTTGAGGGATTCTAGGTAAGAATATTTGATAATTCCTTAGGTAGAGGATTTTTCAAAAAATCTATCTTTTTTAAGGAATTTCCTAAAAAAGAAAGGCCTAATCTTTAGCAATAACGTTATAGAAATGAGAAGGGAATTTTTGGTTTTCATTCTATCAAATTTGGGATTAATAAAAAAGGAGGTAACTTTGATGATAGTGGTGTTACATCCCTTTTATATGACTAAGGTGATTATTGTACCCTTTGTGGTGGCTAGGGATGTAAACGGGGCGGATTTTATCCGACGAATATTTAAATGGATATGGATATAGATATGGATGATGGAAAAAAATACCCGTCGAGTTCGAGTACGGATATGGGTATGGGATATCCATACCCGTACTCATAACCATACCCGTATCCATATCTATACCCGTTTACCTGATATATAATTACCCTTTTACCCTTAATTTTAAAATAAATATATTATAAATTAAGGTTAAAATTGTCATTAATCTTAACTCTAAATGGGTTTATCCGTCGGGTAATGGATTTATCTGCTGGATAATATCCATTAACGGGTAAACGGATACTTCGTCGAGTAATGGATATTCAATGGTTACGAATATGGATGTGCTAACGGATATATATTCTGGTACGGATATGGATACAGATTCGGGTACTGATTTTTTTAACAGGTACGGATACAGGTATGAGTATACCCACCTCGAACCCGCCTCGTTTACATCCCTATTAGTGGCCAATGAGGTAAGTGATTGATGGGAATTTCTTGGTACTACCAACCAAAGGCTTAACTTGCAATGCACATTTTTTTACTTGGGTCCAATTCATATATTTATCCTTTGGCATCCACAAGACCACAAAGGGGTTGTTGTATTCTCCTATTAAAGCACCCTACATGGCATTATTGTCATTATTATGTAAATTTTCTTTAATAGAAGCATAAGGGAAAAGATCCTTAATGTGATCAAAGCAACTATAATTGAAACAAAAGTGGGTTATATTATTAAATTTAATGTCATAGTAGGCATTGCCAACCCTAATACAAGATACTAGTGGTTGGTTCATATTAATTTGAAAATAAATGCATACAAAATTTCCTCTTTTTGAGTTAGTAGTGTGGAGGTTAATCTTCAAAACTTCACCAATGAGCCCCCTTCTATCTAAAAGTGTCTCAACTCCATATAGTTCAATGGGGAGCATCATTATACGAGTGGGAATAAAAATTGAACCTATAGGAAAAAGGGCCCTATTGGGGATTTCCATGTTAGGTTTGGTTTCAAGGAAAATTATCAAGGATTGGTTTGGGTTTGGAGCAAGGATTGGTAAGGCCCCCCATAACCTATTGCATATACATACATACATAAATATTTTAGGGTTGTTAATGAGTTTGTATGAGTGTTTAAAACATTATTTATTCCTGTATGATTCTTAATTCCTCCTCCTAGTAATTATAATCTCTGAGTCTTTCTCCTATTTAATACCCCATTTAGTGAAATCCAACCTTTTAGCAAACACGTAGTGGCTATGGCACTCAACACACAACAAAACCAGATGCCATCACTTCCTTAATCCTCCACTGCTTTCCTTCGCTTTGTTGGTTCATCTTTTAGTCATTCGCAATCTTTGTGTGTTTGCTTTAATATAATTAAAGCTTGATTCTTTCCCCAATCACCAGCCCAATACATGATCAAAAGTCCAAAGGCACCTATGTTTCTCTTTTACCTTTCTTATCTCCATATCCATTCTTATTTCTCACATTTCCTTTCATATCTAAGCTCCATTTATCCATTATTTTCATCAAGATTCCACTCATTGGTGCTAGAAAGTACTTTAACTTTTAGTGTCATCCAATTCTAAGATCCACATAGTTTAGGTTCATTAATTTCCTTTGATTAGTTTTTTTCTTCATTTTCAAATTTTAAATTGTGGTTCATGTTTGCTATTTTAATTATCTAAAATTGAATCAAATCTATTTGACATTGATATTAAATATGGAATTGTGCCTTGACCTTAATTATTTCATTTTATAAATTGTAATTGTTAGACAAATTCCAAATAGACCAATGGACTCTACCTTTACAAAATACTTTTATACATGGTGAAGAACATGTGAGTGAGCTTAATATAAATGCTAAAATGGGGTAGAGGTATGAGAAAAATTATAACTAGAGGTGTTTATTACATCCACTATCCAATATTTTTTTTCATTTATAGGTTTTAGGGAGGAGATTAGGTTTTAAGAATGGGATAAGGTTGAGGAATAGGTTAAGGATTCCTTCATAAGGAATTTTTTTTTTGGAATTAAGGATGGTTTAGAGATTAGTTTGCTTATTGAGGTTGGGGATTCCATCTCCACCCTATCCCATTACCAACCTTAGATACGAGTCCAAACTGCCATAACTTCAATAGAGGAACTATGGGGGTTGAATTTGGGTTCCTACAACATGATGAATATTTTCTATTAATGAAATAGGGGTCATTTAGCAACGCCCAAACTAGGATACATTTCAACATAGCCAAAACTAGAATATATTTTAAATACTTAGAAGAATAATATTTACTAGCATAAAAAATCCAATAATTAACTAGTGGTATTCTTTAGTGGAAATTTCAGCGATGAATAACCTTTAACAAGGTCAACAACATCAAAGTTTCTTGACGGATTAAAGATACTAGAGAGCTTGCTACACATAGTTTCAAAAGACTTGACTTACCAATTGCCTTAAAATCAAGGAGAAAATCTAGGGCTTATGCACATATCATTTCTTAAATTTCAAAAATTTAAAAGTAGGAACATCATTGGAATTTCCTTCATCATCAGAAGTTGCATCTTCAAGCAAGGACTTGAAGTGGTCTTCTACTTAGTAGGACTCATATATATTAAAATTATTAAAGTGATTATGAAATAACGTAGGTAGTGGAGGGCTTTAGAGAGAAGGAACAAGCTCATCCATGTTGGACAAAGGAAGAGGGTGGAGAAAAGGACCTAAGGAGTAGGAGGCATATAGGCACACTCTTCCTCTAGCCACACTATCATGTCTTTTATATGTTCGAATTTCTATTTGGCTTATTCTCATATAAGAGGTTTTTTCATATAAATATATACCGAATAATTTATTGGGCTTGACTCATCTCTAGTTCCTAAAGGGTTCAGTAGAGGCTAAGATGCTAACATGTGTCATATTATTTTCTAAATCATCTCACCCTCTAAAACTACCTTATTTAGGATGTCTTCTCTAGACCATATTTGTTTATCTTTTTAATACAAATAAAAATAAATATATTGAAAAAGATGATTAATTCAATATTCATGCATGCTCGAATATTTTCTCTAGGAATATAGAAGTATAGGGAGCCCCATGACAATTAGATCTCAAAAAGGCATGAGAGAGTATATTTTTGGAGGATTTAAGTATTTCTATATATTGCATCCAAGATGATGTGGATACAATAGAGAAATAGTTAGGGGATGAATACACTGAGACTGAAAAGGATGAGTTTTTAGCTTTTCTCACAAGAAACAAAGATGTCTTTGCCCAGAATATATTTGATCTAGAAGGAATTCTCCGTGAAATCATTGACCATCTATTATATATAATGGAGGGATAAAAACATGTTACATAAAAGAAAAGCGTTGTTGGCATTGAAAAACATAAAGGCACTAAAGAGAAGGTGGAGAAGTTGCTCAGCTTAGGATTTTTATAAAAAATATGAAATTTGCCGACTAGATAGTTAATCCAATTATGGTAAAGAACTTTTAATGGCAAATGGAGAATTTGTGTTGGATTCACAAACCTTAACAAGAAATTTCCTATGGATGGTTATCTACTCTCTCAGATAGATCGATTGATTGACTTAACACCTATATAGGAAAGGCTAAGTTTAATGGATTCCTTTTCTGTAACACTCCCAAAATATCACAGTTGAAATTTTTTTGTTTAAACAATAAATACAAGCACGAGGGTGCTACAACCATAATTAGTACAAGCCCCGCCCCTAACCAGTCTCGTACTAACTACAAGGCTAGAGAAAAATTTCTACAAGCATTAGACAAATTAAACACAAATTCATAGAAATCGAAATGTTTATAACACAAAAATCAGAGTGCGATATTAAAATTTATTACAACCTAAGTGGGATACATACAAAAAATTCCAAAAAGAAATAAGAGGGTATGACACCATAAACAAAATGAAATAAAATGAAAACCATTAGTAACGAAGAATAAAGAGAGTATGGCCAACATCCGCTTATAACCCCAAGTAGATCTAATGATCAGCACACATTCAGCACGTCATAAGCATCGAACATGGTCCCTCCTACCTACACAAAATTAGAAGGCTCTTCTACTTATGGGAATGAGCAACACCCATAAAACGAGTGGTTAATACGTTACGTACTAAGCAAGATAACCGTATGGGTAAGGCCAGTAAGAAGCAATCAAGTAAGGCCATGCAAGAAAATAAACACATATTACATATAAAGCATAATTTAGGTTCATAAGATTAGGCTAGACTTATACTAGTATTTTGTCTTACACACCTCTTATATTAATTTTATGTGAATATGGGAACTCCACTATTATAGCTGGTGGACCGAAAATACTCCACATGGTAGAACGCACCTGACCACTATTATAGTTGGTGGACCAGAATCACTTAGCAAGATAAAACACACCTAACCACTATTATAGTTAGTTGATTGAAAATCAACCTCACTGGCCCCGACTCACATGGTGTTCTACTATAATAATTAGTGTCTTTCCATGCCTTATATTCTTGGTTCACACTTTTCTCATATTAATTCCGCATGAGTATGGGAACCCCACTATTATAGCCGGTGGACTGAAAACACTCCATAGGGTAAAATGCACCTGACTACTATTATAGCTAGTGGACCAAAATCACTTAGTAGGGCAAAACGCAGCTGACCACTATTATAGCTGGTGGTTCGGAAAAATATATCCTTACTAGCCCCGACTCATGAAGTGTTCCACTATAAGTAATTAGTATCTTTCCATGACTTATTACCATGCAAATTTTAGGTTTATCGAGCCCAGAATCCCCCACTATTATAGCCGGTGGACCGAAAACACTCAATAGGGCAGTACGCACTTGACCACTATTATAGCCGGTGGACCGAAATCACTTAGTAGGGTAAAACGCACGTGACCACTATTATAGCTGGTGGACCAAAAAATATATAACCTCACCGAGCCCTGACTCGATATTCTTTCACTTTAAGTGTTTAGTATTTTATTATATCATACTCCACACACAACCCATACTAGACATGCACGATCCACTCGACTTCCCGAAAATCCTATCCCATATCTTGGGACTTCTACTTCTTTTAGTATATCCAGACATTCTTTCCCGCTCTTTCCTCATTACCATGAATACTCAACTCCGAGGCCCACTTTCCATATTTATGAGTCAACTTAATATCATTGTCTAGGGTTTTCCTCTAGGAAACCCTAATTTAGCCTATATGGCCTAACTTGATTCATTCCCAAGCACCTATTTTTACTTTTCATATAACACATGTGGCCACAAAACCTTAGTTAGCCATCCCACAGCCCTAGCACCTCTATTTCCTCAAACAATATTATCCTTTCATCTCTCTTACTTACCATCCCCTCTTCTATATGACACATATCCAACACCACCTAGGATCCCGATACTTCCTTCCCATCTTTCTCCACTCACTAAGAGAACCCAAAACTCTTCTTTGTTACTAAAACCATCACTTCCTTTGAATCACATCCAATATCACAACCTCACCATCCAACTCCCACACATGATCACAAAAACCCTAGTTAGCTCCCCAAAACCTTAGTACTTCTCCCTTCTTTCATGTCACCCCCTCAACACCCAAATATATTTTTCTCACTTAACTGACTTTTCTTCCATGCGACACCTCTCTCATCTTTATTCTCCATTCTAACCATTTCCATTCGTTTTTCCCTCATTGCACACTTCTCTCACTTAGGGTTTCTTCCTAAAACCCTAGTCAACTCTCCCATGCATCCTTACATCAACCTAAGTACTATTTTTCATATATGGACTCCAATTAATCTAACAAGTCTTCCCTTACCTTACTTAATCCTTAAGTCAAATTTTCCCACATAAAAGGCATCCCCATGCAAAGGCTAACCATCCCATGCAAACCCTAGACTCTCCATGCATGCTTTGGCCCATTTGCTTAATTTATTCCCATTATTCCTCTTTTTATCCACCCATAGGTCACAAGATATTTAGGCCATCATTACCATTATCCATTCAACCCATTTTCCTCATTCTTTTTCATTTGTCCCACAACCACATCATACTGCTTAGAACCTCCTATGATGCATGTCATAAGGGGTAGTATTACATAGGCACAATCCAAGTACAAGTAATAAAATCACATTACACATATCATAAGTATATGCAACTCACCTTAGCGCCATGCTTAGCAAATTGCGCTACAAGAACATGATAATACAATATATATAAAGCAAACACATCAAACCAATACACATAGCACATTCTTATAGACAAAAGGCCTTAATTATATCCTTACCTAATATGACACCAGACTTGGAGCATGCTCCTACGCCTCCTTAGGGTTTTGACTTGGTTCACCTATAAGAGAAAACCACTAAGGGTTAACTTACCTCTTACCAAAATTACCATCATTTTCTACCTTAGGCTCTGTTTAGATAAGGGTGGAAGAAGGTTAATGGAGGTGAATGAATTGATTCACCCCGTTTGGATATTAGGTTAATAATTTTACCTGGGTGAATTGAGGTTAATGTTTCACCTCCATTCACCTCGATTAACTTTATTTTTATTAACCTCTGATTTTGGGGGTAACGGAGGTGAAGGTAAAAGAATAAGTGGAATTTTGACTTGATATAACCAAAATACCCCTCAATATGACTTATTTATTTAATATAAGGGTATAAATATCATTTGTTTTATTATTTTAATCTTCATTCACCTCAATTTAAATGAAAATTTTAAAACATTCACCCCGATTTACTCAGGTTAGGTTAATATCATCCAAACAACATTTTAAAATATTCATCCCGATTCACCTAGGTTAATTTTTACTGTTTACTCCTACCTCGATTCACCCTAATCCAAACAAAGCTTTACCTTATCATAGCCTATTACTAGGGCTAATAATAATAATAGTTGTTTTATAAGTAAAAGTAGGGTTATTACTCTTAAAGTAGCTAATCATGTTACTACTAGTCAAAATAGGTCTTATTAGTTATATTGGTTCATGTTAAAATATTAATAGCAATATTTATATTACCAAAGAGAATAGCTTTAATATTAATAATAACAGCAGTAGTAGTAGTAGTGATAATACTAATAATAATCCAAATCTTAGTAATAATAATAGTAGTATTAGTAATACTAAAATAGTGACAATAATAATAATAATAATAATAATAATAATAATAATAATAATAATAATGATGATGATGATGATGATGATGATGATGATGATGATGATGCTAGTAGTGATAGTAATATTAGTGACATAGGTAGTATTAACAATAATGATAAAATAACAACAATAATAGCAGGAGCAGCAACAACAACAACAACAACAACAACAATAATAGTTTGAATCTTAAGAATATAATAATAATAGTCCTAATAATCATAATAATAGTAACATCAGTGATAATAAGGTCAAGGTTAATAATAATGGTAGTAATAATAATAGTAGTAGTAGTAGTAGTAGTAGTAATAGTAGCAGTAACAATAATAATAATGCTAATAATAATAATAATAATAATAATAATTTTAATAGTAATAATAAATATAAGGGTTCGAATATTGACAATAATAATAGTAATAATATGCCAAATTTAGTATTAATAATAATAATAGTAGTAGTAGCAGTAGCAGTAGTAATAATGATGATGATGATGATGATGATGATTATAATAATAATAATAATAATAATAATAATAATAAGGGTTCGACTATTATTAATAATGATATTAGTAGTAATATTCTGAAGTTAGTAGTAGTAGTAGTAGTAGTAGTAGTAGTAGTAGTAGTAGTAGTAGTAGTAATAATAATAATAATAATAATAATAATAATAATAACAACCAAGGACGCCTAGGATTTGAGGGATGAGCAAAAGTCCTGAAGAATAAGAGAACAAAGATTTGAAACAATCATTAGATAAATAAGAAAGTTTAGAAAACAAGATAAGGATGGGAAGAGGTTTGATAAGAATTGGAATTTATTAATTTGAAGTTTGGGATACAAGTTTGATAGGTGGTCATGTTATACAAATAGAGGATTTTTTAACCTCTAATTTTTCGACCCCTTGCAAATGAAACCTAAGTCCCCTTTTATAGATGGAAGGGGCCTAACTATTACACACTTTTGAAAAATGGTTCGAAAATAAACCACCAAAAAGTAAACAGTATAAATTACATAGTGAAAGGTGCACTAAAAGATAAACAGGAAAAGTAAATATTAAAAGTAACCTAAGAAAGTCAAAAGTCTTCCACGTGCTGTACGATGCCGCAAATTCCTTTGCCATTTCTTCTTTTGTTTTTGGTTGCTTTACCTTTGGTCAAAACTGAAAAGTATCCTCACAGATTATTTTTGCTTTTGTTGATGTCACTTTTGCTTTTGACTTGTCCTTTTATTGATGGCAGAATATTCTTGTCTACCACGTGATTTGGTTCATGCCTTTAAGTACGCCTTTTGATGTAGAATATGTACCGAACTATTAGGAGATATTTGGGAATATCCCGTAACAATCATCTTCGTTTTCATCTGCATAGTCCGGAGTTGGTGCAAATGATGATGACTCTTTTTTTGTTTTGGGATAATACTTGACTAAGATTGTCAAGTATTCTTCTTCAGATTTGGCCGTTGCAAGCTTTACTACGGTAACTGACTTCTGGGCTAGAAATTTTGTCTATGATGGACTGGCCTAAAGTTGTTTTTACTGGTGATGACATTTGATGGATCTTGATGCAATTTTGGATGGCTTGTTTTGATACCTTGTCAAATGCTTAGAATTTATTCCACCTTTTGACCTTAAACCTGCGCACCAATTGTGGTATGCCTTCTACCTCATGTATCTTTGTGATCCATGCAAAGACCAAGGGGTAGAAAAGTATGGAGTAGAAATGGAAGATAGGGGTAATAACCTATCATTTTATGTAGGGTTGAAGAGGGTTTTGAAAGTATCAAGTGATTCTAATACTTGGGGGGGGGGGAGGATTTCTGGAATGGAACCAAAGTCTTTCCACCATCTTATGAACCAGAAAGGTACTTTCTTTTGGGTGAAATTTTGAAAGAAAATTAACTAGGAGTGAGATTTCCTAGAATTTTCGGTAAAGAAGGTGTTGTACTAGGCCTGTTGATAGTCCCAGTAATTGAAGGTCAACTTTGTATTTTGGGTATATTTGTATGAATCGGGAAGCCAACGAGGTAGTTCGAGGCTTCTACCCCAATCCATAGGAAGAATGACCCTGTGAATTTTACAGGTCGAGTAGGCAACTTCATTCTAGGTTTGGGGTAATGAGAATTGTTTGAATGCAGCTGAGCCTGTATACTCAAGAATTGATAAATAAAATTCTTGGGCTTTATTACATCCCAAGGTTTGAAACACCAACCAGAAAATAATTTTCCTAAAGCCATGAAGAGATCTGGGTTGTAGAATCCATCTTCAAGGTTTGAAATTATTTGAAAATGCAGTTTGACAAAATATTCAGATTTCTTTTGGAAGTCTTTTTATTTTGAAACCAGTTCTTTTGAAATCGGTTTTTGCAAAACCTATAATGAGGAACTTTTGAAATGTGTTTTTGTGAGTGAGTTTTTGAGGTTGAAGATTCTCCAATTTTCAAAACTGGGTTTGAGGATGTACCTGAGTGTCTAGGTTGGGAACTTTGGATGGTGTTTGCCATTTGTTGAAGTGCCTTAAGCACTTCTGGGGAATGAGTGAGTGATTCAACCCATTTTTGAATGTTTTGCTTTGCATCTTCAATTTGAGGGGATGAAGCTGCTGCCTTATCTTCAATTGTTGCTTCGAACCATGAATAGATTGGTTTGGGTGCAAGGATCTCTTATATCTTTTCCTTTCCCTTCTTCTTTGGAGCCATTTTGTGACTTCCTTCGAGGAATTCCTGAGTCAGAAAGTCTGGTAAGGAATTTGCTTCACCCTTTATATATTCGATCTCAAAATCGAAAAGTGAAAGGAGGGCTTGCCATCTGGAAAAGATATGTTTGGAAGCAATATTTTGGACATCTTTTTTGAGGATTTCTTCTAAGGACTTGCAGTTAATCCGTAATAAGAATTTTTGGTTACGGAGGTCAGATTGAAATTTGTTTATGGACTAGACTATGGACAGTATTTATTTTTTAACTGTCGAGTAATTTTGTTGGGTTTGGTTCCAGTGTCTAGAAGTGAATTGGATCACCGCTTCAGATTTGGATTATGTTGAGTACTATTCATATGAATAGGCTTGGGTTTGTTTGAGGATGCCACCGTACCCAATTTCTAAGGCATCGGTTTCAACGATTTTGAACAGGTTTGGGTTTACCAAGTTTAAACAAAGAATGGATTGAACTTGGGTCTTGATTTGTTTGATGATATTGGTATGGACTTGGGTCCAAGGTTTTAGGCTTTTCTTTAAGTGGTAATGTAAGGGTTTGGCTATTTGATTAAGGTTTGGAAAAAAGTCTAGAACGTAATTGAGGTTACCTAGAAACCTTTGGAGTTGGGCCTTTTTAAGGATTTGGTCTGGAAACTTAGATACAAATTCTATGGACCTTTTTATTAGGACAATAGTACCTGACTCAATATAATATCCTAAGAATCTGATCCTAGTTTGGCCCAAATATATTTTGGACTTAGACACGACTAGCCCATTTCTTTTTACGACACTAAGGAAGGTCCTACGATGCCTGAAATGTTGGTCTAGACTATTTGAGAATACTAGTACATCATCTACTATGTATACAATACAATATTTTGAATAAGGATTAAAATATCGTTCATAATTTTTTGAAATTTAGATGGTGCATTTTTTAATTCGAATGGCATAACATTCCACTAGTGTTGACCAAATGGTACGGTGAACGTAGTTTTGTATCTGTCTTTTTGATTAATTTGAATTTGTCAAAATCCTGATTTTAAATCAAAATTTGAAAATATTAATGCTGAATATAATCTTTGGAGAAGGTCCTTTTTGTTTGGAATTGGGTACCTAATCCATTTGAGGGCATCATTTAAGGGTTTGTAATTTATTACCAATCTTGGTGTTCCACGTTCAATTTCAGAATTTTTATTAACATAAAAGGCTGCACAAGACTATGGTGACCTAGATTTTAAAATTAGGTTTTTTAATTCTAAATATTGGATTTCCTTTTTGCAATGTTTTATTAATTCTGAGTTCATTTGAATTGGATGGGATTTTGTTGGTATATTTTTCTCATTAAAATCATCTTCATATGGTAGGTTGTTCACATGGTTTTTCCTTGACCAAAAAGCATTTGGGAGGTCAGAGCATATTTTAATTTCAATTTGATTTTGAATTTGAGCAATTTTATCTTTGATTAATTTTGTTTCTAATTGATTTTAGATCCTAGATAAGGATATATTTTGTTTTAATAAATTTAAATCTTTTTTTTCCTTGAACAAGGAGATTTATTTGGTTTTTGTAAATTGAATTTGCCTTTAATAGGTTAAAGTTCCTGGTTCTGGGAATTTCTAAGAATGAAAGGACATTTTTGGTTTCTTTTATTTTGAATGAAATTCCAGTTAGGTTTACCTTATATGGGGTAATTAAATTTATGAATGGGGTGCCCAGAATTATGCTATGGCATATGTTTGAGGTTATAAGATATGTCGATTTAATTTGTAGGTTGTTACATATTATACTTGCTTCACATTTGTTATTAACTTTTAGTTTGGAGCTGTTTACTACAGAAAGTCTTTCATTTGTTTTTGAAAGGAATTGTTTGGGTATTATTCCTTCTTTTATGCAATTTAGGTCAGCATCGGTATCAAATAGTGCTACCAAATTGATTTGAAAGTCATCGGATAATCTAAGGGTTATGTTTATGATATATTTCCTAGAAGTTATTTCTTTTAATACATTAAGAAAATCTTTTGGGATAGGTAAATTTTGTATTTTTTCATCTTCAGAGTTATTTGGTTCACCTGTGTCTGGAGATGTATTATTTATTTGTTTTGATAATATCATTTGACTGATTTGACCATCAATTTCTTGTTTTTGATGTAATAATTTTAATTCCTTTTCGACTTCCTTAATTTCATGTTGTAATTCAGAAGTTGTTGGAATGAAATTTTTTTGATTTTTGTTTTCTCTTTAGTATTGAGGTTAGGTCATATGTATTTATTGGTTTTGCTGGGGTTTTTGAGATTAATGGTTTTGGTTCATTAGGTTCTAATGACTCCATTAATTTTTCCAGATATTCTTTTTGTTTTTGTTGATCAGGATTGCATTGAACAATATCTAGTATTAATTTTTGTTCTTTGATTAATACATTCATTTGATTTGTAAAGGCCTCTTCTTCTGGGTCAGAAAAGTTATAAGAGGAAGATGATGAAGTCACTATTTCATCTATTTGATAATCAATTTGGTTTTCCGGTTCATTTTCAAAAGATTCAATTAGGAGGTTTTGAATTTTCTCTATAGTTTGTTCATCTAAGTCTAAATCTCTAATTTGGCTATTTAACCTACAATAATTTTGAATGTGTCTTGTTTTGCCACATTTATAGCAAGTTAAACTGTTTATGTTATTCCTATTCCCATACCTAGGGGTTTTTGATGAAGAAACTATTTGTTTTTCCCCTTTTGGTTTGAATTTATGATAATATGGCATTTGTTTGTGAGTTTTGTAGGCATTAGCTGCCATTGTCATTTGTTGTAATAAATTAAGGATACGATATTTGGACAATCCATCTATGTTCCATTCATATAATGAGGATGCCTTATAATTTGGTTGAACTAATTTGTTTGGTCTAGTTTCTAAACTAAGATCAGGAGCTGTATGTCTAGGGATTATTATCCTAGATGATGAAGGGTCATTTAGACGAGCTAGTAATGGTTTCTATAACTCATCATTGTCAGTTTGATCTGTTTGATTCATCAGATTAATTTGTGATTCTTGTTCAGGAGTATCAAGGTTTTGAATTTGGTTTGATGAAGTTGAAGGTGTTACATGATCAAGTTTTTGTTTTAAAGCTTGGAAGAATTCTGTTTTTTTAGCTTAGATTATTTGTCGACTAGGTTTAGATACTTCAAAGGGTTTGAATATTGACATTTTCTTTTGCTTTATTTTCTAAGGTTCAGAAGCAATTTGAATTGCAGGCAATATTGTTTTTTGGATTTGTTTATCCAACTTTACCAATTGTGTTCCAATTGTGTTTAGGTGGATATTTGTATAGTTGTTTTGGAGGATAATATTCTTAGCATTTTCTGTTTCATCGTCTTTTGGCATTCTTAGAGGTTTTAATTTCAGTGTGTTTTCACCAGAAGTCATTTTGAAATTTTGCAGAGGTGGATGCTTTGTCTCAATTGATCCTCTTTCAGTTTACCAAGTTTTAGTTTGTTTCGGTTTGTTATTAGATTAGTGGTTTTGAATGGGTATTTAATGTTTCTTTGTTTGCAATCTAATTCAAACCAGTTAAAGAACATTATTTTGATTTTTTTTTGTTTCCATAAATTTATAATAATCGGTTTGGACTTCCTTTCTCTGTCTGCAGAACCAATTTCTCTTTTTGGTGTTTTTGTCAAAGTAGAAATCTTTTTTGAAGAATTCTTTATCAATTACAAATTCTTTTTCAATAACATTTAACATGTTTTCTGTTATTTCAGAATAAGTTGGGGAATTTGGAGGTGTATTTGTTTTGACAGATTCTTCATTATTTTTGTTTTGGTTTTGGTAAACAAATTTAGGAATTCTGGTTTTATAATTTGCACCTTTAAATGAAGTTCTAGGTGTTTCATCTACTGAATTCCTTTTTTGATTTTTATCTTTCAAGTTTATAACTTTCGGAAGGTTTGATATTTTGCCTAACTTTATCAAAGCTACGAGTATTGATCCTTCTAACATATCATAGCCATGGGTTTTGATTTGTAAAGCCAAAGCATGCATAAAATTATTATTATTATTATTAAGAATAATGATATTAATACTAATCAAAATGATAACAATTGCATTAATAAAGTTTAAGGGTTGTGGAGGTTAGGGTACCACCTAAAGATGGTGGTGACCAGGTGGCACTAGTGGCGACGATGACAATGGAGGGAGAAGATAAAGTGGAGAGGTAGGTTTCTAGGCTAGGAGAGGGTGGTTGAGGTGGTGGTGGATGCTCTAGGTTGAGAGGGTTAGAATGGTGGCGGTGGTGCAACCAATGGGGCAGTGCACGCGATGGTTGGTGTGGTGGCTAAAGGTGGTGGAAGGAGAGGAAGGAAGAAGGAGAGGGGAAGGGGGAAAGGAAGGTAGCATGAGGTAGGGGAGGTCTTGCTAGTTATTTTGGGTGGTAGGGGGAGTGGTGGTTGCAGTGGAAATGGCGGTGCACGATGGCGCAAAGGGCGGCGGTGCGCGATAGTTGGGTAATCGAGGAGCCAAATTTACATGGCCAAAGCGGATTATGTAGGAAGAATCGAGGGTGGTGAGTGGTGTGGTTCGATGGAGGGTGGTGCAAGGAGTGGTTTGGTAGGTGGTTCGAGTGGCGGAGCTGAGCGACACTAGCGGTATGGTCGTTTGAATTGGCGGGGGCACAAAAGGGGAGATTTCTTGGCGGGGGAAAAGAAGGTCGATTCAAGGGTGGTTATGGGGTATTTATAGGAAATTGAGGTTGGAAACGATATAGGGGGGAGAGTAAAAGAGAGGGACATGCGTGACAGGTCGCCGACCAACTATGGCGGGCTGGTATAGGTCTACAAAGTTGTAGGACCTGTTTGGTTGGGGGAGAATAAAAGGAAAGGGGAAGGGCACATGTGAGGAGAGGAGGGATTAGTTGGGTTGAAAAGGGAAATGAAAATGATGGGGGAGAGAGGAGGAAGGTAGGCAGGCAGTGTAGTGGTGGCCAGTTGGCGGTGGTAGGCTACAGGTCTATGTGGGGAAGATGAAGGAAGAAGAAAGAAGGTGGACTAGCCAGCCCAGGAAAAAGAAAAGAAAAGAGAGAAAAGGAGAGGGAGTCGGGTGGGTAGCTACGGGTGGGGAAAAAGAAAGAAAAGGAAAGTGGGCTTGGGTTGCACGGGGGAAGAACGAAGGGGGTCTAGGCTACGAGGGTCTGGCCTAGATCGGGGGGAGAAGGAAAAAAGAAAAGGAGAAAGGAGAGGAAGGAAATAAAAAGGGAAAAGGAAAAAGGGATAAAGGAAAAATAGATGGGTTGGGGTATTTAGAATATTTTAGTATTTTGAAATATTTAAAAATAATAATATTTAGTAAAAATAATAAATAAATTCTCTTTTTAGATTAATTTAGGATACTTTGAATAATTTTTTCATAATTTCATTTTAATTATTAAAATACCCTAATTTTTCCTAATTAAATTATTTATTATTTTCCTCTTGGTTTTGCTATAAATACTTCCTCTTATTTTAATAAAATATTTATTTAATTAATTTCTCAAATAAATCCTTATTTGGCCATAATTTCTTAAATTAGGGTTTTGTAGTATTTTATTTTCTGGGTGCTATCAAATAAAATTAGTTGAAGGTGATCAAGAAAAAACCCCTTTTATCATAGATGGCGTACTTTATTGTTAAAAATTAATTTCATTTAGAATTAATAATGCTAGGGAAACTTTCCGAGGGTTGTGAACATAATCCATCAAAGATATATTGGGGAGAATATAGAGGCTTATATTGATGATATGATAGTAAAAAGCAAGGAAAAATAAGCTCGCATATAATATGATAAATTGATGTGTGTGGGAATATGCACTTATGGTTCGGGTGGTATTATGGGTCGGTTAGATTTGTAAAAGGAATATGATGATTCAAAAGTGATGAAAATATGATGATGATGATTTGATAAAGAAGATATAATGGTGATAATGCTCAAATGATGAAGGTTTAGAATGGTTTGGTTCGTGAGCTAAGGTTAAGGTTTATGATTAGGGTTTAGTATTTATGGGGATATTATGATGTTGAATAGTTGGAAATATGATTATTTTATGATTATATTATGAATTTAAGATAGTAAGAATGATAATTTGATAATAATAATAATAATATTATCTTTATTTTGAAAATAGATAAAATCAAGTAAGAAAAATAGGTTTAAGATGAATGTTAAAGATGATGATGATAGTGATTGTATATAACGTTTAGGGTTTAGAATGGCATGGGTTTGTGGAGGGTTTGAAGAATAGATATTAATCTCTAATTCACATAGAAAAAGTGATTAAGAATTTCAATAATAATTATTCATACAAAATTGATTAATATTAAGAAGAACTCACACATAATTCAATTAAGCAAAGCTTACAATTTCATCAATTTTTTCATCTCTTTTGTGTTGTGTACTCCTATGATTTTTATAACCATTGGACCTCTTTAATATTACAAAATAATCCTCCTAAAAATTATGATAAGAATTTACATAAAAATAATTAGCTTGCTCCCTACTTTAAATACACTCAAAAGGTAGAATAAGATAATCCTAAAACATAGAATTAAGCTACTTTTTTACTAATTCAACTTTATTATCTTTTTAACAATTATCAACATGATGATACTCCATAATGCATGCCCATATTGTTGATTAATGTCTCCTCATGCAGACACCACGTTCATCCCTTCCATGCAACACATTTTTTCCCTCCATGCATGCCATGCACACACCTCTATCCCTAGTGACTTATTTTATAAGTTTCGTCCATAACTAGCAATGTAGTCATCTGTTTGCTTTCAAATTTGTAGAGGATGATTTCTAAATAGAGGATAATAAGTTCCATAATAATAAATGCTAAGTCTTGAACATTTTCTCTTACATCATTCTCTCCTGTTGACTTGAATTTGCCCTCAAATTTTCATCTTTATAGTAATGACTGATATCTCCAACATTGAATGTTCTAGATAGCCCACCACATCAATCGGGTAAATCTAGCTCATAAGCACTCTCTCCAAATTTTATAATTATTTTGAAAGGACCATGTGCCCTTGGCATATGCTTATTTTCCTTATATTAGAAAATATGTCCTTCCTTAAGTGCAACTATACCAAATCCCCCGATTGAAATACATGTTGACTCATATGCTTGTTTACTCTTATCTTGTATACTTCATTTGTCTTCTCAATGTTGTTCTTGATTTGTTGATGAAGTTTCTTAATGAACTCCACTCTCCCTTTTGCATCATAATTCTTCACTTCTCCCTTCTTCAATTGTACAATACCAATCGGTATATATGGATCAACACTATATACTATCTAGAATGGGTTAGAGCTTGTTACAATTGAAGGACTCCGATTGTAAGCAAACTCTGCATGTGCTAACTTAACATAAAAATCCTTAGAACTCTTACTCACCAATCCTCTTAGCAAAATTCCAAAAGTTTTATTAGTAACCTCAGTTTGACCATCAGTTTGAGGATGATGTGATGTACTAAATAGAAGCTTCATTCCTAGCATATGCCATAATGTCTTCCAAAAATAACTTAGGAACTTCACATCTCTATCCGAAACTATACTTCCTGGAATACCATGCACTCTCACGATCTTCTTGAAATAAAAATCCACAATATGAGTAGCATCATCAATCTTGTTACTTGGAATAAAATGAGCCATCTAAAAAAATTGATACACTACCACCATGATAGAATCTTTGCCTCTTTGTGTCCTAGGCAATCCCAAAATAAAATCCATACTAACTCCTTCCCATGGTTGAGTAGGCATGGTTAAATGCATATATAATCCTTTGTGAAAGAAACTCTTGCTTCTTTGACATGTAGCACACCTAGCAACCATAGATTACACTCTTTTTTGCATTCTTGGCCAATAAAAACGTTCTTACAATAGCGCTAAAGTCTTGTGAACTATAAAGTGTCTTGAAATATCTCATTCATACACTTATTTGATTCGTAAATCTTGAACTGAGGTCTTTGGCACACACAATTTATTTTGCATGAATAAGAATCCATCTTGAATAATATAAGCTCCACGACTTCTTTGTTTCTTACACTGTTTGAAAATCAATGAAAAATCATCATCAATGTCATATTGACTTTTCAACATCTTGAAACCCAAAATCTTGGCATCCATCATTGTAATTATCATAGCCCTTCTAGACAATGCCTCTGCAACCACATTCTCTTTTCCATCCACGTATCTTGTAGAGAACACAAATGTTTATAAAAAAAAATAATCCACTAGACATGTCTTGGACTCACTTTCATTTGACTATGTATATACTTCAAACTCTCATGATTCAAGTGAAGTACAAAAGGCTTGAGTCTCAGATAATGAATACATGTTTCCAAACAACTAATAATAGTATAAAACTCCTTATCATAAGTTGAATAATTGAGTCTTGCACCATTCAACTTGTCACTAAAATATGTAATTGGTATATAGTCTTGTGAAATTACCCCTATAATACCCACACCACTGGCATCACATGTTACTTCAAATAATTTACCAAAGTAAGGTAAAGATAATACTAGTGCATTTGAAAGCTTTGTCTTTAAGTCTTCAAAAGTTCTTGTTGCATGCTCATTCAACTGGAACCCTCCCTTCTCCATCAATTGTGTAATAGGTTCTACAATTGTGGAAAAATCTATGATAAACCTCCTACAAAATGAAGCTAATCCATGGAAACTATGAACCTCATGAACATTAGTAGGAATATGCCATATTTGAATAGCATGCACCTTTCAAGGATCAACTCTAATACCATCTCCACTCACAATGTAACCAAGAAAAACTACATTATTCATCATAAAATCACACTTCTCCATTTTACTATAGAGCTTCACCTCCTTAAATTTATCAAATAATCTCTTCAAATACTGTATGTGTTCGAACTCACTCTTGCTATATATTAAAATATCATCAAGGTAGAAAACAATAAAGACTCCAAGAAAAGGTCTAAGTACTTCGGTCATCAACCTCATGAATTAACTTGGAACATTGCATAGCCCAAATGGCATCACCAACCACTCATACAACCCATACATAGTCTTGAAAGTCGTCTTCCATTCATCCCCTTCCCTTATCCTCATTTGATGGTATCCACTTCTAAGGTCAAGTTCGAAAACACCTTTACTCCATGCAACTCATCTAACATATCATCCTATTTTAGCATTGGAAATATGTATTTGATTGTGATATTTTTGATTACTTTAGAGTTAATACACATCCTCTATGTATTATCCTTCTTAGGTACTAATAAAGTTGGTACATTACATGGGCTCATGCTATCTCGAATATAGCCTCGATCCAAAAAATTTTGCACTTTTCTTTGTAGCTCCTTGGGCTATTCTGAATTGCATCTATAAGCTAGTTTATTTGGTAATGGAACTCCTGGCATAAAATCAATAGCATGCTCGATATCTCTCAAAGGAGGAAATCTAGGTGGTAACTCATCTGGGAAAATATTTGCATACTCTCTCAACACTTGTTGTAATTTTAGATTCTTGTTAACACACCCCTTTATTGAACTTCTTTCACTAACAAGGCATAACATACTTTCTCACTCTTGATAGCTTCAATCATTTCTAACTCTTTAAGGATCAACAACTCTATGCTACTCTTCTTTCTTCCTCCCTTACCTTCAACATCTTCCTTCTTTTTTTCCTCCTCTTATTTTCCTTAAACTCTTTTTTTTTCTTCTTATCCTTTGTCTCTTCCCACCTTTCACTCCTTATAATCAAACTCTCCCCATCTATAGTAGTTTTGAGTCTAAATTTCTTTTTGCCTTTGTCAACCACACATTCATTAAGGATCCCATCATGTGTAACCTACCTATCAAATTATCAAGGTCTCCCTAAAAAAATATGATAAGCATCCATAGGTAGAATATCGCATGAAACATCATCAAAATAATTTTTAATTTTCAAAGAGATAAGAGTTTATTTGGTTACATATACACCTTTGTCCTTATTGAGCCATTGAAGTGAATATGACCTTAGATGATTCATGGTCTTCAATCCGAGCTAGTTCACCATTCTTTCACTAGAAACATTGGTAAAAGAGCCACAATCGATAAGGACTTCACAAATTTTGTCTTCAACTCTACATTTGGCTTTAAAGATCATCTCTCTTTGGGTAGATTGAGGTTGTTGTTGCACTTGAAGCACTTGTTGCAACACATAGGAATCTACTTGGCCATCTTCTAAAGCATCTTCTAGATCTTCACTACCTTCCTCAAGGTATTCATTAAGTTCTTAATCCTCATCATCACAAGCTTCCATACTCACTATCTCCTTCAAAGTCATTGTCCTTTAATTTGGATAATCCCGAGCAAAATAACCATAGCCTCAACACTTGAAACATTACTTGTTCCCCCTATCAACCATCTTGTCCTTGTCTTTTCTTCATGATTGAACTTTCTAGTGTTGTCTTATTATGGTTTGAGAGGATGATGGATTTGAAACCCCCTTGAGGTTTGAACCATATGTTTCATTGGTTGATTTTTTTGGTGGCTTAGCTCTCTTCAATTTCTTCTCAAATTTGATTGCTAGTTTTGCCAAGTCTTTGAATTACTCATAAGGGTACACCTCCACCTTCTCTCTAATATTTATATTTATACCTCTAATAAATCTAGCACATATTTTATATTCTCTTTCTTGAACATCAAAAATAAGAGCTAATATTTAAAACTCTCTAATGTACTCCTCCACTCCAAGTAACCATTGCCTCAAAGTAGTTATTTTAATGAAATTCTCTTGTTCATATTCTATAGGCCCAAATATTCTTTTTAAATTCTTTTTCAATTTCTCCCATGATCTTATTTTTGTTTTCCCTCTCTTTCCCTTGTACTCTTCAAAGTGTTATACCATACTCTAGCAAACTTCTTAAATTTTAATATGGTAATTTGACATATTTTCTCATTATCAAGCTCTTTATATTCAAAAAAGAGATTCAACAATTTACAACCATTCAAGGAAATATTCTAGATTGATATTACCTTCAAAATCAGGTAGGTCAAATCAAATCCCCTTCTCCACATCATCATATGATTTCTTTAAAGTGTCATGAGCTCGTACATAGTTCCCTATACTTTCTTCTCCTCCCTCCTCCATTCGATCATGCGCTTCCCTTCAATGTTTTTCTCTTACTTAATCTCTTTGTATTTGATGTTGGACATGTGATTCTTGGACTTGTGAGGCTTCCATCCTACTCATATTTAGCTTAAATTCCTTGATCTCCTCCACGAATGCCTTGAAAACATCCCTCGAATCTTCTCCTTGGTTTCCCATGCCTTCTTTACACCCACAAATGGTGTGTCACCAAAAATGCTCTCTCAAATCACCCAAAATTCAAATCTTGGCACCTCCTTAAAGAGTTCTTATAATAATATACAAGTAGGAACCCAGTTTTGAAATAAACTTGGAGGAAATATTGGATATTAATCGTGTACTTCACACTACACCACAATCTAAGCTTTGATACAAAAATTGATGTGTATGGAAATATATACTTATGGTTTAGGCTGTACTATGGGTCAGTTAGGGTTGTAAAAGGAATATGATGATTTAAAAGTGATGAAAATATGATGATAATGATTCAAAAAATAAGAGATAATGGTGATAATGCTCAAATGATGAAGGTTTAGAATGGTTTGGTTCGTGGGCTAGGGTTAGGGTTTACGATTAGGGTTTAGTATTGATGGGAATATTGTGATGATGAATGGTTGGGAATATGATGATTTGATTATTATATTATGAATTTAATATTTTGAGGATTATTTTTTGATAATACTAATAATATTATCTTAAGTTTGGAAATAGATAAAATCAAGTAAGATAAATAAGTTTAAAATGAATGTTGAAGATGATGATGATAATGATTGTATATAGCATTTAGGGTTTAGAATGGGGCGGTTTTGTGGAGGATTTGAATCATAGATCTTAATATATAATTCAAACAAACAAAGATATTAATAACTTAATAATAATCACTCATAAAAAATTGATTAATATTGAGAAGAACTCACACAGAATTCAATTAAGCAAAGCTTACAATTTCATCAAATTTTTTGTCTCTTTTGTGTCATTTACTCCTATAGTTTTTATAACCATTGGAACTCCTTAATATTAAAAAATAATATTCCTAAAAAATCCAATAAGAATTGAAACAAAAAGAATTATCTTGTTCCCTACTCTAAACACACTCAAAAGATAGAATAAGATAACCTAAAAGATAGAATTAAGCTACTTTTTTTTTGTTAATTCAACTTTCTTATCTTTTTTTCACAATTATCAACGTGGTAATACTCCTTATTGCATGTATAAATTTTTGATTAAAATATCCTTATATAGACACCGCATTCATTCCTTCCATGCAACACATTTTTCCCCTTCATGCATGCTATGTACACGCCTCTATTGCTAGTGACTTATTTTGCAAGTTTCGTCCATAATTAGCAATGTAGTCATTTGTTTGCCTTCAAATTTGTAGGGGAACTCTCTAAATAGAGGATAATAGGGTTCCATAATAATAAATTTTATGTCTTGATCATTTTCTCCTGCATCGCAATAGCTTTAGATTATTTTTGAGACTTTGAGAAAATAAAAAAAAACAAAAATAATTCACACCAATTGTGTCTTTGTATTAAGTGTTGGAAAATTTTTGAGACTCATAGTCTCCAACAAGAGTATAGATGTAAATCTAAAAAAAAAATGTTATTATAGTTTTAAATATGCAATCCCTAATAGGAAATAAAGATATTAAGTAGCTAACAAGGAAACTGGTCGCGCTACATAGATTCTTATCCTAGGTTATTGATAATAGTTTACCTTTCTTTTAGCTTTTACAAGAAAAATATAATTTTCAGTGGACTAAAGATTTTGAAAATGCATATGATGACTTAAATCCTACATATCGAGGTGGCCAACGATGACAGGCTCAATGGAGGGAAAAGTATTGTTTCTATATATAGCATCATCGATATCAGTTATTTTTTCCATTCCTGTAAGATAAGACATCAATGTTAGGGCATAGAATCTTATTTACTACACTAGCAAGGTGTTGGCTAATGTTGAGCATCAGTAGCCCAATTTTAATGATAATACTTCAGATATATGCTGCTAAACATTTTGATATTTTTGCATGATGTATTTTGAACTAACCTATTAAGTGAAGGTGTTGTCCAAAAATATTTATCATAAATGTTATTTATTATTTTACAAAACGGGTAAAGGTAGAGGCATAAGCACAAATTAGTAAAAAAATGAACAACATATTTTTTTGGAAGAATATTATGTGTAGGTAAGAAATGAAAAAAAGTATACTTTTATAGGATAAGGGATTAAAAATGGATATTTTACTAATGAAAATAATAAATAAATTCAATTTTGGAGTTCCTCAAGTAGTTACAACTAATAATGGTCGATGGTTTGACAACAATAAATTTCGATAGTTTTGTGAAAGCTGAGGAATTGATTGTTGATTTTCTTTAGTATCACATCCACTAGTAAATTGTATTGAATAATTTTCTATATGGTAAATTTGGTATCATGAGAACATATTCCTCATTGGTTTCAATATAGTTTAATGGTTAGGCTAAATGTGAAAATAAAGAAATACTTGGAGCATTGAGACACCAATTGAGTGGGGCAAAGCTAGAATGGATGTTGGAATGTGTAGGAATATTATGGGCTATTAGGACAACTATAAAGAACCCAAGGGGTGAAAATCCTCTTAGTTTAGCATTTAGGGATGAGGTATTTGTACCAATAGAAATATAAACACGTTCACATAGAACCAACTAATATAATCTTAATGACACTGAATATTCCTTGAAAACTGAGAAGGAGTTTCTAGAAGAGTGAATAGATATAATTTAAATGCACCTTGCCAAATAAAAATAGAAAGAAATTAAATAATACGACAAAAGAGTCAAACCTTCACAATCAAGGGTAAGATATTGGGCATTGAGGAAGGATAAGTTTCAAAGCATTGGTGGTTAACACAAATTAGTGGCTAAATGGGAAGGTTCATATCTAGTTATGTAGTAACTTGGGAGAGCTATGTTCATATTATCAGGTGGAAAGAGAAGATATCTTTTAAATGCTCAGAACACAAAACATTTGAGAAAATATTTTTCATAATATTAATTGATTTGACTTAACAATTTTTACTGTTACATTTAAATTTGCATACTTTGTTTACATGTTAACCTTTAGAAGCTCATATATATTTTCTTTTTTATTTTTCTTTCATTGTAAATAAATCAAGAAAACTCTTGATTTATTTTTATAACTAATTAATAATATGGGTTAAGAATTCTAGATTCAATTAACAACAACATTAATAAATGAAAAAAAATCAACTACACTCATAGTCATATACACTAGGATTATGAAATTGAATGGATTAATAAATAAGATCAAATAAATATGATCCATTGTTAATATGAAGATGTCAATTAATAGTTATGTATTAATTTCATTATCCTAACATTTAGTTAGAATCTAAGTTAGGTGATCCATATAATTAATTCAAATTTTGAATCGTTTAATTCTATTCAATAATCAAATTAAATACACTTAGAACTTACAATTAAAGTTTCACTTCACATTATAATCCCTAGTTCATGATTGATATCCTCCTATCATATATAAATCCACTCAAACATATTCATAATACAATGATAATATAGCACTTCACAATAATTAACACTAATTATCCAAAAAATGTATTAACAAATCAAAAACATAATAAAAAGAATAATTGAACAAGAGAAAAAAATAGTTACATTCACTAAAAATAAAAAAAAATTATATAAGAAGTAATTGAGAATAGCTTATTGTTGTTGATTCACCAATCTTCGATCTTCTACTTAATTTTTAAAGAAAATAGAGTTTTTTTTTCATGTAAGATATTAAGAACTAAAGAGAGAAAATAATTTGTCTCTAAAATGTTGATAATGAACTATTTTTTTTCATAATTTTAATAAAAAAATTTAAAAAGAAAAAGGCACACGTGCGGGGTTATAAGAAGAATAGGAAACATGATATGTGTTTCATAACATGGACCCCTGTGTTATTTTTTGGAAGTTTTGGCTTTTCTAAATTTAATTACTGAAGAAACATGGGTTATATTTAAGAAACATAGGGGCTCGTGTTTTCCTCTTATTTGCATTCTCTTCCACACTCTTTAGTATAGTCTTCTTTTGGTGAACCTTATTTTAAACTAATTCTATTTGATTTTAGGCTCTCCCATGTCTTCTTGGCTCCTTTATTCTTTGCTATTTTCTCTTCATTCCACCTTTGATTTCCTTTTTTATTCATTTGCATCTGCATACATCTAGGAAAGAGAACTCAAGGTAAAATAGTTAAATATAGTGTAAATAATGAGGCAAATATGATCTTTTATAATCAAATATTGACATATAAAACCAATACATCACTGTTCCATAATTACAAGCTCATCTCCTTCTTTATATAAGGGTATCAGTGCATATGAAATTATTGGAGTGTCAATACAACACTTCTTTTGATTAGTTACAAAAGGAGTTCCATGGACCATCAACATGGTAGTGCCATGAGATATTTATACACTACCCTTCTCCAAGAGAATTAAGGGGTCTTTGGCTAATAAGTCACACTTATGAAAACCCTGATAAAATATTTTATGTTACATACTTGATACATATAATTACACAGTTAAACCATAGTTTATGGTTCTTGCTATTGAAAGAGAAGAAAAACATGGATTCTCTTCACAATTGTCTCTCACATTATCTACATTAGGTATGTGAAATAGATCATATGACACTTGACTAGCTTGGCTATACCCTTGACATTTCATAACTAACAATTTCTAACATATGATGACATTTTCTTTGTCACTTGGTTTAATTGTTCAGTTAGGTATGCTACCTAGTCATTGGTCTTTTAAGACTAATGTGTTCGACCATACATACACATCTTTGTAGCCCCTGATATGATATCCCTTTACCTTACGAGGTTTTTGTGTGTTCTTATCCCTTGTGAAACAACATTGTATTCATCAATGCATTCCATTGAATTTAATTGATCAAGGGCATCATGATATATACACAATTATTAAATAAATTAATTTTGAAAATAGAAATAAAAATATGTAGTTTCATAATGATAGATAACTAGCTAAGGTTAAGGAAAATGATTTAAACTTATGATTTTCTTGGCCACTTGTTACACCTCCTTATTGATATACTTTCCACTTGTACTTACTCTAGATTTCTTCTATGGCGAGCATAGAGGAATGGTTGAGGTGCTTAGATCCTATTCTTGTTACATCAAATACAAATTTAAACATAAGATGCAACTTTTAGAGCTGTTATAACATATCTTTTTATACATTTAATTGATATAAAGTGCACAATTCATACGAACTCTTCTTGAAGGCTCACATATCCTTTTTGGGACATATTTTGAGCATACTTGTATTTTTTGGACACCTTTGAATTTTGGGCACTTCATATATATGTTACAAGATAAACATTTATAATATTTTAGGCAATATCTATTAAGCATTTAATATTTTTAAAAATAAATATATCAAAGTGACATATACCTTAAACTCATTTGTGTTTTTTAGTGCTAAAAATGCATCCTAATCTTTTTGCTCTTAATTTATAACATTTGGTGGGTTCATCCATAGTGTACCGTCAGATTTGTATATTTTTTTCCTAGCCATATATGACCTAAAAGTTTTATGTCGCTCGCCACATTGTCTCATAAACTATTTCTTCTTATATTCCAATACCTTGAAGTAAATTTATAAAAAAATGCAATTTGTTGAATTTAAAATCAACCAACATACTAAAACATGTGTCATCAAGCTAATATATCTACCTAGACATCCATCAAAATGAGGTTCTTCATTCTTTCATCAATTTCCTTCCAATTGTTGTCTTTGATGGGAGCATGCAAACAAGTAGCAACACTTATGTAGATCATGAACTCCCCATGATGCTAGCCCTTGGGTAGACCTCTAGAATTAAATTGCATCTCCACCATTTTCCTTTTTTTTCATCATATCTATCACTTTCTTCATTACAATCTCTCCTCTCTTTTCCTCTTTATCACTGCTATCCATTTCTCGAACATTCTTCTTTATTTCTCTACTAAACATTATAAGAATTAGTACAAAATTTGTATAAATAATAAATAATTAGTAAAAATTCTTAATAAATAAACTAATAAGCATAAAATATAATTAACCTTATTATTTTCCTTTTATCCTCTTTTCTTCCTTCTTTTCAAATTGGTTTCATTATCTAACACATATATCACTTCACAATGATCATCTCTCACATAGATTTCATCCTTAGGACTATCATTGTTATTATCCAAACATTGTTGAGTTGCTTGCATAATTGTGATATCCTTTATTTCTTAATTGTCATCATTTTCATCATCACATTTATTGGCATTCCTTTTCTTAGTAGATAGTACCACATATCATCTTTTATCAACAAGATTATTCATAATGAAAATTTGTGTTACTTGTGATACCAATATAAAAGGGTCATGTTTGTGCTTTACCTTGTTGAGTTCTACTAACATGAACTTATTATCATATTTAATGCCATGGTTATTATAAACCCACCTAGACCCAAAAATTGGTATTTCAAACCTAGTGTAATCTATCTCCCATATATTTTTAATGATGCATTAATAATTCATATATCCATAAGCCAGCTTCACAATAGCAATATGCATTGCCTCAACCACTAAAATCACCTCGCTATTCTGTATTATGCTCTTCTCATCTTGTTGTTTAGTATATAAGGTGTAACCGTTGATGATATAAATATTGTATGAGAATAATTCTGGATGTAGCTTTTGGTATAGCCACAACAATATGTAAGAAATTTAAATTGGAGAATGCCTAATGAGGGGAATAACACAATCTTTGAGCCAATTTATGAATGCATGATTGTATTTATCCATGATCCACTTCTCCTTCTTTGATGGATTTTCAATTCTCAAACATTGCAAGTGTTCTTTTACAAGTGGTTGAACATTATCGATGTTATAAAATATATATAGATGTGTTTTACATAAATTTTTATTATCCACATGTCTCAACCTTTTATTATCCACATGTCCCAACCTTTTTCCCCTAATTCCCTACACTTCAATTTTTCCTACATGTTGAGACTTTGGAATATCGATAGCCTTAGCATTTGACAAGTAATTTGTGCAAAATTTAATTACCTCTTTCACTAAGTAACTCTCAACAATGCATCCTTCTCGTCAATATAGATTATTTGCATATCCTTTTATCAATTTCATAAACCACTCAAATGGGTACATCCAATGCCTATAAATAGGTCCTAACAATTTAACATCACGAATTAAGTGAACTGCTAGATATACCATAATGTTAAAAAATAAAGGTAAAAAGTACATATCAAGTTGGCATAAATTAACCACAACTCCTCTTTGAAAAGAGCCCTAACTATCAGGGTGCATGACTTTGGAGTATAATTCCTTGAAGACAAAACATAGCCTAGTGATAGCAACTTGAACACTCTTTGATAAAATCCCACATATAGCTACCAACAACAAATACTACATCAAAATATGACTATCATGGGACTCAAACCAATTAGTTTTAACTCATTCATTAATATAAGGTTTTTGATATTTGAAGAATACCCTTCAAGAGCCATGAAACTACAAAGAATTCACAAAATTAAATCTTCTCTTTTCTAAAGAGAGGATGATAAGCCAATGGTAAATACATTCTTGTTCCTTTGGTTTGCAGGGATAATTCCTGCCGAATGCTATTTCATTCATATCCATTCGAGCATTGATGTTGTCTATAGTATTTTTTGGAACATAAGTAATGTACCAAAAATATTATGACATATATATATTTTGATATGTATCATGTTGAGGGCATGTATTATATACGAACATTCCTAATAAGGAAGATCAAATAACACAAACATCTTCTTCCACCCAACTAATGGAATGACATATTTGTTTTTCTTCCCAAATATAATATTTTAATTTTTTCATCTTTAAAATCACTTCTCAACCCATCAATGGAATTGGATTTCCCTCTTCTTCCTACAAGCCATTGAAAGCTTTCCTTTTCTTACGATAGTGATGATTATTTGGTAAAAATCTACACTATTCGAGGAAAATAGCCTCTTGTCCATGTTTTAGCGGAACAAACAAGGTCTCCTACTCACATATCGGATATACATAATTACCTTTCACACTGTAACCAAACAAGTTCCCATATGCCAAAAAATTATTTATGGCACAAAATTACATTACTCTCAAAGTGAAGTGTTCTTAACGATATGCATCAAATACCTCAGCACTAGCATTCCAAAACAATTTTAACTCATCTATCAAAGGTCCTAAATAAGCATCAATATCATTTTCTCTCTGATTTGGCCCCACAATAAATAAAGACAACATCATATATTTGTGTTTCATGTATAACTATGGCATTATATTACATATCACTAAAATCATAGGTCATATGTTATAGGTGCATTGATTGTATTGATTCATTATAGTAGTAGAAAATGCAAGGTGTATATTTCTTGATTCATCACCAAATTTGAGGAATGTGCTATCAATTTTCATTTATTATGGAGAGTCAGCTGGATGTTTAAGAATCCCATCATTTGCTTTCTCATCAGCATACCATATTAAGTTCTTAGCATCTTGTTCATTATTAAACATCTGCCTAAATCTTGGTATTATAAGAAAATACAACAACACCTTAGCTATAACCTTTTTCTTCTTGTATCATGGTGCCTTGCATTCGAGATTGAGATAACAGTTTAATGATGAATAATCATTGAGAAACAATATGCAATCATTAGGGCATGTATGTATCTTATTATAATTCATGCCCATAGATGAAAGAATCCTTTTGACTTCATATGTGTGATCATTTAAAACATTATCATCATGAAGAATATCTTTCAAAAGTGCTTCCATAAAATTCTTATCACTCCATCTATTGTATGCTTTCAATTTATATTCTTAAAATAATAGATAATATAGTAAATATCTTAAAACCACCATAGAAAGGCTTTTCCAAATCATTCACTAATATCTCAAATATTTTAGGACAATCCTGAATATTTTACTGAACTTTCTTAGCTGTCTCTTGTAACAAACATCCCTTATAATTATCAAATATTTATAGTTGTTTTCCCTTCTATCTTCCTTGTTATTATACACACACTCTATCTCACCATGTCATATCCAATGAGTATAACTTCTATCTATTCCATATACAAACAAATCATCTTTTAGGTTGTCAACATTGATACACTCTGCATAAGTATAGTCCAAACAAGGACATATTATTCTACTATATTTTTCGGCATATTCTACTACAAACTTGATGAAAATCTCCACCTCTTCTTTATATTCCTCAAACAAATGATTTACAGACACCCATTCCCTTGACATAATTTTCCAATATATATGTGTAACACCCCGAGTCGACACGATTTTCCAATATATATGTGTAACACCCCGAGTCGACACGACCACGCGGGGGCTACCTTGGAGTGCTTTCGGATTGATCGGCTGACCCCACAAATCAACACGAGTCCTTTTAGCACGCTTTGTCCTCACTCACGTGCTTCCCGAGAAGCTTTCAGAAAATTTCCGAAACTTCCCAGGAGGTCACCCATCCTAAAATTGCTCCACGGCTAGCACGCTTAACTGTGGAGTTCTTAGGACGGAATCACCAAAAGGATGGTATACCATGTTGATATAAGTAGCCAAATCAATCCTTATAACACTCTCCTCAATTTGGGGTATTACATTCACCCCCACTCAAAGAACGCAACGTCCTCGTTACGCCTCAACCAATGACTGTCTCAATACAGTTCATCCCAAGAATCGTCCCGCTAGGTGACTGACTGGCTCATCCAAGTTTAGTTTACGGTCGCGGTTTCGCTCTGATACCATTTGTAACACCCCGAGTCGACACGACCACGTGGGGGCTACCTTGGAGTGCTTTCGGATTGATCGGCTGACCCCACAAATCAACACGAGTCCTTTTAGCACGCTTTGTCCTCACTCACGTGCTTCCCGAGAAACTTTCAGAAAATTTTCGAAACTTCCCAGGAGGTCACCCATCCTAAAATTGCTCCACGGCCAGCACGCTTAATTGTGGAGTTCTTAGGACGGAATCACCAAAAGGATGGTATACCATGTTGATATAAGTAGCCAAATCAATCCTTATAACACTCTCCTCAATTTGGGGTATTACAATATGTCTTCCTTAGAAATATTACTAAAGTAAAAGAAAAAAAATCAATGGTAGCATATCCCAACAATTCAAGCTAGCTTCGGCTACAATTTATATTAACAATAAAATAAAAATAGATAATAAAAAGCTTTCTTTGGGTTTAGGGTTCAGTGACCATAATTCAGGGTTTATGATTTAAGGATATTGTAACATTATAATATAACCACCTAGTCTAGGAGATAAATACATATTATAACTTAATTAAAAGCTACATACAGAACAATTGGAAGCTCGGAAAGAATATTGAACATAAAAGAACAAGTGGTATCTTAACATATATAATTAATATATATACATACAATGTATGTATGTGTGTGTGTGTGTGTATGAGTTTGTTAAAGGATTCAAAGCTACATATAACCACTATAAACATAAGGGGGCTAAAACATGGCACAAAAAGTATCAAGAAATCCCAATCAAAACACCAATATATAAGACAAAAAATTGCTATAACCCTAAATTTTCTACTTAGAGCATACAACTCCTAAAACCTCCTAAGGTACTCCCAACCATCCCAAAGCCTCAAAATATTAGCTGCCACTCTCTAAGTCCACTCTTCTTGAAGAATCATCTGCTCCCTCACTTTATTAAGATATGGTTCATCCATCTAACTTGGGTATAGATTGAGGGTAACCCATGTAAACACCTCCATTGATTGTCCATCACAATAAGCTATCTATCTATCTGGTGGTAATGTCTTGTAAAACATTCACCATCACTCGATCTGAGGCAAGGTCAATATTAAATGGTATGACCTAAACACATATGGCTCCATGTACACACCATTCTCCTTCATGCCCTTTATCTGCTCATGTAACAAGAATATATTTCTCCTAACATCACCATATGGCAAACATCCTCAAGTGTGGTGGAGGGTATATACATGATCAAAATGTCATCTCACTACCTACACAAGGGAAAAAAACCAGTAGTTCTTATTAACCATACTATTATTACTGCTCAAACTTAGCCTAATCGAACCATTAGAGTAATAAAACAAACACTAGCAATAATTAGCCAACATTTATTGCTCTAAACCACGATTATATACAAAAAATAGATAAACAGACAATACATAATTTTATTAATGTCGAAACCATCAACATAACCTAAAAACAAAAAACAAACAAAATCGAAAGTAAAATCAAATAGCAAGAAAACATAAAATGTATACTTTGAAGCAACAATTAAGTGATAATTCTCAACTTATAAACTACAAGTTGATATAGAAATTTCACAAATACTTTCACCAAAGAAAAAAAATTACACAATCACATTCCTCTTAAAACTGAATTATAATAGCTAAAAGTTCTCCACCAACACAAAAGTCCATCTCAAACCAACATGCAATAGCACAAGCACTACAAAACAATAATAGATCTAAATTATGAGCATTTACATAAAAAATAATTCATAATCCTTAATAATTTACATATTAAACAACGTTAATTTAAAACAAATGACTAATAACAAATTAAAACCACAAATTGCATAAAAATTTAAAAATATAAAAACACTAATTGAAATCTAAACCTAAATAAGTGGAGAATGAAGCTTATTTGGCTAAATGCAGACAATTCTTGGCACAAATGACAAGGAGAAGATTGGTGACAACATAACAAAAAGCACAACTCAATTATCTAAAAAATAGAGAAAGAGAGAGATAAGCAATATAGAGTGAGAGTGATAGAAGACATGCAAGCCTTTTGAAAATGAGAACTGAAACATAAAGGTACCAGAAAGAAGTATACGGAGATAACTATGGCCTGCTGTCGATAAATATAAGGAAAGTGAAGAGGGCTAGAGAAGATAGCTCATGAGCCAACCACAAGCAAAACCAATGGAGGAGGAGTCACATAGTCGGAGAATAGACACCGGAGAACTTCTTTGAAGATGGCAAGGAATAAAGGTATCCTACATGGTAATGGAGGAACGAGAGAGAGAGAGAGAGCACAAGCTAGCTAGAAATGATAGTGAGGTTAACTAGATAATGATCAAATGTTGTGATTTTGTAAAAGAATTAGAGGACCTAGAGAGAGTGAAGTGAACGGTGCATATGTTTTAGATGTCGGTTTTTTATTAAAACTGCTGTCTAAAGTGCTGTATTGTGACAACTTTAAATAATTGTTTTCATTAAAGTCGGTATCTAAAGTGTTGCGTGTAACCTTAGATAACGATTTTAATGAAAATCGATATCTAGAGTGCAATATTTTCACATACCTCAATTCCCGCACTCTTAAAAACTGATATTTTATAGTAATTTATAAGGTGGCTTTAAATGTTAGTTATTACAAAACTAGTATCTAAAGATGGCGTTTATGACAGTTTTAACTAAAATTGTTATCTAAAGTTCCATACTTTTTTTTAGGCTAGAGTTTTGATACCAAATTTTAAATCATTATCTAAATTTTCACACTTTATTTTTGAGAATATTTTATGGAACTTTTAATGACGGTTTTTATGCACCCATCATTTATGATGGGTCTTCAAAACCCAATTCCATAGCCATGCTCGATGGAGCTTCATTCCAATAGTATAAATAATTGGGCAGTGAAAAAATAAATGCTTGCGACCTTCCATACCCAAAGAACAAGTAGAAACAACCAAGCCTACTGCTGAGGAATGAGAGACGATCACGAGTATTCAATCTTCTTAACCGAGCAAGCCACAAAATGAAAGAAAAACTACGGGTTTGACATCCGTTCCATACAATCTCATTCTCGCGCCAGATATCAGCTTGAGATTGGGAAAAAAGTGTAAGCTGCAGCCTGGGTGGAGAGACCATGTCCAGAAGTCCAAGACCACAAGAGAGACCGCATACAATCATAAGACCCAACCTCAGCAATTATCTGTTCTTTTACCTTCCAAAGCTTCCGCATAAAATGGGAAAGTATCCTGCGAAGGGCTGATATCCTCTAAGGACCGGGTTTTAAGGTAATAACTATGAACCCATTTGGTCCACAATGACTCTCTCGTCCCGTAGAAACCACAAGTACTTACACAAAAAATGCCACATTCCACGCTGAAAAACCCTTAAATCCAAGCCCCCCCTCCCTCCTTTTTGGGTAAACAGAGGTTTCTCCTTGCAACTGAGGGCTACTTGCCCTGCCCCTGTAAGCCTGGTTAATACCACTTTAGGTAAAGGAAAAATTACCACCCAAAAGCTCACAATACGTGCACAATCGTGTTCAACAATTCGAGTCCACCAGCCAATGATAAAGAATTAGCCTTCTACAATTTCAGGCTATTGCCTATTTGTCATCGCAAAGGTGGGCCTTGGGCTGTTTCTGAGTCGTAAGCTGCTAGTGCCATGGTCCTCAGACAATGTTGGTCTCTGGGCCTCAGTCATTGGCCCATCCTAATAATGTAGTTTAATAATTACCCATATTAAGCATTATGCATGCAATTGTCCAAAAATAGAAAATACGGCATATCATGCACCCGCAAAATTTATTTATTTTGGTTTCTCTCCAATCTTGAAGCACCAGGCAAGAGGTACATTTCACTATCGGATCCTTGCAGGAGGCAATCGGTGATGAATGGGGATGATGAACCATTGCCTCATCATCGTCATCCAGGGGCTTGACTGCTATATATGCTCGACTCGCTGCAGAGGATGACATGCCGGAATCGGCGACGATTAGCTCGCGTCATGGCTTTCACGTCATACGCCGCAAAGTTCGGCGGCATGAATAGAATCCCAGCCCATGTTTGGACTTGAAACCGAACAGCTACTAACGCACCCGCAATATTTATTTTAAGCTACTAACGCACGCACGTACTTAATTTAGTACGTACGTAAGACGATATATACCATACACGAACATTAAGCTAGCTATTGCGGTCATGTAAAAGTGATTATCTTTCACCCATGATATCCAGCATAATTTACAAGTAAGTACAGAAGAAACTCCCTTGCTTTAGATTTCCTTCTGCTTCGAACATTTTGTCAGAATCCATACATACATATATGTATGTATGTAAAAAAAGGATAGAAAAAAAAAAATGGAAACGAAAAGATACATATAGTCACTCGTTCAATTCCCTAACTAGGTACAGCGTTGCTTATGCTTAGCGTGTATATTACTGTTGCTAGCTAAACATATTCTCGCTGTTATTTCTTTCCATCCTTCTCGAACGAACCATATAATCAAATACTATAAATTTTTGCAAGACGATTCTTATAATCAAATACTATACTAATTATCACTTAGCACGTAACCCCTTGTTAACATTTCTTGTCGTCAGTCACAAATTAGGAAAGCAATCAAGGAAATGTCCCATTTGACTATGATCATAGTTATCCTGACCATGGACCACCATCTGCAAGCTCGGGCGAGGAAAGGACGACGACATCGTTTCTTGAGGCATCTGAGAGTTGAGGAGATTATCCAAGAACTTCCAATTACTATGATCATGAGTGCTGCTCTTCTCTTCATACTCTTCACTAATATTATTTATGTTGTTGTTGTTACTAAATCCGCCGTCCCTTGTTGCTAGGCTGGTCGATAGCGAGGGGCTATCGAGTTGTGGCAGGTCGATTAGTTGGTTACAACTATCGATGAGATTGATGTTGTTGTTGGGCGTCGGCATGATGAATTCTTGATCGAACCCCCCGTACTGTTGCTGCTGTTGTAGTTGTTCTTGAAGAGATATGGCTTGGGGGTGGTGGTTGCATGCGTTGGCTGCTAGACCTTGTGTCATGATTGGACTTGTTACGCCTGTTGGCGGAACGGGTGATGCAATCATGTTGTTGTGGCAGCTGGGGTGAGTTCTCATGTAGTAATTGTGATTCCATGCCTCAAATCCTTGTCTGTGGCTGGGGCTTGGCTTCTTGAATGCTCTACAAACCACCCATCCTTCTTCCTGCGCGCACAAAAAATAAAGGAAGGAGGAGTGTTAGTTCTAGTTTGGCACTGCAGGGTTAAACATTTGGTCCGACATCAATACTAATCTAACTAATTATCCAGGAATCCTCACATTAACTAATTAATTAATCAAAACGAACGAACGAACGAACGAACGGACTTGCCTGAGGGGGAGCGTACTCAGAAGTTTGGAGACGGTACTCGTGCATGATCCAGTCACTCTTCTTTCCATTTGGGGCGCGCCCTTTGTAAAAAACGAGCGTCTTTCTCATTCCTATGACCTTATTATTAGTCAACACGGCCTTATCCCTTCCCGTTGCTTTCCAGAATCCAGCAGCGGTCGCCCTGTTCGTTCTTGTCCCTGTTGGGTACTTCTTGTCCTTGTGGCTAAAGAAGTACCACTCATTCTGTTCTTCGTACCCCAAATTGCACCTATCTGTATATTTATTTAATTAAGGAAAAAAACACCAGTTAATTTCGGCAAAACCTAAACATATATATTACTGCTACGTAGAACGTCGAATTGAAAATATAAATTAATTGGGGACAGATAAAATTATTAAAAAAGGCATTTAATTAGTACATACAGTTATATGTATGTACTTTACATACATATATATATATAAGAAAAATAAATATGTATAGGTAGTAGCTAGGTAGTTACCTTGGATGTCCCATGGTTCCATCCGATACAGATCAAGGTCGATGATGACATCTAAATCAATTTTTTGCGAGTTAATCTTCCTCTTGAGGTAATAACCGACGAGTTCTTCCTCCGTAGGATGAAATCTAAAACCCGGCGGCACGACCGACCCATCAATCTCCATCGCTGGTCTCATTCCTGAAAAAAGAGATCGGATTATATATAGATAGATAGATAGATGAGGCAAGAGAAGATCGAAGTCTGAAATCACATTCAATCCGGGCAAAAAAAAAAAGAAGTATGAATCGATCTACTACGTAGTTACTATACAAATGAACTCAAATCTGGAAAACTAACTATACATTCATGTATGCATGCATATAGTAGGCAGCTGCTTTGAAATGCTAACCATACATCATCGAGAGCCCACCGATTAATTAATCAAGAGAGTTATTTTAATATGTCTATCAACTATATATGGTATAAATTTACTTGATATTAATCATGCTGATATATTTTCCTCCATTTGCTAGAGGAAATGGTCCAATGCATTCCACTATATAAGTGATCTCATCCCACCACACACACACTCACTCACTCAAAAAAAAAAAAAAAAAATTATGAGCTTGTGTCTCTCTCTCTCTCTCTCTCTGTGTGTGGCTGCAAAACTATAGCTAGCTAAGAATATGTGGGGATCATGATCAAATTAATAAGTAGATCAAACTGAAAAAAGAAAGAAAGGAGCCGAAAAGATGGACTTTATAAACAACAAGACATGTTCGTGTGCGTATGGCTTTGAGTAGAGTGCACTACATGGCTTCCATTGGTCTAGGTGTGGGATACGTTTTCATTACCCACCACCGGTCCACATTACAACAAGCCCCTCCTTAAAAAAGAAACATATTCTATGCTTTTTCTTTTTATTTTAATATGAACTTCGGCTATATATGTATATATATATGTATATACCTACCTAAGTTAAGTAACTTCATTATATCCTAGTACCTAAGATACTATGCTGCCTCATGGCCCCATTTCTCACGGATATGACAATAAAAATAAGAGAACTGGTCGATGAAAAATGAAGAAGCGTATTATTCTAATATGTCTTTTTGAAAGATAAGAAGAAGAAGAAGAAGAAGGGGGAAAAACACTTTTCCATCCGAAAAACTTTGGTCCAATAGGATTTTGACACATCACCTTTGGACACCTTCATCTGTTAATAATTTAAAACTTTATTATTTTATTTTATTATAATAAGAAGTGATTATTTTTAACAGTATTATTCTAATACGTGTTGTATTGAAATATAAGAAGAAGAAGAAGAAAAAAAAACACTTTTCAGAACGAAATAAGCTTGGCCGAATAGAATTTTTACACATCACTGCTGGATACCTATCATCTGTGAATAATCTAAAACTTTTTTATTTTATTTTATTATAATAAGAAAGCCAAAAAAAAAAAAATTATGGGCATGCGGCAACTTAATTTAAGAGCTCGTATATATATATATAGATATATATTGACAGCAATAAAAAGGGTTAGTATACGTTAAATGGAAAAGAAAACATATAGAGATAAAAATGGATACTAATTGTATCTCCGCACGAATGATCTAGTAGTCACTCAGAATTCAACAATTCAATTATATTCGATCGGAGTCAATATGACTTGTGGATCATGACCAACCATTTTCTTTCCAGAGGGAGGCCGCCGCCCCTCGACAAATACTGGAGAGGAGGATCTGGGTGCATGCCACTAGCTGCATGGTGTGTTATATCCCCTAACTTAGTGTGAACAACTACATTGTTCACAATTGGGTTTTAATTTCAACCCCCAATATCCTACTTGCATTAAAAAGGAAAAAAATAAATAAAAAGAATAACACTTATGCTCTTTTCGTTTGATAATTTAGATTATTATGAACATTATGATATGAAAAAATTTCAGCAGATTATCATTTTATTTTATTTCATCCATTATTCATTTATAGATGGTTTACTACTTGTCAATTAAACACTACATATATATATTACATCACTTTGTTTTCGCCCATTATTTATTTCCATCAGATTATACCTTCACAAAATGACCGACCTTACCTGAATACCAAAGAATGGAAGAATAAAAAAGTTTAAAATAAGGCATCAGAGAGCCTCCCCCCCCAAAAAAAAAACATAATACTAACCTAGTTTCTCTGAAACTTGATCAAAAGTGGTATGGTGCTTGTTAGCTCCTTGATGAAACAAAGAAGGCACCAATTGAGAATGATAACCGAATCGAGAGAGATCAAAACTGCTGCTATATATTTATCAACCAACGACGGGATCCAGATTAATTCCAGAAAGGAGAGGTGTAGTGGAGAGGGTGATGGAGAGAAGGAAAGATGCTGGCTGAATATTTGTTGTTGTTATTGGAGGAGGATCAGGGGGTGTATATATATATGTGTGTGTGTGTGCGTGAGTAAATATATTCAAAGGCAGGAACTTTAATAAACAGGGGCTATCAATTGCGCATGGGGATGGCAGATGGATCAAAGTTTTTTTTGGACGGCCTGAGACACCAAATTTTCACGCCACCTTTTCTTTTCCTTTCTCTCTTACCTTGTTGTCATAATTTTGTGTTACAAGTCTTTCCATACTAGAAATCTAGAACCTGATTTTCGCCCCTGAAGATGTGGGCTAACCCCCGCCCTATCACCATCTCTCTCACTCACCTGTCTCCATCAAAAATATTCTTAAAATCCAATACCAGCCAATCAGTTGCTCCATCCCACAATCCAGCTATTCTTTGTCCGGTTTGGTGCGCCGTCCTTTGCCTATGTGTCGTCCTCTAACACCCGCCACGTGTTAATAAACATCCCTTAAGTATGCCTCCGTCATCTAACTACTTATCATTGTCTCTCATCTCTTGTAGACATTACCTCATATGAGTCCAACGAAAGCCATTATGCATTTATTTGCGCGCACAACTGACCTCTCTCATCTCTTACTTTCGCTTGTCAGGGTTTGTCCTGTCTATGTTCGTGGCTTCCACATGCCCAGTCTCATCGATCATGGGAATAAGGATGCATGGTTAACTAAATAATTAAGTCATCGTATTTTGACCTTAATTACTTGCTTGTTATCGATGATCAATCACGGATTACCTCTCTTAATTAGTTAAGGTACAAGTTTCCTTTGTATGATTTTGGTGCCTTTGAAATATATGTGTATGCTTAAGTAGCCCTATCAATTGACATCTAACTCAGATTTAACATGCAACCAGTGAGTTCTAGGTATAAAAAACTCTAGATTCAAATATCTTCTCATACAATAGTTGTTCACCTTAATAATGATTGTTATTCCTCTACCGTAAATAGGAATGTCAATTTTTCCTTGTTGGTTTGGGGGATCTTTGTACAAATTTGGGTTGGAAATTTTTTTTAGAGGATTTTAGCACTAGAAAATTTCTTCTTAAAAGAGTAATTGTGAAAGCTAAAATATTAAAATGTAGGTCGGTACCGACACACTTAGTATAAATCCAGTGTCCTTTAACTTTCTTATGCTAAATGCTAAATCTAAACCATTTATCTACTTAATTTAAAATAACATTATGGAGAAAGAACTGGTATATTATATTACAACATTACCATTGTTTCGATATTATACAAAATAATTGGATGGAGTTAGAAACATAATGATATGGAAGTACAAGGGAGGAACTTAGTATCCAAAAAGATATTAAGATAAAAAAATGTCGGAGAAAATACCAGATTGTTCTAACTCTCAACTCCAACCCTAGAAGTCTCAAGCGGAAACCTCAAAATGTTCCCACAAGGTCATGCTTGCCTATTGAATAAATAAGTGATCATATATAAAACAAAACACATCTATATACTGATACTGAACAAACCATATACAATACTAAACATGAAAAGTCTAAATGGATAATATAGAAGGTAATTACAAGAGGGTCATGACAAAACGTACACCAAAAAATACATATGATAATCATACTATAATTCATACATCATAATATATTACATACTTTTATTATACTTAATCATAATACAAACAAAACATTAATTCATCAAGTAATAAGAGCACTCCATAAGGGTAGCCACCTAACATACTTAAGCCTTTTCCAATAAATCACCACAATATCACTCATAATTATAAAGGGTAGTGTACTAAGGAAACTACTAACTGTACATATCAAAGTTAATTCTTTTATTTACTCGAGGGGATACAATTATAACCTAGGGACACTCATGTGCCTCGATCGCATAGGCAAACGAGGCAACACAATATCTTTAACCTTTTGTAACTTAGAGATGTATAAAATACTCTGATCATACAGGCGTAATAAAGCAAAATAATACCCTCAAACCATATGTCATCTAATCATTAAGTATTAATACCTTTTAAGAAGTCTAAAGAACTAAATAGAATAAGGACTTAGTTGAAATGCCAAGGTATATGATGAAACCACCAAACAAAATCAAGGGATCTCACCTTACCTTAATAGTAGCTAACCCTAAAGAATATCCACCTTGAGATCTTTTACTTTAAATATTAATAGTTTATTGAAGTGATCACCACAAACACATAGAGCACATGAAAACAATTTCATATTTAACCTTTTGTCTTTAATTATAGTTATTCAAAGTCAACTATATGATCAACGGTCAAATGTAAACACAAAAGTCAACTAAAATCCAATAAACTTGTCTTATGTCCAATTAATCAAAACTTAGAAATATTAAGTTATAAATGGCCAAAATTTCCTTAAAGGTTATTTACTCCATCAATTCCCATTTGAATACCAAAAATTAATATAATTAAAAAAATCATTCCATAGGTAAATTGGATCAAAATAAATATTTTAAATTAAAATTATAATTTTTAAAAATTATAGGAGTGAAAAAATTACTATTTTTCCCATATTCCAAACTTAAGCCTATTTAGCACACAAAACCCTAAACATACATAAAAAATCATAAATCAAACATGACAGACATGCTAGAAAATTAGAGATTTACATATGAAATGAAAAAAAAAATCCCCCTAAGTTACATAAATATTTATTATATGTCTAAAAACTCTCAAATATAAACATATTCATACATTAAAATTTAAGTAAAATATGTGATGAACTAAATGGAAAGCTCAAAAATATAAGGGAAGGCTCCCTTGGTTGAGCTACCCACATAAGACATGCATATATGTTTATAGCATACAACTCTATTCTATTTTTATATCGCGTGCGTATACACACACACACACACACACACACATACATAAATTAGCATGCTCGTACATAACATTTTATGGTTTCATACTTAGAGAAAATTATGCCATAACATCATATGAACATATATCATACAATCACAAAGAAGCATAAAACATACTTTTACATAAAATAGTGACCCTATCATGATACTCTCATAAGCTTTCACATATAAAGTATAAATTTTTTTATCTCATTTCTAAGAAAAATGAACAAAAAAAAAAATCTCTAAAACCATAGATTCTAACGCAACCTTCTTTTTCTCCCTACCACCAAGGGTAGAACACAAGAGGTGGAAACGAAAAGGAAAATCTTCAACTCTTTCCTAATCTTAACACCCTTATACTTAAGAAAAATATAAAAGGGTTAGACAAAGGATTAAAGGAAGAGAATTAGGGAACAGAGAGGGAAGAGATTCATTTCTCGCACAAGAAGAACAAGGATACGTCTTCAACCACGTAGGGGAAATTGCAAAAAGGAGAAAGGAGGGAGCATATATGCAAGAGTATGAATAATTAAAGAAATCAAATGAAGCCTAAGAAGGGCAATAGGTTAAAAAATCTGTAAGAGACTATGGGAGAGATAGCTTACTTTAGGTTGCTTCATTCACACTTGAATAAAAGAGGTTAAATGATAGGATATGGAATATAAGAGAGTTGATGGGAGGTAAGATGAGATGATATACTACGTTAAGATCTTGGTTAAAGGGAAATCAACAAACTAATCAAGGTAAAGGTAACCATGGGTTAAACCCCTTTGGTTAAGTAATTGACCACAAAATACCAAAAGGTTAGACAATATAGGTGAAAATGCCATTGTTGAGGTATTAATTGGGATAAAATATCATATAAATCCCAAAATTTTGGGAAAGTTTGGAACAAATTTAGGAACTCAAATATGTAAAAATATTGTGCAAAAAAAAAAAATTGTAACACACAAAAAATACAAAATAAAATCTCTCATTGATGGTCGCTTAACCACCCCATCCCTTCAAATTGTCCATTATGAGCCACAAAGCCCAGTCATCTGACCGCCACCTCATGTTGACAACCAGTCACCAAAACCCTAAGTATATCATTTTAACCTAATTAATTTTATATACTTATTGCCCAATAATTAACATACATAAAATAACACATGAAGAACACCTTATATACCAATAATTTCTATGATACATAAAATGTCAAGTTACACTTAGGTTTCTCAATTAGTATTCCCAAGAAATGTGGTATTACATAGCGATAATGGAGATGGGGTCCTCACCACATAACCCATCATGATGTATACAGTTTTAAGTTCTAAGTAAATATATTTTCTAATATATTTTCTTTTAATACTTTTTAACATTATAATTTTTGAAAAAAAAGAATAAAAAGGAAATAAATCATGGCTTTTATTTTCATATTTTGGGGATATTTTTAAGTTTTAGAGTAGGATAGATTTTAAGGATGAAAAAAAATACGGAGATTTTGGTTAGGGATTGTTCATTAACAAAATATTTAGGATCAAGGTAGGTTTGGAATTTTAAACATGTTTTGGATTTAGGGGCGGGGATGGGTGTAACGCCCTAAAATTTTGTAACATATATTTTTAGGTGTTTAGCCTATTATTTAAAAATTAACCCTTAAATGTTGACTAAATTATTTTATTATTAATCTTTGACCTATAACCCAGATAAAATCATAAATAAAATTATGAAATATTTTTACCAATTTCTTATTATTAAACCTATTCTAAACAGTTTATTTTTTTGATTTATTTTCTTAATATGATGCCCTAACCTATCTAAAATAAACCTAAAATAAAAATAAAGTAATATTAATTATACCCCTACCCAACCCTTCCCTGCCATCTACCTCTCTCATAAAACTTCTTCTTCCTTGTCATGCCATCATTTCCTCGACCAAACATTCACCCTATCTCCTTCCTATTCTCACACTCATCCATCACCACCCTAAGTATACAACTTCACCACTCCAACACACTACATAAATCATCATCATCATCATCATCATCATCATCATCATCATCATCTTCTTCTTCTTCTTCTTCCTCCTCCTCCCCTCCTCTTCCTTCTCCTTTTCCATCACCTGAACCATCTCTCTTCCTCCTCCTTCCTCTTCCTCACAAATTGGTTTTGTTTATTTTTATGTCACACGACCGTGCACCAACGTACGCACAATTGTGCAAGCCTCGTATAGCATGTGCCCTTATCACACACCTCAAATGTGCCCCAATTTTTCCTTGCACAACCCACATGTCTGCCCCCTGTCCTTTGCATTATAACCTTGAAACCAACCATCTTTTTCTCCTCTACCTTCGTCTCCTTGCTTCCCCATCCTCCTTCGTTACCAAAAACCATTGCCACCACTAAAGGCCAACACCATCTCCTCCTAGCCACTATCCCCTCCATGCAGCATCAAAGCCTTACGTTTCCCTCCCCATGTAGCATGAGTTGCCCTCTCCAACAGCGTCCTCGAGTCATATCTCATACCACCAACACAAACACTAGCAACTAGTTCCACCACCCTCACCTTTCTAGCATTATCGAGCAAGCCCTTACCTTTGCCCTTGCTTTCTTCTCTTCTCATTTCTCTTTCTTCTTTACCCAGGCCTATTTGGTTTTACTAGCCACCACAACTAGTGTAATACCCCCAAATTGAGCAGAGTATCATAAGGATTGATCTAGATATTTATATCAACATGGTATGCCATATTTTTAGTAATTTTATCCTAAGAAATCCATAGTTAAGTGTGTAGGTTGTGGAGTAATTTTTAGGATGGTGACCCTCCTAGAAAGTTTTAATTTTTTTTTTGAAAATTTCTCATGAAGTGAGTGAGTAAGGACAAAGAGTGTTGAAAGGGATTGTGTTGATCTGTAAGACAAACCAATCAATTCAAAACCACTCCAATGTAGCCTCCGCATAGTCGTATCGACTCAGGGTATTATAAATGATAATAGAGCAAAACTATGAATATGATTTAAACTTGGATGAGCTAGTCAGTCACCTAGTGGGACAATAATTGAGATGAACTGTATTGAGATAGTTAGTGGTTCAGGTTCAACGAAGTTGTTGTGTTCTTTGAGTGGGTATGAATGTAATACCCCCAAATTGATGGGAGTATTATAATAATTGATATGCCTACTTATATAAACATAGTATACCATCCTTTGGGTGATTCCGTCATAAGAACTCCATAGTTAAGCATGTTGGCCATGGAGAAATTTTTTAAATACACAAATCTCCTAGGAAGTTTATGAAATTTTCTAAATTTTTCTTTATAAAGTGTGTGAGTGAGGACAAATTGCACTGAAAGGACTTGTGTTGATCTATGGGGCCTTCCAATCAATCCAAAAAGTGCTCTAGGGTAGTCCTCATATGGTTGTATCGACTCGAAGTGTTATAAATAATATTAGAGAGAAATTATGATCATGATTTGAACTTGAATGAGCTAATTAGTCACCTGGAGGGATGATTCTTGGGATAAACTATAATGAGATAGTTAGTGGTTGAGGCACAATGAGGAGGTTGCATTCTTTGAGTGGGGGTGAATATAATAATCCAACTTGTGTAGAGAATTATAAAGATTGATATGGCTACTTATATCAAAATGATATACCATCATTTTACTATTTCCATCCTAAGAACTCTATGTTTAAGTGTGTTGGCAGTGGAAAAATTATTTTCTAAAAATTTCTTGTGAAGTGTATGAGTGAGAAAAAATCATGCTAAAAGGATTTGTGCTGATATGTGGGGTCATCTGATCAATCCCAAAGTACTCTAAGGTAGTCTCTGCATAGTCATACTGATTCAAGGTGCTACAGTTACTCTAACATCAACCATCACCACTATATCCGTTAATCATCACCATTCTATCTACCATCATACACCTCCCCATCGAAGACTTTTGCAGCCCCCATCCCTTGTGTACAGACTCATGTTTCTCATGCACCATGAGTTTGAAAAAAATTATCCTCATTTCAACTTGATGGTATTTTGGTGATTTTTATTTACTAAGTATTTTAATATTAATTATTATTTTATTAATTAAATATTAAAAATTTTAATGTAGTATTAGGTACAAAAGGTTGATTTTTGGGGCCTAATAAGTTTATTAGATTACGTAAAATTTATTTTTTTTGCTAGAAATCATGTAACTCTTATACTCTAATAAAATGGTAGACATCGCATGGTAGTACATTCAGGTTTTGATGTATAATTCTTGTACAACATGTTAAAATGTTATTAAGGTATGGAGAAAGGTATGTATGATATGTACATGTAATATGATAGCTTGAGCATACTTAGGTGTATTTTGGTACAATTATTATTAATATCTATCGTAAGGGTAATTTAGTCTTTATAAGTATACCAGTTAATTTATTCAGGTTAGCATGCCTGATTTGTATTATTGGAGAGCATAAGAATAAGTGATTTTAGATGAGTTAAATACACATGTTAGGGATTTACTTGCTATATCATGTGCGAGGGTAAAATGATCATTAACATTTTTGGTAATTTAATTACATGATAAATAAGTTAATTATTATATTTTATCCTTTTTATGAAAAAATAATAAATAAATGGAAATCATTATTTGGAATGGATGATAATGTGATAATTATGGCCTTAGAGGTATTTTGGTCATGTTTGGCTTAATGCACCCAAACATGAATAATTGAACTTAGGATGACCTTATCAGATTCCTAATATTGACCTTGGTGTTGTATTTAATTATGATTGTTTGGGATATATGGAAAGTGAGTTGGGTTGAGAGTTAGGACTATCTGGTGTCATTTTTAGTATCTTTTATCCAGTTTCTCTTGGACTCTTATGTTCTCTTATATTTTATCTCCTTTGAGTTTTGCAATCACTAATTTTTTTTTATATTCAAAATCATAATAATATTTTTTTTCTCTCAACTCTAATTATTATAATTATTTTATTAATCTAAGCACAATAATGATTTTAGCTTTAGCATTTGATATGAGAATGGTATAGAAAACCGGACTTCTACCAAGTGTGGCAATAACATCCTATGTTTTTATTATTTTAGCTTCCACAATTAATTATGTAAATGAAACTTTTAATTCCCAAAAAATGGGGGTTTCACAATGGGAACCAAATGCTATCTAACCTTAGTTGTAGACTATATATGCCCTTCACCAACTTCATATAACAAAATTACCATATGCCTTGTAATTTGAGGAATTTTTAAATAGCAATAAGTAATATATCATTTATATAATTGCTATTATAAATTAAAAATTATCCTTTTATTTTTTGTAAAATAATATAAAATTATAAATGGAACTATATCCATTATTTTTATGAACTTTTGGATTAATATGTCGAGCGATATAATATCAAAGTAACTATAAATGACAAGGCTAGTGCAATATGTTGGGAAACACAAAGGTGATGTTTGGTTTATTAGTTAAGGTTACTTTTTGGATATTAGAGGTCTCATGTTTCACTATTTCTCCTTTCTCAATATTGTAGAATTTTTATAGTGATTGTGACCACCTAAATGATGCTTTATGCTCATTTTTCCATGTTACCATGAATAAAATAAAAAAATGTTGGGAAATGTATTGTATGAGGTGAGGTAACCATGACCCAACCTAAAAAAAAGTATTATTCACCCTTTGAGGCATATGAGATCAATGAAAAGAAGGTGTATGCCATTTCCCTTTCCCTTCTCACATCAAGATAAAATTAGTGGATTGATCATTTGCATTTGTTTATTGATATCACCTATGATAACCGCTAAAATTTTGAGATCATTAAAAAGACCTTTAAGAACTAACCATATCAAGTTTTTTAATTTTCTACATATTTTAATTTGCGTGAAATAATATTTACCACTAATAAATCAATTCAAGTAATTGGTCAAATCACTTCAAACCATTTGTCTAACCATGTCAAACCACTAGTTCGGCCAGTGATGTAATACTTTAAGTTATGTAGTAGATGGTGGAGGTTTAAAAGTATGATTATCTCTATCAACAAAGAGTACATTATTTTTGGAAAACTTATCATTAGGAAACTCAATTAAACGTGCTTGCCTTATAGTATCCCAAGGGTGATGTTTTGAGAAGTTTTTTAGGAAGCACATGAGTAAGGAAAAAACAGACTAAAAAAGAGTCATGTTGATCTGTAGGGTTAACCATCAATCCTATAATATCTCCAAAGTAGATACCAATGACTGGCAGAGGGTAAAAGTGTTACAAAGGGTGTCAAAGAAAAATCACAACCGTGAGCTAAAATTCAATGAGCTACTTAGCTGGTTAGTGGGTTAGAGTGTTACAAATGAAGTGTAGTGAGACAACTAATAGTTGAGGCACAATAAGATTGTTGTGTTCTTTGAGTGGTGATGTAAGTAATATCCCTAGTTTATGTAGTACATGATAGAGGCATAAAAGGATTGATATAACTATTTAATTCAACCTATGTATCTTTATTACGAATGTTTTGGTGTTTTATGCTCCTTTCTTTAGTTTTATATATGATTAGTGATTATACTCTATCCTTTCTATGAGATAGGTGAGGTATCATCACGTACTAGCTCTAAGGTGTGTTACTTTTGTTATTTTACCTGAATAAAAAAAATTTCCTTTTCAAAATAATAAATAAACACTAAATTAGACTAATTTTATTAACATATGTTCAAACAATGAAATCATTTAATGCTATCAACCATAGAGTTACTTCCATACATAGCACGCTAAGATTTGTTTTGAAAGCTAGAACATCCTACAGGATGTGGAAATATAATTACATATAATCATCAACAATTACAATACAAAGATCAGTAGGAAAGTTATTCATCTATAATAAAAAATTACTATGATAGGAGAATTTAACATTACCATGGGCTAGGTTATTCCTACTTCTTTTTGTTTGCTATCAATGCACATTCCTCAAATGCTTTAACTGGCTCTAAATATTCTCAATAACATAACACTAGTTTCATCTAATTCTTCTGGGTGATATTTGCTTCTCCATTAAATCAAATAGTTTGTCTGGCCATTTGTAACCCAAGCTCCATTGCCTTACATGTGGCTCATTCTGCTACCAAGCTCTTAGCCATTTCAAAATCTTAAGTACCTTGAAAGGTTTCTCTACATTCCCATTGCACTTACCTATTCGAATCATTGCACACCATTACTAAAGTTCATCCTCCCCCCATATCCTTGTTGGCATCCATGTTAATTTTTAGAACATCATCTATAGGTGCAACCCATCCCGCTTCTTGAGTCTCATCTCGCCCTAGGAAGGAATCTAGCTAGAAGGTGGTAAGAGTTGCTCCACATATTCTATGGTGTTTTTTTTGGCTTGGTTCATTTTACCCCCAAAAGCATATCATTTCTCCTCTAGCATATAGCCCACGTAAAGGTAAGAAACTATGCAACTTGTTGACCATTAATATCACACATTTTTTAAGCCATTATTTAAGTATTTGTCCTCTTGTATGCAAGTCCACCATCACCTGGCACCATTTCCACATAGCTCTTGCCACAGGACACTCAACAATGGCATGATTATCTATTTCACATTCCCCCAAGCTATACATGTGCATATGGGCAACCTTTACCATTAAAGACCAAGGTGAGTCAACAAGATGCATTTGCTATATCCCTAAGCAAAATAATTATTGTATGGTAGTGTACAAGCCATTTATGCCATTCCAAAGTGAAGAGGGGGTAAATGAGGATGCCCTGTGTGTTAATATTCGCAAGCTAATACAACATCATGTTGGTAGTCTTGACCAAATGGACATAATTCTTTGTACAATATCAAACTAAGCAATCTAGATGTTGCAACATAAGGAGAGGGATGCTTCTAACTCTATCAACATGCAAAGACACGAATAGAGTCATATATATATCACTATCCAAAAAGTCACAAACACTTAATTTTGTATGTTTGGTCCTTATAGGGGTAATGACTAAGAAAGAAAAAAGAGAGATAGGAACTCACATATCTCTCCACATATTAATGCTCTCCACACTGCTAACTTCTCAATGGAGGTTAGCCTTTACCGCCCAATTGACCACCCAAATATTATGTCAGGTGTAACTTGGTCCATGTTCGAGATGGGCATCCAGAATGCTACCTCTAGGGTAGTACCTGGTTTTCCACAACCGAGCAAGCAAAGAATTTTCGCTCGTAATTAATTGCCATAATTGCTTTCGAAGCATAACCAGGTTAAATCGATGCAAACTACAAAAACCCATACCTCTCATGTTTTTCGGCTCATTGAGTTTAGACTAGCTCAGCCAATGAATACCCTTTTGTTTGGTTTCTTACTCCACCGGAACTTAGCCATTGCGTATTGAATATCATTTCAATGAGTAATTGGGAGTTTGAAAATACTCACTACGTAGGTATTGCTTAAATGACCGCCACTAATCTTTTAATCGTTAGCATCTGCCTAAAATAAAATACAACTATAGTAGTAATTTAATTTGTTATGTACATCATGACCGTATATTTAGTCGCACGCCCACTTAACACTAGACCAACTTCTTGCCGCTTGAAACGTGACGTTCCTCGGTCAGAAATCAACGACGCCTTTGATGAGTTGAATATTAATAATGAACAATCAGACAAAATTTTTATCATTACCCAATTTACCAAATCCTGAAAATGACAGACTTCTCATGCTTCATTTTCCGTCTGGGCGGTGAGGTCACTGAGCCGCTATGTGGGTCGACCGATTTGCTCGCTTGATTCTGATGTTCTAATTGGTTAATCCACTTTGAAAGGGGAAAATTAGTCGGTTGAAAGATATAGTTCCAATACGAGACACATTATTGACTTCTATCTTGCGTCGAATTAATTACATTAGAAACGTTAGAAACGTTGGATCTCTCTTTCCGGTTTCTTATTGAAAGGTGAACGATGCTTTTTTTTTTCTTTTCCCTTTTTTTTTTCCCTTCTTTGCTTGACATTTTATTGGACCCTCATAATGATGTAAGGAGAAGAAAAAAAAAAGTCAAAAAATTGAAGACATCAACGGTTATAATAATTTTCTAGTTATCAATAATGTATCACTAATTTAATTAGTCCTAATAAGAGGGTATTTAGTATATTAATAGGACAATATGATTCTTTTAATACAATAAAATAAAAGCGTGTTTGATACGGTAGTAATGGGAGGAGAAACAAATTTCTTTACATTATTTATGTTATATATTATATTTGAAATATAGTAAAATATTATAAAAAATATTTATTTCATATTTTTATGTAGAATATATTAAGTATTCTCACAAAACAATATTTATTCTAACTCAAATATACCATATAAATTTTATATGATAATACTTTTGGAACCCCATTATTGGTAAACAAAATATCTTTCCAAAGACATTTATCAAAAAAATAAAAATAAATAAATAATGAAATCATCGAAAGAGATAATATAAACACTAACCGAGGAATTGGCTATTGTCATTTCCCTGCATCACATGTGAGGCTAATATAAATCACAATGCCCATGTTTTTGAAGCCGCTGCTTCTATGTTTCAAAACCATAGCAGGTTCGTGATTAGCATTTAGAAGGACAATAGATACATACATACGTATAAACAAGAAAAGAGAACATGGGTCCTATGTATGATGAATCAAATTTCCGGAAATCAACTTCATTAATCATGATGATCTAATGTAATCTACCGACATTTCTTTTAGGCTTAAATTAATTACTTGTATATAATATCATATTAGTCATAATTAAGCCTACTTTGTACATAGTGATCAATCGTCACATCCTTTACCACTTGGTGTGCCGAAAAGGTGCACCGATAGAGTACATTAATATCGATATAATCCTTAAATGCTATATATAAATAGATGGACACACACACACACACAAAGCTTATTTAGATTTGCACACATATTAGAATATTTTATTGTATGTATTTTTCTACATATTCATCTTTTTTTTTCAATAAGTAGATAATTTCAACACTGTCAAAAACAGTTATTACAACCCAACACATAAGGATGGCAATGGGTCCGAGACCCAACCTATACCTGACAGACTCGACCCGTTACTATAGGATTTGGGTCCATAATTTTTGGACCCGATCGGTTTGGGCCGGGTCGGGACTTGGGTAAACGGGTCTGGATCTAGATCCCATTATTTTAAACCCTGACTAGACCCAAGCCCTTTTAAAATATATATATATATATATATTTCTAAACCCTAATATCCTAATTCCTATGGGGCTACCAATTTACCAGTACTGCCGATGCATTAATCCACCCCACCCTAGTCCCCCCACCCAGGTACCCAATGCTCTACTCACAGCCTCACATAGTCGGGTCTCGACTCTCGACACTCTAGTCTCTAGCAAGACCAGCACCATCGCACAGACTCTGGACCGTCTTTTGTCTCACATTTGGCTATCCTACTCCCTCGGTCCCTCCCAATTGGCCAACTCCCAATAACTCCTCTCTTGCTAGCCTCTCTAACCACCATCCCATGATTAGAACTTTGAATATTTGAACAATCAAACTTTGAATGACTCCCTCGGTCCCTCCCTCCCAAATCTCACCCCTACTCAATCACAAACTCGCAACATCTTGCACAGCTCAACTCCGATCATTGCTCTTGCAGTTGTAGTAGCAACCTGACAACCTCTACTCTCCCTCATACACCACCAATCTAGTCGCAGCTCTCCCTCGCCTCTACTCTCCTCCTTGATAGGCGACGATGGTGACATGTGCACACACATAGTCTTGTAGGTTGCAACAACAACATACTTGATTCCAGCATCAACCTCAATGGCTCAACCAGATCCAATTGACTCAAATAGATCCATCCATTGTGTATGTACTACACCAATTAGCCAATCCCTCCCCCATGTGTGTCAATGATATTATATACTGATTTTTATTTGAAGGAATAATGTGTGTGACCTCTGACGTGTGTCTCTGTCTATGCTGATTGCTACAAGCCTACAACTCTGGTCTCTGCATGAACAATTGAGCATGAGTGCATGAGCAGCATAACTACTTCATTTGGTCGTGTCCCGTGTGTGTGTGTGTGTGTTGTGTGTTTGGCTAAATATTATGAATATTTGAATTTGGCTTATATGTTATGACTTAACTTGCAACCGCTGAATATTATGAATATTGTTACGATCCTCATTGTTGTCAATCTTAATTACAATCTCTTTTACAATGTTACTATTACCTGTACTAGTAGTATTCATAGGCTAAATATTATGAATCCCCGACTTATAAGTTATAAGTTATCCTAATTCTTTATCACTATCTGGCAGTAGTAGTGCCAAGTGCAGATTGAAAAACATAGCTACATAAGGCAAGCTAAGCAGAATGCGAATTATGTTTGATTAAGCAAATAGTGGATTAGATAAAAACTAAGCAAAGTAGCATTTATGGTCAATAAACAGAGATAATAAAGGGTATAGGGTGGGGCTAAACTAAAGGGTAAAAATAAATTGATAGAGGATGTTTAGAGAAAGGAAAGCTAAGAGGAGAGAAAGGAGGGGATCCACTTGAACAAGTATAGTTAGATTGGGTTATGTATCTCTTTCATAGCTAACCTAGGAAATATAGAGAATAAAATGGGATATAATGGTTGCAACCCTAAATAATTAATAGTAGTAGAAAGAAATTGTGAGGAAGAAGATAATGCAATGTACAAATGTCTCATTATGATTCATATTATGTTGCACCAGTATTTTACGCCAACTTAATTTGATAACCAAGAGAATGAAATCTTAGGGGAGGAATTAGCTAAGGGAGACTGCACCTTTTAAGAGTGGAAAATATTAAAAAACAAGACTTAAATCTTAACTCTAAAATGCACAACTTAATTAAGTAGCTATAATTGGATTAAAGGGAGTTAGGCATTAAAAGTTAAAATGTAGGTCGAGCTCTATTTGCATATTCAATTAGAATAGGTTGTATCAACACTCCTCCTTTTAGCCGACCCTTGTCCACAAAGGCATTAAAAAGAATTTAGATTTTAGTATACTCTTATTTTCAATTTTAGGTAGGTTAACATTACTAGTTATTGCATGGGTTAAATTTTATAATATTTTATTCTTGAGGTTGCTTCAAATTGTATTTTTTTAATTCTAGTAGGTCGCAGGATATGAATAAGAATCTAACTATGCTTCTTCAAAGTTTCATGGTCTAAGGGCACTTGTGTTGGTTCATTTTAGCCCGTTACTTTATGTATGGATGATTTGGATGTAAACATGGAAGATGTTCAAAATCAGAACAATGAGAGGCACTTAAGTGATAAAGAAGTAGATCAAGAACTTGGTTATGCTATTTGTACGTAAAAAAACTAGGAAGTACACTTCAGTGGCATAAGATTTCTTTGATAGAATTGAAGTTAAGGCTGTGGCCAAGACAAAATGTAGTTATTGTAAGGCTATTTTAAGTTATACAACTAGTGAGGGAACCTCACATCTTAAAAATCATGTAGAGAATACTTGCTCTAGAAGACATTTGAGGCTTAGGTCAATAGGGGTCAGGCAACAAAAATGGAGTATAAAGACTCAATCTGACAACTCAACAAGTTTGGATATAAAGTAGAATAATGATAGTTTATTTTATCAATAAATTTCATGGAGGGAGTTAGTGAACATGGTGGTGATGCATGAGTATATATTGTGAATTGTTGACCATATTGGATTTAGGATATTTGTACAAAGCCTCAATTTTTCCTTCAAGATGATTTCAAGGAATACTTTGAAGAATGATGTGATGAAGTTGTTTCAAAGTGAGAGACACAATCTAAAGAATTTATTGGATCGTAATTAGAGTCAATTTGCAATCACCAATGACATGTGGACTGCATCCAACCAAAAAAAGGGATATATGGTTGTGACATCACACTTTATTGATGAAGATTGGAATTTGCAAAGTAGAACTTTGAGGTAACTAGTTAATTATTATGATTATATTTTATTATATTTTTATCTTGATTAAGTGTACTTTTGTGATGATTATTTCATGATTATTTTAAAGGTTTTCATATGTCCCATGTCCATATACAACAGGCATTATCTCCAAGGTTTTATTAGATTGAGTATCCCAATTTGGCCATAAAAGCAAAATCTCTTTTGTGGTGGTTGATAATTATAGTACTAATAATGCAATGATGGGAATATTGTTAAGAAAATTTGAGAAAAAGTCTCTTATACTTATGGAGAAAGATTATATATAAGGTGTAGTGCTCACATTCTTAACTTGATAGTTAATGATGGATTAAATGTGATCAAGACAGGGATTGAAAATATTCGAAATTGTGTCTCATTTTGGACTTTAAATCCTAAAAGGATTGAAATGTTTGAGGATTAATGTCGATTTTTGGAGGTCAATACTTCTAAAATGTTAGTTTTTAATTGTAAAACTAGATGGGATTCTACTTACTTGATGCTCTAGAGTGCTTTTCCCTATAAAGATGTCTTTAAAAGGTTGAAACATCTTTATGGTAGACTTAAGTTTGTAGTTCATAGTGATGATGATTGGTAGTTGGCTCATGTTGTATACAAGAAGTTGGAACTTTTTTAAAAGACTACCTTAGTTTTCTTTATAAGAAATTACCCTACTGCAAATTTATTTTTTTCAAAAGTATGGATGATCAGAATTGCTTTGAGAAGTTGTTTAGAAAGTGATTTTGAGGTCATTAGTTTTATGGAATCAAAGATGATTGAAAAGTTTGACAAATATTGGCATGAAATTGATGGGATTTTGGTTATTACTAGTATCTTAGATCCTAGAAACAAAATGGATTGTGCTGAATACTATTTTAGGAGATTATATGATGATGAGGCTCATAATGAATTAGATAGGGTTAGAAACATGTTTGATGCTCTTTTGGTTGAATATCATAAGAAATTTATTGATTATTCTAGTGAGCTTGGTGGTTCTTCTAAAGCTCAATTAAGGAATTCTCTAAACTGAGCATTACCTCCAACTTCTATTAATGATGAGGAGGATGAATTTACTTTAGTTAAGAAAAATAAAGTAATAAAAGTAAGTGTGAGGTATGAATTAGATCATTACTTGGAAAGTGATACATTTTCCTGAAAGTGATTGCTTTGATATCCTTAATTTTTGCAATAACGACCTCAAGTATCCAACTCTATAGAAGATTGCTAGGGATATTCTTACTATTCTCATTTCCACTGTTGCTTCAGAAAGTGCTTTTACCATGGGAGGATGGGTTGTAAATTGCCATTATTCAAGACTTCATGCAAAAACTGTAGAGGCATTGATGTGTTTATAAAGTTGGATGGCTGAAGATATTAAAGGTAATTTTAATGTCTCTTCAGTCATAACTTATTACATATTTTATTTTATATGAGATAATTTATTATTTATTTATTTAATATTGTCTAAAGGTACATTGGAGAGTTCATATGCATGTGCTATAATGATAGAAGATTCAGACACTGAGGATGGAGTAGAAGTAATTGACGTTTGTGATGCGGTAAATAATTATTTAATTTAATTTTAATATTATTATTGTATAAAATTTCACTGAGTAAAATTAATATCTATAATCTTATAAACTTTTAGGATATTGAAAATGATGAAGAGGATGATTGATGTCAAATTGCTAATGAATCAATGGCCAAGGATATGCCTTGCAGGCTGCAACCTTGCTATTGTGTTGATTGAAGAACTAATTTTTACTTGATTTTCATTTTATTATCATTTGCATAATTGCATTATGTCGTCACACTGTTTGCATTTGTAAGTAATGAATTACTATTTACTATCATTCTATCATTGACTTGTTGATTTTTGTTTATATTAGCTGAAAATAAATTTACGTGGATGTTGTAGCATAAGTGCATAACAAGTGGTTATGTTTAATTTTAGCTTTTAATTTTATGGGTTTAGCATATTATTATGTTTAATTATTTTTTATATTTAAATATGATATTTTTGTGGGTGGCAATAGAATTACTATTTACAACATGAATTAATAGGTTTTTTAGACATAAAATGACTGGACCCATTAAGGACCAGATTATCCGACAGACCTGATAGGTCTGGGTTGGGTCTGAAATTTTAAGACCTGCTGGGTTTGAATCGGGTCTAGATCTCATAAAATAAATGGGTCTAGGTTTGGGTCTTGTTGGATATGACTTAGACCCGGGCCATTGCCATCTCTACCAACACATGATTATCATACACCTTTAAGAACTCCTAGCTATCACTTATATTTTGCATTAAAATGGGGGTGGGAGATGCGACGAGCAACTATAGTAGAATACAAAATACTTTCTCTCTTCCCTTTGGGATCCTTGAAAAAATATAAAATTTTTCTCATGCTATATAGTGGCAAAAAAAAGTAGCAAAAACCGCACACAAAACCTACTTCTTTAGCTTTGCTTGCCTAGATCTCACCATAAGCACCCTAGCCTTAGGAAACCATGACAACTGGATCTCATCACCCTCTAACTTCCCGGATACACTTCTAGATTCCAAGAGAAATGGGGCAACACATACGCAAGTGCTCCACAGATTTAGGTGCAAAGATGAAAAAAACATAAACTATATCCACACTCACACCTTGTGCCACCAACTTATCTCTCATGGGAAATTTATTCTGCAGGGCTAGCCATAAAGGGATGTTGTGCCTGTGAAGAGTCAAAGGTTGACATACCAAACATGACCACCTTTTCTTTATCTGCCTTGGTCTATAGGCCTCATAAGTGGCACCAATGGTATATAAAGAGTGATTATCATTCAACCAATTATGTATAAGTGCACAACTTATCCCAAAAAGATAACACCTAATGCATAACTCATGAAGTGTACGTATTGGGAGTGTAGGTCCATATATCCTCTCATCACAGGTAAATAGCATGGATCCACTTCACTCAAAGAGATCCCTTCTTAATATAAATGTTCCACAAAATCTTACCAAGTATGCAACGGTTCCATACATCCAGGTGGTAAAAACCCACCCACCTTCTTCTTTAGGTGAACATAATTTTTTCTACCAAAATTAGAGCTCTATGTCTATGGATTTACTTCCCACACCATAAGATACATGAAAAAAGCTAATAAATATATTTAAAATGTTCTTTACTAATATAATTACTCAACTAAAATAGAATTGAATACTAAACATGACATATTTCATTAGTTGAATCATATAAGCATATGAAAGGTAAACGATACTCCAATTCTAAATTCAGATAGTAGCCTTCTCCAAAATTAGCTATAAATAAGCAGAGGAGATCTTGGTTGAAGATAATGTCATGCTAAGGTAGGTAATAGGGAAGGATCTCTCTTGGAATCCTAAGAACTCCACAATAGAAGCATTGACTCTGTCTTCTACACCACCAAAATACACTGTACATTTTTCTGGGTTGATAGATAACCTAGAGATGGACAAAAGAAATTCAAATGCACCTATTAACCTCCTAAAAAAATTTATATGACCATGTAAGAATAGGAGTATGTCATCTATAAAATTAAAACTAATAATCTTTAGCTGCTTAAACCTAAGATTTCCCTTAAACTCCAAATTATTCCACAAAAGCTTTAGATATCTACTCAGATAACTCATAACCAATATAAACAAATACAGAGACCAATCTTTGCTCTAGCTAATTCCTATTTATCCCTTGAAGGGTGATGTTAGCATCTTATTACAGGCAAGAAAGTAGAAAACTAGTGTAACACAAGCCATAATTAGGTTCATGAACTACAATGGGAACCCATAACTCACCATTATGTCATGAAGAAAATACCAACTCACCTTGTCATATGCTCTCTTTAGTTCTAGCTTAATCATACATTTTGGAGAGACACACTTGGGTTTATAATTCCTTGATAATTCATGCACTAATAAACTATTATCCTTGATGCTTCTACCCTTAGGTTGTGATATATCCACAACGGAGTGCATCTTATTATGTAATCTTTAAGTTAGGAGTTTATAAATGACTTTGTATAGAAGATTGAAGATACAATTGAACATCCTATTACTCTTGAGAACTACATTAAAATCCCCAAGCAAGATACATGGTCCCCTACACAACTATTTAACCTCAACCAATCCCAAATACGCTTCTATTCATTACCTTAATTCATAGCATACGCAAAATTTGCCTTGAATTCAATGTCAAGCTTCAAGTGATGAGCTAAACATATAATAGGTAAGTTACACGAAGCAAAAAGAAAGATGAAATAGACACTCAAGTCCTAAGCCACTTATACATGGCAATTATGGTGATGATTATAGTTCATAATAGAATGCCAATCTCTAATTTTTTTATTTATTAAAAACATGTTGATGATTATGTTGTTTAACTCTAGTATCAAACTAACCAAGTAAATATAAACTATTATGCCAAAAAAATTTCATGATATCTCTATACTTTGAGGTCTTATTCAAGCCCTACACATTCCAATCACTAAGCAACTCTAGTTAGATATGTGGCAAGGCTAACACATCTATCCCTTGCAATCACCAAGCTTCTATGAGAGTGAAATGGAACTTGCACATCATGAGTATTGTTTTAACTCTTAGTTAATATTTTCCCCTCACCTCTAGCCCACAGTGTTAAATGCCCCATTTCTTCTAAGTTTGTCATCAATGAAGGTTGAGTGGTTACCGATGTACTGGCCTCATTTATAGGCTTGTGTTGCATTATGTCTAATAGAGGCATCATTTATTCTATCAAATCAGCCAATCTATTAAACTACATTACTAAATCCTTCTCTCCACTTGTTAACCAACCCTATGTAGGAACTTCCTTTTAGAGAAGATTATGATGCTAGTGTAAATTAATTAAGGATATTATAGGAAATAAAAAAGATAAACAAAAAAAATTTCATAAATATATTTTGGAACAAACTATAATAGATACCTAATTTATAATATGGGAGGAAGGGAGCTCTATCACAAATACTAATACGATATTTAAATTAATATAAAGTATTAACTCTATTGTCACATTATTAATTATATGATTGTATTAATATAATTTATTCTCTTTTGAAAATTATTATTATATACATCAACATCATACCAAAACAAACTCCTAGTGCTTGGAGAACAGCTACACACACTTTTTATTTTCCCTTGATAGTCTTTTTTTTTTTCAACTAAAATGAGAAATAATATGAGACTATAATTTAGTGTTAAACTAAATCTTACCTTAACAAGGAAAGTTCATGGCTCAATAATAGGGATAAAAAAAAAATTATCTAAGAAAATCAAATTCAAAGAACTCATCAATCGAATTCCTAAATGTAAGTGGGGATAGTATATATGCTAGTAATGCACAATTATTTTTTATTTAAGAAATTTAGACAAGGAAAAAAAGGGAGGGCTTGTAGAGAGAAAAAGCGGAGAGATATGATAACAAATTGATTATAGATAAAATGATACTTATCCCCTTTTTAGGGGGCATAGTCCTCTTACTTATATTTTTTTATATAGAGAGTAAAGAGATGAGAGCAAGATGCATGATGCATTATTGGGATTTTTAGTATCATAGACTGAATAATATTGAATCACTTACACAAGACATGTAATATCAATCTCCCTTTTTCACATCACATGATACTCTACCCATTTTTCATACCTTTCCTTGGTAGAATACCCAAGGGTCCCTTATCATTAGGCCCAAATTGTCTCTTCCTCTTTTTTTTTACATTAAAGAATCTTATCCTTATTAGACATATATATTGGGTATGGTGGTGCTTAAACACCCATCATGCCAGTCGTAGTTTCTTCTTTACTTGCATCAAATAAATTTCTTTAATTTTACTAGAAATGTTATTGGATGTCTTAGCTTTTTTATTGGTTACTTGGTTCTTTGGTTCATTTTTACTCAGCTATGTTCATCAAGTGGCTCAACTATATTCATTAGATATATTCACTTGGTTTTCTCAAACAATGATGGCTTAAAGAATCTTTGATAAGAAGTTAAAATGATGTTGTGTATGGGAAATATAAAAAGCAAAAAATCTTTTGATCCTTAGTTTTTCTCAATTGATATGTTTCAAGGAAACTATGAGGGGTAACAATGTGTTTTGTCTAACTTTATCACTAATCATCATCATCATCATTTTTTTGTTTGGGCTTCCCCAATATAAACTTGATAAAAAAAACATAACTGTTCCAAAATTAAATTTTTAGTGCTTCTTTTTCTTCCCTTTTTAGGTGTGAGGTTGTGTGTGTGTGTGTGTATGTATGTGTTATATTCATCTATTTCCCTATTTCTCATTGAAATCTTTTCCATCACCCCAAATTCCCTAAACACTTATGTTTTCCTTCTTGGTTTCATCAAATCATCTATTGTGAATATCTATTTTTTGTTTGGCACCAAACCACCACCATCATTTTTTTGTTGCATTCATCTCCTCCATCGTTCCCCTCATCTTCATCTTCTTCATCTAGTTTTTTCCTATTCTTCTTTAAACACTTCTCCAACAAATTCTTACAAAGCATAGATGATGGTTAGAATCCAACAAAACCTACGAGAGACCTTGCCAAAGATCAAAGATTAGGGAATTCACCATTATTGTTACCACTAAATCCAATTGACATAAAGGATAAGTACCTAAGAATTTGGTTAATTCACTTGATTTAGTTGATATGCCTGTATCAAATTCTCAAGATAAAACAAGTGATTTTGTAAGAATAACTCTTGATACTCCTATTACCAAAAAGGATTTAACCTCCATATGACACTAAGGGGCCTTTGAATTTAGAGTAGGATCAAAAAGAGAATCAAGTAAGTAATTGGGATGTTATTAACGTTAGAAAGGATGTCATCAACCTAACAAAAATTATAAGCACCCTAACCCTTTTCCAAGTGGCTAACTTGAGGAGATGATATCTTATTTCCAACATATATAAGCTAATAATCCTTGGTATGAAGGATAGATTTATTAAGAGCCCTAAACAATCTATCACTATATATGTGATCTATTTTGAGGGAGGATTGGATTACCTATTCATTCCTTTATCTAGAGGTTTCTTGGCTATTCTCAACAAGTTGTGGTGTAGTATTCTCCAAACACTAAGAGGATTTTATCTTATTTTTAATACATTTGCTTTTATCTAAAGGTGACACCAACATTAAATTTATTCTGTCATCTATTTAAGTATGCTCTAAATTCTTAAAAGAAATAACTATGCTAGATATAACCTAAAAAAGTTTTAAGACTCATTAAGAAACTTTGAACCTTTGTGCACACATGGAAGTAGAATTTTTTCTTTGTGAGGTATAATTAGTGATAAAATAATTAGGTATGGACCCAAAAGTTTATTAACATACTTCTCAACCTAATAGAGGATTAGCAGATTGCTATAGAAAGGTTTATAACAAGAGTCAAAGATGTTACTCATGGCTTTGCCCATTCATACTAGAATGACAAGATTATAGGAGGTAGGACCATAATATGTTTGCATGAAGCCATCCTTATCTCAAACTAGGTTAACCAATTTTTTATTGTATTTTTTCCTTTTCTTATTATATAACTCCATCTACTCATAAGATTATGACTATCTACCTATAGTACTAGGCTTGGAAGGATGACACTCCTATCAACATAATTTTTTGATTATTAGAAAGACTGAGTAAAAAAAAAAGGTAGTAAGATACTAGGAGCATGATAATAACGAGGAAATCTATTTTTCCAAGGAAATGTCTTACAATTTCACATGTCTTGGTGTAAGGATTTTCAAGGCCACTTATGCCTCAAGCAGCACTGAATTATGCAGTTCCTCTAAGGTAGTTAGAGATAATCACTCTTATGGTCATGAACCTTGTCATTTTAATTGCTGAGGTTACCAAAGCTTATGATTGAACCAAGGTAAACAATAATGATGCTACTTTTGTTGGGATAATTAGATATATTTCAATATCTAAAAGGGCTGTTGTGGTGATTAGGCTACTTAAAAGAGAAAAATTCATTCCTATGTAGAGGGATATGTCCTTATAAAGAACGCTATCATTTACCTCTTAACATCCTCGAAGTTAGAAGGGATAATTGAATATGATCAAGTAATTGATTTTTGTTTAACTAAATAATTAACCATTGCCTTCCTTTACTACCTCCTTGCATTTCATAATAATTCATTCTCTTCTGCAACCTCTTGAACTAAACCTTTCCTACCTCCTATCTCTCTCCACTTTGGCACTGCTATTTCTTTATCCTTAATACACATCCAATGCATTTGGGAACTTCTGGTCAAGAGGTACCAATGCTACAAATCCTCTACCATTGTTACTTCCTACCCTACCTCACATATGTCTATAGTAAACTTCCCTCGTAAGATATTTATATCAGCCCAATTTCTACTATCATGCCTTTAATCTTTCATACTACATCATTAGTTGAGCATGGTTGGGATTCTCAAATGACCCAGTGCCTTAGGATGCCTTACTATAGATCCTTGATTTTTAATGATCTAAAGGACTAGATTGGTCTAAATATTATTTGCAAAATTACCCTTCCTAATAATATAGATATTATTTCCAACATGAGGTTGAACATCCTAGTGATTGATTTGGAGGACCATATAATCAAATTATACATTCTACACTTGCCACAATTTGATCACTTGCTTCTATATTACTCTTCTTACAAACTATCCTTCTTTGCTTAAGATAGGGATCTCTTCTCCATGCTTAGTCTTTTTATCTACTTGGTTATCAAAGAAGAAGAAATTCCAAAATAAAGCCTTAAGCTAAGGGATATTTTGTAGAAGATAAAGTATCTACTAGTTGAGGAAACTAAGGAATTTCATAGGTGCCATAACTTGTTGTTAAAAGGTTATGAGGATTTTATTCATTAAGTTAAGCTTTTACTATTAAAAATTTTGTGATGAAGCATTATCTATAAGAGGAAAATAATGATTTGAATGTGAAAGAGAAAGACTTATCTCTAGGGTAGAATGAAATTGTTGAGATTCATAAATATTTAACAAAGACTCAAAAATAATAATAAAAGATGATGAAGATGAGAGTTAATATAGAATCAATATTCATGGAAGCTTCTAATAAGAATTTTCAACTAGATATTAGTTTGAGGGAATCTCTTAAGGAATCAAAGAAACTCACACCATAGCTATAACACAAGTCAGAGGTATAGTAGAATAGGTATCAACTTTAAAGAGTTTAATGTGTTGCCTTTTAGGATAACTTAGCAGTCAAGTAGAAAGATCCATTTAGATATAACTATATTGTGACTCTTAAGAAGTTATCAATCTTGATGGACCAATAATAATTGTCTCTTATCACTCATGACCTAAATCACATGGAATTTTCCATTTCACATTGTCACTCTATTGCTCAAGATCATGACTAGGCCATTGAGATTCTTGATGATGAAGAAGATAAGAGTAATTTCAATCATAACTAGCTAATGATGATAATAATTTTGTAGATGTCAAAAGTCAATCTCATTTTTTCTTCTATTTTTTTTTGAATATTGCTCAATTCAATTTGCTTAGTTGGGTTTTAATATCTAAGCTTACCTTTGTATTTGTTATTTTGCCTTCATAGTAACTTTCCAATTTCTATGGAACTTTCTACTTCTGAGTCATTTGTAATGATGAAAACGAAGCATGTTATCCTCATAATTTCTTTGTTTCAACCATATCCCTTAGTATTGTCATAATCAAAGACAACGATGTCATGAGTATAAAGTATTAGAATATGAGATCCATTGTAAGATGATTATTTTCATGCATGAACATATTTTAACACATGTATCATCATGAAATATCAAATTTCACTTATCATTCATGTATCACATATATCAATACATGTATCACGTAGTTCACCATTTAAACTAGCATCTCATCAATTATGTGCACATTTTAATATGTCATCTACATTATCATTGGTGTTTTTCATTTCCATTCCTTGAAGCCAATTCATGACCCATAAATTAGAGGGGTTGTTTCACTAGTGTTATTCATTCTATTCTTTTTTACTATCCTATAACCTGGCATAATCAGAGAGGACTATCACATTGGTTTTATATTTCTATTCTTTCTAACTCACCTCATTGATGTTACTCTTTCCAACTCTTCCATGGATCAACATAGTCACATGGGATTACATCTTTAATGTTATTCTTTCCACTCTTTTTAGCTTTCACATGAATCTAGACATTTATAGGGGATTGTCTCATTAATATTATCCTTTGGCCTTCTATTCCTCAACTTTAATCTTTTTATTTTGCCTTATATCATTGGTTTTATTCCCTAACATTCTAATTTAATTTTTTTCCTTCCTTTCAACCCTCATCACATGACTTTGACTAATTACTAATCAATCAATGAAAGTTTGATATTGAGTTTAAGTAACAAATTTATATAATAGTTTGATTAATGTGTATGACCTTTTTTATATATTGCAATATAATTGGTGTACATTAATGGTCTCAATCACGATATTATAATGGGATGTACTATCAATAAAAGAATCTAAGGTTTTTAACATTTCATGAATTATGGGTTTTGTTTCCATTCATTTTAGTTAGTTTGTAAGTTGTTGGGCTAACTTTGACTAACACTTTGTACGCCCCTTATATGGGTGCTACTTTTCCCTCAACTACTTGGGTCCTCAATCTGGATTTTTTAAGCACTAAGTTTGATTCATGGCGTATTTAGCTCTAAATTTAGTGATTATAGTAGCTCATCATTTTTTTTATTGATATGAGGTTAACCTTACTTGGACTCTATATCTCCTTTCTTCTAAAAGGTCCATATCAATTACTATAACTTCTTAGTCAACCTTTACCTTATAAAGTATTATTATATATAAGGATGCTATGATCTGGAATTATTACGTCAACTCCAAAAGTAAGGCTATCAAGAGTTACTCATGTAAACCCTTTCATTGTAGTTTGGCTAGCCTAGCTAGACTCTATAATAATAACCTACGGAACTCCATATCTATATTAAACTTTATTAATATTATTTATATATAACTTTGTATATATGTTGTTAGATATATTCATGTTTCTAACTTTCCTAATTCAAAAATACATGCACAAGTACTGGTCAACCATAGGTTCTCTAACCATGTAAACTTCATTATATTGTTCAAGAACAAATATCGAGTCACTATGTAATTTTTAATTGGTCCCTTTAAACTTCTTTCCTATTCTAAACTATACCAATACTACTTCATATTCTACTTTGTTGTTGGTGGCTGAGAAATTAAATATGATGACATACTCCAAAGTTATTTCCTCTAGATCTACTTAAATTATTCTAGGTGCACTATCTTGTAGTCTTAATGACTTGTCTACATAAATGAACTATTTTTCAATTACAAATGCCATCAAGGTACTCTCTATCAACAAAGGAATCAAAGTTTTCTTGCCTGAGTTGTTAGAATTTTGGTCTTCCATATCTCTAAAAGAATACTCCACTAAGCCAACCAATGCCTATTCTTTTATGGTCAAACTAGACCAATAATGGGTGTCAAATAAACTTGACTACCTATCTAATAATTTAAATTAAATTATTTAGTATGCCTAACATGACTTTGAATGGAAAGATTTCCAAGGAAAATGAATTGGGAATTAAATTATGGCTTCATCTTTCATGATGCAATAATAGGACCGTATGCAAAATTCTCCATATCTACATATCATTCATCTAACCTCGATAGTATTTTGATTGAATAACAAATTGGTTATCGGTTTACTAATGTCTAAATTCCTAAGATGTCAACTTCTAGTATCACGATAGCCAACACTACAATAGTTTTTGTAGCTAAGTAAAAGTGGTTCTTCTAGTGGTGGATCCACTAAGATAGATATTTGAGGTAAGTAGGCTTTCAGATTTTCAAAGCCTTATTAGCATTGAGTTGTCTAATAGAAATCCTCCTTTTACTTAAGTGTCTTGAAAAATGGAAGGCTTTTATCAACTCCCTAAGATAGATATCTATGTAAAGTAACCCATTTTCTAGTAAGCTTTTATAGGTATGCCTTTTTGGTCAGAGGTTACATGATTTTTGTGATAGAAACTTTATTAGGGTTCACATAGATATCTCAGTTAGATATCATGAAATTGAAAAATTAACTTTCGTTTTCTTCAAAGAAAAAATTAGTCAGATCAAGAGACATCTTGTGTTATTAGATGGTTTGAAATACTTTTCTAAGGTCAGCTACATGACTTTTTTTTTGTTGCTTTACTCTTTACAATCACATCGTCCTTATATGCTTCAACCTTTTGATCTATCTTATCCTTGAAGACTTTATCTATTAGCTTCTTATATATGGATTTTGCATTATTCAAGAAAAACGGCATAACATTATAGTAATGTAGACTTTCATATATCATAAATATAGTATCTAGAAAATCTTCCTCAAATACTGGAACATGATAGCATCACAAAAAATATATCTATAAAGCTCAACCATTCATAACTTATCGTTGCATCGATTAGCTAAGAGATTCTCAACATGGGATATTCATCTCTAGGGCAAGCTTATTTATTCTAAAATTTGAAATCAATACACATACTCCACTTGCTATTTGGTATCTTAACTAATAATGGGTTAATGATCTATTCTACATACTTAATCTCCTTGATGAACCTTGAGTCAAATAGTTTTTTTTTTACCTCATTCTTGTTAGGCCCTATTCTTCAAGTTTAAAATTTGGATACCCTCATAATATATCTAGCTAATGCTCCATGATTTCCATTAATATTCCTTCTATGTTAGCAGTTTACTAAGCATACACATCAACTTCATTTTTGAAGAACTATACTTGATCTATTCTTTCACAAGCCTCAAGGTGTTTTCAATATTAATGAGTCAATCTGCTTCATTATATAGGAATAATTCTTCATTTATTGTGGAAGATTCAGTCCAAGGGGTTTCTTGATGCACCTTCAAATCTTTTACCAGTACTCTTTCTATGGTTTGAGCATCCCTAAGTCTTTTCTTTACCTCTATGACATAACACTACCTAATCTTAGTCTAATATTGTAATACCTTGCCAAGAATCACCCACTATAGTTCTCATCATTAGTATACCAAGAATGTTATTATAAGTAGATGGGTCATTTATGATGGTGATCACTGATATCATTATCTTATTACCACTTAATGCTATTATAGTTAAAGGTAAGTTAAAATTTAACTCAGTTGTAATGATATTACTTTTGATTACAACCAAAGGTGTTACCGATTCCTTCAAGCATTCCATCAACAAACGTATCTATTTTTATACTTCATTTAAGATGATTCCCATATATCTACCTATGTCTACTAACACTTATTCATAGTGAATTATATGAATTTCATAGATATGACTAAAGGTTCATCATGTGAGATTATTATTTATCTTCATTCCAACTATTGAAATAAAACCCATTCATCCTCTCTTCTTCATTTAGATCATTCTATTACCATAATAAATTGTCTAGCATTTCAAATATAGGACATTAGGTAAAGTTTGAGCCCTCTAAGTGTACAGGCTCTCATAATTATATTTATAGTCCTTTGTTGTTCCCTTAAATTCAAAGGCAATAGTGGATGATAATTTGCAATCATCCATGACTTTAGTAGCTCTTATCAATCTTCCTTGGTACAATATCTATATAGGTACCCTTTACGTAAAAGTTATTTCTTAAAAAATTTTAAATGTGTGTACTACTCTGAAATATGGCTGAAATCCTCATAATACAAAAAATAAATTGTGGTATCTCTATAACTGACTCTAGCCCTAATAAAAAAAAGGTCTTAGGACGTTTTAATTCCCATTATCATTGTTGTAAATATTGGCTAGGCTAAGTACCAATGGGAATATGTCTCATAGTTTCTAAAAAACCTCTCCAATAGAGAGGATTGGATGTTCTTACTTTATCTATGCTATCTAGCACTACAATATGCTCCTCTTTGTTTCTTAGTCTAGATATTTTTTAGTACAAGCTTACTTTAGTCTACTCTTTTGAGGTTTTGCCTATTGTCCCCATATCATCTTGCTCATTCCTTCTACCCCTATGTGTTCTTATATGTCCCTTCTTAGTTAGATGTAAGTTTTGTGTTTTTCTAAGTACAAATGTTTTCTAAACTCCATATGTGATAATTAACTAGATAAATAGAATATCTATATGCCATTATCCAAGTCATCAACCTATCTGATTTCTCTATCAATTTTACTCAAATTTTTTGCAACATTTCACTAGGTTTATAAGAACGCCCCATCAAAGAAGATGAATCTTTCTCCCTCCTCTTTCAGGAGTCAAATTATTCCATGAATAAATCTACTAACTATTAAAATGAAACAATTAATTCGACTTTGATCATTTCAAGCCATCATAGAGCATCATCTTAAAATATTACTTGAATGCTCAACACAATATACCTTTTGAGGTCCCTACCTAGACCATCATACTCTTAAAGGTATTAAGATGGACTTTAGGGTATGTTCACCCATCATATGTTTCAAATTTTAGCATTCTACATGTTATTGTTCATCATTATTCTTCCTCTTTCTCTGTCTTAGGGATTTTTTTTTACCTTTCCTCAAATTCCTCTTATCTAAGGTGGCATCTATGGCCCATTTTATTTCAATTCGTACTCACCTTTTAGAATTAACCACTCACTCATCTTCTTCTAACATGGTGTTTGTTTTATGTTCCTCCCAAGTGGTTACATTTATGGCTCTTTACTACTCTAGTTGAACCCTCATGAGGATAACACACTTGATGGTGGATTGGGCCTTAGCCATTTCTAGATTAGGATTTTAAGTTATTATCCGATTTTGTGTTTTATGTAGTGCAACATATAGTGAGGTTTGAGTGAAGGTTATCATGATATTGTTTAATATATTTTTTATTGAAGTTTTTAGAGCTTTAATGTTTTCTTGCATATGAGCCATAGTGACTAATTATTCTATATTATCTTAACATAGATTGGCCTCTCATACGTGTTGGTTTTTGTGAGGTATAGGATTTAATCTATGGTGGTAGATATATAGCTTTTGTATTTGAGATTTCCTAATTATAACCCTATTTGTTGATGGAAGAAATCAAGCTAGGGAAAAAAGTAGAGGGAATTGTAGAGAGAGGAAGTAGAAAGAGGGGAATGAAAGTTGAATGGGAAAAAATGAGACCAGTTTTCCTTTTTGAGGGGTTGGCTCTCTTAGTTATAGTGTTTGTAAAAGGAGAGATAGATAAGAACTAGATTTGAAATGCATGCTTGGGGTTTTTAATATTATGAGATAATTGATACATGGCTATTTATATAAGACCCATATTAGTTGTGATATGACTTATTGTTAGAAATTAACTTTGATAGATTTAATTATCATTTTTTAATTGATGAGATATACGATACAGTGATTATGTATGTCTAAGGTAGAATGAAACCCAACATGAAACCATTTTGAGTGTATTGAAGACTTTCATAGTAGTATGTTTTTTACTAACATCAAATGTGGGTTTAGATACAAAATATATTATTATTATATCATATTATGGTAGTAATATAATGCCTAGTTTCATTAACTCTAATTAACATACTTAATTAGAATCATAATTTTTTTTTTATAAAAATTATATTTTTGAATTCCATGTCATTTATATTAAATAAAAGCCTTATATAGCTCATTTTATTCATTTGAAAAAAGTTACATTTTATGTGATTCTTCTGATCTTGTAGGTTTTGTTCTTTTTCACTTGTTCAAAATTTATGAGGTGTTCCTTAAATATTCTTTTATCTTATTAATTTCATACATTTTTCTTGACATTCATGTGTGTCATCTAAATAATTAATTCACAAAAAACTCCATTTACTCAATTAGATAATTTTAGTCATTTTACCCCCTCTCCTTTTTTTTTTCATTGGATATCAAACTAACTCTGAGACTAAATATTTTTATATTCTTGATTTTTCTAAATTATTTTAAATCCATTTGTATAAATTTTAAATCTTCATTATTTATTTTTTTCATTTGTGGGAAAAACATATTTTGGCAACTTAATCATTTTTATCCTATTTGTTTATTTTCCATTTGTTAAGTTTCAAATCAACTACAATCTCAAATATTTTTATATGTTTTGGTTCCTAATATTATTCCACACCTTTAAATAATTTTATGATTTCCAATATTTATGACCAATATTTCTTAATAAGTATTTATTTTCAACCCTTTCTATCAATTTAATTACTCAAAAAATTATGAAATTTCTATTCTACCCTCCCTTTATGGAGTAAAACCTTCCTTCTATTGGAGAGTCATATTCAATTATCTATTGGCTGTAAATCAATCAAAAATTTTCCATAATACAATCTTGTTTAAAATCTACTATCTTATACACCCATCAATTTCTTCATCAAAGTGTGTGTGAAACAAGATCCCATCACCTTTTGTTTTTCAAGGATTAGGTATGGGGAGAGGGTGGATAATTTGATCTTAACCACATTTATTTCCACATGTATCAATAAGCCTTTTTACAGTGGTTAAAAAATTAATTCAATAGACGGTTTTCATGCATTGTCATAATGAGGGCCATAAAATCTCTCAATGGCATTAGTAGCACCACTAGTGTACATTATTTCTCGTTAGGCTCTTTGTTGAAATTTTGATGTTAAATGTGGTAAAAACAGCATTAAATGTGGTGAAGAACAATAACTTACTATTTACAATCGCCATCATAGGTCCTGTATAATAATAATTTTTTTATTAAAAAAATACTATAGTGTTTTAGGGTATTCTAATAATAACACTTTCCATCTTAACCTATACATATTTTCTTTTATAATATAGTGGCCTTATATTTATTTTATTCATTACATATGCTTTTTATTTACAAATACACAAACTTCAATACATGTAATCACATCTAGGTTATAGAAGCATCAAAGCTTGGAGTGTTCAACTACACCATTTAAGTAAGTAGAAGATGCCTATTTATTCTCCCAAATTACATTCAAATTATTTATATTTTATTTTATTTAAATAAAAGTCAATAGTGTACAATCAATATCTAGTTCTTGGCATTATTATTCGAATTAACATAAATTTATTGAGGATGATTAGTAAATAAATATATAAATTAAGCTTACTATTATATTCCAAACAATCTTCAAGAAAATTCTTGATGTGCCCATATATGGTATATCATGATCTAAATTATTTATTGACAAAAAAAAAACAATTATTAGTTTATGTGAAAAAGTTAAAAACTACAATTGAGAAAGTGTAATAGTTATTGAGTAATAATTAAATTCATACTTTACCTAGTTTGTTTTGTTCAAGTTTATTTGAAACTCACTGTTTCACTCGTTATGTACCTAATTGATTTTGACTACAAAAAAAAAACCTTCATTATGATCTTCCCATAGGTAAATAAAATCAATTTCATGATCATTAAGGGGAAGAAGGTACTAATCAATTGTAACACCCCTAAAGCTAATTTATCCCAAATAAAAACTATTTATTAAATTATAGGTTTTTAAAATTTCAGAGGATTACATCAAGGACCAAAATATATTCCTCCTCTACAACATTTTCTTGCTCATTGGTGTGTCCTCAGATCTATAATTTATGATAGGGTAATAACCAAAAAGCATTATAACTAACACACAAGTATACAAAGTAAAACGAAGTAATAAAACCATATATGAGGATTGTTCCTATAAGGATCTAACTTGATACTTACAACATAATATTCAAGACTATTAGTAATTGAAGATAGTACAAATACAATGTGAAATTTGATAGGATGCAGAAAGATCATGACAATAATAATTAAATACTCAGAGTATGTGAAATACTAGTACAAGTTTCAAAGGAGAATATTAGGGGATTGAGTTATGGGAAGGGGGATAGCTTATCACCAAGTGCACTGAACTATGGAAGATCATAGCCTACCAAGCTCATAGGATATCAATCCTACTAAATTGATTGGACTTCACTCTAGGTGAATTATACTCTCAAATTGTCTTTATATTGGGGCATTGACCCTATCTATGTCACGTAGTGAATTTTGTAAGATTAATGAAAAGGCCACACCACCTTTCCATGCTAAACAAACAACCATTCATCATCTTTTATTCTACTTCACTATCATGGTTAACACATAATTCATGCAAGTTCCCAATATGGCCAACATTAAACACTCAACCAATTAATGCTCAACAAAATGGAATATCATATAAACATAAAATGAAATACATTGTGAGTTATGCTCCTCTCTCATTGATTGGTCTGTCAATCAATGACCTTTGGCTTGTTTCAAGGTAATATTTTATAGGTTTTAGAAGATATAGATTAGGATAAGAGCCAACTAGAGCCTCATCACATCATTGCACTTTCCATTGGTCTCTAGCATATGCATCTGAAACAGAAGATCCATGGACTCCCTTGTTTTGGTTAGGGTCTAAAGGTGATGTTGATGTGGCCAAAAAATTCAAATAAAATTATTATTCATATCTATAAGGGTTTGAACTTTGGTTGAGTTTATAGAGTAATGGATTTTTTCAAACAACCCCAACCACACATCTTGATATCAAGTGAGTGAGTTCAACAAATTTGTTTAGTTAAAGAAAGAATACCAGCAATGATGTCAGCTCATAAGGCATTTATAATCTAGTTTAGGTAGGTCATAAATAATTCATAATATGGAAAAATTGTCAAAGAACACAACCTTTGAATTTTAAATGATGCAAGAATTATATTAAAATACATACTCACAGGATCCTACAACCTAAATGGCTTGACTCATATCAACGCCCCCAAATGTAAATTGCTGGTTGTCCTAAAACAATTTGTGACACAAATAACGCTTTTACCTATAAATACTATTCCTAGAAATATAATGAAGTAACTATTAGCCTTAAACCACCCTGACCAAAAAAAAATTGTTAGCATATATTTGACATGACCTAAAAGAGTTAGCCTAGTATTTGTGGGAAAGGAAGTTTTCGAGATTTATTTGCACTTTGACATATCCTCAAACCAGATTATACAAGATTACTCTTTCATTGTAAATCACATTAGTAGACTTGCATCTTCTCTATCTAATAGGTAGGTGTGTAGCTGTTGAATATTTATCTTTTGACATGAGTTTACCTCTAGTTCACAATAATTACCCTCAGTTACTCCACTCTAAAACCTATCCTAAAAGCAATTGAATAAGCTTGTCACCTTGCTACACCGTTTGATGCAAATGCACCTATGGATATCATGTAGTTGCTGCTCTTTACTAAGTGTTGAGGTAATTGAATATTTTTATAATACTATCATCATTTTAGAAAAAATGTTGAGATCACTTCCTCTAAAATTATTCAACACCACTCCATACAAGATAGCTTACTATAGGAATCCTAACACTTTTCATAGAGAAATTCTTTTTCCACTTGATCTTGCACCTATGGGATAAGTTTGGCTACCAATTAGTGAAGATAATCCCAACACCCTTATGCTCACAATTATACATCAAATAGTTTTAACTAGTTTTGATACATACTAGGAAAAAAATCATTTTACAAAATGTATAAAGACGCTAGTTTTCGTAAGGCTTCATCAAGCCTCCTAAACCACTTCCTAATTCAATTATTGAGATCGTATATGTGTTTGCACTATCAATCATGATGGTTTTAGCATAATTATGCACATAAGACTGGGTGAGGGGTAATTTATATTATAACATGTATTTTGAGAGAGGCGGGATAAAAGAACTACCTCATTTTCTTGAAGGATTGGATAAGGAATTCATCCTATGGACATATAAAAAAATAATATCTAGAAAAAAATAGTTAGACAAGATGGCACACTATTGAATTCATTAATTAAGGAAAAATATGTCTATAGCAATACTAAAGGATATTAAATAAGGATACATATCCTCCCTTATACAAAATTTAGTAGTGTCTTAACGACCAGGGTGGATGGTTGGGAAAAAAAGGAAAAGAAAATGGGATAACCAATCAACATAATGATAGGGTCTAAAAAGAAAAAAGAAAAAAAGGTCTTCAGAAAATATGCTACAACATAGTCAAAACATTATTAAACAGGTTTGCTCAAGGATGAAATTTAGACCAACTCTTTCCTAGTATCCAACATAATACCAATGTCAATGAGTGGGTCATCTGTCATATCCTCTTCCTACCATGGAAACTTGTTAGGGTTATTCCTGGGTTGTGGTAACTACATCTTGCACCACCTTCTTCATGGGAGGCACAATGCACCCACTTTACTTTCAAACCTTTTTATAGTAGGTCTCCAACCAGTGTACGAGTCCTACCATCATCATCTTTTCTAGAAACATGAGTTTCCTTACAAATATTCCCATTACCTAAAAACTTCCCCAAACAACCATCCTTAGCTAGCTCATGTGAACTACCCTTCTAAACGTCCTCTATAGCTAAGTCTGGTACAACCATATTTGGTTTAACCTCCTCAGTCTCTAAATCTAAGAAATCCACGTACTCCATGGTAGACATCAATTTTGTAACAATGATAATGACCTCATCTTACCCGTATATCAGGATTTATATATCCTTCTACATAACTCACAATAGCTGCTCCACAGCCTTAATGTTTCTCAAAGGATCAGGTAGTGGATTCTTAGCCTTTTCATATCCACTTAGTGGGTCAAAGAATCTATGGATAACCTCTTGATTAATTGAGTGAGGAATAGTCACTTTTTTTTTAGGTGTAATGGGAACCTCTACCTTAGCACATAATCTAGGTACTAGTTTAGGGTAGAATATTGGACCTTGTAACTTGGTAGAAAATAACTCTAATTAGTCTTGGGGAATCCTACCAACATCAATTTTCTTACCAGTAATAACATAGTAGAGTAGCATCATCTTATCCAAAAAGATGGATCAACCATGTGTGGTGGGTAATAAATTCCTACGTAGAAAATGGCACCATATGTTTTCATGGGGTAACAACTTAGGATAGTCACAATGACATGCATCGCTTGTGACATTCCACTTTGTGCAAGGTTTTGTGAGGGTTTTCAAGATAAGGTTGTCAAACTTACTAGTAAGGGTATCTAATAGTTTGGAATATACATCTATTTCAAAAGAAGGAAGACCATGTAGTTTATTAATAGTTCTATCTTGATAGGTTTACCTCTCACAAAGATATTCTTTAACATCAATTTGGTTCCCTAATGGCTAAAAACTCATGTACAACCATCGGGGACAACTCATCAAGGTGCTACTAGTACTTAGCCTAATGATGTTAACTAAAAGGGTTGGTGATGTATCTAGGAAGTTCAAGAATAGTGAAACCTCTCTCGAAATAAAATTCATCGGTTAGTAGAGAGTTGATTCTCTTTTGATCTTAGTTATTGTTAAGGATGATCAAAGAGGTGGGGGTTCATTTTGATCTTTTTATGGGAGGAGTAGACGAACAAACTAACTCATTTTCCTTAATGGATGAAAATTCATCTGATGAATAATAGAGGGGTGTCCATTTTTCTTGTTGGACCTAGTTTCTTTTAGGTTTAAATATTTTTGGTAATATCTTTGGTAGTGGAACAAGTGATGCAATGAGGGATTATGGAGTTAGATATGTCAAAAGAAGAGATAGTGAGAATTGATGCGGATAAAGGAATAGGTTTTTTATTAGTAGTGATAATGGTGATTCTTGACTATTTTGTAAAAGGTGTGGAAAATATTCATTCATGTGGTTTAGCTAGGTAGTCATCGATTTCACATTCCTCTTAGAGTGAAAAATTACAACGAATATTTTTGGACATCTTGATAAAAAAAAGTGAGGCAGTGTAATAGGGAATGAGAAAGTTGTAGAAATGGTGGAAAATACGGAGAGAGATGATGATAGAGAAGGTAAATGATGAAGTAGCTTTTAAAGGTGATATGGGGATAAGGACATATAGTGGTGATAAGTGAGGGGAGAATTGGGAAATTTGTACAAGATGTAGAAAATAGTTTCATCATTACCCATAGCCTAACCAAATTATCTAGGTTTACATGGAAAAAGGGAACCTCAAAGTTTTACCCTACTAGCCACAACCTTTTCAAGCACTACCCAATCCATTCAACAAGTTAGTTCCTTGAAAAAACAAAAAAAATACTATCAAAGTACACATGGTACTAAGATAGTAAAATATATTAATCATTTTAGTGAGATGGTGAAAGTGTATAGGGCTTAAAAAGATAAAAATGAAAGAAAAGTTGAGACATAATATGAACTAGTTGATACCAAATGGAATAAAAGAAAAAAGGAACTTAAGATGCCTCCTAAGACCACTTGGTTTAATGCCCTTATCTTGATAATTTGCTTTAGTTTGATGAGTCTCATAGGGTGATGACTTGAATTTCCCTATTAAAGTTTGCACCCCAGTAGGGTCTCACTCTTTGGCCATTTACTATAAAAGTTCTATCATACTTTTCATCCTTTAAATCCACAACTCTATAAGGATAAACCTTGATAACTTTGTAGGGTCAAGATCACCTTAATTAGAGTGTTCCTTGTAAAAAATTTAGTCTAGATTTGTACAATAGGACAAACTACCTAGGATAAAGTTCCTTTGATTAGATTTGTTATTCAAGCAAATCCTTGGTATTCTCTTTATATAACCACGCACAATCATATAATGAATTTCTCATTTATTCCAACTCATTCAGCTCTAACTTCCTTATGTCTCTTTTCAATGTTAGGTCTAAGCTAACCAACATGAGAGCTTAGTAAGATTTATGCTCCAATTTGATGGGTAAGTGATATTCTTTTCCAAACATAATCCTGTAAGGTGAAATGCCTAAAGGGTTTTTAAAGGTTGTTATGTATGCCCATAGTGCATCATCTAGCCTATAAGACCGGTCTTTTATAGTTAGGTTAATAAATTTCTATAAAATCCTTTTGATTTCCCTATTAGAAAGATCATTCTGGTCCCTTAAATATGCATAATAGGTTGTCGCTACTCTATGGTTTATTTTATATTTGTGAAAAATTTAGTTGAACAACCTATTGGAGACATGTGTGCCTCCATCACTTATATTTTCCCAAGGAGTTTCAAACCTTGTTAATATGTTATTTTGGAGGAATCTAGTTACTGAACTGGCATCCTTTAATGGAAAAGTTACACCTTCTACCTATTGGAAACATATTCCACCGCTACTAATATGTATTCATTTCTAAGAGAATATGAGAGTGGTCCCATGAGTTTAAGACCCTAGATATCAAATAGTTGCACTTCTAAAATACCAATGTGGTATCACACTCTTCTAAGATATATTGCTAGTTCTTTGAAATTCATCACAACTCTTAATTATGGAACTAGAATCCTTAAAAATTTTTGTCTAGTAAAACCATTTTGGAGAACTTTGGATGTTGTGTGGAGTACACCAAAATGAACCCCATAAGGTACATGATGGCAATATGATAAAATCTCTATGGCCTCCTCATCACTCACATATCTTATTAACAACCCATATGCACATTATCTAAACAATAATGGCTTATCCCAATAGTAATATTTGATCTCATGGAAGAATCACTTTAACTCCTACTGAGACATCTCAAGGGGTAGCACCTTACATGTTGTGTAATTGGTAATGTTTTTGTACTAGGGTGGTTGAATCTAATTGAGTGTCAAGATTATCTCATTACGTAATCTCTTCATAATATAAAGTTATTTATTTCCTTTTGGTAATCCTTCTAATATGAAAAAATGATCTACCACTTAGTTGTCCTTTCCATGCTAATATTTAATCTTTACATCAAATTCTTGTAAGAGTAAAATTAATCTTAATAATATAGGCTCTACATATTTTTTAGTAACTAAGAATTAAATTGTAGCATGGTTAGTAAATATAATCACTTCAAGCCCTAAGAGATATGATTAGAACTTATCAAAAGAAAACACAACTGTCAGTAACTATTTTTTGGTGCTTACGTAATTAAACTAAGCCTCATCAAGAGTCTTGCTAATATATTAAATAGTATGAAAAAAATTGCTTTTTCTATGACCTTAAACCCCTCCCACTAGATAATCACTTACATCATACATATGTTCTAATAACAAGGTTTAGTCAGGTCCTATAATAATGGATGTTTGGGATACAAGCTAACTTGATTCGTCCAAAAGCTTTTGTGCAAGACTCATTGAATTCAATCTTCCCATTTTTCTCTATTAAATTGCAAAGATGTTTCACAAATTTTGAAAATTCCTTGATATATCTATGATAAAACCTACTATGGGCTAAGAAACTTCTTACACTCTTGATATCGGTGGGTGGAGGTAACTTTTCAATAAACTCAACCCTAGCTCAATCTACATCTAAACTTTTGGGAGATATTTATGTCTTAAGGCAACACTTTCCTGAACCATGAAAGGACATTTTTCTCATTTTAGCACTAGATTAGTCTCTTCACACCTTACCAACACTTTTTCCATATTTGCTAGGAAATCATCAAATCTATCACCAACAAATATCATCCATAAAGATCTCTATTATCTCCTCTACCACATAAAAGAAAGTACCCATCATGCACCACTTAAAAGTCATAGGGGCTTTACATAATCTAAATGGCATCCACCAAAAAAAAAGTTTTATTGGTATATAGGGGAAATATCTATTTTATTTTAACCAAAAATAACCATCTAAAAAATAGTAAAAAGATCTACCCTCAAGTCGATCAAGTATTTAATTGATAAAAGGGAAAGTGAAAGTGGTTATTTCAGTGACTTTATTAAATTTTCTATAATCCATATAGATTCACCACCTATTACTATTTAATTAGGTACTAATTCATTCTTAGAGTTTTGGATGGAAATCATTAATCCTTTATTTTCATATAGGGATTGCCTAATAAATATTGAATATGGGGCAAATGATTCATGTATTTAGCTATTTCACAACTTAATTTTTCACCACCTCCTTCATTGTTGGGATGAGCCTTCTTTGATGCTCTATAGATGAACTTTTGGGATCCTCTAATAAGATCTTATAAATGCATATGGTATGATTGATCCCTTGGATATCTTCCATGGTCCACCCTATTACTTTTCTATTCTTTGAGCAAGTTAAATAATTATTCCTATAGAGATATGGATATAGAAGATGAAAAAATAGCTAGTAGGGTATCCTCATTACCTAAGTAGACATACATTAAGTGACCTGATAAGGGTTTGAGTTCCATCTTTAGAGGTTCTTCTATAGATGGCTCGATTGTGTCATTTCTCTAATGTAGAAACTAAGAGGTTCCTAGAGCCATTAGACATTAACACAACTACACTTTTCTATTTATTCTTTAATGTAAAAGTTAGCACAATTTTCATGGCAACTTCTAGTCAAATTGATTATATAAAATAGTTCAACCTCCTCATAAGGTGTTCTTACACCAAACTCATCAAGAATAGTTAACTTATGAGTATTGATCTGTGAACATTCATCTTGGTCTTCTTCCAGCAGCTTTATTGAGTTGAACACAATAAAAGTGATCTGTTCCTCATTAACCCTCATTGTTAATTCTCCTTTTCATACATCTATTAGGACTTTACTATTATATAAGAAGGGCCTACCAAGTATGATATGAACTTCCTTATTAGCTTCATGCTAAAGAATAATGGCATCTAATGGAAAATAAATTGGTCTACCTTCACTAGCACATCTTCAATCTTACCTTTAAGATGGACATAATATTGATAAGATAAATGTAAAGTGATAGCGGTGGCCCTTGTTTCACTATTTCCTATATTCCAAAAAATGGACATAGGACTAAGGTTAATATTGACACCAAGGCTGCAAAGGAACTTACCACAATATATGTCTTTTATGGAACATGGAATGGCAAAATTTTCATGGTCTTTGCAACTTACTGGGTAATATCTATTGTAAAATAGAGATGCATAACTTAGTCATTACTACCAGTTCTTATTCGCATAGTTTACATTTTTTTTATCAGGATTTCCTTAGAAAACTTTTTGTAATTTAGCATCTACTAGAGTTCTTCTACTGTAGAGATGTTGATATGCAATTATTTCAAAATATCTAGGCAATTAATAAAATTCCTACCTCATGTTGTTTTTTCAAGCGTTAAGGGAAAGGTTATGTTAGTATCGAGGTTGAAGTTAACCTTGAAGACTTTTGCATCTTAGAACATTATGTGGTTTCTACTTCTAAAATTTTGGTATGGAAGAATCTAGGTTGTGAGGATTCACAATTCATTCTTTTTTCTATGGCTTTTCAAATTATGCTTTCTTGGTAGAGTGATTTTCTTCCTTAATTTTTGGTTGTTGGTAGGAGACTTCAATCTCCTTTCCTAGTTTGAGGGTGATGGCCTTATATGTTTCATTACCTTCTCTTCTAGAAATCACCATACCATAAGGCAAGGTGCCTTAGGGTGTGCTACTATGGATTGTAACTGCCTACCCCATTTAATTTTATAGAGTTTGTAGGGAGGTTGTATTACTATAGATAGTTGCATATGGTTTAGCCATATACTCCTTAAAAGGGCTCTCTAAAAATTCAGAGTTGTTATTTTGAGCAAGAGAAATCAATTGTGTTTGTTGAGAGTGCTAGAATTTAGGTTGGTAGTATCATTGTTGGTGGTACTCATTGGTATGTTTTTGTATATTATTCTGGTTGAATCGACAAAAATTTAGGTGTTGTCTCTAGGTTAGATTACAGTCGTTTCCATATTGCTAATCCAAACATCTAAAATGGGTTCTAAAATAGTTTAGCGATGTGGGGTTGTAATGGTATTATTCAAATAAGTATCCTTCTCTGTAGTACATATAAGATATAGGAGTTATGAAGTGGTTGGATGATCGTCTACCTTTTCTATGGTACCTACAAATTAGTGAGAGTGATATTTTCAATAAGCTAGCTATGTATGATACCTCTATTCATAGGCTAGTGATGGCATCAACTTTAAATGCTTTTGATACCTTGATCCTATGAATGCTCCTGGCACCTCCCCACCTGTGGTTATTATATATAATGGTTTATTTGATCTCTAAAGCTTGATCATAGGTTTTCCTCAGTAGGGTGTCGTTGGCTGATGTGTCCACTAAGTTTCTCATCTAGGGGTTCAATCCATGGTAGAATATCTCTATCTACAATCAATTGGTAATTCCTTGAATTGGGCATTTTCTCATAAAGTGCCCTAAGCTTAGTGAAGTGTTTCATATTCTTCTTGTAGAAATTTTCTCATTTTATGTCTAATTTTGACAATTTTTTTGGGAGGCAAGTAATGCATAAAGAATATTTGTACTAATTCATCCCATAATGTGATTGAACTTGCTAGTAGTGAGGATAAGCCTTCCCTTACACAATCTCTCAATGAATATGTGAATATTTTAAGTCATATGGAGGTTTCTTTGACTCTTTAGGTTTTGAAGGTGTCATTTACCTCCATCAAGTTTCTAAGATGAAGGTGAGGGTCCTTAGTTGATTGGTCACTAAATTGCCCAATGGATTGCAACATATGGAACATAATAGGTTTTAGCCCAAAATAAGGGGCTTAAATTTTTTTGTGGACTATGGTGGGATTAAGATGGTCTTAAATAGAGACATTATAATCTCTAATGGCTTGGGTATGATCATCACCCATGAGATGAACTTGTATACCCACAAGGTTGATGTTAAGCAGAGGGGGAGGTAGCATCATAGGGATTACTTCTCTTTGATCTTGTTGCTACACAAGTAATCTGTTGTTTCCATTTTCATTTAGTTGTTGGCCCAAATTGTTCATATTTCTAGTCTCTTCTAGTATTTATTTGTCTCTTTGATTTTGTTATTGAGTTTACTAGGCATAATGATTCCATTGTAGGAAGCATATAATTTCTAGGTTAAATGGTAAGATTATATTGTGGTCAAACCTTTTCCTATAAGGGTTAGTCCTAACGAATTAAAATTACAAATCTAAAAGATTATCTCTATTTTATAATGTGTTGCATTCAAATTTTATCCTCGGCAATGACACTAAAAACTCGATGTGTGCTCAATACAATGCATGATATGGTAATAATCAAAAAGTAGCACAACAAAACATGAAATTATGCATGATCAAGCCAAATAGTAGAGTGATGAGTGAGTATCGTTCCCATGAGGATGTGGATAAATGCTAACAACACAATATTTAAGAATACTCATAGGTGAAGTTAGTAAAACTATACTATGAAATATGGTAGATGCAGAAATATCATAAAAATAAGAAGTGAATACTAAGAGTGTGTCAAATACTAACACATATTGTGAAAGAAAGTTTTAGGGGATAGATTTGTGGGAAGGGGAATTGCTTATCACTAAGTGCACACAACCTATAGAAGATCCCACCCTACCAAGCTCATTAGATATTACTCCTCCTAGATTCATTGGACTTCATTCTAGGTGAAGGATACTTTCAAGTCAACTCTATCTCGATGCATGAGCTTGGGTAAAGCCATATAGTGAACATCATAGGATTAATGACAAGGCTATATCACCTTTCGGTGCTAATCCAACTACCATTCGTCATCTTCTATCCTATTTCACTATCATAGTTAATACATAATTCATGCAAGTGACCTGGATGGCCAACATTCAACACTCAACCAACTAATGCTCAATGAAATGAAATATTACATAAACTCATAATAAACTACACTATCACATAATTAAAGCACAAGGGTCAAGTTGATCCTAAAACCAATAAGACAACTTAGCTTATGCTAATACCTAACCTACCTAATATATAAAAATAATGAAAAGGAAAAAAGGGAAGGGAATTAGGGGATAATGGTATCAATACCCTTATCCTATCTAATTCTTCTTATTATTCTTAGTCACTCTATTATAACTCATGGCTTCCTTTCTCCATTTGTAATTTTCTCTCATTTTTTCATGTAAGTTATGCTCCTATACTATTGATTGATCTATCGATCAATGCTCTATATATTTTTATAGGGTGAGCTTTTGTATGTTCTAGGAGATATAGATTTGGACAGGTGTCAATTGAAGCCTCCTTAGTTTGTTTCACCCTTCTCTGATCCCTAGCATAAGAAACCAAAATGGAAGATCCACTTATTTCATTTTTTTTGCTGGGGTTTGAAGGTGATGATGATGTATCCAATGAACTCAAATAGAAGTATTATTCATCTCTAGAAGGGTTTGAACTTAGCTAAGTTTTTTGAGTTATGGATTTGTTCAAAAAACCCATGAAACATATCTTGATATGAAGTGAGTGCATTCAACAAATTATATGTGTTAAAGCAAGAATGCCAATAATGCTATCAGTTCATAAGGAACCTATAATCTAACTCACATAATTCACGCATAATACATAGTATGAAAGAATTGATAGAGAAACACACCCTATGACTTTTAAATGTTACAAGAATCATACCAAAATGGATACTTATAGGTCCTACAACCTGTAAACTTAACTCGTATCACTCATCATCAAAATTTTAGCTCTTTTATGGTAGTACAATAAAACACTATTTATCAACCAAATCCGTAACATAAAACACTAATTTTACTTACAATGCAAATATGAATGGGTCTTGCTCTTTACAAATCCTATGAAGATTAACTAGGACGAACCTTATATCTTTAGATGATATTACTTATTAATTGTCAACTCACTTGCACAAATAAATAAGAACCCTAAAAGTGGAATGATCTAGTTCTCATATATATTTGATGTCCCCATAGTATGACAAGTTTAAATGTATTATATTTTTGTTTTTGGAACTAGAAACATGCAACACTTCCAATACTAATGATACACCACTATTCCATACCACTTTTATCACCCTAAGACTTTGTGTAGAAACTATAGCCATTGATTAAAAAATAATCATAGAGTAAAACTTGAGGTAAATAGACTATTTATAAATATAAAAAACAAATGTGTGTAAGATGATGGCATAGTATCATCCTTTAGTATCTCCTCTATGAATCAATGCTTAAATGAACCCTTATGTTGGTCAAATGTCAAATTTTCCCTTTAGATGCATGAAAATAAATAGACTTATCCATGTGTTCCTTTACATAGATTCCATTAAAATACCTCAAATTTTCCTTACCTAAAATTTACAGGTGATTAGCATATTACCCCTTCCCTGACCTCTTATCATCCTTTCATCATCTTATCTTAACATATAAACCAATTATTATACCCCAACTCCTAACTATAGTTGTCCTAACTAGTGGTCAACCACCTTATACCCTTCCATTGACCGTCATGTATCCATAATGACTATTCACCTAAGGGATGAAACGATTGACCAACCGGGCCTTTTACTTAATAGGGTGCTGTGATATTTTTTCTAGCTTAGTTTTTTTTTAACTCTTGTTGACAAAAATACAATTCCTGTACCCCACATGTTTACATATTTGGGTTCTAGTTCAATCCTACACTTTCCCCAAATTTTTTATAAATTTTTTTATTTCATTTTTATTCTTTCCCTATTTCCACCTATTAATTGAAATTTCTACCTTATTTGAATTATTTTTAATTGTGGTTGACTTTTATGAACCTATTAACCATGAGTTTCGAACCTCCCACAACCTTCTTATCTTTATCTTACATTATCCTTACCCAATTAGCCATAACCTTCATCTTACACTTCCAACCTACCCTCTTACACACTTTACTCCACTCTAATCACTCTCATCACCCTATAACTTGAAATTAACCCCTTTAATTCAATCACACTCCTATCTCCCTCTACCATATTGGATAACTATAAGGTCATTATGCCCTTATTGGTTCCATTTTACACTTAGCCAAATCTCTACACATTTTACTTTTCTTTCAACTCTTTCATATTTATTCCTTTTTTTTGTCTTTGAGTTGTACCTTGTCTTTCCCTTGTTATTTCTACCACCAACGCATTTCCTTTTTCTTCTCCCAGTTCTTTTACTTTTCACTTTTCAAAATATTGAACCTTATCTCATTAGCACTTGTTTTAAGCAAAAGCGGATTAACATAGATTGTGAAGCTCTCACACTTTGTTTTGAAGCCCCATTTTCAAAAATTAAGGGTGTTTCCTATTTCCTATTTCCTATTTAATCCTCTTTTATATTCATTTTATCCTACTTCTACTCTTAACCTCTATTAGTTTGTTATTTTAGTTAGGTGATAAAGTTATAAAAGAAGTATTTTAAAGTATTTTTGCTAAAAGACTAGTGTAGCTTGGTAAGGATACACATATCTGAACTAGTTCTTTTTATTATTATTTGTGTATGTGTGTTTTATGCTAATTTACCATGATAACATTCTATGCTTATAAAATCATGTTTTAAATTAAGTAAGCTCATAGTTATGTAGTACTTGAATTCCACAAGAGCATGATAATTATATGATTTTATGTTAAATACCATTTTAGGCCACACTAGGTTTATTCCATTTATTATGGCATGATGATATATTTTAATATTTTGATAAGCAAATTTTTAGGTGTTAATCATCGTTTTAAGTATTTTGGGAGAAGTATCAAGTTGAGGTTTAATTTTGAGACTTAGTGGGTTTCAACCCTGAAGGTTTTGTGGGGTTGTTGAGTGATTTAATTTATGATAATTACATCTTTTGGAGTTGAATAATGTATGTGTGATTGTGTGTAATTTTTATGAGTTCTAGAATATGTTGACTTTTGTTGGCGTTGGATGGCAATTGACTTTAGAGCCTTTTGGTCAGCTTATTTGGTTTATGTGAAATATTAATGTTCTATGGAATATTTTGAGGTTTTTAATTTAATTTGTATACATAATTTGTTTGGGTTTGAAATTATTTGGTTTAAGTTAAATTTATAAAAAAAATTGACGTGTATAGGTGAAATAGTAGAAATATGGTCATTTTAGGTAATTCTGTGAACATTAGTGTTGCAAATGTGTTATGTTGGTTGAAATATGATAAATCTGATATGTGAAAGGTTGGGTCAATTATGAGTTTCCCAAGTATCCATTTTATAGGAAAATCACCTAAAATGATATTAATAACCCTATGGAGTATTATTGATATTTTATGTGCAAAATGTCAGAGTTTAATCCTACTTTATATGCATAGTACTTAAAATGATATGTTGGAGTATGTCCTATGGATGAAGTTATGAATTAATTACAAGTTAGGGTTTTAGCATTAAAGACTTTTAACTAGTATAAGGTATACCATTGTGCTTATTTTTTTTCATTATACCTTTTCATTATTCTATGTGATTATGACATGTTTATTTGATTAACCATGGTGCAATTCTAAGTGTTTTAAATGATAAAAATAGTTTGTATGAATCCATTAGTAATCAATATCTCCATTAGCAATCGAAATCAAACAAGCAATCGTTAGTATGGGAGATCTTAAGGCTCCAGGCTCGGATGGGTTTAATGCCCTGTTCTTTAAAAGGACTTGGGACATTATTGACGATGATATAGTGTTTTCTATCCAAGAGTTTTGGCAATCAAGGCATCTTTTGAAGCAGATTAATAAGACAACCATTACCTTGATTCCCAAAGTCCTAGGTGCTAATAAGATAAAAGAATTTAGATCGATAGCATACTGCAATGTCTTTTATAAAATCTTTTTGAAGGTCCCGACTAATAGAATGAAGTGTGTTTTATCTGAGGTTGTTGATACATCTCAGGCTGCTTTTGTAAAAGGTCAAATGCTCTATGAAAATGTTCTTATGGTAGCAGGGCTTGTAAAGCAATGCTCAAGAAAGAACATCAGCCCAACAATGTTTTTGCAAGTGGATTTACAAAAGGTGTATGATTCAATAGATTTGGGTTTCATAAAACAAGTCTTGGAGGCTCTGAATTTCCCAAAGACTTTCATTGATTTGGTTATTCATTGTGTTTCTACTATTAGGATTTCTATTAATATAAATGGATTTCTCACCAAGCCATTTCTTAGTAGAAGGGGGATGAGGCAAGGAGATCCAATTTCTTCTTACCTATTTGTTCTTTGCATGGAGTACCTTCATCAAGATTTGAGAATATTATGGTTGTTCTCTGAGTTCCATGGACATCTAGGATGCAAGAATTTGAACCTAATTAATCTAAGCTTTGTGGATGACCTTTTAATTTTTTTTGAAGGAGATGTTTCTTCTGTAGACCATATTAAAGAGGTACTCAAGCACTCTCTAGCTGTTCTAGTCTGATTGTAAATTCTAGCTAGAGTTCTCTATTTTGTGCTGGTGTGCAAGGAAGGGTGCAGGCTGAAATTATTACCTTATTTGCTTGTCCTAAAGGTTCCTTTCCCTTTAAGAACTTAGGGATTCCTTTGGACATAGCATATATGGGGATACATCATTATTAGGCCTTAATAGATAAGCTACTAGCCAAAGTTAGAAGCTGGACTTGCTGGTACCTTAGCTATACAAAGAAAGTCTAATTGATTGCTTTAGTTCTTCAAGGACTTACAAGATTCTAGGCCCAAGTTCTCCCTATCCCTGTTGTTGTTATCTCACATATAGAACAGATATGCTAAAGATTCTTGCGGACAGACACTTCTGATGGTCATAAATCCTTGGTGTCATGGAGGATTGTGTGTTTACCGAAGAAGGAAGGGGGTTGGGTTTTGTTGATCTGAGAGATTGGAATCAAGCTGCTTTGGGGAGATGGCTCTGGAAACTTGTACGATATAAAGAGAGTCTATGGATTATATAGGTTCATGGCATTTATATCAAAAATAAAGACATATCTACAGTTGTTGTTTGTCCTTATCATTCTTGGCTATTTAGAGGTATAATGAAAGCTAGACCTATTTTCTTACAATAGATCATCAATGGATAATGTGGAGTCTCTATTTATAAGATCTATAAGGCTTATGATATGCTGAGATATTAGGAGTTGAAGAAGGATTGGTACTCTCTTGTTTGGAAACATGCTGGTATGCCTCGTCACTCTTTTACTAGTTGGCTACCTTGTCATCAAGGCTTACTAACTAGAGATAAATTGAGCAGTTAGCATATGCAAGTTCCCACTAATTGTGGGATTTGTGCTAGGGATATTGAATCTATGGATCACCTATTTGTTTTGTGTGATTTTGCTAAGATTTCTTGGAAGATGGCTTTCGATTGGCTTGGTATTGATTGTCATGATACAACTTGGGATACTTGGATTCAGCAAATGACTCATATTACAAAGGGACGAGATGGTAGGGCTGGAGTTTTGAACGCTTTATTTGGTGCCATGGTTAAGGGTATTTGGCACTGCAGGAACACTTTTATTTTCAAAGGGGGTTCCCAAAATCGGAGAAGTATGATGAATGACATCATTAGGAGGCTCTTTATTAGATTTAAATAATGTGAAAATAAAGAGAAGTATAGGAGTTTTTTACAGCAATTTGATAGATTCCCTTGAGATTAACTTGATTCTTGATTGACTTTTGATGTACATAATGCCCATTTTTGGTATTAATAAAGCTTAATATTAATTACCAAAAAAATGATAATTGGCATCATATATGATAAGTTATAATGGTAATACAAGTGGAAGTGTTATGGATACTAATCAATCAAGCACTACATTACTATGTGTTAAATAATGGTCAAATAAGACATTAATACCAAAGGAGAGACCTTGATGCTTAAAACTCTTCTAGTATACATAATGTGTAATAACTCACTTTTCTAAAATGTGTTTATTATTAAAATTGTAGGAAATTATTTTAAATTAGAGATCTTTACATCATTTTAATCCTTAAAACATTTTTAAAATGTTTTATTTTAATTGTTTAAATCTTCTTAAGGTGTCAAGCCCCGTATAACTTCCAACCCAAATATAACTATAGAAACTCTTATAAATCATTATAAATTCATCATATTTTAATTATGTAGTTTTTTCTAAATCTCCTAGGCCTTTTCAAGACTTTAAAAGGATATTTCAAAAAAAAACTATTCACTGCCATTCTCACCCTTGATTATGTTTTAAGCCTTGAAACTACTGTATTAGCCAACAAACATTTATAAAACTTCAAGGATACTTATAGTTTTGTATATTTAATCTAAATATAAATTAAAATAAGTTAAAATATTTGACCCATAATTAACACTTGAAACTCAAATTTGGCCACACAAAACCTACAATAAATATCCCAAACTTAATCCTATCCTTCCAAAGTTATATAATTAAATTTGGAACTCCTAATTTGACCCACAAGCACATCAACCTATATCCAACCTCTCTATTTTATTTTTTTATTTTGATATTTTCCATTATTATAATCATTTAATATCCTTTAATGTCATAAATATATACCTTTACCAACATTTTGTCCTGCCATTATTTCCTAGATGATTTGTTACCATATTTATCTCCCTACAAAGTTCTATCTTCAACCTCACCTTCTTCCTCCAATGTTGAACCTCAATTTCTTGATTTTTCTTCCTAAATCTTGATTTTTAGCTCTTTATTGTTTTCTATAAATATTTTAGTGTTAAAAATTGAATAAATTGAAGAGAAATATTTCTACCCATCTCCTTAATTTCATAATCATATCCTAAGGAATAGTGAGCCATTTTAGCTTTTTTCTTACTTTTTTTTTTACATTTTACAAGTCTTTCTTTGAAAACTTTTATGATTTTGTATACATGGTTTCCAAGGAGATGATCAAGCCTAATATTAGGGGGGTTTAGCTAATCTTGGATATTAGTATACAATTAAACCAAATAATACTAAGATTAGATCAAAACATAAGTGTTAATTTGCTTAAATTAGTTAAAGTAATGAAAATGGCCATTTTGATATTTTTAGGCTATTAGATCTCTTACCTACTTTTTATTTTGTGGAGCTCTTTTCTATATTTTTTAATGAATTAATTATGTTGTTTTGATGTAATTTCATATATTAAAAGTATTGATTTCGGTTTATATAATTAAAATTAAGATTTAATAATGTTTTAACATGAAAAGGGGCATTTTAGATATTTTACATATGAGTTGCAATTTTTTGTTGTTGTAATTGTTCTTTTGTGTTATTTAGATATTTAATTAATAGTATGAAAATTTTCATGGTCTAAATTATTATATTCTATGAGTTATCATATTTTCTTTATTTTCAGGGTTTAGAGGCATAATGGTCATTTTGCATACAATTTTATTTGTAAAGTGAATATTACTGTTTAAGTATTCTAATTATGTATTAGGTGTGCATAAAAATTAACTTCATAGATTTAGGAGTTTATTTAATATTTTATTCTTAATTATTAAGTTTAAGACCTGTTATGATTAAAATGGTAATATAATATCTAAAGAAATTTAATCCGATGTTTAGGATCAGTGGTTGACCTTCACCTTTGACTTGACTTTCAGAAAAGTAAATTGATGCAAATATTAAATTGACATGAATAGGAATTTCCAATAATAAATATTTTTTATTTTTAAATATAAGTTTCTTGGTATATTTCTACATTTTTAGTTATTCATAAAAGGTATTTTATGAGTGGTGTTTATTTTTTACATTAGTTTATGGGCTTATGTATGGGAAGTGTTGAATAAAATATAAGATAAATTAGTTAATGTCAAAGTGAAAGATTATATTTCAAAGTAGTAGAATTGTTTTCCCATTTAGGAAGGACCACACATGTAGCCCAAGTGGCACATACTATATAGTTGCCTCAATTTGGAAAACAAGTATTCATTTAGATGGTGTTATCGCCACAAAAGTTGGTTAGGCCCCTCTCTACTCTATAGTTTACCTACGAGTCCTATGAGGGGTATCGATACTTTAGGATAGGGTAACTAGAATAGTGGAAGTATCCATATGCCGCTTGTATTTTGGGACAAATATTTGATGCCCATGTAGCATAAGTGATAGTTACTTGATTCCTTATAGCTTGGGAGATATTTACATGATGTCCATGAGACACAAGAGATAAGCGTTTTTTGTCTGTAACTTACCTAATGCCCATGAGGCATAATGGGAATTTGTGTTCCATGTTTTAAGGTTTTCTAAATGTAAGACCATGATAAAACATGGAATGTGGTGAATTGTGTGATAACGTAAATAAGAAATAGAATAACCAATGGCATTTGCATGTATGTTTATTCCATTATATCATCATTTAATTTTAGATTTTATAATTTTCTAATTATTCAAAGTATTTATTTGATTTCTATGGTTTTAATGAATTGTATAAATAGTCACTCATAGTGAAGAATAGTGTAAATAGTGGACCTTTAATAAATATTACTCTCATTTTATGTTTTAGAATGTTTTCTTATATTCATTCACCTACTCATGTTTTGAAGTGTCTTATATATTGCATGTTATCCACTTTTAGTAGATTTAGTTTACTTATTATGCTAATTGTATTAATTCTATTCTTATTAATCTTTTTCAAACAACTACTAATAGATTTCAGTGGAGAACATCGTGGATTCTTAGGGTTTATCTAAGGGTTGAGCTTAAACTAGGAATTTTTGGTCCACCATATTGGTGTTTATTTTTATATCTTGATATGGATATTCTTAGTCTATTATTATACCAAACTTCTCTATATATCCTTTTACATCACATTATATTACATATATATCTTTCTATTTCTCATATTCTTCCATTTGTTTTGTAGTATCATATCGATCTAGGATTAGGTGACAATTACACATAATCTTAGGGGTATAAGTTACTCTTTACCCTTACAACTAAAACATTTTATTTATTATCCATACCTCCTTTATATCAAATTTAGTGTAACACCAATATAATTTTAATGTGCATGTCATAAATTTTTGAGGTGTTACACAATTATTTAATGGCCTCTTCACATATTATATCTATCACGCTTCATGTGTTGACCGAGACTCTCATTATAGTTGTTGACCTCATAGGTCAAACAATATTATTGTCCTTCTTTTGATGATAATAAATTATTCTTGAGAACTAATTTGTTTGCTTCTGTGTGCATGTACTATGATTAAAAGACAAATAGATTTAAACACCCTTAAATTATTTCTCTAATGTTTAATTTAAAAGAGCAATTAAGTTTCGAAGCAAAAGAGAAGATCATGTGAAGAAAAATAAGACTTAATGTTTAAGGATCATATTTCTAAAGTATTAGGTTTCTTATAAAGAGTTAAGTTGAGTAATTTCACATTTTAAACAAAACTCTTTCAAATTTTTTAAAACACTTGCTTTGAATTCACTTCATAAGAATTCATGGTTGATCATGATTTCTAACTATTTCAAAGTGTTTTAAACTTTTTGTTTGGTTCCAATTGGAACTAATCCACTTGTCTCAAGACCGATCCACAGTTTAATTAATTCAATAGCATAAAAAGAGTTAAAAATAGAAGGATCAACAAGTGTCGCAAATCAATCGACTAATGCTACCAAAATAATTAACTGGTTTAATGGATTTCACTCTTGCAGAAACCCATTCATCTATGTTTAAACTCACCAACATGTTTTTCCAAACTAATTGATTGGTTTGATAAAAACTTTTTTACTTGTTTGACTAACAAATACATGGGTTTTAGTCCAACAAAAACCCATTTGCCTCTATTTAAATTCATTGACTTGTTTTGCCACACCAATCAACTAGCTTGAGGAAACCGATTCACTGTTTTGACCAATCAGATCATGGGTTTTTGTTTTGTATAAATCCATTTGTCTCTATTTAAGCTCATTGACTAGTTTTTCCAAACCAATAAACTAGTTTTAATAAATCATTCGATTGGCATCATGAACACACTGACAAGTTTACTAAACCATGACACTATTCGCATATGTTAATAAGATCAACTAACTACTACGTATAACCGATCAAATTGTTTTAATGAACCTATTGATTGGTTTATGTAATGGTAACTTTCCGTTTTAGGATTGAACATAATTGGTCATCTATTTTGAACTATTGATTAGCTAGGCATACAACCGATTGACTGGTTAGACTAAATCGATCAACTATTTGAGCATTTAATATTGATGTTATGCCCATGGGGTGATACAATTTTTAGGGAATTTTTTCCATAACTGCCCATGGGGTCAGACTTATAAATATGCTCCCTAATCATTTATTACAACAACTCTTTCAACAAAATTTTCTATGCAATTAATCATCTACTCTTAAATTATTCAATTGCTCATTTAAACTCTTCCAACTTTTACATTTAGAGTTTTTGTTCGAAAAGGGTTCATTGCTCACTTCTCTTAGCTATAATTTATCATCAACTATAATATATTTTATTACATATTTATAGATAACATCTCATCCAATTTTTTGCACTTTCATATCTTTATTTCCTAGTCAGAATCAATTGTAATCACAACCAACTTACAAAATTTCTTTTAAAGGGGTTAATGAGTGTTTGTCTATCCTTCTTCGTAGATTCTTCTTGAGAATGTAGAGAAGATAAATCATTCATATTTTAAATCATATCTTAGAGGGTCATTGAGATTATAAGGCTCTTAAACCTAAAGAATAATGATTTTCAATAAAAATAAGTCATTGTTTAAAATCTAAAAGGGAGAACATTTTGGTAATAGATGTAGAGAGTAATTTGTTCTTGAACCACTATACATTTTTTATTTTTCATTTCCATTCTGAAACATCCTATTCATCCCCCTATATAGTTCTTTCAAATGGTATCAAATATTTGGCATCTCATAAAGGATTCAATAATTTGAGGCGAAAAAGATAAATGAGTGGAATGGACTCTATTGATCTAAATGAAGACATCTCCACTACAAAACCACCAATATTTTATGTTGAGAAATTTGCCTATTAGAATAAAAGAATGATGTTGTTCACCATTTCACAAGACTATGGCATGTGGTCAATAATCACTGAATACCCAATCATGATCACTAAATAAATCAATGGTGATCTAGTGGACAAAATAACGGATGAGATCATGGATGCAGAAAAGAGAAAGCTCAATGTCAACAAAAAAGCCATCACGATTCTTCAATGTGGGCTTGGAAAAAAGGGGTACCACTACATCTAATCATTCTAAACTATAAAAGAGAGATATGGGATAAGCCTATTCTCACTTATGAAAGGACTAAGCATGAAAAATCAAAAACTAAGAGAATAAAAATAGGTGAAGTTTCAAATTCTCTTAGAGTGTCATTTAGAATTTAAGGTTCATAAACTAGGAGAAGAGTGATCACCCATAAAAAAAATATTACTATTTAAAATCTAAAGGGAGAAACTTTTGGTAGTGGATGTAGAGAGTAATTTACTCTACATTGTTTGTAAATTTTTTATTTGTCATTTCCATCCCAAAAAATCCTATTCTCTCCCCTCGAGAGTTCTTTCAATAGTGCGCTTGGTTAGTTTTACACTTATTACTAATGAGTAGCTATTGGACTTGTCAATCAATAAGTTTTCATCCTTTTATGTGAATAAGACTTCCCACTTATCATTTCTATCTCAATTTTCTCAATCCTTGTTTTAGTAGTTGGTTATCCACACATGTGATTTTATGGCCCGGTTACATGCCTCAACTAAAGGGTCCCCTCCTAGAATTGTGTGGATGACCCTATGTTCTTCTTTTTTAATGGGAGGTGGTGGAGGCAACAACACCATTTAGCTATCTTTCCATCTTATGTTTCATGTCAAGTGTGTGTATATCCTTAGACTCCCATTTCTTATCAACGTATATAGTATATCTTTTAAGGCTCTAGATTCATATATGGTATTCCCAATTTTTTTGAGGTATATGCACCACTTGTTAGGATTTTTGTACTTAATATTAGCTTTTATTGGAGTCGGTCATAGGAAAGGCCATCAACCCTTCTCTACATTGAAGATATGAGCAACACTAGCAATCAAGGGTGCATATTTGTTAAAATTGGCTTACTGGCATCCTCACCTCTCTATTCTAATTAGAGCTATTCTCAATCCTTCCTTAATCTCAGAATAAGTTTGGATTCCATTCTATTAACCAATAGGAATCTCAATGGACCTCACGTCAATGTATTCATCCATTTAGCATCCATTCTTTCTAGTAAATTCTTTCTCAAATAGTTATATGGCTTATATTTTTTTCTACATATAAGTTTTTCACCACTTCCTAGGTAAATGAGTAAATGTATAAACAAAATATGTGGTCAGTAGAAAATATTCTAAGCATATTCATGACAATAAAATAGGTAGGAATACCACATTTTTGGTATTTATATCACCCATAAGGAAACTAAAAACAAAAAACTCAGCTTTATATCATTAGGATGATCTTAATTAAAGAGATTTCCAAAAAGGCTCTTAAAGAAGAAATCACTATATAAATATTTTTTATTCTCTACAATTAACCCTTGAGAACCAATTTCCTTGGAGTAAAAAAAACTATTTGTATTTCTATCTCTCCATATAATATAGGTAGAAGCTACAAGCACCAAGGTCTATACCTTTGGCCCTAAATTATTACATTTCCATCTTCATCTCAAGCTCCTTATAGTACTAAGAAGAGTATTCAAACCTCTTGAAATACCAATCCATGATCACAAATAATTCCATATGGAAACTATGTTCAAGTAAGAAAATAATAAATTCTCATGAGACTCAAGGCCTAAATTACAAAAAGAACACGGAAGAGGCCCATTAAAGAATAATAGGCGATCACATGTATTTAGTCTTCCAGTCAAAGCAAGCTAAAAAAGAAAGGAAATTTTTTTCATCTTGCAACCATTCCTTATAATCATATGGTCTCTCTATATTGGTGCATTAGTGAAAAAAAAAGTTATAAGCCATCAGGGTTAAGGATCCTTTTGTAGATTTCTAAGAAGAAAGGATATAATATACTCTATCATAATACTCAACCTATACAAATAAATATTTATGAATACTCCAAATCTTCTTCATAAAGTGGTAAGTACCATGCACAAAGGTATATTTGCTAGAGATGGAAAGTGAAGGTAATGGGAGTGAACACACTTCATCCAAAGTGACCCTTTCTCATCCTAAATAAACCAAAACTGATACAAGAAATTTATGTTCTAAGATGAGATGTTTCTATCCCAACATCACCTTCCTTCTTTGATAAAAATAAAATATTACATACAACAAGTACTAATTTTCCCTAATAAAGAAAACTTTGAGATAGATTAATAATTTTCTCTCTATCAATCCACATAGAATAGATGGTCGGGTAATGCCATTATCAAAATCATCAATCTAATGAACTTCTTTGTCTACCAATCTAGAAAAGGTTGCAATGATTCTAAAAAGTCTTGCATAACTCCCATTAGACATGAAGTATCCCTCTTGGGGTGTCAACAAACATCAAATTGCTATACAAAGGTGGTTATCAATTGTACAAATGAGTTTATTGAAACCTTCTTCAATCTTTTATACCACATCAAGGCTTCCCCCTTTAGTATATTGGGGAACTCGTTATAGACCGTCTCTTCTCAAGCCCCGATGAGTAACATTAAGTTTTGAAATATGTTTGGTAGCCTTTTTGGTGAGTAAATATTTACATATTTTGTGGTGGGCCTTTCGTTGTCATCCTTGTGAAAGGATTATACCAACTAAACTTAGTTTCCCTTTCTTCATTATCATCCTTTTCAAGCCTCGACTAGTAACATTAAGTTTCCTTTTCTTTTTTTTTTCTTTCGTTTCCTTAAGTGTGTTGGACACTCTTTTATTTATCATTCCTTTTATAAATTTTTCATCACTCTTATGGTCTCTCTGACCCTCACAACTCTTGCGTCTATCACACCCAATCATGTGCTTGTTTTCTGTCAAACTTGGACTTCTCCTTCTTCTATGTCTTGAAGGGCTTAGGGTCCTCTATTGTCCATTATTCCCTAACATTTCCTCCCAAGGGCCCTTCATCGACGATCTATTTTCTTCTTGCATAATATCACTAAGAATTATTATCCTTAGTTCTCTCTCCTCATAATCCAGTGTTTCATCTAATGTTTCTTGAGGGATAGGTCATTCAAGAGGTATATGTAGTTTATTGGGTCTTTTAGCAAGAGGAACTAACACATTTGACACCATCTCTTGGATGGATACTTTAACGTCATTTTTGGTAGCTTGTAGTTCAGCAATTTTAACTAAGTTGTTCACAACTAGTGAACTATTGGAACCTAGGTTAGGTTGTTTAGTAGGTTGAGGTGGAGACATTACTTTTGTTAAGAATTCCTATGGATGATGCTTGTTTTTTGTGCAATGAAAGTAAATTGAGAAGTTTATGGGTATAAGGCTTAAAAGAGAAAATGTAGAGAGAATTTAAAACAATGTTGAAGTATATTAAGTGAGCAACAACATGTCATAAATGGGTACATGCCCCCTATTTATATGGAGTACAAGGGATAGAGAAACGGACGTGGTCCAATGTAGGCAACCTAGGTAGCCCTTGCTAAAGCCATGAGGTGAAGGGAAAGGGCATTGTCCATAAGACAACACTCCTAGGTTGGTTTGGTGGTGTTGTTGATGGTGACGGTGAATGGCCCCCAAATGGGTGGCTAAGCGGTAATGTTCTTTTAGAATAACTAGAGTCCTTAGACTGGCTCCGAAGGCCGGTGAGGTGGGTTGGCCCTAAAGGACTACATGATACTTGGTTGGGGAATGATCATTATCAACTATCATATTGTGCATCAGGATATATCTTGCAAGATGTATGTGACTTCCATGTAATAAAAAAAAAAGTTAGCTATGAAACATCTTACGTAAGAACATGTTATAAGACATTGTATATATTTTTTTAGAAAAAATAAAGTTGTATTTTAATGGATAAGACATATTTCAAAGACACCGAAGAGAGCCTAGATTCAATCATCTCCGGAGTCATGCATATTACATTTTCATGAGGGTATAGAACATGATATCACCAATTGTATTGGATGATGATGGTGAAAGTCATATTGGATGATTTCAATAGTAATATGAGAAGATTATGATTATATTATTTCAATAATCCTACTCAATAGTTATATCTATCATCTTTGATGATTTTGACAAAAATAAGCGGATGAAAGTTAAAACGACGTGAGCGAACAAATGAGCAGGTAGGGATGGCAATGGAGCGGGTCGGGGACCCCATCCCCATCCCCGAACCCAATAAGAAAAATAATCTCCGAACCTGATCCGATCTCCGATATTTTTTTATCGGAGATTCTCCGACCTGATTCCCGCGGGGATCAAATCCCTATACCCGACCCGATCCTTGATCTATTTTCCATCCTCGATTTATTTTCCATTCTTAAAACCCAACCCGATCCCCAAAATCCAACTTTATACCCGATCCCCGATCACATCCCCAATCCTCAAACTATTTTTTTATATTATATTTTTAACTTATATTCTATAAAAAATTATATATATATATATATATATATTTTGGGATGGGTTCGGGGATAGGGACCCCAAACCCGTCCCTGAAAAAATCTCCGTTAAGAATCCTCAAATCCGAACCCAATCTCTAAATTCTCTTTCCGAACCTCAATTTGAACGAAAAATCTCTGACGGAGTCCCGAACCCGAGGCGAAAATTGCCATCCCTATGAGCAGGTAATCCATCATTGGGATATGATAATATTACGTCACATTGGAAATACTCTAAAGGGTAAACGCCGGAGTACGGCATAGTTAGCGTTATCAACCTATTATTTCATAGGGGGTGTATCTTCTTAGTCGATCTTTCTCAAATTGTGCATTTTTATATAATTCCATCATTCTCAACTTTTGATCGGCGGAGAGACATTTTCATGCTTGGCGTGCTGAAACGGTATAGGATCAAAGAGCAATTTGATAACTTTAGATTTAGTTGCAACTAGCTAGCTAGATAGTTAAACGTAAAAGTAATGAGTATTAAATATATATGTCAATTTTTATGTTAAGGTATGACGTAAAAGTAATTCTATTGTTTACTATGTCAATTAAATTAAATAAGTAAGCCGTAGAAGTAATATTATTTATAATTTATTACTAATAAATCTAATAGAAATACTTCAGTAGTTGTACGTGCCTAGTTTCTGATAGAGTAACTGATACTCCAGGGGTGACTATTATTCTACGTCTGATATATATATTCGAATTAGTCGGTAGATCTTACATGTCCTATGACGTATGAGTATGACCCTGTACGAGCAACTTATGTGACTCTGTACGAGCAACGTACATATATTGGACTCTTTTATGTGCACTTTATTCGTTTGCACATTTAAGTTACATTATTTTTAAGTTAGATAAATCATTTCTAATAAAGTTTAAAATTATCTGTACTTTTATAACAAATGTCTACATCAAATATATCCGGTAAAGTCATGTTGGAAATGAACATGATATGAGGTAATAAATACATATTGATGGCTTTGAACATATATTTTAGATAATAATTTATTTATTTGAAGATATTTTATAATAATGTCTCATTAAAAAAATATAGAGATTATATGATTATCAAACAAAGCATATATAAGTTTCAATATAAAGTTTATTTTTATCTTCATTTCACAAAAAAAAAAAAATTAACTTACCAAATAGGACGCTAAGAAAATATTGGACAAGTAATTATTTCCATAATATTAGTTTACTAATTTTAGCTCACGTGAATTAAACTATCATTATATTTGACTATGATGAAGAAAAAATGTTTTTAAGGATAAAAAGGAATTGAAAAGTCATAAGACCATATGAAGGATATGCCTAGTGCTAGGTTACATCTATATTCAAATTTTTAAATCTTTTTAGTTTGATTTATGCTTTAGATATTATTTTCTCAATGAGTATATATTTATTATATTTGGGTGAGAACATAATATTCACTTTGTATTAGCATGTTTGATCAAAGCGATAAAATTATGGTTGCAGTCATATGGCAGTATCAAAGTTAATTGATAAAATCACAGTTCAATCAAGGATGATGAATAATATAAATGTTGTGGAGTGACCTTTTTTATAATAAGTACCAATATATATATTAGAATGTGTTATCTACACATAGGTAAATATCAATGCATGTTGGTGATTATGCATATACTACTAAGCATTAACGTGCAACGACACATACTTTTCATATTGTGTATTGAGCACATTGCATACTAATATATCCAAACTTTTATGCATATTGACCAATATTTTACTCTATAGTAAGACTATAATAGTAGGGTTGCCTATCTTGAAATGAGGAGGTGAAAGGGAAAGAAATTGAGGGACAATATTATGCATATTTGGCTATCTTTGTTTCTTTTTTTATTTCATAGATAAATTCATCACAAATTTAATGCCTATAAGCCACTAAGTAACACAACAAAAGGAGATGATCTAATGATCCACTACTAGAGAACTACCCTATGAAGACACTTAGGCAAATGATTTTCCTATGACTTGAACATCCTTTTATTGTTAGAACAAAACAATAAGAATAAAAAACCCTACGCAAAACAAGTGGTCAAATCTACACAGAACAACAATATAACACTCCTAAAATTACTACTTCAATTTTTTTAGTTAGTAGAAGCAATTTTGCAAAAATAACTAGTTGATGCCACATTAAACATGAATAGAGGTATGCCTAATAACTAACTTGCACCACATGTAAGGCTAAAACCAAGTGTGGTCAGCACGTGATTCAAGGTTAAGACAAAACCAACAAGAACACAAGAGATAACGGATTTAAATATAATACAAAACATTTACAACACTCAGCGTCCCAAAATGGGAACAACAAGGATGAAATAAACCACATCCAGAACAAGAGACATCAGATAGACCTATCAAATGCTCCGGTCCAACCCAAGTTGCTTCTACTATTAACATGTATTATAAGGTTAAGTGTGCCCATTGAATAAACAAAGGACCATAAAATAGATCCCATAAGTACAATAGTACGGAGTAAACTATTATACACCACTATGCATGCAAACATCATATAGATCATATAGATGGTTACACAAAGATTACAAGGCATGGCTACAAATTATAATTATGGCATAATTCATATCATTCCATAGGCCATATAGTCATCACATCAAACTTAATCATATTACAACCAATCATTAGTCCAATTTATACCAAGGGTGTCCCATGAAGGGGAATACCAAACCATCTTTAAGCCTTTTCCCAATAACCATATATATACTACTCATAAACATAAAGAGGAAAGCACTAAGATAATTATCATGCAATATACTAAATCTAAGTAGTATACAGAGGCAAATATCAAACCAATATACTAAACCAAGTAGTGCACAAAGGAAAATACAAAACCATCGTACATTATAATATATAAAGGCTTTAGAAGCCAACTTTTTTTTATCGCTAAAAGCTAAATTAAGGTCAATAACAACAATAGCATTAAAAATATCAATCATCATAGCTGGATATTATTGGCCCATCGCTAAAGGCTTTAGTGATGGATTGAAAATTTAGGTTGCTAATGTAATAGTGATTACATATAACATTATCACTAAAAGTAATTATGACAACTTATAATGTTAGTGGCTAAAAGCAGTAAAGACGACTTTTAATGTTTGTCCCTGAAAACAATAATGACATCTTCTAATGTTGGTAGCTAAAAGAAATCACAATGACTACTAATGTTGTTTACTAAAAGCAATAACAATGACTAATAATGTTGGTTGCTAAAAACTAATAACAAAAATTTTAGATTTTAGTCATTAAAAGTAGTAATAGAAATATATAATATTTGCTACAACTAGTAGCAATGATGAGAAAATGTACAATCGCTAATGATATTTGTGACCATTTTTTCTATCACAGTCACATAAATAAAAATTCATCATATATATTTGTTGAGACTAACTTTTTTGGTCACTATGTCAAATACAACCATATAATCCATTATCAAGCCTTGTACCTTTATACATATCTATATATATGCATTTCTCCATTTCAATACCATTTCTTGAATCTTTAACCACAAATATTGAGTAAAATACTTAAATAAATACTTATACAAAGACTATATGAATAGTATTTTGTAAATTACATTTTAGCTAAGCAAAAATCTAGGATAAAGGAATTGACTATATTCAAGTATATTACAAAAATATTTCAAAATACCACATCATTACAAAATGTTATATTTAACAATATCTCCAAAAACTAATTCTTTAATCCATCATGCATTATATACTTGATCAGTTTTCCAAAATGAAGTGAATGTACCTACAATAATAAAAAGATATAAAATAATAATAAATATAATAGATCAAATGATAGAAAACTATTAATTATTTAAAGTAACTAGAAATGAAGCAGAAACACAATTTACCTTCATATACTTTTCACACTTAAAAACATTTACAAAATTGTTTCCAATTACACATCTAGATGCCCTCAAAACAAGTGCTTTTATAAATTTCTCCATTAGAGCTAAACACATTGAAAGAATAAAAGTATAAATTTAAAGCACAGTTATAACCAAGAGTAATGTAATTACTTTTTTAAGCACTCTTTTAATTGTTAATATTTCTAAGTTGCTATAAATCTTGGCTTTCATCATGAAGTATATGGCAGCAATAAGGTTAAAGTTCCACCAAATTAAAATGAAAACATCTTTTTAATTACTATGCAATTGAAAGCCATAGCTTAAATGAAATACTTATTATACAAGTTATATCTTATTTTTATTAGATATTCAAATACTTAGTTAGAATAGTTCTATACAAAATTATCAGGCGTTGGATTTCCACCTCGTTTGTTGACTCGATAGGTATTTTTTTAATCTCCCCATTAGATTCTAATGTTATTCTATCACATCAATCATGGATAGATAATGAGCTTAATTATCTTAATCATGAGCCCCTAAAATTATATAGTTTGAGTCACATGTTACAAACAATAGTCTCTTAAATATGAGAAGTATAAGATTATCAAAACTAGTAGGGAAGGAGAATATTATGCTATCCTTAAGGAAAGAAAATAAGATGTCACTCATAGTGTATCATTAAGGAAAGGAGGATAAGACAAGAAGAGTTAGATGTTAAAACACACTTATGCAATTACTCTTAACCAAACTTAACAAACCACATAGAAACCTCTCTTGATTTTTTTCTCTAATTATAAAACCAAGAAAATTCATTCCCATAACACATTTAAACTAATACCCAACTTGTTTAATATCCATCTATGCTTTTTATTCAAAATTAGGGAAAAAAAAGAGAGAAAGGAATATAAAAGAATAATAATTCACCAACATCCCACCCTCTACAACTTTAAACATCCCCACTAAATCAACTCAAGGCATTAGTAAAATGATGGCCAATTCTAGCAATAAAGTAATCATAAATTCCCTTTACTAGTCTAACTCAAACATAGGTACTCGTTAATATGTTCGCATACATAAAGTAATATTTGTATCTAAATAATTGAAAACCATGTAAATTTACTATTAAGTCACCAAATTTACCAAGCCATCTAATTATCCATCACATTTCTCAACTTTTATTTGGCTTCTCACCTGTATAAATGTCCATCATTGTAGATCACATGGCATCAACGTAATCTAAATTACAAATTTTCCACTAAAGCATACAATCTACTAGAGGAAAAGAACACATGCAAAGTCCAAGAGCCTTTTCTTATCATTCCTTATCCTCCTTAGCATTTACACCTATTTTCTTCTCTATTGAAAATTATGGTGGACATTTCAACCCTCAATTTTATGACCATGTAAAGTCTAATTAACAAAGGACTCTACCAAGTATGTAAGTGGTGCATTTGTGTTGTACTAGTGTTGTGTGTTTAGTTCAATAGTGTTTATTAAGGTAAGTTTAGTATAAAGTACAACACAGTCATGCAAGCATACATGGTCGATCCAAGTAGTAAAGTGATGAGAGAATGTCAATCCCAAAGGGACAACAGAGAATGAAATATGCTGCCCAAAGTCAAATATCCTATGAATCTACTTACATGACTAAATGTTGGTAGGGTGATGTTGAAAATGTAAAGAAATAATTGAATGCTCAAGAAGTTAATAAATTCAATGCAGGATGGATGGGTAAGAAAATAGGGGAGAGAGTTATAAGAAGAGAGTTAGTAATGCCAAGTGTGTGTACCCTATGACAATTCATAGCTTATCGGGCTAGATGGATATTAATCCTCTAAGAATCACAGGGTTTCACTCAATGATGAAACATATTCTTAGGCCATCTCCATCACAGCACATGAGCCTTAAAAATGTCACGCAGTGAGGGTTGGAGAATTAATAACAAGTTCTCTTCACCTTTTAGTGCCAACCTTATCACCATTTGTTATCGTAAGTTTTGCACACTGTCCCAGTTGATGCAAAATTTGGATGAGTGCCTAATATGGCCAGCATTCAACACCTTGACAAATGCAACTTAACAAAATAAAATATCATTTTAGTCAACATGACTAGAAATGCCAATGATCACAACAATAAGGATTTTCAAACTTTTCCTTTCACTAAGAAGCTAGCCAACACTAAACTTCATATAACCAACATAAAATAAAGAAGAGAAAGAAGGGAAGGGGCTAGGTAGATCACAATAATCCAACTCGCATCTATCCTAATCACTCCTTTTTTTCCTCTCTCAATTGAGCTCTGCTGATACTCTTCTCCCTTTTTTTCTCTACTATTCTTCCATTGTTATTGTTATTTTTCACTCTCTGTGATTTCCCTGATCTTCCTTCTTTGATGATGATTCTCACTGCTTCGATCTTGGGGCATTTATAATGTGCAACCATACAGATAAGATAAATTTCCCTTGGTGTTATGATGGTCGGATGTACCCAGGCATCAGGCAGTTGTACCCTATTAATAGGTGGCAGTACCCTACAGTGGTCCCTAGGTGAATGCTGCCAACTTCAGTAAAATCGTGTGTTCTTATTTTATTAGCATACAGACCTGTGATGGCGACATGGGTGATTGCTCCTATAGTCTTCACAGGGTGTAGGGATGCTTTGAGATGTTAGGGTGTCATTGTTCCTACACGTGTCTTGAAAGTAGCTGAGTAAAAATAATTAAGCCTATAAGGAGTCAAAAGAGTGGAGAGTGTTGTCAGTTTATAGGATAAAAAGAGCTATTTTCATTTTAAACTCAAGCGAGTCATACAAGATCTTAAACGGTGAAAAACATGTTAAGAATCACACCCTATGACTACCTTATGTGGAAACAAAATCATGGATATAATGATACTCACAGGGTTTTTTAATCAACTCAAATACACTCATATTAGTAAGTAAAAGGAAGTAGCAATAATGTGAAAATTAAACCTTAAGCTTAGCACCATATGCTACATTCATCTTCTCTGCTATCTTCTCTAAATTTATCTCTAACATCAATTGCTACTACTTTTTCTTGTAATTTAGAAACCCTAATTATATGAAGGAAATCCCCTTAGCATCATAACTCACATTAATAAAAGCCCACTACCAATAGGCCAGACAATGAGAAGTTTGAATAAAAAATCATGATCAGATGATCTCTCTGGATGTAAAATGCTAATATTAAAAGAAAAATGAAAATTTTGATGTTACATGTTCAAATATAATTGATATTCTTGATAAAGGTCCATGGAAAGAAAACTTCAAGCTACACCTAAATGAACAAGAAATTTAAAACTTCCACCAAAATTTAACACACACCATTATAGGACTATTAAGGAATCACTGAAAATAGAATAACTAATAATGAGAATGATATGGGAAATAGAATAAAGAATATCAAAGGTGAAGATGATGATGAAGGCAAAGTAAGGAAATGAAAGGTCGAGGTTAACTCCGGACTAGTTTTCTATTAGCGAGAGCCAACTTTCCTCATGTTTATAAGAAGAAAAGCTATTTTCCCAACAACAAAATAACAAAAAGGTATTTTCCATCAATTTTTTCCTCTCTTATTTATGGAACCAAATGATGCCTGAATGATTTGACGTTGGAAAGTTGTTTCTCCTATAATAAACCTACACAATTTCCCTAAAAAAACTACATTTTAATTTTTTCCCTAAGCTTTATCGCATACCCATCAAAAAGAAGTTGAGTAATGTTAACATATACATACTTAAAAGGCACACTACCATACCATGTGCACAAAGATTATAATTTATCAAGACTACACAATTACTCACATTACACCACACATTACATGGATTAGCTAAAAATGGACATGTTGAAAGATTTTGGTTCTAGTAACTATACAATAATTTAGCTGTAGTAATATAATAATCAAACCAAAATTGAAACCTACTCCTAATTTTCCCTATAAGTTAATAAAAATTAGGAAGAGAGAGATGCAGGTTGTAGAATACCCTCAACTACCATTAACCTAACATTAACACATCTACTTTGGATTTGCAATAAATGGAAAACTAGCATAATATTGATAGTGATATATGAAATAAAGAGGATAGAAAAGAAGAAGATCAATAGAACATGAGATATGTAATAATGCAACAATGAGGAGATATGGACTCTAAAGAAATTAAATTAAACAATACATGTGAAGTTTGCTAATATAAGGAACGAAACAAACCATAGATGCATTGACCATCATCGATGAGCAAAACAATGAATGGAATTGGTGGTACCACCATCTGATGTAAAAAATCAATCCACTAGGTGTAAGAAAAATAAAAAGATAGATTTGGATGTGAGTTGGAAATAATATAAAAAAGATGAATAATGTACTTATTAATGCTATCATTCCCTGCCAAAGACTTAAATAGATGGTGAAAAATTAAAGGAGCTTGAGAGCATGAGTTCAGATTTCAAAGTTAAGGGTTCTAATTTATAGAAGAAATAGGTCTTGATAATTTATATGATCTGATCTTTTGTGTTTTTTTTCTTCTTCTTTTTTAGTATAAAATATATATGTATATGAGAAGATGTCTTTAGTGACCAACTACTCCAAAAATTACCCTTAATGCAATAGGTATACCAATAGCAATAACTCTTTATATTGGTAAGTAATAGTATATCAACAGCAACAAAAAAAAAATTAGTTGTTAAAAATGGTTCTAATGCATCAATGTATTGTAATGATACCAAATCCAAGTAGGTATACAGGTAACTACCAATCCAACATAACAAACCAAGTATTACATAGAGGTAATAACCAAACAAACATGCCAAATTCAAGTGGTGCATAGAAGAAACTACCAAACCAATATAGCAAAACCAAGCAATGTATAGAGGTAACTACCAAACCAACATACCAAATCCAAGTAATGCATAGACGTAACTACCAAACCAACATTAAAATATACACTTTAAAAAAAAATTAATTATAGGAAATTTTAGAAGTTGAAAAATTACCATTTTCCCCTAAAGTAGACTTAAGAGCATTTAGCACATAAAACCCTAATCATACATATCTAGTATACCATATTTCACATACTTCTCGTGTTCAATGTAAGATACCTAATACTATGCATGCATGTTGGAAAATTATAAAGTTCAAATGACAAGATAAAAAAACCCTTAGAACATAGAAACCTTAAATCACTCATTGATATGCCTATACATGCTCAATTCTCAACATATTATATATCAAACTTTAAGCAAAACATATGATAATTCCAATGGTAAGTTAAAGTATACAATAAAATATCTCGATAAGAAAAATAATGTCCTTAGCCAAACCATCATCACTAAATATATACAAATAATAAAGAGAAAGGGACACTAAAAGCCCTATCCCCCAACTATTCTTCCTTCCCTTTATAACCCAAAAACCCTAAAAATTAGCATTACAACACATAAAATACAAGAAAATGACAGCAATAAATTGAAACTAAATACAAAGAGGCCATATCCAACAAGAGATTGGCACACCAAAGAGGGAAAGAGAAGGGGGAAATTCTATAATTTTCTCCAAAAACAAGCAATCTTATATTTAAGAAAATATAATAGGGCTAGATAAGGGATTAAAAGAAAAAAACCAAGCAAAGAAAAGGAATTCCAAGAGATGTGAGATGTTCTGGTTTAGGCAACTTATGAAGAACATGGTTAAGGTTTAAAACACTCAAGCAATCTTCCACTAAAAAGGAGGAGAGAGAGGAGCATAAAACATAAGTGGATGAATAATGAGCAAACAAAGTGAATTGATGGCATAAGTAGGCAAAAGAATCCAAAATATAATAGGGAGAGAACAAGAGGTTAAATTTCTTAACACTTGAATGAAAGAGTTGATAGGAAAAGGTATGGTGTGTAAATGAGTAGGTGGGAGGTGAGGCGAGATGACCTTGGCTACATTATTGGTTAAAGGGAGAAGTAAAAGCAACAACTTGGTCTAAGTGAGTGGAAGTGAGGGAAAGGCCTAAGAGGTCAAAGGGGAAAATCACCAAAAGTTAAAATATATCAAAGTCTACAAAAATCAACTCTTCCTAATGCACAACTAACCCTTGGTCGGTCATCAATTATCTGCCCCTACCCCTTGATGATGTTGCATTATGTCAACACACATGGTTGTCTAACCCTAAGGCCCTAGTCAACCACCTAACACAAAAAATCTTATTTCTACCTTTTTAACCTAATTTAAGTAATTCATTTCCACCCCAACATAAACACACATAATATATAACATCCGACACACATTATCCTCCTCTTATTTCTATGATCAAGTCCACATAACATATCAAGTAACGGTCATGTTCTTAATTAGGGTTTTAAAAAATGTGATATTACATTATTACACCTTTAAAGGACACTAAGACAATTCCCAACCAATATACCAAATATAATTAGTGCAAGGAGAGAACTATCAAGCTAAAACACCAAAATAAAGTAGTACACAGAGCCAACTACCAAACCAAAATATTAAATTCAAGCAGTGCCCAGAGGCACATACCAAGTCAAGTAGTGCATGGTAGCAACTACCAAACCAAGGTATTAAAACCAAGTAATGCATGGTGATAGTTAGCAAAAAAACATACCAAAACCAAGTAGTGTATAAAGGAAGCTACCAAACCAACGTGTAAAATACAAGTAGTGCACATAGGTAACTACAAAACTAATATGCCAAAATAATCTAATTAAATCTCCATACAAGAATGAATTCCATTTTAATTTACTTGAGATAATACAAGAACAACCTAGAGATGTATAAAGTACATTGGTCGTAGTGACGTCCTAAGGCCATTTATTACCCTCCCATCCTTAAGTATGTATACCCTCTAAGAAGTCTCATGTACTAAATAGAGTAGACAAGGACCTTAGTTGGAATGTCGAGGCATCTAATGAACCATTAAATCAATAAAGGATTCCTATCTCACCTCTAAGGTTGCTGACCCTAAATATTAAACCATCCCCAATCTTGAGGTTATTAACTTTAAGTATTAATATTTTATTTAAATGATCACCAACCACACATAAATACACATATCATAACCAATCCATACTGACTAAATTTCTTTATTTCAAGTTATTCAAGTTAACTCTAAGGTCAACGATCCAAGAAAATTTTAAGTGTTAACACTAAGGCCAACCTATAAATCTACTATGGACATCCTATGTCAACTTGTTCAACACTTTTGCATAATAAGTTATAATTAACCAAAATTCCCTTCTAAGTTATTTTGTCATTAAATTAACACTTTAATACCAAATGTTATTAGAATAAAACAAAATTTATGGCATAGCTAAATAACATTAAACTAAACATTTTAACATAAAGTTATAATTGTAAAAAAAAAATTAAAGTGGGAAAATTATCATTTTGAGCTTAAAACAACCTTAAGCTTTTTTAGCACATAAAACCCTGATCTTGCATATATGACATTCTATAGTTCACATGCATCTCATTCGCAATTTAATATAACACATGCTATGCATACATTTTGGAAAATTACATATTTCAAGTGAAAAGATAAAAAATACTAGTAGAGCATAGAAAATTCAAATCATTCATTATTATTCTTATACATGCTCAAATCTCAACATATCATATATCAAACATTAATTAAAATATGTAAGGAATCTAATGGTTAGACAAAATATAAAATAGAATGTCTTGCAAAGGATAATAATTCCCTTGGTTAGATCACCCTCACAAAACATGCACACATATTTTACCAAAAATAACTCTACTATCATACGAATATTAAAATACATAAATTAAGCATGCTCTTACATAATAATCACTTGGTCTCCTACTTAGAGAAAATAATAATAATACACGATGCTTACATATTTTTATAGATTTACAATGAAGGATAAATTGTACTTAAGCATAATATATAGAACCCTAAACATGATATCATATGATTTTTACATCTTTAGTAGGAGAATATGAATTACCTTATGTCTAAGAAAAATAGAAAAAATAAAGAGAAATGGTCACCAAAAGCCCTAGACTCCAACTCTTCTTCCTTCTTTTTAAACAAAAACCCCAAACTCAACACTATAAGACATATTAACAAGATTGCAACAACAATAAAAAATTACTAAATAAAAAGAGGTCCTGCCCAATAAGAGGTTAGCACACGAAAGTGGGAAGGAAAAAGGGATCAAATCTCAATTTTCTCCCAAATCTAACATAATTATATTTGATAAATATCATATAGCGAGATAAGGTACTAATAGAGGGAAGATGTTTTAGTTTCTAAAATTCAAAAAGAATAAGGATAGAAGCTTTAAATTCTTAGGTAATCTTCAACCAAAAAGGAGGTTAGATGAGAGAGCACACAAGAGGATGAATAATGATATAACAAAGTGAATATATGGCGCAAGGATGCAAGATACTCTAAAATTTGATAGGGGGAGACAAAGGTTAACTTGCTCAACACTTTAATAAAGATGTGATGGGACAATGTACAGTATGTAAGTGAATAGGTGAAAGGTAAGATGAGATGAATTAGGCTAGATTCATGGTTAAAGGGATGAGTACAAGTAATACTCAGGTCCAAATTGAGGGGAGGTTTAGGAAGCCTCACAATGTCAAAGGGGAAGACCTTGATAAGTTAAAATTCATCAAAGATTTTAAAAAATCAACTTTATGCAATGCCCAAAGCCCTTAGTGTGTTCCATTCCCCCCCCCCAATGTCTGTTCATTCAACCCTAAGGCCCTAGACAACCACCCAACACCAAAATCCTATTTCTAGCAATTTTAACCTAATTTTCCCAATCCATTTATACCCTAACCCAGACATGAAAAATATTAAACATCTAACATGCATCATCCTGCTATTACTTCTATTAAGAAGTTTACATTACACATCTAAGTTAAAATTATGTTCTTAATAAGGGATCTCCATAAATGAGATATTACAAACACATACAAAAATACATAAAGGAAGTTGTCCTTGTATTGGCCTTTATATGCTCAAAAATAATAATTCTAAATTAATATTTATTTGACATATAGTTCATTTAGTATAAGGCTAATATGGGTGAAAGTTTTTCTTTTATTTTATATCTTTTCTATAATGTATTTGAAAGTAAAAAAAATACAAAATCCATAAAGTACCCATTTTATTCCAAATTGATATATAAAATGGGTATAAGTTCAAACAAGTATTATTTCCTTTCAAATTGATAGTGTAAGGAATGTAAAATATGGAAGTAAGTTTTACACCCCTATTTTTCCATACAAAAGAATCCCTTAGAGTAAAAAGTAATTTTCATGTGCTCTATTGATCTTATGTAGAATTTTGATTTTGACACCCATCTTCTATAAAACCTCACATCGTCAACCAAAAAGGACAAAAAGAATTGTAATAAAATTATCCTTAAAATTAAGATTTATTTGATCATTCTTATGATTCTCATTCTCATGAACCAAAAGCACTCTCATGTTCATATCTCAATTATTATCATTCCTATATATTTCTTCAAAGCCATTATTTTATTTATTCCCCTAATTATTATTGCCACACATCTCTAACCCAATCAACTTCCCAATGTTCGATGATTCCACTTCCCAATTATTTTGTTCTCCAACTACATAGAAACCTTAAGCTCATAAGCAATGTGCATTAACAAAAAAAGTATCATAATAGAGCCTTCTTACCTCAAACATGAGCTCCAATATCAAGCCCACGACCACCAAGGTTCCTAAGATTGATAGAGCCACCCACAGTTGGCCTCATGGCCACATGTAGGATGCCAAAACTAGGAATGGAAATAAAGTGGAGCTGGAGACGAGTAACCACCCTTGATCCCTAGTTTTTGTTAACAAGAAATGCCTGGCCCAATGCCTACATGGAGGTGATTCTCATACCCACCCTAGTCCTTGCCTAAAATAATCGTCATAAAAAAATTATCCCAGAACTACTCCCTAAGTTATTTTCTATTTTAATGTATGTTCAATTGACATTATTATTGTAATATAAAGCTTAGGACATAATTATTCAAACTAAGATTCTTGCTAAAGTTTTTAAACAAATTTATTACACAACAAAAGCTAATAGCTACAATAGATAACATAAAGGAACTCTTTCTTTCTTAGAATAATGATCTAATGTTATATAGATTAACCAATCACAAGATGCTAGACCTAAACTCTAGGAAAATTTACCAAATAAAGGAAGCTACCAGTTGCTAGTTTATATATGATGGTGGGTTCAAGGATAGGGACCCTAAAAAATCACTGAACTTGAACTCAATCCCCAAAATTATCCCTCAAACCTGACTTGAATAAGGAATCCCAATTGGCCACTGAAGGTACTATAAAGATTACCATCCCTATCCACAACTCATTATTTGCAAACAATTACCTAGATTTATAACACCTTGACCCTACACTAGTCATGGATGGTTATTTGGAGATTATATGAATTTATAACTATCCCTACTAATGAATATAAGTCCTATGAAGCATATATTTCCCTTACTCACATGCTTCCCGAGACACTTCCAACAAGGTTGTATATCCTTTGATTACTCCAAGTCAACATGATGAATTATGGAATTTTCTAAGTGTATACTTTCTAAAAAGAATGTATACCTTTTTGATATGGGTAATTATATCAATAATTTTAAGTCTTTTCTATATATTACATAATTTGGGACATTACAAGCTTCCATCAGTCTACAATCAGAGTTGGTGGTACTACTATATTGAAATAGAATTGTACATGTTAAGTTGATTACAACAACTAAGAATACACAAACTTGTGCTATTATTGGTAATAGTTTTTCTTTGTGTGGTCTTTTCGCACCTATATCATTTTCCATTCTATTAGATACACATTCCATAGCATTTATTTCCATGATGATTGAAGTTTGTTTTCTCTTCTTTTTCTTAAAATAGGAGTAGGAAGTCAATAATCACCTTTAAAAAGGTTTGGGTGTTTTCTTCATTAAACCTACATACTCAAGAGCTTTGAGAGTTCTAATTTTTCTGTGATCTCTTTATTAGGTATGAACATAATTTAATTGATACAAACAAAGAGGCTAGCAACTAGACTTAGATTGAGATTAGGAAAAACATGAAGCGGTAGAAGCTAATGAAAGCCATACTACAGAGGATGACACTCATGGCGGTAATGAGATACTATGGAGTGAAACACTGGTGAAGTGATGGAAAACAATAAATAATATATGTTCATCACAATATTGATTTTTTTTCTTGTAAACAAATTGAGCGGGCTTACAAGCCTTGATAAAGACTCGATTATGCTCATTCATTTAACTAAACAATATGAGTTTGGTCAATATTTTTAAGCTCATTTATTAAATAAGTATATAATCATGTTGATATATTTTTAATATAAAAAATATTTTTTTTTATCTTTTCATTTTAATATAAAATTTTATTATTATAAAATTAATATTATATATGTATGTATTTTACCATTATCACTAGATCATGTTTTATAGTTTTTATACTTATATTTTACCATTCTATATAGGTTGGTAAGGAAGGATATTATATATGTATGTATTTTACCATTATCACCAGATCATGTTTCACAGGTTGGTAAGGAAGGATATTCCTAAATCCTAAGTACTACTAGTATACAGTAGCATATCATGATAAAATGATTTTGTTTTCCGAAGTCGTGCTCTCGAATATATACACATATCAACGTAATTATATATAAATGATTCACCTACCCACTCATGGCGGTAATGAGATACAATGGAGTGAAACAATGGTGAAGTGATGGTAAATAATAAATAATATATGTTCATCATAATATTGATTTTTTTTTCTTGTAAACAAATTGAGCAAGCTTACAAGCCTTGATACAAACACGATTCTGCTCATTCATTTAACTAAACAATATGAGTTTGGTCTACATTTTTAAGCTCATTTATTAAATAAGTTGAGCTTGAGCCAAGGTCAACTTGACTCATTTTTGTGTGAGTTGGGTCATATATAGTTTTATGAGTTGCCTTATAAAAGGCTTGTTAATATCCTTACTGTATGCGTAACTTAACAAAACTCCATGAATTTGGGATAATTTTTTATTAAAAAAAAGTTATTTAAAACTTCAAACCCTTCAAAAAATAATTTAAACCTTACTATCTCTCACTCCCTCAAGTTTATCCTTGTATAAAGACTCCCAACTCTTATGCACACAGCACACTCAGTTAATTGGTTGTCACTCTTCATGCACTCATCTTCATGCACTCATCATGTCGATTGATAATCGTCTTGTTCAACCATTATCCCCTCCAACCTTCGCCTGTGTCCTCCATCTCATGTGAATGAGTGATGACTTGCAATGAAGCTCCTAATGGAAAACACTAATGCTCCTAGCAACAATTTCCTCATCGCCCATCATTCATGGTAAGGTATTTTTTGGTCCTTGTTATCAATTCTCTTGAACTCTGTTTATATTTTGAGTTCCCTTTGTTCTAATATTTCTATTTTAACATAAATTATGTGCTACTATAAGATAGTGTATTTTCATATATTATATGCTTCAATTTCAATTTAATCTTCTATTCTAGGTAAGGTTAATTTGATTCTATTCCATTTATTTTTAATTGAGTTGAGTTTAATTTTAGTAAAGTTGACTAGGGTTTTCTTTCAATATAATAATACTTGATAAAATCAGTAGCATAAGCTATTGTTATTTTCATATTAGATGAGGTTGAAATTTTCTTAGATCAAATTTCATACATTAATTTGTTTTTGATATATTCCATCTTGCATTATCTATATCCTTCTTGCTTTTATTGTAATACGTTAATTATAACCTTATTCGATTAGTGTTATAGCTTATATATACCATTTTGAATGTTTGGGGAAAATGATTTACCATTGTGAATTCTCAAACTTTATTTTGGTGCTGACTTTTTATCCTCATATTTATTACATCAAGTAAGTGCTAACCAATCATGGTTCATAAATAGTAATAATCTATTGTGTGGTAGATGTATCTTATTGTTTAATCCTCTTTAGATCCATGACTAGTTATATTTAAATTTCAATCCATGATAAATCAAAATTAGAAGCAATTTATGGCTTGGCCGGCCTTCATCATGAGAAATATTTCCCTCGGTCTTAGTGTTTTGTCTTTAATTTTCTTTGAAATGTTGATGTGTATAATTACAATTACATTTTTGTTTATCTTAGATTATTGTGATACCTTTTTTAGTACTTAGCATGTTCAGGCATTAAGAACACATATTTTAATATGCCTTTGAGTTTTGTTCATGCATTCGTTGCACTTGTTTTATTAGTTATGGCTTGTTTTGTTTCATGATTTTTAGTTAATTATGAAACAAAATGTACTTAGCTTCATTAATTATAAGCTGATTTTAGGAGGCAAGTTTTTTTTCCTTTTACATTCTTTTCTTGGTATTTTTTTACCTGTAATTAACTAATTTGATTGATCAATAATTATTAGTTTTATTAGAGAGATGAAATTTTGGAATGCAGAAAGAAAAATTTAGAACTATGGTAGATAACAAATAGAGACAACTCTATGAAGGCCTAAGTAGTAGTTATGAGATATGTTGGTAGTATGTGTGGGATTTTATAACTAATTGGGATTATATTTATGGGTTTCCTAAAAAACTTTATAGTGTATTACATTTATATACTTTCTCTACATATTAAATCATTCCCTTAATCGCATCTTAGCCATGCACGAGCCAAGCAGAAATGTAATAGCTAACCCTTTTTTGTTTCCAATTTAGCTAACTACCACAAACCCACTTTTGTTGCCACATAACCAATTATGATCAATAGAGATTACAACACATGGTACGTTTTTTATAAAGAAAAATCAATAATATATTGTGCAACATTTTTGGAATATGAGAAATGGCCACACTTGGCTATTACCAAGATTTTTCACCTTCCACTCTTACCTTTCTATGGTGATCATGCTCATCCCTCACATGATCATCTCCATCCTAATCTCATACTCCACTCACTCTCATTTATTTTCCCTTTTTACCACCTTCTCATATTAGGGTTTCCTCCCAAACCCTAGCTCGGTCTCCTATGCACCCTTATTTTTTTTCACATACTATTTTTCATCCAAAGCTCCCAATCACCTAAACAACTCTTCCATTACCTTCCTCACACCTTAAATAAACTTTCCATACATAAAATTCACCCCTATGAAGACTTTATATGTCCCATGCAACCCTTCAAACTTTTTCATGCAAAACCCTAAGGCTCCCATACAAACCTTAGATTCTCCCATGCAAAACCCTATATTCTCCAATGCACATCCATAGATTCTTCCATGCAAAATCCTAGATTCTCCCATGCACGACCATAGATTCTTCCATGCAAAACCCTAGATTCTCCCATGCATGACCATAGATTCTTCAATGCAAAACCCTAGATTCTCCCATGCATGACCATATATTCTTCCATGGAAAATCCTAGATTCTTCCACTCTTTTATTTTAATTAAAATCCCCTTTTAATTCACCCATTGATGGACCATGGAACACTTAGGTCAATTCCACTTATGTTAGCCAACTTACATCCCTTTAGTCATCTCACTCTTCCATTTTTCTTTTTCATATTTCCACCTCACAATGCCACATTGAACATCATCACATGGATGTCTTAAAGGGTCACATTACATTTCACCACATATACATATCAACACATACAATAGGAAGGCACATATATATACCTCAACTCCAAACTGCACTACACATTAAAAAATAGTTAAAATAATAGCACATGATACACAACATATCATTAAACATGGCATCCTAAGCATATAAAACATATAACACACATAAGGCCTTAGCTACACCCTTACCTAATACGACACCGGTCTTGGAGCACACTCCTACACCTCCTTAGGGTTTTGACTGGTCTCACCTATAAGAGGAAAAAACTAAGGATTAGATTCCCTCTTAATATTTCCTATTTATTCTAATATTAGGGTTTTAGATAAAATAATAATATAATAATAGTAATAATAACTAAATACTAATTTTGCTAAGGATAAAAGTAATAATAGTAATATTGGAAAAGATGATAATGTAAGGTTTGAAGATTTTACCCTAATAATGATAATGATACTAAAAATAATAATAATGATAATAATAACGATATTAATAATAACAACGACAATAATGGTGATGATGATGATGAAGATGATGTAATTCGAATAATTGTGAAATAAGGGCTTCCACCCTTTACCAAAATAATAATAATAATAATAATAATAATAATAATAACAATAATACTATGAAATAATAATGATGATGATGATGATGATGATGATATTAATTAAAAATAATGTAAAGTAGGGTTTCAACCCTACATTGAAATAATAATATTATTATTAATAATAATAATGATAATAATAATAATAATAATAATAATAATAATAACAATAATAATAATAATAATAACAACAATAATACTAATATTAATAATACTCAAAATAAAAAGAAAATAGGGTTTCGGCCCTCAATAGCAATAATAATAATAACATTAGTAGTAGTAGTACTAGTAGTAGTAGTAGTATTAGTAGTAGTAGTAGTAGTAGTAGTAGTAGTACTCGAAATAATAGAAATATAATAAAAATAAATAAATAAAGCTTGTATAATTAGGGTTTAAGGGTTGAGAGGGTTTAGGATACCACATTGGGTTGGTGGTGACAGGTGGCACCGACTGTGGTGTACTACAGCAGTAGCGGTGGCCAAAAAAAGATAAGAAAAGAGAGATAGTTGAGTGCTGGGAAAAGGAGAGGGAGAAAGAGGGTGGAAGTTGGGGTGTTTATGGTTTCATAGATAGAAAGGAGTAGAGTGAAGGTGGTGGCACATGGCGGCGGCGGTAGTGGCCGAGAGTGGAGGAAAGAGAGAAAGAGAGGAGGAGAGGGAGGAAGGGGAAAAGCAGGGTAGGGGAGGTAGAGGAAAGTTTGTAGAGTAGTTTGAGGGGTGTAGGAGGCAGTGGTTACAGCAGAAGTGGTGGCTAATGGTGGTGCGAAGGGCGGCGGAGACGGAAGGAATGGTTGGTCGAGAAGGTTACTTTGCACGGCCTAGGTAGCTCTTGTAGGGCAAATTGAGGGGGAAGGGAGTTGTAGTTAGGTAGAGGGTGGTGCAGGGGTGGTCCTATAGGTGGTTATAAGGGCAATATTGGATGACGGTAACGGAAGGGGTGTCTGAAAGGGTGGTGGCGCACAAGGAGAGATTTATGGGTTTCAAGGAAAAAGGCTCGAGTCCAAGCTAGTTAGGGGGTATTTATAGGCTAAAGGAGGGGATAAGGTCGAAGGGGAGAAGGGAGAATAGGGCAAGCAGGTGCGGTGCACCAACCGGCAACGGTAGTTTGGCACACGGTTGTTTCGTCGCCTGCGATTAACTAGGGAATAAAGGAGATCGTGCGAGAATAGGGGAGGAGTGGTTAGGGTGAAATGATCGACGAATCAACAGGAAAGAGAGGGAGGAAATTGCCGGTCAATTTGGGGTCGTTGCAAGTCGACAGAGGAGGGAAGAAGGAAGAAGAAGGAGGAGGAAGGAGGAGGAGGTGAATCGGGCGGCTGGGGAGAAAAGAAAGAAAGAGAACCGGACTGTACAATGGTAGATAAAAAACGAAGGCCAAAACGCAGTGTGCTAGGCTGTGACAAAGGAGTAAAGAGGGAAGGGAAACAGGTCGCTGGGCTAGCCCAAGTCGGGGGTAAAGAAGAAAATAAAAGAAAAAGAAGAAGAAGAAAAAGAAAGAAAAGGAAAGAAAAGGAAAGAAAAAGGAAGAAAGAAAAGAAGAAAGGGAAAAAAATAGGTGGGTTGGAATATTTGGAATATTCCGGTATCATGGGATATTTAATTTCCCTTTTTAGGTTAATTTAGGATTTTTGAAAGATTTTTCCTAAATTTCATTTTAATTAGCGAAATGCCCTAATTTTTTCTAATTAAAATATTTATAAATTTCTTCTTGATTTGTCCTAATTAATTTCCTTTTATTTTAATAAAAAATTATTTAATTAATTTTCCTAATAAATCCTTATTTAACTAAAATTCTTAAAATTAGGGTTTTGGGGAATTTCAAATGATGACAGCGATTTATGAGGATTTATGCAAAAAATCATATGTGAATATTGATTATCATCTTCGATACAATGTTAAAGAATTGATCGACCCATAACTTATTTTATTACTAGAGATAGTCAATAAATTTTATATTTGAACAAAACAAGTTGTTAGCTAGTTTTGGTAGGTGTACATTCATACACTGGCTATTAATATACACAATATTGATATGAAGGGATAAAAAAGGAATTCTTAACTAATATTACTCCATCGATTTCACAATATAAGTTACTTTTAGCTTGGGTAAACTAATTGAAAAATACCAATTTTGAGGAAATAAAATGCATAAGACGACTAATATAGAATTGCATAAATAAGCTCATAACAATTTGGTGATTACTTAATGAATAAATAATAGAGGATACAATAGAAAATGTAAATAGCATTTATTCTTTGTTTGAAGTTACTTATTAAAAGTAATTATTTTAGACACTTTTTAGTCTAAAAAAATTCTAATATAAGTCATTCCATGAATTTTCATAAGATAACTTATATTTTAAACTAAGTATTTAAATATAAAAGTCACCCATATTGTGAAGGGAAAGGAGTATTATCCATGCCATGAAAGCTGACATCACTCCGCCCCAAACGTTGAATCAAACCTGAGATTAATTGACAGAGGACAAACATATAAGAAATCAAGCTAAAAACGATGCAATATTTATTAATCTAAGTGGGGTTGCTTTAGCAAAACAAAGATGGATACATCCAGTGTAAAACAAGGGAAGTTTGGTGTTTTTGGGGCGGTTTGTGGGACTCTTATCATCAACGCCTCTTGGCTCTCTAGCTGTTCACAATTTCTAACTCGTCTTTTCGCTGCCTCCTTAAAGCACAAAATCTTTCAAGAATTTTTATTCAACCATCTCCGTCATCATCATCATCATCATCAATCCATCACCATATGCAAACATACAGGTAATACTTATTGGGGTGGCATTTATTAATTAATTTATACCACATTATATGACAGTAACGCTCCCAATTCTTCTAGAGGCCTATATAAAGCTTAACTAAGGTTGATGATGACATGTTTCCTCACTCCAACACAACTTGTTCCCTAATATTAAACTATATTTACGCTCTAGCAGCTTATCATGATTATCTTAACGGGACCATTATTCTCTCTGTCTGTCTTCTTTTCTCAAATTCTGTTATACTTACGACTCTGAGGCAATGATTGTCTTCCTGGCCCAGCTCTGACATGGCAATGTCTGATTGGACAGAAAACTTTGTATATAGTGCCAAAAAGAGTACATATATGGTATTTAATTATTCATATTGATGGAGCATAACAAGTTTGAGAGTCCTCTTTTTCCAATCTTTATTTCTCATATTAATGTATTAACTGTCGGGATGGTGGAGTTTGGGGGCAGAAGAGCCAACTAGCTAGCGAGGCCGATAAGCATTTTTTATTTTTTTTTCCTGAGGTGGGCGGGGGTCTTGGTATGATATCTTTGTCCCTAAGTTTAAAACTTGCCAAGTGTGAAAGTGGTTTATGGATTAAGGCATTAAAATATAATTTGTCTCTTACCAATTCTTCGAAAAAAAGGCTATTTGCGTTCTTGTTATATATTCTTTTCGGCTCAAGCATGCTTTCAGCGGATGCTTTTTTGGTACCAACTTTTGAGCTCGCACACGCCTGATGCATTTTTTTAATGGCATGTTGAAGAATTTTAGCTAAGGAAAAATGAATAAATAAAAAATTGAAGAACTGCTCTATTTCACATTTTTACCTCTATATATATGGCAGAAGAAGGTTAGTAATTAGGTTTTATTCGAGTTGTATTATTTAAAAAATATGTTTTTACTTAACAAAAAAAAAAATTTGTATGTGTTGATCCCGCACCCTCCCTAGCGGTAAGATGTATCGCAACATTTTCCAACCTAGCCCCATCAATTTGTCATGTTGCTCCAACCAATTGATTATCTAATTATACTGAACTTCACACATTTCCAAAATAATTATTTTATATATAAAAAATATTTATAGTGCATAGCAACACATATTCTGTATTGGTAGAAACACAAGGTATGGGTATATATAATTATGAGCTATGGACGTAGATATTGATAGAAGATAATATTTTATCTAATACAAATACACTGGTTTATGCCGTCTGATTTGAACTTATATAAACTTTGTTCATTCTTATTATTCATTTTAGAGACATTAGCGAATAACTATCGATATAATTTTTTTTCCGAAAAACAACTTCACTTAGTCATCCAATAATATATATTTTTTCAAAAACATGCAATAAATAATGAATTCAAAAGTCATTCAAACTACGATGAGTTTGGAACTCCAACAATATACGACAAGTATGAAACCCCAATAAACTATGATAATGGTTTCAAAATGCCTACAAACTATGATGATGGATTGAGAATCCCAATAATCTATGGATACACAAGGAAATATAAATGGATTCTCTAAACATTAATTACAACTTGGATGAAGAGATAAAATATTTTTATTATTATTGTAAATTGCATCGATAGATTTGGTTAGATAAAATTAATACTTTTCCTTATTATATTATTACGCCGAACACTTTATTTGGATATAGAACATATGAATACATGTTTTAGGATCCAAAATTATAGAATTTTTTATGACATATCAAATATTCTCTAATCGTGAAGAACTTGTGGCATAGGTTAAACAAAAGGGTAGAAGTGATAGGATGATTTTGATCATCAAGTGTGTTGGAAAAGGAAATAGTATAGGGAAACGCAGAGTCTCTATAAGATGTGAAAGAGATGGAATATACATGCGTACTAAACATATGGATAGTGAACGAACACGTAATACAAATTCTAAGAAGATTGAAATAATATAGGATGGTAAATGGTAGTTAGGAACAGGACATGCAATCATGAATTAACAAATTATAAACAAATATATTTTATTCTATTTAAGTTGACATAAAATGAAGTCATATTTATTGATGAACTTATTACAACTAATGTAAAATCCAAGACAAATCATACCGCTTTATAAAAACCATTAGAAGGAAATGTAACTATGAGAATGTATATTTATAATGCTTGAAAGAAGCTTAGGTTTGAAGAAATTGATGGTAAGACAATGTTATAGCATGTTATCAGTATGTTGATTGAAAATTATTATTTTTATGGCATCAAAGTGGGCCAGAATCAAATATAATAAGTAAGAATTTATTTTCAAATCTTGTACATATAAATATTTTACGTGTATTTTCTTTTGTTTTGTAAATAGATTGTATGTATAAGACAAATAAATATGGGACGTCCTTACTTGAAATTATTGGACTAACACCTATGAAATTAAATTTCAACATTACATGTGCGTACATTTCATCTAAAAAGGAAAAAAAATTATTTGTGGGTACTTGAAAAGTTGAAGACCTTAATGGATCCATCTATGCTTCCAACCACCATTATTACCAACCGGAAACTTGCTCTCATTTCAGTTATGAAACATATTTTTTTTCACTTCAATACTTTTATTATGTAATTTTTATAGTAATCAGAATGTCGGAGAAAGGTATAAGAAATTTTTTGGTCGTTCATCATTCGCATGTAGTTTTATGTCATGATGGAAAAATGTAGTAGATGTCATGAATTAATAAACATACAAGGAACGACTCTTATTATTGGAAGAAGATTATAGAAACATGCCTAACATAATTTCATATGTAACAATGAATTAACTACAATGTTATACAGACAAAATTGTTTCTGCTTTCTTTAGCAATATATTTCATATCCATTAAATTACAACAAACAGGTATGATTTATAGTTTATCTCTTAGTATAGTTTTTTTTTACTTCTTTTTACTTATAAATTAATATACTAATTTTTTTCAACAGGATTAAAGGTGCTCATTGATCTTTAAAGAAGTTTCTAGAAACATTACATAATAGATTCAACATAGTATTAAAAAAATGCACATGTTTCTGGTATTGCAAGATGATAAGATCAACGCACTGCCAAAGTGGTATTTGTTCAATATTCCTCGTTTCACTATAAGTGCCCTTTACACCAATTTGAGAGTTCATGTTTCTTTTATATACAACAGAATTGGTCAATAAAGAGTGTCAAAGAAGTAATAATGTAGATATTGATGATGATTTATGTAGATGTTATATGTAGTGTACACACAAGATACCATATATGCATGAGATTAATACCTACATTCATAACTACATGTCAATCCACCTATTAGCTATTCATCCATTTTAGAGTAAATAGGGCCATTAATAGACAAGCACCGCAGGAACCAACAGAGGCTTCACCTCATTTACTCCAAATTTCCATGGAATGTGTTATGAGCCAGCCACTAACAATACAAAATTAGTTAGCGGGAAAGATATTTAGTATTGTTGTTCCCTAGAGAACACCTATCTAAAAGTCAACAGTACGACAACATAGGGGGTCACCCAAGGATATCCACTAAAAGGGAACCATCTAGTTAGGAGTACATAAAACAATATTATTCAAGTCATTTGGGATCAACACAAGATCGGGGTAAGTCATCTCTTAGTTAAGGTCAGGGATGAGGTCGGGCTTGATGATGTCAATCAACATTTATGTCATCAGGCCAATTATAATTTTATGAATCAACATATAGTTCTATATATTAGTACATGGTATAATGTGTTAGGAGGTGCGAATTATGGTTTCAAAGCATTACCATATATTATACTAGGATATGAGGATTGGTGGGTTCAAATCTATACTAACTTATATCATGAGATACTGGCTAGACTAAAATTGTATTTGAATTTGTTGATATATAACAATGTTGATCAAGTTCTCAATACTATTCTTCATTAGGAAGGGTCATATCTGATCGAACACTGAATGGAAATACCAAATGTCTGTTATGTCATTACAACATGTTACTATGTGCAGTTTTCATACTATTCGTTGAATGTGTGCAGTTCATTCCTACCTTTGAAGACACAACATCGAATTTGAGGTTCTAAAAATTAAGTGATTATATGGTTTTTGTAAGACATGAATCACTACATGTTGGTATGTGGATATTTTATGTCTTCTTATCCATAACAATATTATATCAATGTCAGTTCTTATAATATATTTTTTTTGACAGGTATATCTCTTGAACAATTTTCTACTCCCACCATTGTATACAAATTGAAATAGATACTATGATAATAGCATTTCAATATTCTTCAATATTCCAACAATTACACTCTTTGGTACATGATTATATGATTTTTATAAGACATGAGTCACTACATATAGGTACCAAGGATGTTTTATGTCTTTTTTTTTCATGTCAATATTATATCAATGCGAATTCTTATAATAATATTTCTGACAGGTATATTTCTTGTATAATTTTTCACTCCCACCACTATATACAAAGCTTAATAGATACCGTCATAGAATTATTTCAACACGGAATACACTATATTCTTTAATATTCTAACAATTGTTCTCAGTACATGCTATATTCTTTAACATTCCAACAATGACGCTAATTACATAATGGCATGCAAAGACCATATCCTCAATCTTTAAAATCAACTTTTATCTGAAATAGATTATGTAATTTTTTCTTATTTTATTTGTATCTAACCTTCGAAATACATACATGATGAATTTTCATTGATTATATGGTTATTGCCCTATTACCCTACCATCATAACTTAAGTATTTGACCTATAGTAGTTAGATTCTTTTATATTTTGTTGAGTTTAAGTATATTGGTGTTCGATGTGGGTTGGATGATATTTTCTTAATCATGAAATAAAATAAAGACTATATTATATAATTGTAACATACATATTTTAATTAAAGTAAGCAAACATATAGTAATAAATCAAGCTTCATGCAAATGCCCACGCCCAAGCCCACATTTAACTACGGTAACTCTTAAATCATTCACATGGTTTTCAATGCATGTAACTAGTTGTTGGTAATTTAGAGCTGTATCACCCCCTCTAATAGAAATGACAAAGTGTTTTACTTGCTTCATTATAGAGTCTTTCATCTATGATTTCATGCTCATCATTTGAATGCTCAACCAAAAACTACTTTCTTATTGACAACACACACCTATGAGTTCTAGAAATATATCAATTTATATATTCAGGAGCCACATTTCATGGGTATTGAATAGGTGGTCCAAAATGATATGATCTCGGTATGTGTTCAAGCTTAAACAACCATTGCCTAAGCATATGTGCATGGTAAACTGTATGTTTCTTGAGGGAAAGACCTTTGTACATGGTCTTAGTTGGCTCGATAGGTTCCTTAAGGATCAATTGCATTTATCCAAATTGGTGTGTCAATCAATCTGGCATATATGGTTCCACTATCTCCAAATAATGTAAACAAGCGTGATATACTATCATGGGATAATACCTATATGGATAGATTATTCTATATGAGTCCCAAATAACCTATCATAAAAGAATCAAACTAAATATGGATATCACTATAATAAATATAGTAAGAGTATGATAATTTGAGCATACTTTTGAAGGAGGAATACAATCAATCTTAGCCCAAAAGTACTTGAACATCTATAATTTATTATCAAATTTATGCCCTTAAAACCAACTCATACAACGGGGTTGATCTGAATCATAATCGGATTGTTCCACTCCCAACCTCAAAAAGTATTAATATATATAAGTATGTTATAATATTCATTTGTTAGAATTATAACTAATGATTCCAAGTATATACTATATATACGATAATTATAAAATTACTGGTAATAGAGTGACATATCCTTATATCTAAGCCATGTTGTTCTAAATTTCATACTAAGTTATCTATCTAGAAAAGTAAGTGTAGACACACCCCATACATAAAATTCAAATTATCTAAGATCTTAGATAATAAGGAGATAGTATGGATTAACTTTATCAACCGACTTATCAAAAATAATGATAGGTCAATCAACCATAATAGGTACTCAATTGTGTTTCCCTCATTCCCTAACCAGTATGATTAACATACTTCTTGAAGCCATTTAGATGGAATTATGGCCTTTCAATTCACTTCATTCACTTTCTCCTCTTTTATCCCAAACAAGGCACCAAATACACCAATTAGATGGCCATGTGCATTGGCTCTCATCGTTAAATGTAATGGATGACCATCAACTCATAGCCCAAGTATATGATGTACATCTAAAAGGGTAATTTTCAACTCAACCCATGGCATGTGAAAGTTGTTGGTGTCTATATTTCATCTCTCTATAAAGGCTAATATAATAGGTATTTTGGCATGCTCAAATGTGTAGACTAGAAGGTGTGGCAATCTAGTTTCACATATGAGATTAATCATCCATTAATTAACGATTTCAAGAAAATTTTTCAACACCTCCTGTATAGTGTGGATCTTCTAACAACCATTGTCCTTAAAGAAAGGTTCTATTTAAGCAAAAAAAGATTTAGATTTAGCAGGAGGTTGAGTTCCTCTCAGATGAATCTTCCTTCTTCTTTTTTCTCTTGCTATAGTAAGTCTAATTTCCTTTCAAATTTGAGTTATGATTTGTGAAAATTAGTCAATGATTTTTAGTTTTAACTTGTTATTTTTCAAAGGCTTTGGAATTTGAGAATCTTTCGGTTTAAGTTTTCCTCCTTAATGAAAAATTTTTCTAAGCATCAAGTCAGTCATTCTTACCTCTAAAATGTAGCCTAAATAAGCATATGATGTTATATGTTCTATAAAATGTTAATTTTGTATGCCTACATGAGAGTTTGGCTTCTAATTTATGCATGTTGAATTAATTGTGAATCCCAAGAAAAATATATGTTATTAGAGAAAATAGGGTTGATTTTCTTGATTGTGAAGCATAGGTCAATTTATAAGCTAATAAAATATTGGTGTTTTGCTATGGCATGTTATAGGTTAGATGTGGTAATATTTTATATTTTGATTCACAAAAGGTTTTTATGCGGTGTTTGGGAGAAAATCAATCAATAGGTTAGGATAAACCGAATGACTGATCCTTAGAACAGTTGATTGGTTGGCCCAAACCGATTGACACGTTGGACTATGGTGACACTAGTTGTTTTCTACTTAAACCCATTGACAAGTTTGGAAAACTTGATTGAATGGTCTCAAAATAGTCGATTAGTTTAGCCAAATAGATCGATTGGCTCGAGGGAACCCTAGGTTGGGCTGAGCCAAACCGATAGACTGGTTCAACCAGAGCATTTGATTGTTATCTTTTAGACATTATATGTTTTCATATTATACCTAATGCTGCTATATGATCATTTGCTAATAGAAAATATAATTTTGGCATAGATTAGATAACCTAATGGATGTATTAAATGGAACAAAACTCATGGCATTCTTAATAAGTAATTGGGAAGGCTTTAGTGGAAAAATCTGAATAAGTATGTTATGACTTCAAAAAAGTAATGTAATCTAGATTATTGGCCTAAAATAGTTTATTATGATGGATTGATTAATATTGATTAAGCACTAATGGAAATCCCACCACATGGTTGGAGAGTAAAAATGGTTAAGATGGAATGAGTATGTGGATGTGTTACTTGGATGTTGTATAAGCCTTGTATGATCACATAAGCTTAGAAAAAAACACACTCATCACTTAAAGTATAAGATGATCGGACTGTGTGTGAGTCTGGGTTAGTCAATCCTTGATTAGCTATTAGGGTTAGTCTTCCTTTAGGCATTTATTGGTGCCTTTGAAATTTTCCTTCAAGCAGGATAATAGTATATCCCAGTGCCTTACCTACTCTAAACACTAATGACATAGTGAGGGATATTGATACTAAAGGGTCTAGTTAACTAGGTTATTTTTTGCTTCAACCAAGCTTTATTTCCATTCTTAGTTACTGGGCTTCGGCTGAACTTTATGTCATTTGGTTTAGATAGGCTTCCATGGTATATGTGACCATAAAGTAGTGCACAATCCATTGCTCGATAAGAATAAGAATGTGGATAAAGAAAAAGGAACAAAGAATAGGAAAGAGAAATAGTGGCTTGTAAATAAACAACATAATGGATTATGTAAGCTTGAAAAATATACTTGGAAAAATATGTGAATGGATGGTAAAAACCCTAATATTCATTTGAATAACCTACTTAGTAAATTGTGTGATGCTATCTATGATGTTTATATTTTTTAGATAATCATGATGATTCCTAAATTATCTGAGTCGTGTATGACATGAAATATTAATGCAACATATGACCATCATAGATCATGTATAACTAGTTATATGGAATAATCATGATATATGTTTAGTGTGATCCCCAAATTATACTAGGACTTTGTATGCTTGTGACTTCTATTGAGGAGGTAACTTAGCTTAATCAGTATGAAGCATACTAATGTATCTATTTGGTTAGTATCCTACTCATTCCCACAAGAAGAGGACCATGTGTAGGTTTTTGGGGATGGTCGGTAGTGGGCCTACCTTATTTTGTACTTGAAAATTGAGAATATGAATATCTAGAGAATGTTGATCAGGCCCTAATGGACTAGGGTTTTGAGCTATGCCTTACCTTTATTTTCTACCATTATAGTTCTACATTTCAATTTAACTTACTCTCATGTATCTAACTATATTAGGAACCGTCAAGGTCCTGTTATGTAAACATTTTCTTTAAGTATCTATATCATATTCTTACACACTCTACTTTATTTTTGATTTGTTTCGTTTCTTAGCCTTGTATATAACATGGGATGGGTAGCTAATGCCTATCCTATGTTAGGTGTGGTGGTAGCACCCTATTTTTCTTTTAGGTGTGTTTAGTTTTTCTTTGCTTCCACGACATTTTGAAAATGAAATTTTTTTAGTAGGGAAAAATGGTAGTGTTACAAAATATTCTAAATATTTTGTCGATATTGGAAAACCTCCATACCCTAAAATGCCTACATCAGCCATAAATGATGGACAACCTGTATAGTTTGCAAATGTTGAAATGGTAGGAGTCTTACAATTTGAACTTGGTTATTCATGAGATTCTTCATATTCTTGTTGTTATGCAGCTTCTTCTAGTCCTTGTTGGCAAGGTTTTTTACCTCTTTGTAATCCTCTAGCAAGAGTTTTCCTAGGACTTCTCAGATGAGACATTAGAGTATCTTGTTGCGTATCATTTTTGTTATGTTGTGAAGTAGTAACAATTTGATCTTATGTTTTGTCTATTACTCTATATTATTTACTACTCATATGAATTTCAATAACAAAAATACGTCGATTAAAATTAACTACATGAATGGCAAGTAATTAGTCTTGACAAAAATATAAAACACATAAGTCAAAGTAATGTAATTGTTAGATATTATAGTATCAACCCATATTATGATAGCTAAAGATATATATATATACCCAAATTTATAAGTAAATAATTTATTGATCTATTTCATTTCATACAAATTTTTACAACAACATATAATTTATTTTATAAGCATCTTCAAAAATATTCAAAGATTTAAGAAAAGTTAAATAATCTTGTAAACAAATCATCTAAATGTTTTTAAGAAAATTTTTATACATAATAAACTACCAAAATAGTGTAATATAGCATACTTAATAAAAATTATAAATACCCGCCGTTAAAAATTAATCTTACACAAACATTAATAAACCTGATAAACTAAAAACATATCTATATAAAATTTAATTAACCACTTATCTTTGCTAATGCCTCTAGAGTTATATAATCTCATAAACTAATACTCTATTTATTTTAATTAACATAAAAACTAACAAAATACATGAATAATAACTTTAGTAATTCCATGTTATAGTTATTCACGACAAACTATTTCAATAGCATAATTTAACAAACTAAAAATCAGTTACTCACAATAAACTAGATAGTAATTACCCCCAAAACCCTAACCCTCCCACTGATGGTCTTGACTAAATCCCTTACTCCGTCACTATCCTTTCCTACCAAAGCTCTTAAACTCTCCCTCACCCCCCCCATCGGCCAATTTTTCCCACAAGTTCAATGCCCCATCGAGAATTCCTCATTTGGGTTCAAATTCAAAGGGAGAATTTGGAGATTGGGTTTGGGATTCTTATTAAGGATTTTTTTTGGGATTCTTATTAAGGATTTTTTTTCAAGGAATATATATATAATATTTTATATAGAATATAAATTAAAAGTATATTGTAAAAAAAAGGATTGAGAATTGGGGATCACGGATCAGGTCGGAAAATAAATTGGGAATGGAAAATAAATCGATAATTGGGTTGGGTATAGGGATATGATCCCCATGGGGATCGGGTCAAAGATTCTCCAATAAGAAAAAATTGGAGATCAAGGTGGGTTTAGAGAATATTTTTCTTATCAGGTTTAGGGATGAGGATGGAGTCCCCATCCCTGATCTAATCCATTTCCATCCCTACCATCGGTGCTCTTACCCCAAGTCTTAATCTCATAAATGAAATTTTTTGTAGAAGCCTATACTCCCCCCCCCCCACATCGAAACAAACTTCCAAAAAATGAACCCCTAAGGGTAAAATTTATGAAAGATGTAACACCCCAAGATTCACTATATTTTTTCAAACATGAAGCCATTAAATTAAAAACCTACAAATTCTGGGAATGTTACCGCCACACTTAGTACCAGACCGGTTCACTCAGACCGTTTGAGTACCAAGTGCTAAGGCTAAGAAAAGATTATCATCAAACTCAAATTAAAACTTAAACCAAAAGTTCATAATATAGAAATTAAAGTACGCATCAAAGTTTACATAATCCAAATTATAAAATCAAAGTTCATAGAAAGGAAATAATATCTAAAAACTTTAAAGTTTGAATCTGGAAAATTCAATACATAGGAGAAATGATAGAAAGGAATAGTTATATCATAAGTAGAGAAACTGGCCACGCCACTCCGATAATCGAACCAGCCCATGATCATCACTCAGCCCCACCTAATACCTCATGGACATTGAAGGCATCAAAGTATGCATTGCCCACCTACACAAAGCCAGAAGGGCCATAAAAAGGGTTATCAGTATGCTACATACTGAGCAAGGTAACCGTACACTAAGGCCAACACATATAAGCACATAATTCAAACTAGATAATAATAAGACAACATACGATCGCTTTGGAGAAATAATAATCAAAGGTCATTTATGGTCTGGATTAATTACTTATTTAATCTCTTATGGATACTCATTCCACACCATGCTCTTTATCAAGTACACACGAGTACGAGAACCCCACTATTTTAGCTGGTGGATCAATTTCTAGGGCACTCTAGCACCTGGGAACTATTATAGCTGGTGGATCAGTCACTTATAGGGTAACATACCCTAATCACTATTATATGCTGGTGGATCAGTCTAGCTCTTGCTCGCATGGTGTTCCATTATAAATATTAGTGTCTCTTATGTGTCTTAACAAACTTTAGGGTTTGGTTTATTGAGCTTAGGATCCCCCACTATTATAACCGGTGGATTAGTCTCCAGGGCACCTTGATACCTGGTCACTATTATGCCGGTGGATTGGTCTGGGCCCAGCTCAATAAATTTTCACTTTACATGATTAATGTCTTATATGTCTTTTCAGAAATTTAACCCTAGACATGCATGACTAATTCCCTCTACGCTTATCCTCCAAAAAGGACCCATCTCACATCGTAAGACTCATGTACTTCCTAACTTGGCCCAACATCCTTTCCTCCTTATCCTAACTCACACTAGAGCCCATTTCTCACGTATATGGGTCAAGGCCCACTACCTTACACTTCCAAGTCCACTTACCGTCTCACTCTAGGGTTTAGTTCGAAACCCTAATTTAGGCTTGAGTGGTCTATCCTACTCCACCTCACACAACCTAAATCATTTTAATACTCAACGCAACACAACCCATAGACTCCACCCTCATCATCACACTTTAATCACTAAGTACATGTGTGACCACAAAACCCTAAGTAGCCACTCCAAACCCTATCTGGCCACACAAAACCCTAGATCGGTCTCCTATGTACCCATATACTATCCCACGTACTGTTTTTCATTCAAAGCATTCAAATACCGAAACAACACTTCCATCACCTTCCTCACACCTCAAATCAAATTTCCATTAATTAAAATTCACCCCCATGAAAACATTACACATCCCATGCAACCCTTCGAACCTTTTCATGCAAACCCTAAAACTCCGACGTGAACTCTAGATTCACCTATGCAAACCCTAGATCCATCCATACAAAACCCTAGATTCATCCATGCAAAACCCTAGATTCTCCCATGCATAAACATAGATTCTCCCATGCAAATGCAAAACCATAGATTCTGCCATGCAAAATCCTAGATTCTCCTATGCACATCCATAGACTCTTCCATGCAAAACCTTAGATTTCTTCCCTCATGATCAGGCAACACTTAGGTCAACTCCACCTCATTTCACTCCATATCAACATGTTACATAACCTAGCATGCATGTCTTATGGTGACATCAATTCACATTAAAAACACAACTTATACATACTATATGCATGCCATAAAATATCACATGAGCTTACCTCAACTCCAAGTCATACTGCACTTAAATTATTTATAACAATACATATAATATACATCATATATCATGGCATATGGCATACAAGACATGTAAAAACACATTACACACAAGCGGCCTTAGCTACACCCTTACCTAAAACAACACCAGTCTTGGAGCACACTCCTACGCCTCCTTAGGGCTAAACTGGCCTTAGGGAAAAGCTAAAGATTAGATTTCCTCTTACCAAAAATACTATTATTCCTAATTTATTCTAAAATTAGATTTTTGATAAAATAATAAAATAATAATAATACTAATAATAACATTAACTAATTACTAATTTTACTAAAAATATAAGAAATAATACTAATAATAATAATAATAATAATAATAACCATAATAATAATAATAATAATAATAAGGGCATGATTTGAAAACAAAGTGAAATAAGGGATTCCACCCTTCACCAAAATAATAATAATAATAATAAAACAATAATATGAATAATAATAATAATAATAACAGAAATAGTAATATTAATCAAAACCATAATAATATTGCAAAATAATAATAATCATAACAGTAATAATAGTAATGATAATAATCAAAGATAAAATGAAGTAAGGTTTCGATCCTACATTGAATAAATAATAATAATAATAATACAATCAAAATAAAGGAAATAAAATAAAATAAAATAAATAAAGCTTATATAAATAGTGAAAAAGGGTTGAGAGGGTTTAAGGTTCTACCTTGGGTTGGTGGTGACAGGCGGCATTGGCGGTGGTGCACGGCAGTGGCAGCAATGGCCGGAAAAAGAGAAAAATAAAAGGAAAAGTTGAATGCTGGAAAAAAGAGAGGAAGAATGAGGGTGAGAGTTGGGGTGTTTATGGTTGTCTAGAAGGAGAGGAGTAAAATGAGGGTGGCGGCGCACAGCGGTGGTGGTGGTGGCTGAAAGGAGAAAAAGAAGACAAAGAGAGGAGGAGAGGGAGGAAGAGGAAAAGAAGAGTAGGGAGAGATAGACGAGGGTCTGCAGGTGTTTTTGGGAATTTAGGAGACAGTGGTAGTGGCAGATGTGGTGGTGGACAGTGGCGCAAAGGGTGGTAGGGGCGGAGAAGTGGTTGATTGAGAAGGAAAATTTGCATGGCCGAGGTGGCTCGTGCAAGAAAAATCAAGGGAGGAGGGCGGTGTAGTGAGTTAAAGAGCGGTGCAGGGAGTACTTAGGTGGGTAGATTAAGCAGAAGTTAGCCGATGGTGGCGGAAGAAGCATCTGAAGTGGCGGGGGCGCACGAGAGTGATTTTGCTGGGTTGCGGGAAAAAGTCCCGAGTTTAAGCTGGTTAGGGTATGTATAGAGTTTAAATAAGAAGGTGAGATCTGTGGGTCGGCAAGGGAATAGGGCAGGTAGGGTTAGGGTCACCACCGATGACAGTTAGCCGGTAGAATTTCAAAAACATGGCAGGGTGTTGTGCAGGAAAAAGAGGAACCGTGTGAGAAGAGAGGGAAGTGGGTTGGGTCAGTGTGGCCGACAAAATAGCAAAGAAAAGGGTAAAGAAACGATCGGTCAAATCGGGCGTAGCCGGCGGCGGATCTCTCGAGTAGTTGCAGGTCAACAACGGGGGAGAAGAAGAGGGAAGGAGGAAGAATATGGGCGTGGGCTGGGTGGTCTAGGGAAGAAAATAAAAAGAATAGGACTAGGCGACGGCTAAAAAAAAGAACGTTGAAACGCTGTGTTCCGAGGGAAAAAGAGGAAAGGAATGACGCAACATTCTAGGCCGTCGAAGGGAGAAAGAAAAGGGAGGTCTGGGTCGCAGGTAGCCGAGCCCATTTCGGGGGAAAGAAGCGGAAAAGAAAAGGAAAAAGGAAGAAAAAGGAAGGAAAAAGGAAGAAAGAAAAGGAAAAAGGGAAAAAGAAAAAAGAAAAATAAGTGAGTTAGGATAATTAAAATCATTTGGATATTTTGGATATTAAAAATAATAATATTTAAATAAAATAATATGCAATTTTCTTTTTAGGCTAATTTAAGATTTTTAAATTTTTTTTTCTAAATTTCATTTTAATTAGCAAAACACCCTAATTTCCTTCAATTAAATTATTTATAACAATCCTATTAATTTGTCCCTATTTATTCCCTCTTATTTAAATAAAATAATTTATTTAATTAATTTTTAAAATAAAATCCTTAATTAGGTAAAATACCCAAATTTCTTCCTAATTACAAAATTTATACATTTCTTCTTGATCTGCCCTAATTAATTTCCTTTTATTTTAATAAAAATTATTTATTTAATTAATTTTTATAATAAATCCTTGATTAGATATAATTCTTAAAATTAAGATTTTTGGGGCATTTCTGAAGATCTCCCCCTCCCACCAAAAAAAATAATCGAACATGTCCATACATACGTAATTCATAGCATATCTAAATTTTATGAATCTATACATAATAAACATGTAGATACAAATCTAAAAGTAGATATTAAGTTTCATGGTTTAATGTAACTCACAGAACAATAGTTACCGAAACTCGCCCTACGCATGGGTAAAATTCAACGATGTTAGCATAACAACAACAGTAGAAATTGCCAAAACCCTCCCTTCCCAACACTATAAATCGACTATGTTAGCAACAAAAGAAAAAAGAACTCACCTTTTTATCTGCTAGATGAGTGAGAGAGTGAGAAAATGAAATATGTGTGTAAGTGAGCGAAAAGTGAAGGAAGGGAAGAAGACTAAGAGGAAGGTAGTTTTGGTATTTTAACCCTAAATATTTTACACCTAGTAAAAACTTATTTTCTAAATAATAAGTATGTTTTATTGACAAAGATCATCTTGAAGCTATTAGTATTTTTTTCAAAAAAAAGAAAATTTGCTTCATTTTTGTTTGCTCATAAGAAAGGAGAGAAGGATCTAATACCAAAAACAAGCTTATCTCTATTAGTAGTATATATTCTGAAGAAAATAATAAACTAACTCTATACTTAGTGTCTATTTGATCTCACTATTTTAGTAAAATAAAATAACATTTATAGTAGGTGAGTTACTCTTCATAAAAAAAATTAGGATACTAAAATGCATCAAAGAATTTGGCTTTTTTTCTCAACTTGTTGCAATCGACTAAATGTACTCAATACATATAAGGCTTTAAAACATATGTGATTCAATTATTTGAAATAATTTTGTTAAATGATATAATTATGTCAACAAAAAATAATTTATAATATATATGTAACAAATGCATATAAAAAAAATTAAATAAAAATAATGTAAAATAGAAAAATAATTTATTATCGGGAAACTCATTTTTAAAAATAATAATTGTATTGCTATTTTAAGAAAATATCATAATTTAATTTATTAAATTATTGTTCATAGTAATTTATATTCATCATATAGTTACTCTATGTCAATATTCACTAGACTATTTTTCAAAATATCATATAATTATTCATTAGGAATCTAATATATAAATACTATATTTATGCATAATGAAAACTTAAATATCGCTCATTTCAAAAGATATATTATACCCATAGAAATCAAGTTTTAGCAAGTTAATAATTATCAAATAAGCATTTCCCATCTTGAGAAAATAATTCTATTTTATTTGATATATTATTTATTCAATGAAAATTCATTATATGGTCATTATTATCTATTTAAACACACTTTGAATATTTTATTTTGACAAATTATTATTTTTGAATTGCATCACAAAATACCTCATTATAAAATAGATATTAAAATTGCTATTCCTATCATCTTTCCTTATCTATTAGGTTCCATTAGTTTTATTGGTAAGGCTAGGTATATTTTATGATTAAAAATGTAATTAAGTTTATAATAAAAATATAAACTAGTATAAATAACAAAGAGATATAAAAATAACCTTCCCTTTGATTAAAAAAGGTGATATTTAGGGGATATGTGCACACATTAAGAAAGTATAGAAACACCAATTATATTTCTAATTATAATAATTATGTATTTTAACTATTCTCTCTAGTGATTCCTTAGATTAGATAATGCTAATAAATATAAAGGAAAATATGGTAAAATTTTAAAAAATTTCCTAATAAGTGAAGAGTATTATTTATATTGAAATAAATATATATTTCAAAAACATCACTTGTTTTAAATAGGAGGGGATATTATTTTACTCTTATAGCGTATAAGTAACTTAAATAAAAATCTAAAATAGTTTCTATTTTTTTTAATTTGTTTCTTTTTAGAAAGGCTCATTTTAAGTCCATATGAACACTTTGCACTCAGATTCATTAAAGAAAATATAATCATAGTATCATCAAATTATAAACTCCTTCCCTTTGTGAAGAGAAGACACATTAAATATTTTTATAGTACATTTTTTAGAAGGATATTCAATTTAGTCTAATATCATAAATATAAAGTCGAAAAAGAAATTTTAAGTATGATTAATATATTCAAAAATATGAAAAATAAAGTTAAATATAAAAGTGAAGAAAAATGCAGATTAAGGAATAAGCGTTTGGGGCTTGTTCCAATAAAAGAACAAACTTTTTTTATTTTCCAATTCAGGAACATACATTGAGTCTTTTATCCGAATAAGGAACTACCGGCTAAATACTTGCCAGAGCTGCCAGAAAATATTAAAATATTATTATTTTTGTATTTTATACTATGTAATATACTCAGTACAATGGTAGTATTATTTTGAACTAAATGAAAAAACTTCGAAGTGTTTAAACTCATAAAACCAAACAGAATAAAAAAATTTAAAGATGATATCTTCATCTACGAGTGAGGGAGCGAGAACCAGAGGTTGTGCTTCATCGTGGATTGTTGAGTAGGCTCCATCTTCTTACTTCTTCTTCCGTACTAGCGCTTCTTTATTATCATTTCATACTCTGCTCTTTCTTCCTTTTTAATTTCGTTTCATTCTCTATAGCCATGGGGAAGAGGACGATGCGAAGTGCAGTTCATCTTTGAAATTATACGACCATGGGGAAAAGGAAGACACGAAGTGCAGTTCCTTCCAACCCAACCATAGTCGGCCATGAAGAAGATGATAGGTAATTTTTTTATGTTCTTTTTAGTGTTTCATACTCTGCACTTTCTTCCTTTTAGGGTTTTCTCTGTATTTAGCGCTAGTAATGTGAGAGAAAATTGGCTCGAATAAAGAGAGGGTATGACTGCAATTATTTAGTCTTTGATTAATTTATAGCTTACTGAATTTAGTTAAGGGTTTGATTAATTTAGAGGGTAAAGCTTCTTGATTTTGGATTATTCTGTTTTGAGTACATATTGGGACACACATGTTTCTATCACTTTATGTTTTTTTTTTCATTGAATACATGAGGGCCCTCAATGCTGCTACCTTCTGTTTATCACTTTATCTTAGTTTTTGTTGGGAGTTGTTTGTTGTACGTTATGTTTATTATCTCTTAAATTATGGATTTTATGTTTGGCTTATTACAGTCGGGAGCATGACGGTGAGATTGTAGTCATCGAGGCTGATAAAGGTGTGGGTGATGTCATTATAGATGATGTGGCTTGGATAGAGAATTTTCTTGATGATGGTGGTATTGATTTTAATAATGAACATGAGGTTGAAAACTTAGGAGCTACCACTGCTACTGAGAGTAAAATTCCAGATTTAGGTGTAAGTGGGGTTGCTATTAGGTTAATAGATGAGGATAGTGATGATGAATACTGTGATGTCGAAGATGAGGATGATGTTCTCACTAATGATGGGTATGATACTACTGATGAGGAATTTGTAGGAGTAAGGGATAAAGTGAAGAAATTTACTCAGAGCATGAGGGAAGCTAGGGAAGAGTGGGCCTTAGTTGCACAAGGAGAACAAATAACAAATGAGGATGAAGAAGAGTATTGGGACAAAAGGGATCCACCTAGTCCTTCCTTTAGTTCAAGATCTGATGGGGAGGGAATGGGGAAGAAACCAAGGTATTCTACATTTAGGCCTAACACAAAACCTCATGATGTAAAAATAGAAATTGGATATATATTTATGGATAATGTTGAATTCAAAATGGCCATTGATTATTATAGCATCATGAATGGCTATGATTTGAAGTTTTTAAAGAATGAAAAAAAAGTACATTCAAGTGAAGTGCTTTGGGTATAACATTGAGAATAATCAATGTCGTTGGCATGTTTCCGCATCATGGATAGAAAGAAAGAATAACTTTCAAGTCATAAAGGTGGGGCCTAATCATACATGCAAGAAGGCAACTCATAAGAACCGCAGATTGTATGCAAAGTGGCTAGAAAGGCATTATATGGGGAGAATGAAATGCCCTAAAAATTTTAATTTTAAAAATTATAGTTAAATAAGATTTTATTAGAAAAATTAATTAAATAAATTATTTTTATTAAAATAAAAGGAAATTAATTAGGGCAAATTAAGAAGAAATTTATAAGTATTTTAATTAAGAGAAATTTGGGTATTTTAGCTAATTAAGGATTTTATTTTGGAAATTAATTAAATAAATTATTTTATTTAAAATAATAAGGAGAAATTAGGTCCAAATAAATAGTAATTTTATAAATAATTTAATTGAAGAAAATTAGGGTGTTTTGCTAATTAAAATGTAATTTATAGAAAACCTTTCAAAAACCCTAAATTAGCCTAAAAAGGGATTTAAATATTATTTTACTTAAATATTATTATTTTTAAAAATCTCAAATATCCTAATTAATTTAATTAACCCAACCCTCATATTGTTCTTTTCCCCTTTTCCTTTTTCCTTTTCTTTCTTCCTTTTTCCTTTCTTTTTCTTTCTTTTTATTTATTTTCTTTTCTTTTTCTTCCTTACCTTCCCCCGACCTGGGCCAACCTGCGGCCCAGTCCTCCTTCGTTCCTTCCTTTCTTCTTCGGCATGGCCCAGCCCGTGCAGGTGTCTCTCCTTCCCGCAGCGCAACCCCTCCATTCCTTTCTTCCTCCCTTGGCACAGCCAAACGCTGCGTTTTGTCCCATTTCTTTTAATGTGCGGCCCGGCCCGCCTTCCTTTTTTTTCTTTTTTTTCCCCGAACCGCCGATCTAGTCCCCTTTTCTTCCATCTTTCTTCTTCCCCTTCCTTCTGTCGACCACCTGCAACTTCGCCGCCTAGCTCCCTTGTTTTTTTGCTGCCGATTATGCCCGTTGACCAGCCATTTTGCTTCTCCCTCTTCCCTACTAACTCGTCAACGATTTCAGCCAACCAACTCTCTCCCTCTTCTCGCACAATCTCTCTTCTTCTTGCGCATACCCCCACCTCGTTTTGATTTCCACCGGCCAACCATCGCCATTGGTGACCCTAACCCTATCTACCTTATTCCCACGCCAACCCACAGAACCCTACCCTCTCATCTAAGATCTATAAATACCCCTCATTAGCTCGATCTCAAAACTTTTTCCCGCAACCTAGAATTTCCCAACCTTTCTAATGCCGCCCCTTCAGACGCCATTTCTGCCACCTCCGGCCAACACCGCTGCCTATTCTAGTGACCCGAGTACTCCCTACACTGCCCTCTAACTACCTGAACCTCCCTCATCCCTCTATTTTCCCTACACAAGCCACCCCGGCTATGAAAAGATTCCTCCCCAATCAGCCTTCCCTTTCATCTCTTCCGCCCTTCGAACCACCATTAGCCACCACTTCCACCGCTGCTGCTGCTCTTTTCACCTCCCAACCGATTCTACAAACCACCCTCTACCTTCCTCTACCTTTCTTTTCCTCTTCCTTCCTCTCCCTCTCTCGTTCTCTTATTCTTCCCCATTCGGCCACCACTAGTGCCGCCACCTTTAGTTGCACTGCCACCTTCATTCTGCTCCTCTCCACCTAAGCAACCCTAAACACCCTAACTCCCACCTCCATTCTACCTCTCCTTTTCCCAGCCTTTAACTTTTTCCTTTTTCTTCACTTTTTCTGGCCACCGCCATTGCCGTTGTGCACCACCGCCGGTGCCGCATGTCACCACCAGCCCAAGGTTGAACCCTAGACCCTCTCAACCCTTTTTCATATTTTTACAAGCTTTATTTTACTTTATTTCATTTATTCAAAATATATTACTATTACTATTATTATTATTATTACTATTACTATTTCAATATTATTATTATTATTATTATTATTATTATTATTCCATTATTAATATTACAACTATTGTACTATTAGTGTTGTTATTATTACTATTATTGTTATGCGATTATTATTAGTATTATTATCATTATCATTATTATTATTATTATTATTATTATTATTATTATTATTATTATTATTATTTTGTTCATTGTTTTTATTATTATTCTATATAGGACTGAAACCCTATTGTGTCTATTTTGAATGATTGTAGTAGTATTATAAATATCAAGTTTTATTATTATTAATATTAATAATAATTTTACCATTAGCATTTATTATTCTTATCAGTGTTATTATTATTATTATTATTTAATAAGTTTATTATTATTCAATGTAGGGTCGAAACCCTACTTCATTTTATCTTCAATTATTATCATTACTATTATTACCATTATCAATATTTTTATCATTTTTACAATATTATTATTATTATTATTATTATTATTATTATTATTATTATTATTATTATTATTATTATTACTACTACTACTACTACTACTATTACTACTACTACTACTACTACTACTACTACTACTACTACTACTACTACTACTACTACTACTACTATTTCATTATTATTATTATTACTAAATTTTATTATAAAATATTACTAATATTATTATTAATATTATTTTTGTGAAGGGTCGAAGCCCTTATTCCACCTTTTATTTCAAATCATATTATTATTATTATTATTATTATTATTAGTAGTAGTAGTAGTAGTAGTAGTAGTAGTAGTAGTAGTAGTAGTAGTAGTAGTAGTAGTAGTAGTAGTAGTAGTAGTAGTATCATTATTATTATTATTTTTACTATTATCATTATTATTATTTTAGTATCACTATTATTATTATTAGGATAAAGTTTTCAAACCTTATATTATTAATTTTTGTAAGATTACTATTATTTCTCATATCTTTAGCAAAGTTAGTAATTTGTTAATGTCATTTGTATTAATATGTTATTATTTTATCAAAAACCTAGTCTTAGAATAAGTTAGTAATTAATAGTATTTTTAGTAGGAGGAAATATAATGTTTAGTTTTTCCCTCATATAGGTGAGATCAGTCAGCCTTAACGAGGCGTAAGAGCGTGCTTTAAGACCGGTGTCGTTTTAGGTAAGAGTATTACTAAGGCCTATTGTGTGTTGATGTGCATTATATGCTTTATATGTTATGCATCCTATGTTTATTATTGTAATTATTTCGTATGTGGTGTGACGTGGAGTTCAAAGCATGTTCTTGTGTTATTATATGGCATGTATATTATGTGTATGTGATGAAATATTGTGGCATGTGATGATTGGTTGGTGACCCTTTAGACATGCATGTGAGGATGTATAAAAGAGGTATTGTGTGGGAAAAAGGTTGAAAATAAAAAATGGGAAAGAAGTTGACCAAGAGGAGTAAGTTAACCAAGGGATGTGAGTTGACCTAAGTATTTTAATGATCCATGAGTGGAAGAATAAAATGGGGATTTTCAATAAAATAAAAGAGTGGGAGAATCTATGGTTGTGCATGGGAGAGTCCAATGTATGGGTTTGCATGTTTTGTATGAGAGATTTTAATCTACAGTATTACATGGGAGAGTCTAATTTATGGGTTTACATGGGAGAATCTAATCTATGGTGTAACATAGGAGAATCTAATCAATAGTTTGTATAGATTGAATTTAGGGTTTTGTATGGAGAAACATTAGGTTTTGTGTTGATTGAATTTAGGGTTTTGTATGAAGGAATCTTGGGTTTTGTATGAAAGAATTTAGGATTTTGTATGGATGGACTTAAGGTCTTGCAGGGCAGATTTTATGGTATTGCATAGAAGGATCTAATCTAGGGTTTTGTATGGATTGAATCTATAGTTTTGTATAGAGAAATCGAGGGTTTTTCATGGATGGATCTAAGGTTTGAATGGTTGAATCTAGGGTTTCATATGGGAGTTTTAGGGTTTCGTATAAAAAATTTGAATGGTTGCATGGGATGCGTAACGTCTGCATGAGCATGAAATTTACGTATGAAAAGTTGATTTGGGATGTGAAGAAGGTAATCTAAGTATTGTTTGGGTGTTTGAACACTTTGGATGTAAAATAGTACGTGGAGCAATATAAGGGTACGTAGGAGACCAAGCATGGTTTTTGTGGACAATTAGGGTTTGGTATGGTTGTTTAGGGTTTTTGTGGTATCATGTGTATTTGGTGATTAAAGTGTAATTATTGAGGATGGAATTTATGGGTTGTGAAAAATGGGGTGTTAGAATGATTTGGGTTGTGTGAGGTGGAGTACGATGGACCACAAAGGTCAAAATTAGGGTTTCGGGATAAAACCTTAGAGTGAGATATGGAGTGGACTTGGTAGTGTAAAGTAGTGGGCCTTGACCCATATACTTAAGAGTTGGACTTCTAATGTGAGGTAGGATATGGGGGAGAGGATGTTGGAGCAAGTTGGGAGGCACATGAGTCTGATGATATGGAATGAGTTAGTTGGAGGATAAGTGTAAAGGGAGTGAGTCATGCATGTCTAGGGTAAAGCTTCTGAATAAGACACTTAAAACATTAATCATGTAAAGTGGAAGAGCATTGAGTCGGGCCCAGACCGATCCACTGGCATAATAGTGGCTAGGTATTGCGGTATCCTAGAGACCAATCCACTGGCGTATAATAGTAATAGGGTATGTACCCTAAATGACCGATCCACTAGCTAAAATAGTGGAGGATCCCGAACTCAATAAACCAAACCCTACAGTTTGCTAAGACATGGGAAAGATACTAAGTACTTACAATGGAACACCATATGAGAAAGGGGTCAAACCGATCCACCGGCATATAATAGTGGTAGGGTATGTACCCTAAGTGACCGATCCACTGGTTAAAATAGTGGCCAAGAACCGAAGTGCCTTGGAGACTGATCCACCGGCTAAAATAGTGGGGTTCCCGTACTCGTATGGACTTGATAAAGAGCATGGTGTGAAAATAATTTGATAAAGGATTAATTAAGTAATTAATTTGGACTATATTGGATCTTGGTATATTCACCTGAATGTTCATATGCCTTTATGTTATTATGTTAGATTATGCTCTTTTTTATTATCCTGCATGGTTTATGTGAATTTTGTGTGTTGGCTTTAGTGCACGGTTATCTTTCTGCATGGTTTATGTGAATTTTGTGTGTTGGCTTTAGTGCACGGTTATCTTACTCAGTACGTAGCGTACTGATCACCCTTTTCATGGGTGCTGCTCATTCCCACGAGTAGTAGGCCCTTCTGACTTTGTGTAGGTGGGCAAGACATCAGGCAGGACTGAGTGTTGAGCTTATGGTTGGCTTAAAGTTGAGAGTGTCATGGCCGTATTTACTCTTCTCATTATTTTATTTCACTTCTATATTTCTTTTATATAGTATTTATCCTTTTATGAATTATTACCTTATATTGAATAATTTAATTAAATTTTTTATCGATTGTAAGATTATTCCCTCCAGAGAAATTTGATTTCGCACTCTGATTTCTATCTTATTATTGATTATAAACTTTTATGCGTACTCTGATTTCTATGTTATGATCTTTTAATTCATTTTATGAACTCTCGGTTTAAGTTTGAAAATAATCTTTTTAGCCTTAGCACTTGGTACTAAAATGGTCGGAGAGAACCGGTTTGGTACTAAGTGTGGCGGTAACATCCCCAGAATTCACAGTTTTTTAAATTTTAAATTCTTTCACTTTTAAAAAAAATAGTGAATTTTGGGGTGTTACAATATACCTGGCCCCAAGTTGGAAGGTAAGGGATTTGAAGAATACCGTTTAGGATAAGCTTAGGCTTAAAGAAACAATGCACATGTGTTTTGCGGCCTTAAGTATTTGCCACAGACAAATTGAAGGTGACTTTAAGCTGCAATATGAGAGACTTTAGGACTATGTTGCTGAGATCAAAAAAAGCAAACGAAAAGAACACTTATTTCCTTAAGGTGAAGGAAGGGAGTAATGTGTTGGACAAACTTTATATATGTTTTGATGCATTGAAGAAAGGGTGGATGGATGTAGGGATGGCAATTTTCCCCGTGGGTTCGGGGCCCTGTCGGGGATTCCCCGTTCGGGTTCGGGGAGGAAATTCGGGGATCGGGTTCGGGTTCGGGTTCAGGGATTCTTAACGTGGATTTTTTCAGGGACGGGTTTGGGGTCCCCATCCCTGAACCCGCCCCGAAATTTTTTATATATATATTTTTATATAATTATATATATATATATATATATATAATTTTTTTATAGAATATGAATTAAAAATATAATATAAAAAAGTAGTTTGAGGATCGGGGATAGGATTGGGGATCGGGTATAAAGTCGGGTTTCGGGGATCGGGTTGGGTTTTAAGAACGGGGAATAAATCGGGGATGGAAAATAAATCGGGGATCGGGTCGGGTATGGGGATTTGATCCCCGCGGGGATCGGGTCGGGGAATCCCCGATAAAAAAATAACAGGGATCTGGTCGGGTTCGGGGATTATTTTTCTTATCGGGTTCGGGGATGGGGATGGGGTCCCCGTCCCCGACCCGCCCCATTGCCATCCCTAGATGGATGGATGTAGACTCGTTCTTAGGGTACACGGTTGCTTCTTGAAGGTAATTCCATGATTACATGACTATTTTTATTTGTCACATTCAACTAATAAAAAAACATTAAGATTATATTTAATTGTGTTTGTTTCTTTTGAAGGGATGTATTGAAGGTCAAATACTTATAGCTGTGGGCGCAAATGGGAACAACCTGATGTTTCCAGTTGCATGGTCGGTGGTTGAGAAGGAGAACACTAAAAATGGGTGTGGTTTCTAACCCATGAGGTTGTTAACTTAGGTCTACAACAAGGTCAAGGCTTAACAATAATCAGTGACTAGAAAAAGATATATTAGTATTAATATGTCTTTAGTGGTATTTTTTCTTCACTTTGCAATAATATATTATACAATATTTTGCTTTCTTTGTGCTTGATTTTGACTTGTATTTTTGTAAGGTGTTGGTGAAATTCATTAAACGTATTCTTCCTAAAGTTGAGCATAGATGTTGTGCAAGACACATCTATGCCAATTTTAGGAAGAATTTCAATGGCATAGTGTATAGAAAACACTTTTGGATGATTGCAAATGCCACCGCCCTTAATATGTTCTCAGATAATCTTCGGGAATTGAAAGAAGTCGATGAAGAAGCTGCTATGGATTTGGAAGGCAGGGATCAAACATGGTCTAAAGCTTGGTTTAAGCTTGAAAGTAAATGTGATTATGTCACAAATAATATAACTGAGATTTGTAATGGAAGTATCATTGAAGCTAGACACAAGCCAATTTTAGGCATGTTAGAAGAATTAAGGGAGGCATGCATGAAGAGGAATATCAAGAAGAGGGAAGCGATTAAGAATATGGACATCTTGTTATGCCTTCATATTTAGGAAATTGTAGATGAGAAAAAAGAAGCAGCAGTCAAATGGAATTGTGTATGGAATGGGAGGGATGGATATGAGGTTAAAATAGGCAGTAACCCTCTAAGTGATAAATACACAGTGAGGATGGATGCTAGAAGTTGTAGTTGTGGAGCATGGCAGTTGAGTGGAATTCTGTGTGAGTATGTCATAGCTGCTATTTGGGAAATGAGGGACATACCTGAGGGTTATGTAAGCCATTGGTACAATAAGGACACATACCTTAAGGCTTACAATCATACTATAGAGATGCTAAATGGTCCCAATGAGTGGCCACGACAGAGAAAGGAACCTATTAAGCCTCCAGAATTGAGGAAATGGAGAGGAAGGCCACGTAGGAAGAGAAGAAGGGAAGAAGGAGAGAAATAAAATAGTCATAAGGTCTCAAGAAGAGGTCAAGAACAACGGTGTAGCCATTGTAGTCAAACAGGGCATAACAAACATCATTATTGAAATGCGGGGGTATCATTACCGGTTCATTTGAGATACTAAGACAAATACAAGGTTAGTGTTTTCATAATTGTTTTTCATATCTATAATTTATAATTGTGACTTGTTAATACTTGTTTTCCATATCTATAATTTGTTGAAAGGCACCCCATGAAATAAAAGGAAGGGGTAGAGAAAGAGGATAGTGGGGAGGAAGAGCAGATAAAGTTGCAGATCAAGCTCTAGCTCAAGTTTCAGCTAAAGTTTCAGATCAAGCTCCGACTCAAGTTTTAGCTGAAGGAAAAAGTAGAGTAAGAGCAGGAGGCATTGGAAGGAGGGGACGAAGAGGACAAAGGAAAAGACGAGGCAAGGGCAGGGGAGGAAGAGGCATAGCAGGTCATGAACAAAACCAGCTCCCAACTTCAAGTCAAGTCTCAGAACAAACTATCATTCCCACTCAAGAATCTGTCACAACAAGAACATATAACTGTTAGGATGGCCGATTGATGCATCAATGTGTTGTAAAGACAATTTAGTTAAAATTAGACTGAATGTTGATGCACCTATCTTTGGTAGAATATGCAAAGCAAGTTGAATGCTATTAGAATTGTTATTCCAGTCTTCCTTGGGGCTGCATGAATGTTATTTCATACCTTATATGCCCAGCCACTAAATTGGCATTTTCCCTACAATTATATTGCAACGTCTATGCTGCTTCTTTTCATTGTAAAGATCAAATATGTTATCAAGCTTAATCTATCACATGGAACAACCAAAGAATTATGTTGCTGATAATTATGTCAGTTTTAACAATACATGAATATCATAGAAGCTGAAGAAGGAAACAAATAGAAAAGATACTATCCAACTATAACAAGATATAACAGGGTATACATGAGTCAAGAACTTAGGTTATAAGATAGAAATTTTTTTATAAGCTATGCATTCGGCAAATCAGCGACAACCACAATGGAAGGATGATACAGAGACGAAAACACCCCATGAATAAAATGCACAAACAAACAACATATACTTAATAGAAATAATAATTAAATAATATTTACTTAATAGAAATTAATTATCTTCTCCTTTATTAAGACTCTGTTTGATTTTAATAAAGTTTTGAGGAAAAAATAAAAATGATAATATTTTCTTTTAAATATTTAAATAGCCGATATTTAACAATTTCATTCCTCATTCTTTTTTTATCTTACTATTTTATTCCTCATTCTTTTAAATTATTATTTTTTAAAAAACTTTCTAAAAATCAAATGGAGCATAAATATTTTTGTCTATCTTGTTGGTATAGGTTGTCCATCCATTTTCCTCTAGGAAAAAACTAAGCTTCAGCCTATTGGAACTGGAAAGAGAGAACAAAGACAAAATACACCCATGTTAACTCAAAAAATTCCATGCAATCAAATTTTTAATCCAAATCAAAACCTAAGTTCATATATATATTAATTTTATTCTTTATTGATAATTAGGTATTGATGGACATTGTTGTATGCAACTTTAGAATTTTGAATTTATGTAGTGGATCATTTTTTGTGCTTTGGTTAGTCATTTAGGGTGGATGGTCTTGAGTGTATGCTTAAACATGGTAGGGTTTAAAGCAGAATATGGAGGATGAGAGAAATGAATATCAACCAGAAATTTTGAGGGTAAATTGGAAATAAATTAAAAAAAAAATTAATACTGCTGAGCCAAATATTACTAGAAGCACAGTTGCTGCAAAATATTGTTAATATGAGGTATATTGAACAGCAACAAAAATATCCCTAGACATATGGTATAATTTTTCATAAGAGAAAAATGTAGATTAATCTGGATTGAATAACTCTATATTTTGCCAAGCTAATAAACAAAGAAAATACAACATAGAAATATTTTTGGATAAAGAAAAAATAAATGAGAAACATGAGTCATTGTTCGTATTTTCTCAAGCTAATAAGCTGAAAAAGCAAAGGGATATAATGGTGAAACAAAAACTATTGCACAAGATGTGAGGTCGGGTGGTTCAATAACCTTCCATCATTAACTGATTCAAACTATACAAAAGTCAACCAATCATCAATTAATTTAGTTTGTTTTTAACAATACACCAGTTTTAACAATACATGAATAACATAGCCTAAACTAATTAAAATACCCAAAATTTTAACATAACAAAAAACACAATATAAACTATAAAAGCTATCCTTGCTACCCTCCAATCACTTGCCCTATTTTGTCTTCCATTTTCATTTGATAGTTGATGTTTCAGTTCTTCATTTTCCTTGGCTAACTCGGCAATTTCCCTTCAAGACATCTTTTGTATCTGCATATCTCTGGTTCACTTCTTCCAACTAGCTTACCTAATTCCTCAGATCCTCATTTTCATCAATTACGCGTCTCGCTGCATCTCTAGCCATAGGTGGAAGAGGATCATCAATAAAGGCAAATACTTTACAACTGCCTGGCTTCCCATATCTGTCATACATGTAAAACCTTCTAAATGGATTTGTGGGGGTCCTGGACACATATTGGCGAGTAGGATTGCCGCAATCACAAATCTCTCATATCACCCTATTTCTACTTCTTTGAGATTGTGATAATGAACTTGCAGTTATAGCCATAACCCTTCAAATTATGTTTTGCTGTAATGAAAATGAGTATATTCAGATGTAGCACAACCAAATCAAGATACTAACCATCCAAACAATGTTAAGTAGCTGTGATGAAATTGAAAACAAGAACCTACATTTTTTTTTAGATAAAGGCATGTATGTAACTCTTACGAAAAACATATTCATAGGAAACAATAACATCAAATATACTCATTCAATTCTAACAAGCTACTAAAAAACAACAGTCACACATCTCATCCTTCTTAGCCAAAAAAACATATTGGTAAAGAAAAGAATTTATCTATTGAACAACTTCATATAAGAGCATCCAAATTTCAATGTTGCTCCATTGAATTGGATTTCGCACGAATTTTTTTTTTTTTGTTAACTAACATTGTTCTTATGTTCTCCCTTTCTATCGTTAGTTAAGAGTTAGTCTAACATCAAATATACTCATTCAATTCTAACAAGCTACTAAAAAACAGCAGCCACACATCTCATCCTTTTTAGCTAAAAAAAATATATTGGTAAAAAAAATAATTCATCTATTGAACAACTTCATATAAGAGCATCCAAATTTCAATGTTGCTCCATTGAATTGAATTTCACAGGGAAAAATTTTCAGTTAAAAAATTAGGGTTTTTAAAAGTCAAATTCGAAGAAAAAAATTCTAGTGTAGGAAGAAAAAAATTATGCATTTTACCTGTTAAAGAACAAGATTATGTAACATATTTGAAGCTCGACTGGCAACATATGTGTAATACCCCAAAATTTCGAAAACCTATATTTTAATAAATAACTTTATTTGAAATAAAATTAGCCTGTAAAATTATTTATTTTAATTATTTTATAGATTTTAGAGTATGTAAATTTGGATAAAAGTATTTAATAAATTAAAAATAAATATTTTGTTATTTATCATATTGTTTTATTTAAATAATTTTCCAAACTAATATTTTACCAACTTTATCCTTTTTAAACTAAAATATTAGATTATAATAAATTAAATTATTAAATTAAATAAATTATCAAGAATATTACATTTTATGATTTATAAAATTAATTTAAATTATTTTCCCTATTTTACCATTTCCCTTTTTACCCTTCTCCCCTTTTTCCTTTCCTTCTCTTTTTTCTCCCCCCTTCCTGGACTTGGGCCGCCAGACCCCTCGGCCTGCTACCCCCTCCTTGCGCACTAGGCCACAGGCCCGATCTCCTTCTCTCCCTCGCTCGCACGCCCGTCGCCCCAGCCCGCCTCCTTCCTTTATTTTTTTTCCTGGACTGGCCGGCTCCCTCCTTTCCTGCGCCGGTCCGACCGCCCCGTCCCTTTCTTCTTCCCTTCTTCTTCTCCCACGCCCGACCTGCACGTTCGACGCCATGCCTGCTGCCACCGCTTGCACCCATCGCTGCCACCACCTGCTCCCTCTCCCTCTCTCTCTTCCCCCGTCGTTTTTCTTCCTTTTTCGAGCCAAACCGGCCCTGGACCAGCCCCGCATGCCTCTCCCCCTTTCCTTCTTCTTCCCTCCTTTCCCCTGCCACCCTGCGATGCCCTGCCACCCTAAGCCTGCCCTCCGATCAGCCCCTATTCCCCTACCCTTCCTCCTCTTTTTCTTCTCCCCTTTAGCCATTTCCCTGCCCATTGTTGTCGAGCCCCTCACCCCCGATCCTCCCTTCTCTCTCTCTTTTTCTCCTCCTCCCATTCGCCCCCCGTTCTTCTTTTTCCGCCGCCCTCCGCCGCTCGAACCACCAAGCCCAGCCCCTGCGCCACCTCCTGCCACCGCCTACTACCACCCTGCACCACCACACAGCCCCTTCGAGCCCCGCACTTCCTCCCTTCTCCTCCTCTTCCTTTTTCTTCCCAGATTTTTCCCCTTACCGCCGAGCCACCTGCAACCGCCTCTACCGCCGCCGTCCGGCCACCTCTGCCGCCATCCAACCCACCGTTTGACACCCTACAACCCCCTCTACAACCGCCATCCATTAGTTGGCCGAAACCAACCCTTGCACCCCTCCATTTTTCCCTCCACTTTCCCTTCGTTCTCAGCCTTTTCCCTCGACCCTTCTCGGCAGCCGACCTTCGCCGCCTCTCCGCCGCCGTCTCCGCCGCCTTGAGCCGCCGTGAAACCACCCTTTGCCTCCACCTACACCCCCTCTACACTTCTGCACCATTCACTTGCCTTAGAACCTCCCCTAACCACCTTCTTTTCTAGCCTAAAGACCCTAACCCGAAAATGGTTTATTTTTCTCCCTTCACCCCCCTTCGAACCCTTTTCTCCCCATAATTTTGCATGAGACTCACGCTGTTCATGCAGCGTGAGCTCCCCTTCATTTTAAAAATAGTTTGGATAATTTTTAAGGTAAAATGGTATTTTATGTTAAGTGTTTTATTAATTAAAATTTATAAAGTTTTATGCTTTGGTTCTTATTTCTAACATAAGTATGATGGATATTATTTTTAGGTGTTGAGTTGCTAATTATGCTTGGTAAGATTGATATTTTGCGGGATTAAGGTAACCGTTAATCCTCCCTTAAAAATATGAAAAACGCATGCTAGCACATTTAGGGTTTAGTATGATTTTATGCATGTTTTGTATGCTTAGCATGATATGTTTATGGTTTCTTATATTGTTTGTTAAAAAGAAATAACATGATAACTTTTATGCCATATGTAGGTAGGTTAAATAAAGAAGGAGTTGGAATATGGATAGAAATGTTAAATACTTGTTTATGATGTACCATGTTGTTAATGTATGAATGATGTTATTGTTTAAGGGTATTTTAGTAATTATGCTTATGAGGTAAATAAATCAATGTGTGTAGTTGCTAATGAGTATTATGTTGAAAAATGACAAGTTGGTGGACTTAGATGATAAGAATGAAGCATTAATATCATTATTTTATGTAGTGTTAGTAAATTTACAAAAATGGTGAATAAAGGGGTTGAGTGGAAATTTTATAAGTGGAAAACGGTATTTCGGTAATTTTTGAGATAAAAGAATAATATGGTAATTTTGGAAGTAGGGGTAAAATAGTAACTTTGGATGAAGGAGGGCATTATGATAATTTTGGAGGTAGAGGGGCAAAATCGTAATTTCATAAGTAAAGGGTAATATGGTAAATTTTATAAGTGAATGGCGAAGTGGAAATTTATAAGTAAAGGGGTAATATGGTAAATTGGAAAAGAAGGGCAAAATGGTAATTATGTAAGGAAAGATAAAGATGGTAATCTTGGATGTAAAAGGGTAAAATAGTAATTTGTAAAGTAAAAGAGGTATGGTGGTAATTTTCATAAATAAAAGGATATTATGGTAAAATTGGATGTAAGGGGTAAAATGGTAATTTTGTAAATGAAAGGATATTATGGTAAACTTGGGAGTAAGGGGTAACTTGGTAATTATGATAACGACAAAAGATAATTTAGCAATTAAATTATGATTGTAGAAGGGCAATTGGATAAGTATGATACTATAGAAGGGTAATTTGGTAAATTAACCAACTAAAGGGCATTATGGTAATTTTAATAATGGAGAAGGGTAATATAGTAATTTTGATTATGAAAAAGGGTAAATTAATATAGGTGATTATGAAGAAGAGTAAATTGGGATTTGTGATAATTAAAAAGGGTAAATGGCAATTAAAATAATTGAGAGGGGTAAAATGGTAATTATGATAAAGGAAAAGGGCAATTTGGTAATTTGTTCAACTAAAAGGGCAATTTGGTAATTTAGCCGATAAAAGGGTAAAGTGATGATTGTTTAACCAACTAAAGGGGCAAAATAGTAATCATGATAATGAAGGAGGGTAATTTAGTAAGTTATCCAACTCAAGGGCAGTTTTGTAATTATAACAAAGGAGAAGGGCGATTTGGTAATATAACCAACCAAAAGGGAAATATGACAAGTGTAGTAATTATAAGGGGTGAACGGTGGTCTAAAAAGTGTAGGAGACAATTTGGTAATCTAAAGTGGACAAGGGGTAATTTGGTAATTATGGAACCTTAAGGGTAATGTGGTAATTTATCAAGTAAGGAACGGATACCTAACAATTATATAAGTAAAGGGAAAATGAGTAATTTGTACCTAACACGTCTTTGAGATTGTGGAACATTAATATGATTAAATAATGCTGATTAGCCAAGTAAGAGTGTTTGATAATTAGGATGGCCTTAATGGTTTCTCTGTGACATCCTGGATAATCCTCTGAATAAGAAACGATTAATGATATCGAAACGATTGAAAGTGAATAAGTATCGGATTATCGTGCTTTCTGTGATCACCTTAATTAAGACACTATTACTTAAAGTGAAAGACCTCGAGATCGGGAATGGTGACTCCTTAGGGGTCGCTACCCTAAGGACGTGGTTTAGTCCACGATTATTCTGGTATTTGCTGGTGTGCCTTTGTGCCCCAGCCAGGCCCTATATCTTACTCTTCCTAGCTCTACGGACCTAGTTAGGGGGTATGCATACTTATGGATTAGGTGTCCTTGTCGGTAGGGTACTGAGTTAGCTTTATGCACCAGTACGACCAGGGTACCTTTGCGTCCTTGGGTTCATGGTTAAAGGGTACTGAGTAGCTGATATGCACCGGTACGACCGGTGTACCTTTGTGTCCCGGGTTATCGATCTCCCAATCGAGGCAAATAAATATGATTGATGTGCTGATTAAAGAAAGGAAAGATACTATTATTGAAAGTGAAATATTAATGAGCCGGGCCCAGATGATTATGATATTGCGTACCGGTCCACCGGTTATAATAGTGGTCCAGGAGCGTGTTGCCCTGGTATGTGATTATGAGTACCGGTCCACCGGATATAATAGTGGTCCAGGAGCGTGCTGTCCTGGTGTGTGATTATGAGTACCGGTCCACCGGTTATAATAGTGGCCAGGAGCGTTGTGCCCTGGATGATGATTACATATATATTCCGGTCCACCGACAACAATAGTGGGGGTCCCGAGCTCAATAAAATTGGTTATGTATGTGAATAAGATTATGGAAAAATACTAATCACTTATAGTGGAACACCATGTGAGTCTGGGCCAGACCGGTCCACCGGCAAATAATAGTGGTCAGGTGCGTTCTGCCCTGTGTGTTTATCTTCCGGTCCACCGGCAATAATAGTGGTCAGAGGCGTTCTGCCCTGTGTGTTGACTTCTGGTCCACCGGCTATAATAGTGGGGTTCTCATACTCACATGGATATAAAATATGATATTGATGGATTAATGACAGAATAATGGCTTAAGGCCCAAAGTATCGATCGTGACTTATAAAGTATTATGTTGGTTATTGTTATGTATGCATCTCTCATTATTTATATGTGTGTGGCTTGCATTATGTGTCGTATGCTGGCCTGTCTTTAAGTGTGGTATTAAAGGGTTACTCAGTACCGTAGTACTGAAGGGATTCCCTTTATGGGGCCCCTGCCTATTCAATGGGCAGTGCCCTTGCAGGTATTTTCAGGTGCTACTCAAGTGGGTTACGGGAAGGAGAGTAAGGAATTTTCCGGTATCATGGCTTTTTCTCTTTCTCATTTAATTTCTCGGTTTTAAATGTTAACGTTGTTAAAGTAACCACCATTGGTGGATTTTATTCCTGAAAACGATTTGATGCGCTACTCTGATTTAAATATGTTGAAGCTTGCAATTTACTCTGATTTATGCATGTTGAATGTCTTTCGAATTGTATTTCATTTTCTTAGCCTTAGCACTTGGTACTGGAACGGTATGAGTGAACCGGTCTGGTACTAAGTGTGGCGGTAATACTCCCAAAGTTCACGTTTTGTTTATCTGCTTCCGCTATTATCTTTTAATAAAACGAAATTTTTCAGTAGTGAATTTTGGGGGTGTTACAATATGAGGGGAAGAAAGAGAAGAGGAGGACGAAGGAAGAAGTTTACGAATAGGGAGAACGGGCGAAGAAGATTAGAAGTGGATAACGAAGAAGAAAGAAGAAAGAAGATTGACATACCTTATCAAGGAAGAAGAAAGCTCAATGATCCTCTTTGTTTGTTTTTTTTTTCGTTCTTTCTCTTCTTCGTTCCAGAACAGGAAGGTGAAATTCGAGAAAAATTATTTCTCTTCGCAGACCAAGGATAAAGCTCTATGGTTCTAATTGTGCTTAATTTTAATTTAAGAAGTTTTAATTTGATTTGGTTTAAGTTATAATACCGGTGTAGTGGTGTAGTTAATTCAGTTTAATTTCACATTGAACAATCTCAATCATTCAGTCAGTACAGAATTTTAATTCAGTGAGCCGTTAGATTAGTTTCACTAAATTAATTAGAAATATATGTTTTTAGATTAGTTTTATTAAGTTTAAAAATAATAATGTTTAAATTTATATAAAATACATATTTATGTATAATACATACATATATTGTACTTAGTATGTTACATAATATAAAATATAAAAATAATAATATTTTAATATTTTCATGCAAGTTCGGGCCAATATTTGGAACGAACATTTATTCTTTTGTATACATTTTTTTCTCTATAAAAGTGACCTATGTTAGCTCAGGCGATTCTTTTCTTTCTTCTTTTTTTTTTTTTGGTAGTGAATTTTAAAAATAAAGTGACCTATGGCATGCGTCGTGGAACAGGACCAAACATAAACTTACCATTAAACTAACATCAGTCCCTGAACAAAAAACAAGCAACGGCACGGTTGCGTACAAGCCTAAGCGCCTGAGCTGGAAACTCGGATGGTCGGGGTCAATTCATGGCCTAATGATTTGGGAGACCTAGTCTAACAACAATTTGTACGTTGAATAGTCGACCTACTGCTGGCATACTTGGACGGCTGATGATAATAATGACCCAGGCTTGGCACGATCTTCAAAACCATCGGCTGATGTTTTATCTCATGTTAAAAGTTCACTTCTAGATAAGAGGAATTTTAGGTTCAAATTAATCTTTTTCCTCTCTCTTGATATCATAATATATCTATAATCTTGCCACATATATTTTGTATATATATTTACCATAAATCATTTATACTTATTTTTATGAGCTTCTTAAAAAAATTAAAAAAATATCGAAAATCGATATATTAGAAAGAGTTCTCTTCAAAAAACCTAAAGAATTTTTTTTTTCTATTAAATTGTGTACAAGAAGATAATGAATCTTATTATTATTAATATCTCATATCTATCTAAGCAACATTCATATTTTTATGTATTTATGAAAATAGATAAATAACAAATTATATTCTTTTTAAATATACCTCAATCAGTAATGGTCATAAGAGAAAATATTTAACATAAACAACTTTAAAAAAAATATAGCTCAGTTTTTTGTGCATTAAAAATACTTATTGTAAATTAAAAGAACTTTGCTAAAATAAAATTAATGTGAATCAAAAACAGTACTGCATTTGTATAAAAAAATATTTTAATAATTTTTTAGGAACTAATAAATGCAGTATTAAAATTTCACTTATACTATTAATTAAAATACAACAAAGCATTTAAGATGTAGATTATGAAAGAGTAAAGATGAGGGTAAAAGTAAAAAATATATTTTGACATTTTTATACAATATTTTGATGATAAAATCACTTGGTTTTTTATATAGAGTAACATGTGATAGTGGCAATTTATATCGTGCAGCATGTGATAAGGTATTATTTTTATAAAAGAAAATCTTATAATTAATTTATTTTAATTTTGGTTTATTAAAATTTATATAGAAATTATACCATAATGTTTCTTAGATTTTACTTTATGAATAGATATCCATATTAATATATTTTTTATTAAAATTTGGTTAAAATCACAATATTAGTGGTGATAAATTATTTTTAAGTATAACAATAAAAAATAATCATCTTGTTGGTGAAAGATTCATACATTAGTGGTGAAAAATTAATTTTAAGTAGAATAATAGTAAAATATCAACTTACTTATAAAAACTAAATGTATTAGTAGTGAAAGATAAGTACATTCCTTGAGAAAATTAGTACACAACTGGTGAAATGTTAATTTTAAGTAAAATAATGGTGGAATATCAACTCGATAATGAAATATATTTACATTAGTATTAAAAGATCAGTACACTAATAATGAAATATTAGTAAATTAGTGGTGAAAGATCAGTTTTAAATAGAATAATTGTAAAATATCAACTTGATAGTGGAAAATAAATATATTAGTAGTGAAATATTGGTACATTCATTGTGAAAAATTGGTATGCTAGTGATAAAAAAAAATAGTTTTAAGTAGGATAATAGTAGAATATCAATTCGCTAGTGAAAGATCTTTACATTAATAGTGAAAATTAGTATATTAGTAGTGAAAGATCAGTTTTAAGTAGAACAATAGTGAAAAGATCAACTTGATGATAAAAATAAATATATTAGTGGTGAAAAATCAATATACTGGTAAAAGTCTTGTTTTAAGTATATTAATGGTTGAATATTAACTCATTACTAAAATATCATTACATTAGTGGTAAAAGATCAATAAATCAGCAGTGAAAGATCAGTTTTAAGTAGAATAATAGTAAAATACTAACTTGATGGTGTATATATATATATATATATATATATATATATATATATATATATATATATATATATATATATATATATATTAGTAGTGAAAAATAAGTACACTAGTGGTGAATGATTAGTTTTAAGTAGAATAATAGTGGACTATTGTTATTAGTATTGAAATATAGGTACATTAGTATTGAAAAATTAGTACATTAATGGTGAATGATTAGTTGTAAAAAATTAATGGTAAAAGGTCAACTCACTCATAAAAAATTAGTAAATTAGTAGTAAAAGATGAGTATATTGTTCGTAAAAATAAAAAATAAAAAATCAACTTGCTGGTAAAAGTAAATACATTAGTGGTAAGAAATTAGTAAACTAATGGTAAGAGTTTACTTAAACACTAATAAAAATTCATTTGCAGGAAAAAAAAAAGAATAGGTTGATTTCTTAATTTTTTTTGTTGTTAAAATAATGATATGGTACATGTCGTGTGGCGCAGTGTTATGCCGTGCAAAATGTTATATAGTATAGGAATTGTGTGATAATAGTCCTTATGTATGAAAAAAAAAATTATTTTCGCTATATACATTTTTAGAAAGAAATAAAAATAATACAAAAATTCTACTTATATATTTTTATTAAAAATAATAAAGTATTAAATACATAGATGATCAATAAAAAAGTGATGATGAAAGTGAAAATGGATTTTTACTTTTTTAAAATAATTTTTTATACAAATATTTATATGTAGAATGAATTCTCTTTTAATATAAAAAATAATATATTAATCAATCCTCAAAATCATGCATAATAATGATCACGGGAGTCCTCTAAGGCTTGTTTTAGTAAAATTGTTGGTGATGGCAATTTATGGTCAAAACATGCCTAATATTTTTAGAAGTTAAGACTCTGGAGAAAAAAGTTTCCCCAAGTTAAAATTAAAGTCCTATGTATGGTTAAAAATAAAAATAAAAATTGGTACTATTAATTTTGACGGATTCATATAATTTACACAAATTAGTATAATGAAAAGTTAAGTAGCGGTTCTATACTACCACTTTTCTTTCATAAGTGTATTAATTAAAATTTTATTTTGATAAATTTATCTATATATATATAAAAACGGAGTTGTCTAGCAGACAATATACAGACAAATTTTCCCACCTAAACTATATTCATTATTACTAATCATAAATTACTGCTTCCATTTATTATTGCTAATTATTGTTATTGCTAATTAATAAAATGGAATAATTAATATAACTATTTATTAATATAATGCGACTATTTATCTCCCATGTGCATTAAATGTATATAACTATTCATTTGCTACACATATATCAACAATTAATTTTAATAAAGTATTAACTATACATTTTCTAATCAAATATTTTCTTAATTAATTATCCGAACATATGCAAAAAAACTATTCATTTCCTGCGTATTAATTGAATTGTCAGACTATTTATCTCTTATATATTAATATATAAATAATTAATACATCAAAGTGCATATTCATTTGCTTCACATGTATATATCCATTAATACAATGTGACTATTTATCTCCTATGTGCAGCAAATGCATATAACTATTCATTTATTGTACATATGTATATGTCGAACAACTAATTTTAATAAAGTATTAATCAAATATTTTTTTAATTAATTACTTGAACATATGCAGTCAACTATTAATTTTCTGTGTATTAATTGAATTGTCAAACTATTCATATTCAACATATTAATATATAAATAATTGATAAAATAATTAATACACCAAATAAAGTGTATAAACCAGTCGACCAACACATATGCATTTGCTGTCATTAATACAATGCAACTAGCAAATACATATAACTAATTTTAATAAAGTATTTTTTTCCTTTTTTTAAGGTTAGATCAACATCAATCAAATATGATGATAATAATTTTATTATTTATTATTAACAATATGACTATTATTATTAATATAACTATAATAATTATAACTATTAATATAATTAATACTAATATAATTATTTATATAACTTTGATAATTACTATTATCATAAATGATAATATAATAATGATAATTATTATTATGATAATAGTGAATATTAATATAATTGATTATTACTATTATGAATATTATCATGATTAATAATATAATTATTATTAAACAAACTAATAACAAAACGACAACATTTGTTATTATATAAAAATAGAGTTGTTTGGCAGATAATATATAGAAAAAAATTTCCGCCTAAACTATACCTACTATTACTAATCATATATTATAACTGACATATATTATTACTAATTAATAAGGTCAAATAAATGATGAAATAATCATGTGTATTAATTTATTTGTCAAACTATTCATCTCGTACGCTGCATAACAATAAAATGATCTCCTACGTATTAATTGAGATATTCATCATTGCATATATGTCGAACAACACATATTAATCAAGAATTTTCTTAAATAATTATCTAAAAATATACAGCCAACTATTCATCTCTTGCGTATTAATTGAGTTATAAAACTACTGAATATATGAATGTAACTATTTATCTACTGCACATATGTCGAACAACATATATTAATCAAGTATTTTCTTAATTAATTACTTGAACATATGCAGGAAACTATTCATCTTCTGTATATTAAGTGAATTGTCAAACTAATGAACATATGAATGCAACTATTCATCTCATGTGAACAACAAATTCATATAACTATTCATCTTCTGTCATTAATACAACACAACTATTCATATCCTATATGCAACAAATGCATATAAGTATTCACCTGCTGTACATATGTCGAATAATACATATTAATCAAGTATTAATTAATTACTTGAACTTATATAGCCAACTATTCAGTTCCTACATATTAATTAAATCGTTAAACTATTCATCTCTTATATAATAATATATAAATAATTTATACACAACCCGTGCAATGCACGGGGAAATATAACTAGTTTATTAATAAATACAGACAATTAACCGCAACTTTCTTCAATCGAAGATAGCAAATACTATCATAAAGATTTATGAAGCTCCACAACATCATGTTAAAAGTGTATGTCATATAGAGGATATTTATTGCTCAACCAATGGGCGCTGAAATTTGCTACTAAATTAATTATCTTCTTGATAACATTCTCTCCATAGATGATGCGAAAGTTTATAGCACACAAATTTAGAATAACTAATATTTAAATTGATTAAAATATTGCTAAGAACATTTAAGTCATGTTGTTATTACGAGGGATATTAATGTAGGATGGAAAAGTAACGAGGAGAGAAAACAAGATAATAGAATGGTAAATATTTGCATATATCATTAACTTTTTTATTAGTGTCACAAAATGACTTTTAATATATTTTTTTAAAAAAAGGATTATATGTCTTCTATGATGAAATAGAGTTTTTTTTTTTTTTTTTGGGTTTTGGTGGAGTTTTTTTTTTCCTTAAGAAAAACAAAAGGCAATGTTTTCCTTATGTAGAGTAGTAGTAGGCAATCCACAAATTCAATATATATATATATATATAAAAGAATATCTAATGATAACCACCTTTTCAAGAGAATTTTAAAACTTTTAATGTGAACCTTTACATAAAAAATAAAAGGTTGAGATCAAAAAATATTGCTACAGTTAAGAAAATTGCCCTCAACAAATAATATAAATTATCTTTAATAAATGGAGAAAATTATTATAAGTAACTTATAAATTTATAGTATTTAATTAATTTAAAAAAATGTTATTTTAGTAAATATTATATATTTGTGTTTGAAGTTAAAAAAAAAACTAGATTTAGTAAATGATATAAGATACTCTCCATGGATGAAGAAAATTACTATAAGTATCTCTAAAAATTATAGCTTTTTAGTGCAGAAAAAATGCAATGATATTTATGTAAATATTATCTATTTCTATTTTAATCTAGAAAACTATCCTTAGCTAGTAGTAAAAACTATCCTTTGGGTAAAAAAAAATTAGTGTAAGTAGCTGAGTGAATCAGAGTTGACTCTTAGTCCTCATCACAAAAATTAATTATCATTAATAAAATAAGATCGGCGGACGAAATTTTGTTCAGCAAGATAGCCTAGGACAAGAGTGTAGATTCGATAATGATATGAGAACAAGATTTCAATTCAAGCTGAATTTCTAATTTCTCTCTGGATTGCCCAAAGATTTCGTGGGCCATTATAATTACAAAAGTTTGAACTCTTTTAATCATTAATTATGATGGTAATAACATAATTTATTTCATATGGCACTTCAAGTGTTACGCAACTCGTGTTGATACTTGATAGCTACCTCCTAATTAATTGATGGATATAAAAAGGATCGATCACTGTTTGGAGGCTGCAATTATTTTGAACTTTTTGATAGTGAGAGACCATAATGTCCGTTTGAAGAACGGTGAAAGTTATCTATTAGGACTAATATGTTTGATTCATCAATCATTTTAAACGTAAGCAGTATGTAATTGAAAGGAGATAATTGTTAATTATTAATAAACGTTTGAGGTTTGTTTTAAGAAATGAATAAATGTTTTTTAATGTTTAATAAAGTTATAAATATTTGAGGTTTGATACAATAAAAGAAGAAACCATTGCAAGAAAAATGATTAATATCAACGATATTCATACCAACGATAAATAATCATTGATGATAATACTTAACATTGATAATTATTTGTCGATATTAATTCAGAGCACAAATCTACTTTTTATTGGAAAAATAACATATAATACTAAATACCGACAATATTAAGTAGTACCAAAAATTTTCCGTATATACCAACGACAAATTCCTAATATTGACGATAATATCAATGGTAATAAGGAATATTTTTTGCCAAAATTTTGTGGAGGAAAAATTGCTGCCAAGAAGTAGGGGGTAAATATCAAGTTCTTAATACCAACAATTATTTTTTAATACTGATGATATGTTCCTCAGTAATAAGAATTTTGTATTTTTTTTTTTGCTAAACCAAAGTGACTTTGTATAATTTATGGGCTTAATATTGACAATTCACACCTCATTACCAACAATCCAAATCATCTGTATCAAAGGGTGCTTGATGACTTCTAACTGAAAGTGCATTGTGTTGAAGTAGTATGCAAGGTTAATCCTATAGAGATTACGAAGCGAGTAAAAGGATAGTGAAAAGATCTCCTATGTCAAGACTAAAGATAGGGGGAATATGATGTCCAATTATAAATAAAAAGAAAATATACAAATAAAACCCAACGATAATATAAGAACAAGTTAAATCCAATTAGAGAAAAGGCTAAGGTTCCAATTAATTCCCTTAACCCCAATGTGATTGAATATTAACCCAAAATCCCAAACCAAAACACATAGATATGAATGTCATTATACCTTATTGTCTATTGAGACTCATCTATCTCTAGTATGAATGCAAAAATAGGCAATACATTATTATGTATCCTTATTCCCTTTTTTTAGTTGTAGAAGTCAAACCAACATCTCTCATCCATGTGGTTTGATCTCTAGTCATGCTAATGATGCCCGCTCTGACTCATCTCTCAAATCTTGTCGGGTTTCTCTAAATAATAATATAAATATAATCAATTTTTCTATTATACTAATTAAAACATTAGCACAACATATATGATAAGGAATTATATTGGGTAGGGTTTAGATTCTCAACATGTCCAGATCAAGTGATTTCCCTTCACCTTGGCACAAATCAATTAGCTAATCACAGCTTTCATTAAGCTCAACATCTTAAACATAAGGAATTACATCAATTAGACAACAAACAAAGTCTAAAGGAAAAATACAATACCCTCTTTATTTAATATAAGAAAATCACTATTTAATCCGTCTAACTAGGAATAAGAAATTGAGATCAAGAAATGGAAATTTATGGAGGAATTAGAGGTAGGATGGGATTGGGTGATGCTAAGCAAAGAACCCTAAATCTCTCTTTTGTGCTCCCAAAATTGTTGTATTTTAGTTATATCCGTTCTTCACTAAAACTAAGTGAAAATAGCCTTACAAATACTTAACCGCTCATCAACATGGGGCATGTTAATCACCGCGGGTACCCCTGTGTAGAAGGGCATTGAAGAAGTTTTCACCGTGTATGAACATGACCCCTCCCCATGTCAAATGACACGATTTGTGTTGGTTACTTCAGCTTTGACCATGTTATGTATGTCGGCCATAGCTTTTTCATTTGACTTCAAATTGAGACAATTTTTGATGCCTTGGAAATCTAACAAAAATATCTACAACTTTTATGCTTAACACTTATCCAAATTCATATTGTATCATGGTTGAATTTGCGTGTATTTCCACATTTTCATACTTTGAGCACTCATGTTTACTTCTGTTTTGTTCCAAATTTTGTGTTTTAGCTCCTTTTGATCCCATTTTCTCCAAATACCAATAAAATATAATAAAAAGGGTAAACAAGAACATGTTGACTAAAGTATGAATAAATCATCACATAATCGCACTAAATGTTCATGTTAAATTTCCTCATGATTGGCATAATTCGTACCTATCAACTCCTCCATGCTAGACATGTTGCTTGTCCTCGAACAACCAAAACATGAAAAAGTACATAAAAGAAGTGACAAAAAATAATAGGATCCCTTTCTCAGTAAATATTGTTCAAAATATCACATCACATCAAGTCAAATTAACTCATCAAGACCACTAAACTCATAAAAATATAACATAATTCTCGAAAATATTTTTAGGTTTCATACTTATGAAAGAAGTAGAAATATAGTGCTGAATTCTCGGTTCAAATTAATGCAAAGAGGAACATTCAAGGAAAAAATGTTGTGTGAGTTGTAGGTAACTATGAGTTAAGCTCATTCAAGACTCAAGTTTCAAACTGACAGCCTCACTTTAAGCATTGGGGAACTTCTCTCCGTATTTATTCATATACATCAATTTTGAAGTTTTGCTCAAGTCCTTATAGTCATGAACATTATAACTCATATACTTGCAGTACTTCTCGATTCTCCACAACTATAAAGACTTATAACACACAATAATCAAGAAGTCTTATTAAGGTTATATTGGGGCCATAGGTTATAAGGTTAGGATGGAAATTTTTGGTATGTGAAGCTAAAAGTATAATACCAATTGAGGTTGTTTAATAAAAACAATACAAGACTCTTCCACCTTATTTAATATTTTTTTATCTCTTTCATATTTTTTTTCAATAATCCCAACATCTTTAATTATGAGAAACAACCCAGAATTTCATATTCATTGTTTTTTTTTCATCCTATATAATTATTCACCTTTTTACACCTCTCCCATGATTAAGATACACTATACTCATACATTTATTTTAATTTTATTTATCACCCCAATAGCTCTAGAATAAGGTAGGGATACACAAATAAATATTATAATTATGGTTAGATCAACAAAGCAGGTAAAAAAACTCAAAAGGGATAGCAGCATATATAACATAGAGGTTAGATTACTTGGCTAATGTAGGTAAACAATATTGATTGCCTCTATCATCTTAATGTGTCTCATAAGTCATACATAATTTTGAAGAAATCATTTCAAGTTCTAGTTTCATAAGCCATGGTGGGAAATTACACACAAGAAAGATAATGAGACTACTTTTTGATGAATAAGTCTTTTAGGTTTAAATTTTCACAAGGCCCAAACAAAAATGCCAATTTTAATCCTTCAAATTATATAACATGTCAGCACATTGGTTATACTAAAATGATCCACGGAAAAGTCTCAATGCACATATGACTTTCAATTTCACTAACAAAGTTGCACTTTTTTAGAAGGGTGCAACCAGAACATTTTAAGCTCAAAACCTTTTTTTTCTTTGAGAAAATGTTAAGTCGTCTCAACAAATCAAACCAACTTAATGCAACTTTATGTTGAATAGTCTTTTATTATCATCAATGAAAGATCATTTTCCACTTTTATTCCCTACAAAAATTTTCCAATTTTCAACATTTTCTATATTATTTTTAAACAAGATAAAGCAACACACTAAAAAATTAACAACAAAATGTAGGAATCAAACTAAATCACATCACTTAAAAATACTAAATAAAATAAACACCAAAGACAATAAAGGAAAAATTGCTTGACACAAATAAAGCATAAATGGCTTATACATAAATCATAACTCCAAAACTACTCCCCCATGTTTATCAGATACAATGTCCTAAATGTGCTGACAAGGTAAAAGGGAAGTGAGGAACTCACAAACAATGTTTAATTAGTGGGTGGCAGTGGAGGTTAAGGAGGGTCAAGCTGCTAATAGTTCATCTTTTATAACACCAAGAAGATCCATCCATACTAAATATCAGTAGTGGTAAAATTTATTGGCAACATTCTTCATGGTATCAACTCCCATCATTTTTTATTTGCCTACACCACCAAAATCCATAAAAATGCATAGAATTCTTTGAGCTATTAATAATAAGAAAAATCAAATAAAATAAAAATTTAATAAAAATGAAAAATAAAAACAAAACTAAAAACTTTAATTACCTCCCAAGAATTTCTTGTTTAAATTCATTAACTTGACTCTTTCACCGCTCAACCAACACTAGTTTGTTGAAGAGCCCTAGATCATCGAAGCTTTCATTTACATACCATAATCCTCAATTGATTTTCTCAAGTAGTAGGAACAGATGCCAATATATTTATTGTCTTCCTTCTTTCCTTGCATTTGGTATGAATGGACACAACACCTTTATTATCATGTGGCCTTTCCTTCACACAATTATTTTTTGAATAAATCCTTAAAATTTTCTCTTTAACATCTTCTTCTAATACTTTATCCAAAAAAAAAATCAATCCCATGACAAGCATAATCAGTTTGGGGAATGTGCATATCAACAAATAAATCAAAGTGCACATTCTCATCCCTAATACTAAGAGAATACTTCTTTCTTCTTTTCACATCAATGATTACACTAACTATAGCAAGGAAAAGGCCTCCCAAAGATAAGAGGTACCTCATGATCCTCTTTTATGTTTAAAGCAATAAAGTCCATGGGAAGTAAGAACTTTTTGACCTTAACTAATACATATTCTATTATACCCTGTGGATACTTTATTGAGTAATCTGCTAGCTAAAGAGATATTTTGATGTCCTTTGCTTCATCGAGTCCAAGATTCCTAAAGTTGGGAAAAGGAATGAGGTCAACACTAGCACCCAAATAAAAAATCACCTAATCAAAATGTGAACTACCAATATTGAAAGGAACTATAAAAGTTACCTAGGTCCTTTAACTTAAGTGGTTTGTTGTTTTGGAGTACAATAGAACATTCCTCATTTAATCAAACCATCTCACAATCTTCTAATTTCCTTTCTTTTTTTAGATAAATTTTCCATCAAAATTTTAGCATAACTAGAAATTTGGGTTAAAACATTAGAAAATAAAATATTAATATGTAACTTCTTAAAATTTTCAAGAAATTTAGAAAACTAAGTGTCTAATTTTAGTTTTTTTCAACCTTTGGGGAAATGGAATGCAAGGCTACTAAGGTTTCACCTTATGGTTTGAAATCTCACCAGGTGTGGAGCCTTCTCTTACCATCTTTTAAGAATAAAATATTTCTATGGGTTTCTCATCAACTACCTTTTCCTTACCCTTTTCTTCCAAGCTCAAAGATAAATAAGACAACTCTTAACCACTCCTCAAAGCTATAGCCTTTGCTCCTTTCACGGGTTCCTTTTTGTATTGCTAGACAAGGTTCCCTGGTCTCTTTTGGAGATTCTATTAGCTAACTATCCTACTCGCACCTTCAAGTTCTTCAAAGAAGCCTCTTGATTTTGCATTCAAGTGTCTTGATTTTGAAATCTATACTTGATCTGGTTTATGAATTTAGTCAGAAATTCTTCCAAACTCGGTTTTAGTTTAGGGGATGTGACTTGGTATTCTGGAGGTGGTTTTACTTAACTTGGATCCTAATTTGGGTTATGATTTCTCTAAGAAAAATTTAAATGATTCCACCAACCAATATTGTAGGTTTTTTAGTAATAATTTTTGTTAGACTACAAACTTTTGAAACAAAATTAGCCTACTCATATGATTGCATAAAAGAATTATCAACCTGGCACTCAATGCTAGTGTGAGGTCCATCATATAGGTCACATCTCACAATCAAGACATGTATAGTAGAAGTACTCAAATTTTAGTTAGATCATCCAAATAAGCCGAAAGAGTAGTAACCACATCAACATAATGGATGCTAGCACCCCTACTACGCAATCTATCAATATGCCACTAATGACTAATAGCTGCTAGCTCCTTAATAAAATCGTAGGCAACTTCAGGGTTATTTTTCATAATTATCCCACCTGCACCTGCATCAAGCATGGAGTGGTTAGTAGAAAATAAACCGCTATAAAATGTCTAAACCTCTAGCCAAATAAGTAGACCATGATGAGAACATTTTCTTAGCGATGCTTTAAAGTGTTCCCACACTTCATATAATGATTCCTGATCATATTGCACAAAACTAGTATTTCCATTTCTCATCTTAGTAGTTTTTTATGATGAAAAAAAATTAGCAAGAAATTACTTAGCCATATCATCCCACATAGTAATCGATCCTATTGGCAAAAATGTAGTCAACTCTTAGCTTTATCCCTAAGAGACAATGGGGAAATTCTAAGCCTTATGGCATCATCAAAAATATCATTTTGCTTGAAAGTATCACAAAATTTAAGAAAATTAACAATATGAGCATTTAGGTTATCATTTGACAACCTCCAAATTGAACTATTAATTGAATCATTTGAATAATGGCCAGCTTAATTTCAAAGTATTGTGTTTACACAGAGATTCATATGATTTTAGAGCCTATTCCATCTATATTTGGGGTGGCAAAGTCTCTTATAGATCTACCCACTAGAGGTTGAACCTGTACCTAAAGTGGTGTCTGTGAAAAAGTTAGATTTTGTTGCAAATTTGGATTCAATACTTGTGGGGGATGCGGGTCATGTGGACTAAGAGCACATTGGTTCATGATGCTTTCCATGCCTTCAGCACCTCTATCTATTATGTGCAACCTATGGAAAGTCTTCTTAATCTCTAAATAGAATGGCTCTAGCTCACCCCGCAAGAGCAAGTCATGCACTAGAGATCTAACATAAGTTAACAAACCACTCAAACAAATTGTAAAAGGATTTAAAATAAAATAAATACATATAAATAAAATAAAATAAAAAGAAACAAAAACATCTAAAGAAAAGAAAATCACTTAGATCCTAAGGCCACTTGTTTCCTTTTCCCAGCAACAATACTAAAAACTTGACGACATCTAACCATAAGTGTACAGTATTGGAGTAGTATGCAACGTTAATTCCATAGGGAATACGGAGCGAGCAAAAGGATGGTGAAAATTTCTCCTATTTCTAGACTAATGACAGGGATAATATGATGTCTAACTATAAATAAAAAGAAAATATTCAAAAAATAAATAAATGATAATATAAGAACAAGTGAAATTTAGTTAGAGAAAAGGCTAAGATTCTGGTTAATCACCTTAATCCTAATATGATTGAATACTAACCTCAAATCCTAAACCAACATAGAATGCCAACCAAAGTATGTAATATAATGGTCTGTCAAGCCACAACGCCCTATATTGTCTTTTGAGATTCAGTTATATCTAGTATGAATGTAAAAATAGGCTAAACATTATTATGTATCCTGATTCCATTTTTTAGTTGTAGAGGCTAAAGCAACATCTCGCGACCTTGTGGTTTGAACTCTATTCATGCTAATAGAGCCCACTTTGACTCAACTCTTGAATCTTGCCAGGTTTATCTAAATAATAATAGAAGAGTGATCAATTTATCTATTATAACAATTAAAATATTAGCACAACAAGAAATTAGATTGGGTAGGATTCTGATTCTCAACACATCCAGCTTAGAGGATTTCCCTTCACCTAGGAAAACATCAATTATCAATCATAGCTTTCATAAATCTTAATATCTTAAACATAAATAATTGCATCAATTGAAAAATAAATAAAATCCAAAGACAAAATATAATACCCTCTTTACTCAAGATGAGAAAATCACAATTCAATCCACCCGACTGGGAATAAGAAATTGAGATCAAGAGATGGGGCATTGTGGGTGAATTGGATTGGGTGATTCCAAGCAAAGAATCTTATATCTCTCTTTTGGCTCCCAAAATCACCGTCTTTTAGTTCCACCCATTCCTTGCTTAAAGAAAGTGAAAATAACCCTCTAAATACATAAATGCTCATTGACACAAGGTATGCCAATCAACATCAGGCACCCTATGTTGAAAGGTGCTGAATTAGTTTTCACCGTTTATCAACATAACCCCCCATGTCGAACAACACGGTTCATGTCAGCTACATCAACTTTGATCATGTTATATATTTTGGCCATAACATCTTTATTTGACTTTAGATTGAGCCAATATTTTATGAATTGGAAAGTAAGAAAAAATATCTACAACTTTCATGTTTAATACTTGTCCAAATTTAGATCCAATCATGGTTATATTTTCATATATTTCCACCTTTTCATAATTTAACCACTTGTGTTTGCTTCTGTTTTGTTCTAGGTATGTGTTTTAGCTCCTTTTTATTATCCCATTTTCTCCAAATGCCTATAAAATATGATTAAGAGTAGTAAAAAAAGAACAAGTGGACTAATGTATGAAGAAATCATCACATAATCACACTATATATTCATGTTAGAGTTCTACATAATTGTCATAATCCATGCCTATTAATGCTAATAACCCATCTAAAAATTCTTATCCAGTACATTCCCTACTCTGTCTTCAACTTCCATCATCAATCTTTTTTACCCTCACCCGTTTCCACATTTTTTTCTTCTTTCACTTTCTCCTCTATTATTTCTCCTTCCATCATTTTCAAGGTTTGTTTACGTCTTAATTTTAGTTCTTACATGTTTTTTTTTGTCATAAAAATTACCTAATTGTTAATTTATAGGTGGAACCACTAGTACCTAGAGTAGCACCATTGACACCTCTAGAAGTACTACCACTGAAGTTGGGATTTGTTTTAGTTTCTAAAATATTATTAGTATTTTATATGTTTATTGTTTGTATGTATTTGATGGTTATTAGTTTGTGTTTGGATATTATATTATGTATTTATTTTTCATTTTATGTTAATTGTTGCGTATTATATAAATTAAAATAATTTACTAAATTATATTATTGTAGTTAGGTTTTTTGTAATTGGTTAATTGGATTATTTGTACATAAATTTTCTGTAATTGGGTTATTAGATTATTGCAGTTAGATAATGTGGATAATTAGATTATTGTATGCAATTATTACTATATATATTATATTATAATAAATATTATAGTTAATTTTACTATTAATATACATGTGAGCTAGTATCTTAGTATATGTGTATGTTTTTATGGTAGCATGTTAGTAAACATTAAGTTTGGTGAAATGAAATTTAATTTTTTTTTGGTGACCATATTAGAGTTTAATTAATATTTGTTAGATTATGTATTTAATTATCATCTTAGTATGTAACCATGTTAGATTGTTTAATTGGCATCTTAATTAGGAATGTGAAGGATATAAATACATAATGTTGGTTCATGGTGTATGGAAAAATAAATTCTCAAAAAATAAGATAAATAATTTTAAGATAATAAGTAAATTGGTACAAAATATTATTTTCATTTTTAATTGTATAATAATAATAAATAATGATACCAATACATCAATAAAATTAAGAAAAATATAGAAACATTCACTAGAAATAGTAATTAATGAAAATAAATGAAATTGTTGTTTACTTTTTTAATATTAAAGTATATATAGCTATATGCTTATGAAATTATATAACTAATATATTTGTGGTTTTTAAATATATAAAAAAATTTATTTAGGATGTCTTAACCATAGAGAATAATTAATAGATATTTATGAATCTAGATATTGAACATAAAAGGTAAAAAAAAGTTAATATTAATGAATTTGGCTTAGTTAGACAATTTCATGATTAATCCTTAATATTTATTTATTTTAGGTAAAAAAAAGTTAGAACTTATAGAGTAATTAATGAACATGAAATAAAAAAAGTCAAAGCTCTAATATTGTTTAATGTTACATAGTTAGACCCTTATGAAATAGTGGAACTAAAATATTTATGTAGTTTAAAATAATAATAAAACATTATATAAGGGTAAGATTAGAAAGTTATCAATGAAATTAAAAGGTAAAAAAATCTCGCCCACTCAATATGCAGTATTATTACTTTATAAAGATTTAAAAAATAAGTATAGTAATGATAGTAATAATAAATAAAATACCTTATTGGTGATATTTAATATAAATATATAGAAAACCTAAGTATAACTAGGAATTGTTAGGGTTTATGATATCATTTCATTTCTTAAACACATAAACATTACAGATGTATGAGTTATATGAAATAAGATCACATAAATGCACTAATGAGTTGTTCTCCTTAACATTTGGTGTATTTGATATGCTGCTTTCATATTTAATTTGAATAATTAATGGAGTTAAATTCTCAATGCATGATACAAATCTAAAAAGAAAAATGCAAAATAACGGTGTACATGCATTAGGAACGGGCGGTGATAATTTCTATAGACAATTAATCGAGATCATAGAATTATCTTACTTGTTTAGGTCTTTGTAGTTTTATTTAAATGCAAGTGTTTTGATACCTATCTAAGGAATAATATAATTATGCGAGAAAACCATACTACAAGTGTGTATAGTATGGTTGAATGGTATATGAAGGAGCAAAGCAAGTCTAGTATGTGAATGATTTGTACAATAATCCAAATTAAAAATTTGTATGGGAAGTTAATCATCACAACTTTTGAGATTTAGATGATGAAAATCTTAACCACATATATGTAGTGTATGATACTGAATTGATTATCATTGATTTCAACGTTGATATTAGAGACCTTGAAAACTTAAATATTATATGTGTTGGTGCTAGTTGTATTGTGGTCCAAAGTGATGATCAAGATGGCATGGGTGACTTTATTATCAAAGATGGAAATGTGGAACAAGAATTTTTTGATGAGGATGGTGGAGTAGAATGTATTGATAGAGATAGCATTTATAATTATAATTAGTAATTGTTTCATTTAGTTGAATTTTTATACTAAATCTAAATCTAGTCACAATTTTATGGTCAGGGATCATCTTATCATATTTCCTGCAATTTTGACATGTTCTACATTTTTTTCCATTTAATTTTATCATCATAATGTATAGTTTCTATATACCCAAATATTTAATTGTTACTATAGTTTCTATATGGTTTTTGTTGTCACCCAAGGTCATGGTGGTAATGGTGATGGATGTGAACCATCGCATCCTCAAGGCTATGCTCCAAGTGTTGGAATTTAGAAGGTATAAAATTTGATCTATTACAATTTTTCCCCATAGTATTACTTTTATAATATTATTACCTTAATGAGAAACTTAATATATACATGTTTAAGGTCCTAGGAGGAGGGCCTAGGAAAGAAATAGAGATATGATAATGTTGGAAGAGGTTGAAAGATAAGGAAGTTAAAAGTTTGAGGCAGAGTTTGATTTTTAGGTTGACAAGTGAAATGTTATCAATCCATGTGGTAAATCTCAAGTAAAACAAAACTAAAAATACAAATGAATAAGCTTCTAGCCAAACAAGCAATATTTGAGAGTCAGGAGGAAGAATTACATCAAATGGAAGCTTCTATGGCCAAAGGGGCATAAAGTCATCTTCCTCCCATCAAATCAAGATGAAGATAAAAATAATTATAGGTTTTATCTTAATATTGAAAAGTTAAGTGTAATATATTATATTAGTTTTGAAAACTACATTTTTTATAACAACATTTAGCTTTAAAATGTTATTTTATACAATATTTCTAATTATTTTTTAATTTTTACAATATATTTAGGTTATAATTTCCCATATTACATTTTTTGTTAAAAAAAACTTATTACCAAGGAAAAATTGTTTGTAATAATGATTTTTAAAATTTCTTGCTTGAAAGTTTTCAGTAATAAGCTTATTACTAAAGGAAAAATTTATTTAAAAAAATAGGGTTTCAAGAGTTTTTTTATCTAGAGAATTGTTGGTAATAGCTCATTACCAAGGATAAGTCATTGGTAATAAGATTTTCCAAAATACTTTTTCCCTAGAAATTGTTATTTATTATCTTATTACCAAGAGTAAAATCATTGGAATTAAATTTTTTTGAATTCAAAAATTTAATATTTAAAAATATTATTATCAACAAGTTGTTGACAATTTCAGCTGACTGATATTTCAAATCGTTGGTAATAGGCTTAGTTATGACCAACATGTCATCCAAGTTACACCTTATTACCAACGATTGAAATGTTGTTACTAACAAGCTTATTACCAATTCACTTGTAGAGATGATTTAATATTGACAAAAACATTATCAGTAATAACTATTACCAATGGTTTATATCGTTGCTATTTCCTTTATTTTTGTAATGAACATTTTTAAATTTTTAATAAAATCATAAACACTTGAGATTTATTTCCATTAATAATTTTTTATTATTAAAAGAAAATTAGTTTCATATAAATTATATATTTAATAGATTATATCAAGTGTGTATACAATTATATTTATTACTTTTCTTTAACAAATTAATTGACTTTAAGTTAACATAATAACTATAATTTTATTTTTTAATTAATAAATTCAAAAATATTAATCATTTTATTTTATAAAAAAATTTATCACTTTATTTTTCTTTACAATTTTTTAATGAATCAATAAAATGTAAAAAATTAAAACGAATATATTCAAATAAATAAATAAACCAAAAAAATAAAAAACTAAAGAATAATAAAACTTCTTTGGACCTGGGTCTCTTCTCTTCTCTCCCTTAAGGTGGATCAAGGCATGTTGATCTTGGAAAGCAGGAAAAAGAGTAAACCTCCTATAACCATCTCCAAAATTCAATCTATAGTTATCTCTTATGGCTTTAGGGCAAGACAAATTTGGAGGGTTTGTTTGAATTCTTGACTGCCAAAGATGATGGTTTCAAATTATAAAAAAGATGGGTGTTATTTATTGACACTATGTAGGCTAATGCATTAGTTGATTGATAGGTGCTACTACATCTCAAAATCCCAGGGTCATACTAAGCCAATCCCTATCAATCCAAATACTATTTGGGATAGGTTAGATTTTTTGAATACAAAGGAGTAATATAGTGTTTCTTAGAAGGACAGGGTTACAGGAAACCAACTGCTTAAGTAGGGAGAAAAGTTAGTGTTTGTTCCTCCAAGTGTCAATAATGGTATGATATTAGTTCAACCTGGGAATTCAATGGTGGAAAGGAAGATGAAGATTTTGAATAATTTGGTTGGATTTGTCTTTGGTGATTTCCCGTTGTTCTCCTAGATGTATGTGTATGTCCATGCACATTGGGTTGAAGTTCCTCTGCCACAAGTCTTGATGAACCCAAATAAATATTTTCTTTTTAAGTTTGAATTGAAGGAACATGGAATATCAATCTTGGAGTAGTACTGGACGTACTTAATAAACCTCTAATTTCAAAGATGTGGAATAAAAGGATGAGAACAGATCTAGTCGAGATACATATTGTACCCTTATGGATGAAGTTCCCTAATTTTCTTCTTAAATATTGGTCATTGGACTCATTGAGTAGAATATCTAATGTGGTAAGAAAACCTCTTTGTGCAAATTTGATTATCATGGCTAAAGATAGGGTCTCTTTCCCTAGAGTACTTAAGGAAGTAAACGTTAAGAATTCGTTAGTTAAGTTGGTGAGTATTGCAGATTTGAATGGGTATAAGATCAGCTAGCAAGTCATCTATGGTTAGAAGTCTATGCACTACCATCTCTGTGATTATTTTAGACAAGAAGCTTCAAACTACAAATGACATGAGCAACCATCATTGCACAAGCATAATGGTAAGTGGGTTGTTGTTAAGGATAACATGAGGGGAAGGTAATGGATAATGTTATAAATATTACTTCAAATTTAACCCATCACCATGATAGTATGCTGACCAAAAATAGGTTTGTGAGCCTAGGTGAGGATAGAATACTATGTTTAGATGTTGTGAATCCATCTATGGATGTTACTGACTATACTTCTACTACATTCCAAGATGATTTTGACATGGGCCTAAAGCATGTATCAAGTAAGGGTGAGGGTGATGATTGGATGGTGACAAGAAGAAATGCTGCAAATAATGTAATTAATAGGCAGTTGGGTCATACTTGAATGTAACGTAAATCTATTATAGTTGGGGAGGAGTGGTCATGAAAATATGTAGGCATAATAATTTAGTTTTGATTAGTTTTCTAGGGACTAAAATCAAGTAAAGGAATAAGTGAGGTATGTTAATAGAGTTTTTCAAGATTAGAATATGTTGTTAAATTATGGCCACTATCATGATGGGAATATTTGGGTTATGTAGAATCCCTTGTGTTTACAGTGTGTCTTATATAACAATGAGTGACAAGCGATTCTTTATTTAGCCCACCACTTGTAACATATATTAAAATTAAAGGTAACTTTTATATACTCCATGAATATAAGAGTTGAGTTGAAGCATATATGGGATAGGCTAGTGATGAATATATGCATGGGATAGTCATGGATCATTATTGGAGACTTTAATGTGGCTCTCAATAGTGATAAGAGGCTCTAAGGGGATACTAGTGACCCTAATGACATGATGGACTTTACAAAGTGTTGCTGGTAAATCGGTGTGGGTAAATTAAGATCCTAAGTTGGCTATTATACATGATATAGTAGAATAATAGGTTCTAAAGGGTTCTTAGTAATTTAGATAGACTGTTGGTGCATGTACACTAGCTTGACAGTTTTTTAGTATCTTTTGCAAAGTTTCATAGTTCGTTATTTTTTTACCACTCCTTTATTGTGATAGAGGTGCATGCTCACTTTACTCAAAGTAGAAAGCCATTTAAGTTTTTCTAGTGTTAACTAGAGGATGAGAGCTTTATGTTATTGATGGGAAAGCACTAGATTCAATCTTTACATGGTAATTATTTGTTAATATTATGCTCAAGATTGTATAATTTGTAGAAATCTCAAGATTGCATAGCTTAAAGAAATCTCAAGATTGCATAGCTAGAGATGAACTAAGTGTGTTGCATCAAGTATCCTTTTGTGGGCATGTTGATGGATAAGTGCATGAGACTTTTAGTGTAGTTTAAGTCACTTATTATAGTGTGTAGAGATGTTCCCGAAGTAGAAGTCTTACATTCAATGGTTGAGAGTGAGTGTGTGAATTTCGAGGCCATGATAACATAATTTTTGTATGCACAATTTTAAAAAAGATATCATAAGAAATTTATTAATTGCATTATTGATGAGAGTGAGTGTGTGAATTTAGGGGCCATGATAACATTTAGTAGGATTTTATTTCCTTGTACAAAGGTTTGTGTGGAACTTCAACATAGTGTTTGTGGATTTTGATTGCAACTGTCATCAATTTGGATGGTTAACTTTGTCATGCATCAATTATAGCTTGGGATACCAGTGTCTTTGGAGGAGGCACGCCATGTTTTTTATATTGGTACACTAAAGCACCTAGGGTAGATAGATTTTGTAGAACCACAAAATTTAATATTAATTTTTTTTTGCACGAACATAATATTAAGATAATTAGTTTTTACCATCATACTCGATATGATTTTGACTTACTATTCCATTATCATATCAAATACAAGGTAAAACAATTACAGCTTTAAATAAGATAAATAGAAGAACGAGATAAATTTTCATAAATATTAGATAGAAGTTTTAAGATGAAGCTCTAAGTACAATATAAGTAAAAGATAACAAAAGCAATCTAGTAGAATTAAGAGTTCATAAGGTATCCAAATAAAAAGTTTAACTATCAGATATCAAAGACTATACTACCAAATCATAAAAGATATATCACTCCTCAATAGGAAGTGCATCATAAAAAATAAAATCAACATAATCTCTAGTAACTTGCACATCAACACCTGAGTGTCTCCTTGTAGGAATGAGCAATATCCATAAAAAGAGTTATCAATACTTGTATATTGAATAAGATAACAAAAAAATTATAAGTAAATGACATACATAACATATAAGGTCACATGAAAGGTCTACATATGCACACTAAATTATAACATGAGATTGTTCAAAAGAGGAACACAAGAGGGTTCCATGATAGCTTATTATATATTTCTATTTACTTAGTCTCTTGAGTTTAGAGACCCCACTCTTCATAATTTATGGAAAATTATCAACAAGTACTTAATCAAGGTGGAGAATTATGTGCTTGTGACTCATATTTAGCATGCTGAATAAAATGGAATTATGTGTAGATGCTTAGAGTGAATCAAAAAAAGTTTGCTAATGGGTGGTGTTGAGATACACTATCATGTAGAGTTTCATGAAGAATGGATGCTTGAGGAAGAAATATGAGGGGATGTGTTTAATAATGTGAATCATGTTTCTTTTTTATTTATTTGTTTTTACTAAATTGCGACAATCTAAGAGTTGACAAAGTATACATGGGATGTCCTCCTATGTTTTTAACACAAACCATATTTTTCCCTATGTTCCACAACCACCATAATTATGCTAATTGTAAAAATTATTAATATAAATATGTTGCAATTAGACTCTAATTAATATCGTAAACTTTATTCTCATCTATCTTTACATACCTAAGTGAGGGAACTTTGCCGAATTGACTGATTTTGTAAGGATTACTCATTAATTATCTTTGTAATCGTGATTTATGCATATAATAAGATCATTTGTTTTTTCTCCAAGTCTTATTCTTGATTTTTTTCTCTATTAAATCTTATGAACTCGAATTCTATAATATTAGGTCCTATGTTTTTACATAGGTGGATTCCCAACATAAGATTTGATACGGAGAATTCAATCTATGACTTTCCAACAGAAGATTTGGTATTGAGAATTCAATCTATTTAGAGGTATAAAAATTATAAGTTAATAAAAAATTTATCAAATAAAAAGAACAACACTTGAGTAGTAAGGATATTTGATTTAAGCTTGCAAGTGTAAGATCAAAACTCTTTATGATTTAATTTTGGAAGCAAGAGATGATCGAAAAGGTTATTAAAAGTTCATCAAGTATATTCCTCTATCATGAAACTAATTTATCATGTAAATATGGTAATATAATTGGATTTAGCTATTTATAGTAGTTAAAGGCAAAATGCTCTGATGCTACAAGTGAGCAGCAAACGTGTTTTCAAAACTAGCTAAGCTTCAATCACTCACTTAAGTTCTTGAATGTTATCCATCAAGATCTATTCATATACATACTAGCTTTGGTTTTCCACCTATCAACATTTTCCATTATTGGCTCTGCTACTTATTTGAAGCACTTGAGCTCATCTAAGGGGATTTAATTGGTCACTTCCATGATCCAAAAAGGTTGTTTTATACACATATATTAGATTGGTTGGCCATTTCAAAAAATTCTTTGTTAATTAAATCAGGCATTTTAACACCATTTTAAACATGTTTTAGGAAAATCAAATAAATTATTTTACCAAACTAATAAATATTTAAATCACTTAAATATATGTAAAGCCTAAGACTATCGCATAAACCATAAGGCTTGTGACTTGGATTTAAATTTGAGTTTTTTTTTTCATTATACCATATTTCTTATAGATATGTTCCATTTTCTTCCACTAGAATATGAACATCATCTTACAAATCTCATATAACTAAAAGCAACAATGATTACAAGTTGTTGCAAAAATGACTTGCAAACTTATGATCGGCTTAATTGAAAATAGATAGTTAACCTTGCTTATTTTTAGAAACATATCACATATAAACAAGTTAAAAATGTATTCTCATAAACTAAGTTAAAAAAAAGTAAAGAAAGAAAGAAGGAGAGGAAGAAATGGGGGAAAAGGAGAAGAAAAGACGAGAGAGAATAGGAGAATGTGATGGGCACAACGTTTACAAATATTAAGCTTTAATCAAATTCTCTTCTATATTAAATTAGTGTTATATCTCTCTATGATTATACATTTGGTAATCAAGCGGGCTATTAGGATTGTAGTTTAGAAGGATTCTTTCAATTCATCGTCAAAAAAATATGATCTTTGTTGGTATGAGACTAAGTTAAATTGGTTAATTCTTAGGTATTGATCAAATACCATGGAAAATCTCACATCCTTTGCTGGTTTGATTGAGAATCTTAACAATAATAATTATTATGCATGGAGCATCCATATAAAGTACCATATGATTAGATAATATTTGTTGTATGTAGTTAGTGGTACTTAGACAATCCAACCAACTGAGGAAGAGGAGGGGGGAAATGGAAAATGAAGATTGGGAAGATTATGTGCATGTTGTTTGTTACCATTGAAAATGAGTTTTTACACTAAATAAAAGACTTAACAATAGCAAAGGCAACCTGGGATGCTCTCTCAACACTTTTCACAAAAGTAATGCAAAATTATAGATATTATATAATGAGATCATGCTCATCAAATAACGAGAAATGATGGTAAGCTAGTTTTTTATTAAAGTAAATTCTATTTGCAATGAAATTGCAAAATTAGATTCAAAAAATGCAATTCCCAAAGTAAGAAAAATATGAATTATTATTCATAGGTTAATTCCTGAATATACTAGGATACTTAGGCTACAAGAGGTTGGAGCAACAAACCAACATTGATAGAGTCGAAGAACATATTGGTTCCGACTAAGTACTATAAGCCCTTGTCAACTCAAACAAAGGTTAATGTGAGGCTTTGCTTAGCAAAAGAAAGCAATCTTAAGGATTCCACCATGTATAGATAACTAGTGTGTAGGTTAATGTACCTAATTATGACATGATATCATGACTTGACATATCACACGTTATTGGAGTGACAAGTCAATTCATAGAAAACTTGAAGAAATCTAATCTAGATTTGTATGTCAAATTTTGAGTTATGTGAAGAGTACACTTAGTTGAGGTATTTTATACGAGAAATGTGTACCATTTGAAGTTCTAAGGTACTAGGATACAAATTATACTAGTGAGCATGACACTCATCGTTTGACAAATGGTTATAAGTTTACTTTCTAAAGTAATGTATTGGTGGTATCACAACAATGTACATAATGCAGCTTTTACAAGCTGTGAATCAACCATGAACTTGTTTAGTGAAGTTATATTTTGGCAATCAATCAGCAATCTACTTAACATAAAATTTGGTATTTCATGCCAAGAGCACAAAGAATTTGAAGGTTCACTATCATTTTATCCCAGATAAAGTTTTGCAGGGAGATATTAAGACAAATTATATTAAAACAAAGGACTAAGAGATGAATATATTTACAAAAGGACTCAATGGTCCAAAGTTTGAAGATTTTAAAAGATAACTTGACATGACTACCAAGGAAGCACAAAAATAGTTTTTGGCCACATCACATGTCCTAATAAAGTCTCAAAAACATAAAAAAAATCAACTGAAATGTTAGTGTTTGGCCAAAAACACTTCAACCAAAATTTGGAGAATTTTATTTTTCTTTTGTATGCCGGTGACAATTAATGTACAAGGACAGTTGATTTGTGCTTTCTTACATCTCAGGGACATCCATATATATTGATGTATACCGATACGCTTGAAAATAAGAAGTTATATAAGTACCGAAAATATGTTAAGTAACTAAATATATATATTTAAACCAATAATATATATATATATATTGTCGTTTTTCCCGTTTTTGTTTTCCAATTTTTTAAATATTGACGTTTTCACGTTTCATTCCGTCTTCGTCCCCGTGCATCAGTGATGGCTACAAGATAGGAGAAGAGATGTAATCATGAAAGGGAGTGTTAATAAAAACAATGATTACTAAATGCTTATGGAAATGATTTACTATGTTATGACGGAAATAACTAAAACCAGTTAGTTAGCCATTCATTTTTTTTTAGCAGCATCTCATGTATAAATAATTTCCAAATGTATTGCCATAAAACAAGCCGAAAAAAAGAAAAAGAAAGAGAGAAAGGAGGAGAGAAAGGAAGGTAAAGAGGAAAAATAATAGTTAGAAAGAAAGAGAAAAAGGAGAGGAAGAAAGCGAAAGAGGGACGGTGTCGGATGCTCGTGTTTACAAATATTAACAAAACAATTAATGTTATGTGTCCCTACAATTCTACACTCACTTGAATTGAGACCCAATCCTCCTACACTAAGGTTCTAGTTGATCCGGACGCACACGGATGAACCTTCAGCTACGATGATCAAAGGTCAATTAGTATGGCTGACAATGACATTCCTTTCCGTCCAAACTTTGTGAATAAAGAATGGTCTTCAATGTTTTTGAGAGATAAGCACAGCTAGAGCACGTAAGTGCTTGCTTTCACCCTCAGTTTACTGTTGCTGAGAACCGAGAAATCCTCGATAACTAGTCAGTTGTGACCACTGGTCTGTCATTACTAGGCAGATCATTCTAGCCTTACCTATCGATTTTGGCCGTCCAAGCATAAAAATTACCTAAATACAGTTGATGAAAGGACAGGGTTGGCCATGCACAATTGCCCACCCAGCAGCCCAGCACTAACACAAACCTTCTCAATCCTTCCTATCTGCGTAATTGCTCATTTATGGGTAATTGTGGCCGACCAAGCGATCACATCTTCGGGAGTCACGGTCATTACTAACCATCATGAGATAACATGTGACCATGCACAGCATCCGCACTTTGGGATTTCGTTAGGAAGAACATTACAATATTCTTTTATAACGTTTCGCCGATCGAAGACTTTAAAGATAAGAGAAAATAAGGGAGGGTCAACTCTGCTATCGCAATAAATAGTATTATTTTATTGAAGTCCAATTTGATGACTTTTGTTCCTATATTCATTACATCAAGGGGGCATCCTAACCCAATCTTTAATTCTTGCTCCCGTGGCGGTTGCTGTCGTTTCCGTTTTGATTTCTTCTTTGGGCCAACTTTGCTCGGCTGCTCCCCCTCGGTGCTTCTCCACTAGCTAGCTAGTGTCTTTGACAATTTTGTCTTTGATAAACTGATCCACCAAATCAGGCATTGCGTTGCCGCACTTTTTCTTTTGATCCTCGATCGTTATAGCAGCAAGTGCTGTGGCTATTCTCGTCATAAGCTTCCAGATAACTGAAACTTGATGTCAAAACCTATTAGAGCCCGATGATTACAGCGTATATTCAAATCAACTAATGAGCAAGCTAGGTAGCGAAATGGTGCTTCATCTTTGCTCTCCGGGGTTGTCCGTCCAAGCACGGGTATATCGCCACGTCCGTAGTTTTGGCAGGCTAAAATTACAGGTGCAAAAATTGAAGTCAGCAATCCACTCTTGGTGGTGAAGCAGGAGAAGCAATTAGATCCACAAAATGACTGCAAGCATTATCTCGCCATATTCAATTTCCAGCTAACTGTAATTCTCTCCTGCCACAACATAACTGATACATGATATTAAAAGGATTTCAATATGAAAAAAAAATAATAATAAAATCCCGAATACTAAGACGGTCATCTTCATCGCCCGTGATAACACTCGACGGTCATTCATATTCAAATTTATTCATGTTCTTTCTGCTACTTGTTTTGTCCTAGAATGGTATGAGATGTATATCTTGACGGACCATAAGATGATTCCAACCAAACCAAGAACTTAGCTAAGGATATAAGCGGGCGAATTTTATCCGAAACCTGATAGATTTTATCCGACGGATATAGATACGGATATGAATGATAGAAAAAAGAAAATACTCTTCGGGTTCGGGTACGGATACGGGCATGAGATATCCATATCCATATCCGTACTCGTTTACCCGATATATAATTACATTTTTATCCTTAATTTTAAAATAAATATAGTATAAATTAAGGTTAAAATTGTCATTTAGCTTAACTCTAAATAGATTTATCCGTCGGATAATGGATTTATCCGCCGAGTAATATCCATTAACAGGTAAACGGATAATCCTTCGGGTAACGGATACGGATATGGATTTGGGTATGGGTACGGATTCAGGTACGAATTTTTTTATCGAATACGGATACAGGTATGGATATACACGCCCTGTTTACATCCCTAAACTTAGCTGAGCAAGCTTTGTGCACTAACGCTGATTCGAGATCTAAGTAAGGCATGTAAACATCTTCTCAAAGCCAAATAATCAATCTATATCCCTGTCGAGCATATCTATCCATCACAACAACATAATTGACTTCATTAAATTTTGTTAGATATTTCTTATCTTCTCCTTGTATTTAGGGGATAAAATTTACACCGTAATCAAATCTTATATAATAAAATATCACTCAAGCATAAATGTGTTGGGTAAGCAATTCAATTATTCACATGGTATCAGAAGATCATTCGATCCTCATCCATGAATTTCTCATGGCTTCTTCCCCTTCTTTTCCTAACTCTACTGCCACTTCTAGCAACAGTTCTACTTCTTCTCCTCTTCAACCCACTCATATTCATCATAAAATCACTATCAAACTTACCTCATCTAATTTTCTATTATGGCTTACTCAATTTAAACCTTTATTAAAAGGTCATGATCTTGAAGGCTTCATTGATGTCTCTCTTCCCTGTCCTCCATGAAAACTTCTTCCCACATATTCCGAAATTAACCCTACATATATTCAATGGCAAAAGCACGATCAAATCTTGCTCGGTTGGCTTCTTTCCTCTCTTGGTGAGTCTATTCTTGCTCAAGTGACAGGCTTGGGCACTTCTTGTGATGTTTGGGTTTCCCTTGAGAATCATTATGCCTCTCGATCCATAGCAGGCATTATGTAAATCCGTCAATCTCTTGAAACACTTCAAAAGGGCAATAGTCTATATCCCAATATTTTCTTCATGCTAAGCAAATTGCAGATAACCTTGTTGTGTATGGGAATAAAATTGAGCCCTCTAATTTGCAACAAATTATTTTGGTTGGACTAGACTTCACATATGATACAACTGTCACTTCTTTAACTTCCACCAATGATCCTTGCAATATGGATGACTTCTATTCTCATATGATTACTTTTGACATGAGAATTGAGGCTCAGCAAGCTATAATTCAACAACAATATATAGCCAATTATGCCTCCCATCATCATTTTGGTTCCTCTAAATCATCAATTTACAGAAGCATTAGACGTTCATCCTCTCAACCACGTCATAATTGTGGTCCTCTAAGGTCTATTCCTTGAGATCTTCCTAATATCACTGCTCAAGGACCCTGACAACTTTGTGGTCACCCGAAGCACACTGCACTGGACTATTGGTATCATTTTGATGAACCCTTCCAAGCCCCTAAATCCTCCCCCACAAGCTTACACTACAGCTTTAAGATCTACTCTTGAACATCAATGGCTGCCTAACAGCGGGGTTCCTGATCACATGACTCCTAATCTCTATAACCTCAATCTTAAATCCATATATATTAACCCTGATCAAATCAAAATTGGTAATGGTAAGACAATTCATGTTGCTCATATTCCTGCCTCATATTTCACCACTCCATCTCCCACCTTTTGTCTTAATAATCTATATCGTGTTCCTTCTAATTCTGCTAATCTTCTATCTATCTCTTTAGTTTACCAAGGATAACGCTTGTTACTTTGAATTTCATCCAACCTCTTTTGTTGTGAAGGGTTGCAACACAAGGACACCTCTTTTGCATAACCTGAATAAGAATGGTTTGTATCACTTTGCACATGATCGTGAGCTATCCAACAATGATTACTCATTTGGTTATCATTCTCAATCTATCTCTATTTGGCATCAATGACTTGGTCTCCCATGTGTTCTACTATCAATACAATTATTAAGTCTAATGATATTCCTATCTCCTATAGTTTGAATCATTTTTGTTAATCATGTCATATTAGCAAGAGTTGTAAACAATCTTTTTCATTAAGTAATACTACTTATTCTGCATCATTACACTTAATTATCTTTGATTTGTGGGTTTCTACATGTTTATCTACCAAAGACTTTTGTTACTACTTACTTATCATTGATGTATTTAGTCATTTCACATAGTTCTTTCCTATGTTTTGAAAACTGGATGACCTCTCCTACTTCATTTCATTCCAAACTAAGATTGAAAATCTATTAGATCGTACGATCAAGATATTTCAATCTAACAATGGTGGTGAATTCAGGACATTCACAACTTACTTGGACTCTTAAGGTACTTATCATCATTTCTCCTACCCCCATACATCTGGAAAAAATAGCTTAATTGAATGTCATCATCGCCATGTTGTTGAGACAGGATTGGCCCTCTTATACACCTCCTCAATATCCCTCTCTTATTAGTATTATGCTTTTATAATAGCATGGTATGTCATTAATCACATGCCATCCAAAGTCACCAAATCTAACTCTCTACTTCTACTTTTATTTAATCAACATCCCATTTATAACTCCTTGAGAGTATTTAGTTGTCTATGTTTTCCATATATTTGTCCATACAGCTCACACAAACTGCAACCCCGCTCTCTTTCATGTGTATTCTTAGGATACAATTACACTCATAAAGGTTATCTATGCTTTCATGTCCCCTATCAAAGGTTGTATATCTCACGACATATGTGTTTTGAGGAAATAATATCCCTATTTGTAGGTATCAGTAAGTTTTATTCTTCTTCTTCTTCAATTGTTTCTCGTTCAGTTCCCATCAACACTTCTTCTCTCATCTTGATATCTTCTTCTCCACCTCTGTTACCTAATCCATCATCTTTGTCTTTAATATTCCATTACTAACTCCTACCAGTAATCCATAATTACCCTCTTCACCTCCTTAATAGTCTCTCTCTGATGCTCTCTTATCCTCTCCACTTGCTACTCTTTCTACTCCTTTGAACACATCTTCCTCACATCCATTACCCATGTCTCCTTGACATCATATGTTCACTCGTGCTAAATATGGCATTCATAAACCAATTCAAAAACTCTACCTTAATACCACTAAATATCCCATTCAAGTTGAGGACCTTGTTGAACCTAGTTACTATATTCAAGCATCACTTTATCCTAAATGGTGATGTGCTATGGATGATGAATTTAATGCATTGATCCATAATGGCACATGGAAATTTTTACCTTTAAACCCTATCATGAATGTGGTTGGGTGCAAATGGGTTTTTTGAATTAAAAGAAATGTTGATGGCTCACTAGATCGATACAAATATCGACTTATAGCTAAAGGTTATACTCAACAAGCTGAACTTCATTATGGAGAAACTTTTAGTCCTGTAGTAAAGCCCTGCACCATTTGCCTTGTGTTGTCCTATGCTCTCATGCACCTCTAGCCTATTTGTCAACTAGATGTCCAGAATGCATTTTTGCATGAATTTCTACATGAAGAAGTATTTATGAAACAACCATTAGGTTACATCAACTCAAGCTTTCCTAATCATGTTTGCAAACTTCACAAATCCTTTGATGTAGTCAAATAAGCTTCTTGTGTTTGGTTTCCTCGCCTCAATTCTCATCTCACCCGTCTTGGTTTCACTCGTTCTAAATTTGACTCGCCATTGTTTATCCGTCGCACTTCTTAATCTATTATATATGTTTGAGTCTATGTGGATGATATCCTTGTTACAATTTCTTCTATTCCTATTATCCATGATTTTATTTTTAGCTTATAATCAGAGTTTTCCATCAAGGATCTTAGCCCTCTTTATTATTTCCTAGGTATTGAATCCACTACATGCCTTGATGGGTTGTTTCTTTCTCAATAAAAATATATCACAGATGATAACAAAATTTGATGGTGTTAATCCTATCCTTACTTCTCTTTCCACTAACACTTGTTTATCAGCTAAAGGTAGCTCAAAAAGTCAAGATGCCACTTCTTATCATAGTGTGGTTAGTGCTCTTCAACATCTCAGCTTCACATGACCTAACATTGTTGTTGTTGTCCAAAAATTCTATCAATATATGCATGATCCTATAGAAGATCGTTAGGTTGATGTGAAACGAATCCTTCATTACCATAAGCACATTGTCAATTATGGCACCGTACTGCGTTGTTCTTCTACCTCCTCAATCCATGCTTACTCTAATGCTGATTAGATAGGTTGTATTAGTGATTGAAAATCTACAAGTAGCTACTACATCTTATTTGGCTCTAACTTAGTATCATGGAGTGCTCACAAATAGAAAATAGTTTCTTAGCCCAATACAGAAGCGGAATATCAAGCGCTTGCTACTGCCTCAACTAAACTATTATCAATCAATATTTTCTTCATGAACTGGGAATTACCATCTCTTCCCCTGCATTGTGGTGTGATAGTCTAGGTGCAACATATTTCACTACAAATCATATATTCCATGTATGCACTAAACACAAAGAAATAGATTATCATTTTGTTTGTGAACGATTTGCATCTAAGAATCTTGATGTTCGTTTTATCTCTACCAAGGATCAAATGGTCGATACTCTCAATTAGGGTCTCGCCACTCCAAGATTTTAGTTGTTACATACCAAGCTAATCACATGTAATCCTACAATTAGCGTGTAGGGGGTGTGGAACATATATATCCATCACACCAATAGAATTAACTTCATTCAATTCTGTTAGCTATTTATTCTCTTGTCCTTATATTTAGGGGATAAAATTTAAATGGTAATAAAATATTTTATGATAAGATATCACTTAAACAAAAATGTGTTGGGTGAGCAATTCAATTATTTAAAATCCCCACATTGATAAATTGGTGCACCTTCTTATAGTAGCAACCTACCCTTAACCCACAATAGTTATAGGCAAGCACCACCTAAATAAGGAGAAGTGCATTTTTTTTCAAGTGGCAATTTTTCTATCTATTCATCTCTCATATTGTTAAGTGCAAATGAAGAACATTCCACATGAAATTACTATGAAGCTATATGAGATACCTGCATCAAATTCAATAATCGTAATTTTAAATTAATGAGTTCTCATGATGCTTTAGTAAGGCTATGTCATAATACTTAAGTTATACTCTAATCCAAATGATCGTGCTCATTATGTCCAGATACAAATCACATTCCTCACGATAACTGGCAAACCAGTTTGCTTGCTTTGTAGAGAATTATGTTGTTTGTTTCTTTGGTTATGGATAGGTTAGATGGGGATGTTGCTTCCTCTTTGGAGCTAAAGGTTGACCATAAGTAGAAGGGTGCATCAACCAACTATGGTCGGCAACCACAAATTATATTATACAACTGATTACACTATGTGGATCATAAAAACTAATTGTTATGTTAAAAAGTATACCTCAAAATTATCTTTTACTCCATTTTTCTTCACTTTCCTAGTCTCTCGAATCTTCTCCTTCAATCTCTTCTTCTTACTTTAACTTCTAGACTCTATAAATTTGGACCATTGTTATACTAATTTTTCAACAAATATATTATGAGTTTTGAATAGATATGTGATAATTCTTCAACAGTTATATAATGATATTTTGAAAACTGTTGCAATAAAATTTCGTCATTATTTATCTGAATGTTTAATAGTTATAAGATGACTTTTCAATACCTATGTAATGATTTTTCAACACTTACATGATACTTTTTTTCAACAACTATCTGATAATTATTGTACATCAATAGTAAAAGTTTACAACAATACTCTTTATATTGAAATTATAGTTAAATTTTTACTTTAAAATATTAATATTTTACACAATAAATCTTTTTATTGAAAGTATGTTAGTATAGGTGTAAAAAAAATTGGTCAATGGTTTTTTTTAACAATTTTTTGTTGGTATAACTACTTTTTTAATGACTAAAACTAAAGATAATTGAGTTTTAAAATGTTAAGAAAAAATAAAAGTGTAACCAGTTGCACTATGCATGTATTAGTTGGCAACTAATGTAGATGAAAGTGTAACTATATTAGAATCTATCAAGAAACTTATTAGATATAGAAAATTATAGATTAGATTCATTTAGATTATTTTTTTAGGTTAATCATGTATGTATGTATGTATGTATTTGTAAGATGGAAGGCTATCTTATCAATATTTAAATTATCAAAGGAGATTTAAATTATGTTCTAGATTCCCTAACTAAGTAATTTCTTCAAGATAATGCCTCTCAAGAAGAAGGACAAACAAGATGCCTCACAAAATCTCCTTACACAACTTCCTATCATATCGTGGTACGAGGCCACCATCAAATATTAATAACAAGCCTTCTCATCACAAATATCTCTTGAAAAAAAATGCAAAAGGATACATAAAATGGGATTGATACTCTCTCAAAATCTCCAAAAGCACTCATGGCACTCCAACAAATTATACAAAGTGTGTCATTTCCAATGACGGTTCAAACCTCTTCCCTTTATTTTAAAAATAGAGAATGGATCTTCTTCCTGTCAAAAAATTCCTTCTCAAAATTTGATTTCAAAACCCTCTTCTTTAAATCTTACAATTTTACCAAACTCATCTTCAAAATAAATTGTTCTAAAATAAAAAGATTTACAAAAATCTTCTAACTATTTACGCAAAACTCATTTTCAAATAATAACAAACATCAAAGATGGTTAGTTTCATCTTAAAACCCTTCAAACTTTACTAAAACTCTTTTTTGGATGGTTTTACAAATATTGGGATTTAAAAAAATTCAACCATATTATATGTCAACTTTTAAAATTTCTAGCTCGATTTCCTTCAAACAGTTTTCTCACAAAGATGCTCTCAATGAACCAGCCTACTCAACCTATAAAATCCAAAACATTCTCCACCCTTCAGACTAGGACAAATCCCATGAAAGTCCTAAATGAATCCTTGGGTCATATAAAACCTCTCAAAATTTCTCCATTACATTTAATTATTAAGATCACTAACAAGCGTGGTATAACACCTTCTTCTCTCAAAACAACTAAAGAAGTCATTCATGGCTTTTCTTCTTCTAAAAATTTGTATCATTGAACTCTAATATTTGGTTCATCAAATTGTGGAAAGACTTTGATCTTATACCTAAAATCTTACCTCCACAAGTGAGAGAGGCCCTTAATTCCTTCAAAATCCTTTTTTTTCAAGCCCCAAAAGATAAATAATTCCATCCTTTATTTCATTTCTATTCTAGATTCTTTTGCACATGGGTTTTATCCTAGGAAGCAAAACACCAAACCATTGATGGTATTCCTACCATTGTTTGATGCTTCAAAGTCAAATGGTAAAATAAATTTCAAGACTTGGACAAAATTTCCAAAAAAACATGTCCAAGCCTTGGTAAAAACACAAAAACTAATTCAACCAAGCACCCAAGTCCCTCTTCAAACCAACACATCTCAAGCCCATGTCCTTGTACAAAAATATCATAAAGCTACAAGACTTGCTGCAACTAAAACTCATGATGAATATATTTCCATCTTAAACTAAATTTTGTCTGCACAATCAAAATCCTCCCTGCATCATCATCTTCAAAACCCCTCATCAACTACGAAAACAAGAATGGAGATGATTGTTATGGCATTTTTCCATGAGAAAATAAATCATGGTAGGCAAAAGGGTCACTATTATAATTACTATAGCAAAATGTCACTGTAGCAATTGTAAGTAAAAGACAAAAGTATAAAATATCTTTTTCACTTCTAGTGCAACAAAAAGATGATTGCAAAATTCTTCTTTGCACCAACCCTACTTTCGATGGAAAGTCAGGTGGTAGACGCGACTTTTGGTGAATTGTCAAAGATATTATTCCTCTCTAAATCACAAAAGGTGCAATGATCATGTCTCGAAGTATTTAAACCTCCAGCATATATAAAGAGGACTTGAAAACTAAGGGAAGGCATCATATTTTCTTCGCAAATTCTATATATGTATGTGTGTATGTATCCATTAGATCAATTTTAAATTTCACTTCTTAATTATAACTTATTTATAATTATATTAATAATTATGGTTATACTAATTATTATTATTATTATTATAATAGTCATCAAAATTATTATTATTATTATTATTATTATTAATGATAATAATTATTCTGGTTATTATAGTAACTATTGTATTCATTTTCATAAATATAATAAACAAAAATAATAATTACTATGACTATAATTATTACTTTAACTTATGATAGTACTAATACTAATATCATTATATTTATAATAATAATTATATTATTTAATATAATTGTATGTATAATAAAAGTTATTATTGAGAATATAACCATATGCCTATCATTTTATTTAGCATAATAATTTATAATAATAATAATAATAGTTAATTTTTTTAATAATATTATTAATAAATAATATTAAAGATAACAATAAAAACAACATTAATAATATTGTAGGAAAACAATACTAATGATAATAATAATTACATTTAATTATTATTATTATTATTATTATTATTATTATTATTATTTTATATAAAAAAATTTAACATTATTTATAATTGAGATTTATATTATTATTGTCATAAATTATAGTATTAGTATTAATAATAATATTATTATTATTGTTATTATTATTATTATTGTTATTATTATTATTATTATTATTATTATTTTATATAAAAAAATTTAACATTATTTATAATTGAGATTTATATTATTATTGTCATAAATTATAGTATTAGTATTAATAATATTATTATTATTATTGTTTGTAAATATAATAAATTTTGTTAATATAATAATAATAATAATAATATGATCAAATTGGATAAAAATAATTTGATGTGATTTAATTGATGTTTATCTAATATGATATAATATAATCTGATCTAAGAAGGAAAAAATGCAAGAAAATCAAGGTCTAATTCTAATAAAAACAAGCTAAAGAGTAATCATAGCAGCCAACGGCGAGTGTACCTCAAAGCGCAAACACACTGCCATATGTAATAGATTAAGCTAATTTGTTGAGGATGAGAAATGTAGGGAGCTCCTCCTTCAAGATATCTGTAAACCTTTTGGGCTGAAGGAAGTCTTTTGGGCCTTGCTCCAATGGACTCATATTATTTACTGCTCGAGCTAATTACTAGTGATGTGGATTGGAGGCTTTGTATGATCAGAAGGTCTCTTAACTGATTCGGGGAGTTCATGTGTCTTTACCTATTAAATTACATTGTGAAAACAAGTCTTGTGATTCTAAAAAATACTTGAATACCGATTGTTGTAATGTCCTTGAAATCGGCAGAAGTCCTACGGTTAATGTGGGTGCAGCAGTGAATAAGTTGGATATAGAACGACCAGAAAAGGACAGGTCAAATTGCCAACTAATGAAGCAGTGCCGGGTCGCAAGGCTGATGACCGACTAAGTTGGCTCCCCAACCAATTTGACTCGGTTTATTAATGGCTCCATTTAACTTATTTGTTCAGGTAAATAAATTAAGTATGAGTCTTATTTTTTTAAGTTTATTTATTAAACGAGTAGAAGTAGAACTATGATAGACTCAACTAATTTGTAGTTCGTTTATAGATTTGGCTCGTTTGTATAATATTTATTTAATAAATAAGTTGGATACTTATATAAATTGTTAATTTAGCCGAATACTTAAATGAGACATTAATCGAGCCAGATACTTAAATAAATTGATTTAGTTTTTTTAACTTTCAAATGAGATGATCGAACCAATAATCAAACCATAATAAATGAAGTGATTTGGTTTATTTAAGTAATACGAGTCAAATTAAATAGGTGGCAAACCTTTTTAATCCAAGATTGTTTATCTCGATTCAAATTTGAGTCTTAAAAAAATTAAAGCTACATGAGCCGAGCTTAAACCGGGATATATTCACCTCGTCAACAACTTTAGCAAAGCATGCCAACATTAGATATATATATATATATATATATATATATATAGATTTAGGCTCTTGTACAAACTATTATTTAAAATACAAATGTAGGAACTCTTAATAACCGTTAGATTTAAAGAATTTAACGGCTGAGATTAAAACAAATTTAAGTTAAGTATGTATTAAATCTTGACCGTTGATCAAATACTAATCTAATGGTTATGATTGATTCCTATATATGTATCTTAGAAATTATGTATATGGGACGTTCACCCTATATATATATATATATATATATGAACTTAAAGCAAGGATAAGAGTCGATGAATGATGTTTTGTGGTTGATGAAATGAACAAAGAACGCGGTGTCATTTCACCGCCCGATTGTTTTTGTACCCATTGATAAGCTTGAGGCGTTTTGTATTATAATGTACCAAATATCATCAATGTTGAGGGGACCATTCTCTCTTAAGTCTTTCCCCACTGCTTAGCTAGCTCTTTGTCCTCGGCTCCTCAATATTCCGACAAGAGTATGAATTGGCAGTGGCACGCAAGTCATCAGTAGGATCGGCGTGAATTTTGGTGATTTTCGGTCCATATATATTGGTAAAGATCATCACATCGCAATTTCTAATCGAAACATGTATCAGGATGACAACTATTTGCATGCCCGAATCATTTGAGCGGTTGAGCCTATAGACTTTAACATCTTACTTTCAATACTACTACCCTCGATTTGCCCCTAATTACTTATATACTTGGTTCCAAACAAAGATTGCCTTAAAAATTGATGAAAGTAATTCCCATATCGAACCCATGGTTAGCTGAGACTGTCTAATCTTGTTGAAGAAATTTGGGATCGATAAGATAATTGTAAGAGTAAGTACGTTGTTAATTGACTTGCATATAAATACAAGAGTACTAGGCTCTCTGTTATCTTACCAAATGAAGGCTAAAATAAAAGGTCACTTGATTTACTAGCTAGTCAATAGCTTACTCCATCTAAAATAGTAAACGAGCCGAACCGAGCCAAAGGTTCGAGCCAAATATTCCTAAATTTGGACTCGACTCGTGTAGCTAAATGAACAAGCAAAGCCGAGCTCACGAGCTAAAGCCAAAAAATAAACCGATACTTACTTTTTCGAACTCGGCTCGTTTTATAAACGAGCTCAAAAGCGAGGCTCAAATTTGACTCATTTAATTAAACAAACGAACCAAACTGAATTTTTAACGAGCTGAGCCTAGCCAAATGCCGAACTGGTTCAACTTACGGCCCTACCCACATCATGTTCGTCTACTTCATTAGGGTTTTAGTTAAGCCAATCCAACTTTTTTTAAATTCAAATTCAACTTATTGAATAAACAAGCTTAAAATAATGTTCAATTTTAAATAATTTAATTAAAATAACTAGCCAAACTAAGTTCACAAGTATAAGTTATAAATAAGTTAAGCCAAACTTTGTTACCTTTAACTAAATAAATAAATCAAACCAAATATTTAATTAATCGATCGGACATATTTACATCCCCACCCCTCGTTCCAACAAGTAGAGGTGGGCACTCGTAAAAAATCGAACCTAAATTTTTTAAAGTCAAGACCAAGAATCGAAATTGGTAAATTATATATTTTTTAAAATGAATATCATCTATGTTTTAGATAAAATAGTAAAGATATTTTAAAATTAGATCAGATCGATTGGAACTGAACCAAATATGTTTGAAAATGGTTAAAGATAAAAAAAAAAATTACTTCTGAACCAAAATTCTGACCGAGGATAGAAATACCGGTTCAATGTTAGAATGAAACTCACAATAACCGATTAGTTCGGTTCAAATTTTCGATCGAACCAATTTTTGATTACCCTCCAATAGGGATGGCAATTTTTCCCACGGGTTAGGGGCCCGTCGGGGATTCTCCATTCGGGTTCGGGTTCGGGGAGGGAATTCAGGGATTGGGTTTGGGGATTCTTAATGGAGATTTTTTCGTGGACGGGGCGGGGACGGGTTTGGGATCCCCATCCCCGAACCTACCCCGAAATTTATATATATATATATATATATATATATATATATATATATATATATAATTTTTTATAGAATATAAATTAAAAATATAATATAAAAAATAGTTTGAGGATCGGAGATGGGATCCGGGATCAGGTATAAAGTCGGATTTCGGAGATCGGGTTGGATTTTAAGAACGGAGAATAATTCGGAAATGGAAAATAAATCGAGAATCGGGTCGGATATGAGGATTTAATTCCCACAATTGGATCGGGGAATCCCCGATAAAAAAAAATAACGGAGATCGAATCAGATTCAAAAATTATTTTCCTTATCGGATTCGAAGATAGAGATGGATCTCCGTCCCTGACCCGCCCCGTTGCCATCCCCACCCTCCAATAAGACCCAAACATCCCATGAACTCAAACAGCAAAGCAAAAGAAACTTCCAAAAGCGTCGATTGTCATATTTTTGCGTATCATCAAGAGAGCCCACAGCATTCAACCAAAGACGTGTCCCATTTTTTCTGCCGTCTCCTCCTTACATGTGATCCCTTATAATTATATTGTTTTTTTTTTTTTTGCGGGGGATGGGATGGAGGAAACTGATAGTACCTACTAACTGCTACATATAGCAGTACCCTCTAACCTCCATATATAAGTAAATACCAGCCTCTGATTTCTCTCTTCATTCTACAGCTCCCGGTGCTTAATTTCAGTTAATTTAGCAGCAATTTTCTTCATCTCTTGTCCGGTACAGAACAATGAAGGTTTTCTCTGTTTTCTTCGTCGCCATTCTCCTCCTCCAGGTACGTTAATTATGGTTGACATTACATCGATTAACGATTTAGAAAGAGCCAGAGCGGCATTTCGTTCTTCCTCACTCAAACTAGTGTTTATATCATGAATTTGTACGTCTGAATCCTTAAGCCAATTATTTAGGTCGTTTCGGAGGCGTCTGCTGTTGCCGATGATGTAAAAACTCTCACCAATGTAAGTAATGAACTATATATTGACTATTAATTGTGTGCTATGGTACTTCACTATTTCTCCCTCAACTTTCGTTATTAATGAAATTAATCACATTGGTTGTTGATTTTCTTCTTCTTCTTATTATTATTATTATTATTATTTTGGTGGGTGGTTTTTTTTGGGGGGGGGAACCCATTAATCAGGTGCATGGAGGCAATGAGGCACCCCTGCGCAACATATTTCATCTCCAAAAGAAAATCAGTAAGCTTACTTGCTTTGTTGAGAAACTAGCAATACATATTATTCGGTACTTTATATTTCAGTCTATTATATATATATATAAGTAATTATATATTTTGGATAAGATTAATTGTGTTAAGTAGTTTTAAATAAGGGATAAATCATCTCATAAGCAATACAATTACCATAAAGACGTACAAATAACAAGAATAAATAAATAAATATTCAAACTTAAAACCTCATATTCCGAATACCTCAACCTCAACTATTAATAAATATCACCTACTTTCACTCTAATTCATCCGTACACTATGAAGTACCAAATATTGCTAACTCAACTGTTGCCGAGTTATTGTTAGACCATCGTCGACAAAAATAAAACTAATTAAGTTCCTTCTCGAAATTTATTATTTTATAATGAGAAATCAGCATGCAGAGATCCATACTCTATGAGCACATCGTCTTCATCGTAAGATGCTTCCACACCTTCCGAAGATGGCCGAAAAGGATTGCTAATTATTTGCCTATAATAACTATAAACCGAACTGCAATAAACGATGGATTCAGATTTGATATGATTAAAAGCGGAGCACTTTAAGATTGCTTCGTAAATTTTCCATCAGAATATGACCTCAGGATTTGATGACCACAAAACTAAGGGCTGTGGTACCGTTGTCTATAAATGCTTGTCTGGTAGTAATTGATGCACATATCAAGCCGTGAGTGATTGTCTGGTATCACTTTATGATTTGTCCACAGACTGCAATTTTGCGTGCGCAAAGAGATGCAGGGAGGCGTCGAGGAAGAATGTGTGCGGTAGGGCATGCAATGCCTGTTGTGCTAGGTGCCAATGCGTTCCTCCGGGTACTTACGGCAACCATGCTGCCTGCCCATGCTATGCCAGCCTCAAGACTCACGGAAACAAGCGAAAGTGCCCTTAAATTATACTCCAATAAGTAAATGGCTTTATCGATTAATTAAAATTTCCTATTGTGGTATGATTAAGTATGCACGCTCGGCATACTTATCGGTAATATATAATGTAGTAAGAAAGAATATCTCGGGTTCGTACAATCTCTAAGTTCCTATTATCCTGTAATGTGATACCCAAAAAATAAACAGACTGGCCGTCAACTCCTCCTGTCATTTATCGAATACTATGCGAGTTTTGTTCTTATTTTGGATCGTGGCATGAGTTGCCCCTATGTCTTCGTCCAGTGGTTAAAGATTGGAGTTTGGATACTAGAGGTTGAACTCTTTTTAATTCATGTTGTATTGGTTTGGTTTATGCCCTCTATTGAATTTATATGCCTTAAAATACTCTTTATGAATAAATAAATAAATAAATAAAAATGCAGTATGAGCTCCTTTTTTTCTTTTGAATTATGGGTTATGGATCTGATTTCTAAAGTCAATTATTTCATATTATTAATCCATCTTATCTCCCGAAGTGGACTATTTAACAATATAAACTCAAATTATTTGTTAATTTGATAAATAATGGTTAATTTTATCATGTGTTCGTGGTATATTTAACAACATGATTATATTTACATGTTATTGAAGAAATTGTAAGGCCGATATATATGTGGTCTCAACCTAGGAGTTTAAAAGTTATCACTGCATATATAAGTTATTCGATTTACTATGCATATGACTAGTTATTTAGTCTACTTAATTAGGTTTTTTTATTGTGATTTTTTTATACTATAGAGAGTAAATGATGTAGTTTTGATGTTTAAATTGGTTTATATTTTGAACGTATTTGGCAACATGTTTCAACTAATTAAAAGGTTGTAGTATTGTGTTATGTTATCAATTTGCGGGTATCTCACTTTTAGTACATTGAATGTTATTTGAGATTGTTTCTTAATCACAAATGATTTCTACTTGGTTGGGTGAAGCCCGCCCGAGAGGGATAAGCTCAATGGAAAATGCTAAAATGGTGTCTAATCCAGCATAAAGATATGTTTAGGGTTATGTATTAACACTAGGAAGTTCACTACACGACATTGACAAGGTACATGTACCGAGATAGTGACTACTTAAGTGTATGATTCACCTTGAGGGAAGCCCAGTGACCAAAGGAGTGTTGGTACCCTTTAATGTCTCACATGCTATAATATGAAAGTTTGATACTTTTAGGGTGAATTAAGATTCCTTCCCCACAACCTTATTTCCTAGTGCTTCCTACCCTAACTCTCTTATATTGTCATATGAATTGTTTATCTTCTCATTTGTATTTGCTTTCATAGTAAGCCTTGCCCTACAACATAATTTGTTTTCATTTCTTTATTTTGCACCCTATAACTATCCCACAGCATTGCACCACCCTAGTCCCTATAGGTTCAACACTTTATTTATCATTATATTACATAGGACGACTATGTATACTTGCACATAATGTTGTGGCTATTTTTCCATCTTTTAGTGCATTGTTTACGTAGCCATGCACCAACATGCTAAGAGAGAAAACCAAGAGATACTAGATGCACTAAGGCATAGGCTAAATGAGGAAAAGGTTGGTTGGATAGATGAGCTTCCAAGCATATTATAGATTAGCTAAATCATTAGGAAAGGGTCAAAAAGAGAAACACCCTACATTTTGGTCTTAAGGGAAAAGGCAATAGTCCCCGTAGAGATTAATGCGTTGGCATATAGGGTCAAAAACTATGAACTTGAAGTTAATTCCCAAGATATGATTGTTGATAATGATCTCCATAAGGAAGGCTGAGAGTGAATGCAATTCAAGATGGCACCCATCCAACAAGGAGTGGCTTTCTATTACAATCGTTAAGTCAGGACTAAGGCATTCTAGGAATCCAATCTTGTAATTTGAAAGGTAGAGTTCAAGACTCGGGAGGCCGATGGCAAGTTGGCGCTAAAATGGGAATATCCTTACAAAATCATAGCTCGTATAGGAACAAGCACTTTTTAGATCTTTGACCTATCTTCAAATGACACACCTTGGGTGTGGAATGTTGAGCATATTAAGATTTTCCATCCCCAGTCTGATCTCTAGTGTAGCAAATATAATGGTTAATTTATCCCACACTAATATATTTCTATGATTCCCTTTTTTTCATGTATATTTTTACCTTAACTAACTCTTATGGGATTCAAAGAATGAAGGAGAAAAAAACATAATAGTATTTCACATTTCTTACCTTGTGATTATCATCTTTTGCTAATATATCATTTTACTCGTATGCATATCTGAACTTGTTAGTTGTTTTAAAGCCCTACCTAAGTTTGTATCCAAATCCATTTAGCATTATCCATATGTATACCCATTGGGTGAAAATTAGTTGGGCTTGGGGTATTACCCAACCTGCTTACATCTTGTTAATTCGTAAATCATAAATTAATGTTATAACCTCTTCTTCTTCTTCTTCTTCTTCTTCTTCTTCTTCTTCTTCTTCTTCTTCTTCTTCCTCTAGGTATTACCCAACCCGTTTACATCTTGTTAATTCATAACTCATAAATTAATGTTATAGCCTTGTCTTCTTCTCTCTTTTTTTAGTATCAGTAGTAGAAACAAAGGCCTCGGCCGACAAGATATTATTGCATATCATTAAGAGCTGCATCGGCAAATTTGATCCGTAGCTAAGTTTGCAATAGTACGAGCTAGAGTGTTTCGATCGGTCTTAATATTTGCTAATTTTGTCATCCCCAACTCTAGAACTAGCTTCCTCAAGGATAAAACCAACCAACTGTCAGTATGATCTTCTCATTGCTTCTTAACTTACTACTCCCTCTATATAAAATAAATAAATAAATAAATAAAAAGTCATTCTATTAATCTATATATTTTTTAAAAACTAATAAAAGTAGTCTTAAAATTATACTTACACCTTTTATTAAAAAATAACAATGCATTTAGTGCATAGATAATAAAAAAAATGAGGGTATAAATAAATAAATAAAAGATATTGACTTTTTTTTATATAAAAATTTAGTGATAGAATAATTTTAGAAAATCCAATTATAGGATAGTCGGATGATTGCTCCTTGCCCTCCTTTCTGGTTTGTTTGGCTATTTTCACCTTCAGTCTCTCCCTTACTGACCATCCGTGACAACTGACTTATCGTGCAGCCAAAACAAGCATACCGTTGTCATCTCTAATGATGGCCGCGCCCGTTCCTATACATCCATGCCAGCATCAGCAACACAACCGGAATTCTCAACCATTTTGCAACGAGTCTTAATTAGGTGGATTCGAAGCATCAGCATTGCTCCAGCACACCCAGCAGCACGGTGACATGTGCAGTAACAACTTCCCCGGTCTTGGTCACGCCCTTCAAAATGATGTCGACTGCCATGCAGCGGGGTGGCCATACCAAATGCTTCTCATGATATCGGGTATGAATCCTGAACCAGACCCATAACCAATCTAATCCAAAGTAATCTGTAGATTTGGATTGAAAGCAATCCGAGAAAAATCGAAGGATGGGATATATCTTCCTAATCCGACATCCAATCGGACCGACGCATGACCGGAACTAAAAATAAAAAATTAATTGAATCATAAAAATCCAATACAGACCCAAAGCAAATCGATCAGAATCTGAACCCGCTGTATGGTTAATCTAATTTTAATCCGCTAGAAAAATGGTATGAACCAAAATGGCGTCCGCCTCTAATAGGTTCCTTGGCGCCTTTGGTTTCTTGCGAGGCGAAGGAGAGAGCGCGAAGGTAAGCGGGAATGGGAATTCACAAACGGTGCAACCTTCCCCATTTTTTTATTTTTATTTTATTATTCACTTACTACAGTCTACATGTGTTCTATAATTTGCTTATCTAGTAAAGAATCATATTCGTACAACATTAACAACTTATTTAAAATTACTTATTAAAATTAGTTATTCAAGATAATTATTTTCTATCCTTGCCCTCAAGATGGGGTAAGTGGATCCTTGTCTCTGGTGGCATTCATTGCTTCCCTATAGTTTCTCTGTATCTTCATAAGTGCTCAATTAATGGCCGGCGCGTTTTCATATATTCTGTCATTCATAGGAATCAAAGCTTCCGCTACTTCCGCTTGCTGTATTGATATATATATATATATATATATATATATATATATATATATATATATATATTTCTAGTTTTTGGGTTTCATGGCGTCCGTTAACGTCTCTTTCATCTATAGATCTATGGCCATCTTTTTTGGGGTTTGCATTGGATTGAAATAGAAACATAGATCAGAGTCGTATCATATAATTATGTATACAAAGAAACACCCTAAAAACAGAGTCTTATTATAACGTAAAAATAGCTATTGTATGATACTAAGCAGACAATTAATTAAGGCGGAAAACCCAGGAATGGATAGCCATTCCCCAGATTTTCGTTATTTACAGCAGTAGACAGATATGGACCATGCACTGCCTAGCTAGCTAGCTGCCAATGGTGCATAGAATTGAGAAATACATATATACGTACAATAGACGACCCAACACGTACAGCTGTGTGATTTTTGTCTGTCTATATATATGTATTTATAGATAGATAGATAGATAGATCGATCGATCGATAATAATGATTGGCCGCTGGTAGATGCTGCGATTGACTTAAGGACATTTCTTTCTGCCACCGTGGGTGGTCATGTTAGCCCAACAAGGACAAGTATCTGCATTGCCGGAAGTACCAGGGGGCACGCAGCTGCACCTCTGACAACAGGTGTTGCATGCCCTTATGCACATATTATGCCTCGATGCCTTGCTGCATCTGTAGTTGCACTTGGACGGGCAGTCTGATCATCAAGCAAAGTTTAATCGACATATACAGATCAACTTTTTGAGAGGAAAACAGCAAATTTAAAAACATAATTACGACCCAAAATCTGAGTATAATTAGGATCCGTACGTTCTCGTTAGAGAAACATCAAATCCATTGTCGTCCAGTGGTTAGGATATCTGGCTTTCACCCAGGAGACCCGGGTTCAATTCCCGGCAATGGAATTTTTAATTTTTTTTGTCTTTATATTTATTTTATTTCGTAAACCTTGGCTTTGAAGATTGTATATTCGATTGTCTCCTAATTGCTTATCATCGTCGCTATATATCGGAGAAAGTACATGCTGCACCAATAATCTATCTCAAAGAACGGTATCCTTACAAATCAATCAATCGATGTTTCGTGCTAGTTAAGTGCTCCCAAATGAATACCGCATCGGACTAATCCTACGTCAGTTATCATCACAACTAAGTATTACTACCTCACATCCTTATTTTGGTGATTAATTAAAACCTCGTAGAAAGAAAATAGTAATGATATATGTTGATTTCTCACCTATGCTTCCGACCTCAGCCGTATGCCGCTCCTCCCCATTGCAACCCTGCAACTTCAGTTCAGAACGAGAGGACGTGACATGTAAAATCAACGGTAGGGTATATATATATAAGAAGAAAACAGCAGAAGCAATTCATTTATCTCTTGTGCCAGAAGACACTAACAGCAGTAATTATTAATAATGAAACATAACACGAAACGTTTCAAACGGAATGGCCGAGGCCTATCCCTGGCATCAAAATTAAAATGCAATTAGCATGCATGCACGAGACGGCATACGAGTTAATTAATTATTAGGAATTTCAGTGCTTCTCCCTCTCAACGTACGTACCTGCTATCCGGCTAATTAATCATCAAGAACAATACTTATAACATGTTAATTATATGAAGTCATATATATATATATATATATGGTCATCAACCGTGGTTAATTAATTGCATTTATTAATTACCTGGTGTACTAAGACGAGCATGCAGATGATAGCAAAGAGAAGTGTTCTGCTCAGGCTGCTGCACATCTTCTTAGTACTGGGTTGATGGGCTGTTGTTTGGCAAGCTAGTAGGAGAAAAGTTGGGAGTTTCTTTCCTGTGCCTAGCGAACGATATGTGTCGAGATGGATGGATCGTCCCTCCTCCATCCACCCCTGCCGTCTTTTATAGTTGTATGGACGTCAACTAGAAGGCCATAACTGCTAGTAGTAGATCGATGCGAAATTAACTATCTGTGCTATTATTATCAAAAAAATTGATCTTTACCTATTCTTTAGGTGACGCTTTTTCTTTTTTCTTTTTTTTTTAATTAGTTATTGATTATTTTTTTAAAATAAAAATAAAAATACGGCTCAAAAACTACTACTTCCTCTATTCCACCTTTGGAGGTGTTTCCCGTGAAAGTAAAGGATGGATCGAAAAACATAAGGATGTTTTACGAAATGCGTTCCTCCCTTGGACGCGAAACATAGACGTACGTCATTCTGGTTAAATAAATTTGATCCAAAGATATGGCGATTTATATTTATCTATAATATTTCTCCTCCTCCGACAAGTAATAATTCTATTATTAGTTATTTATTTAACTTCTTCCAAAACTTAAGGTGTTCGAGATACCAATCGCGTACTATTTCCTAATTAGTTGATTGATACCCGTGCACTATTATAAATACAACTCGTATTAATGATGGGGAATGCGGAGGTAGTTTTGTATTATATCCGTAGCGATATCGATCTATTTATTATTTATTTTATATGAATCAGGATATGTTACCTTGTGCATGCACTTTGTAATTACTATTCATTGTAAAGAAGTATTCCCTTCCTTTATTAAAAAAAAGATTTTTTATTAATTTACGCACTATTTTATGAGATAATAAATATATTTTTAATATGATAATTTTATCTTTTATTGAAAAATAATATGTGAATTAATGCATAGAAGAAGAAAGAAAAAAAAATTAGAAGTAAGCATTAACTTTTCTATAACAACTTTTATTTTAAAATAAAAATTAAGCTAAAAAAAATCTTTCTTTTCAAAAACAAAAGGAGTATTTACTTTCGACACTTAGGTAGGTATTAGGCATGTAAGTTTCACACATGCATGATCCAATATTAGAAAGGAAAAAAAAAACTTTCAAAAATGTTCACACTAGCATTTCTTATGCATATAGTTAAATGAGCATCATAATTAAATTAGAGATGGATCATTATTTATAAGGTCTTTTTACTATATAAATTAATTTTCAAAAATTATCAATCCATAACTATGTCAGTGTCTAAATTGTGCTAGCTAGGTCTAAACATTTACGTTACAAAGAAGATAAATTTGATCTAGCTATATAAGGACTGATTCGGGAAGGGGAAAAAAAAATCTATATAGACCAATTTAGATAAATCTCTTTTCTAAAAGGCAATAAAATGATATATAACTCATGAACAATATAAGTAAACATTTATCTAACCATATGAAATTTATCTTCTTTTTTATTCATTAAGTAACATAGTGTTAGCAAAGCTTCTCAAATGCTTTACTATGAAATTTGCCCTTGCTTTGAGCGATAAAGGCATTTTTCTTCTTGCTACCCTTGTCCATGATCAACTCTTACCGATGACAAACAATATTTTTCTATACTTGAGTCACTAGAGTTCTTTTGATTGTATCACCTCATAGTTGCATCTGAGTGTCATCTTCTATAGTTTTTTTTTCAACCCTGTCATATCTTCATTTCAAAAAACATTTTAGATTTTTGAAATTATTTTAAAAATCTAAATTGTTTCTCTAAGAATAAAATATTATGGAGCTAAAAAAAATGGTGGAATATCTATGAATAGATTAATTGAACAAAGTTGAGTCAGGGAGATGGGGCCTTAATAGAAAAAATAACTCCATATAGATAGAAAAAAATATATATGAATATATATATGGTATCTTAAATTTGGGAATGAGAAAGAGAGTAATTATTGAGAATTAATTTATTTATTTTTATTTACATGTTTAATATATAATAGAAATAATTTGGAAATAAAATGTTTCTGTATTTGATATGTGAAAATAACAATGGAAATAAAGTCAAAATTATTATAGTATCTTTTTTAATTTAAACTTAGAAGTTTCTTAATTTAAAATATATTTAAGTGGTAGTATTCAGGCCTTTTACAAACTAATTCTTCTTCCCATCCTTCAATTACGATCCCCTAATAATAAATTTATGCAAATTGAGCCGCCATTTCTTATCCCCTTTCCCCTCTTTATTCCCATTCTCCCTTAACAAACAATGAAATGTATTAAACCTTCCCTCCAATTCTCATGTACAATCATCTAATACCTAAAACCTAACACCCCATTATTGTTTTTTATATTTTTATAATGGAAAACGCATTTCCTCTAAAGATTCAACTTTTGACTTCTAAAACGGCTCAAATATTTAAAACTATGGCCGTGTTCTTGTGATGACAGTGTGATTCAAATAACAGTAAGTAGGTGAATTAATGTGATTACCCAGTATATAGGTCGTTGATAAGACAATCTCATGAAAAATAAACACCTCTTTTCATCATCAGCTGGCAGAACACAAGAAAGCAATGCCAATGAGCTGTAATATGGACATTTTCAAGGCCACTTGCCAATGCAAACTCGAAAGTATTGATGGACAACTTTGGCTCCCTTTCCCTTTATAGCGCTTGTTTTATGTCTCGTCTGAAAATGGCTTCACAGATCTCAGTACAACTGTTCAATATCACTGCAAAGCAACTTCAAGCTGAACATGTGGACGATAGACACCTTTTATTTACATACCGTATATTATCTTCTCATTTATGAAACAAATCGAGATTTAATACAACAGATTCAATCCATGATATTCGTTTAAAACCTAGCCCAACATCGTGTACATAGCGCCATACAATCTCCCTTGCAATCGACAGTAAACCCCAAAACTCTTGGATTCCGAAGCAGTAATTTGCAAAGTGATTTCCCTTCGATTCCCCAGTCCTTTTTCAGTATCTGTACATTTTTCTTCAGTTCATTCTCAAGGCTACACCCAAGTACTTCTGGGAATTTCTTAAGCAACTTAGTTACCTCGCCATCAGAAAGACCCAAACTCTTGAGATATTCCAGTATTTGGTTCACAGTTTCAAGCTCTGGTATTTCTAATGTTCTTTCCTCGCCCCAGTATGGTGAATGGATTTGGCCGAACGCTTTTCCAAGAATCTTGTCTTGCTCTTCTGTGTTAAAGCTGAATGCTGAGAGTACTTGTTTACAAGCTGCTAATGACTCTGTACCTTTGTTGTTGCTTGAAGTTATATTCACAGTTTCTGCAGTTGAACGCACTTTCCATCTTGTTGGTGAGAACTCGTCTCTCCCGAATTTTGTTGTTGTTGGACCTTTCGTCAGAGTCGGCAAGCTATGATGTGTAAAATGATCAAATGTCAGGACCGGTGAAGGTAGTGACTTCCCCAGCATCCCTGCGACAGTAGAAAAGTCGTGATCAGGAAAAGCGGAAAGCAAAATCAGACAACAGTAAATAGGCCTCATTCTATGAGTCTGTCTTTCCCCAGTTTCAGAATCTCTCAGAAAAATGAGGGAAACCCAACATCCAGTAATCTCCGAGACCTGTTGATGCAAGGCTATTCTCTAGCATGCGGGTTCATCACATACAACCTTATAGGTTTCACATAAAACCCCAAAACAATCGGCTTCATTAATCAAAACACACCAACATAGCATAAGTTCAAGGTCATAGATGAGCTAAAAGAATACAAAAGATAGAATTAAATCCTAAAAAACTAAAATCATATCTTCAAAAGATGTTGACAAATACCCTAATAAGATGACTATTCATAAAAGATAAATATACCAAATCCTAATAAAAGCAAATTCTAAAAACGAGCTCTAATGAGTTTAGGCCTATGGAAAGAACCAAATTAGTTTGGACATGCACCTTTACCCAAAATGTCACAGCATAAAGTTTGCGGGACAATTTTTTTCCGATAGCACTGTGATGGTGTTAGGATGCCTCTTTTAACCAGGATAAACAACATAAAGAGGCAAGGGACACTTAAAGGATTGAGGTGTTGGGTGTGTCCAGGTCTTTCAAATCCATTGGTAATGATTTATTGTGCCACTAGTGTTCGTAAAGGCATGACTCTCTTCAAGCATTGTGTCAGTTGGGGCTAGTGATGCCTCTTCGATGATGCCTTCCCATTGTGGATGACAGTTAAAAACTACCTAGCTTGGCCCGTGCATGCCTCTTTGCCCGACGCTCACTGGTGTCCACTAGCACCTATCCATTGGCGTTGGTATCCTTTAAGCCTTCCTTCAATCGTTTTCATGGAGCACCAGGGTTCTAGGAGTGCATCAAGCATTTCCCTCAAAGTCTAACCATTGCAACTATTTCCTTTTGCATGCTAGGTCTGTGCCTATGCGCTAGTCCTTGGTTAGGCCTTCCTAGAGCATGGTGCTCTCATATTGTATATCTTCTGTGACCTTGGGCCATTACACACTCTTTACCTTGAGTCCACCTCGGTCCCTCAAGCCGACCATACCTCTAGGCCTAATCCATGTCCAAAGCCAAGGGGGTGTGCCTCGTACCTCCATGCCCAACCTTGAGGGAGTATACCTACCTCTATAGAGCCTTTTTTGTCTCTTCAAGCTTGGTAGGAGTAGGTATAAGATTCGTTGAATTTCTATACCGAGGCCTCACAAATTCAAATGCTAGCAATGCCTCTCTTGAGCGTCCAACACTTGTTCGAGGTTCTTCATTAAGAGCCAAACACTAAGTAGGGCCCCATGGGTCATTGCTCAATCCATCTGCATCGCCTTTAAACCAAATTCCAATACATAGTGCACTACAAGTCTTGGTGACATGCAAACATATTAAGGCCGCCAAGACACAAGCTTAAGGAAAACTATGTGCCAACCATGCCCTCGAGACGACTTGTTCTCTTTCGGTCCTCAGCTTGGCGTCTAGGTATACCTCAATCTTATCCTCAACTTGCCAAAGTGTTGTGGCTCTTTCCCATCATGCCCCTAAATTGAGCAGGTTCTTCTTAATCAACCCTTCAATTTGTCTTGCTTTGATCCATCACTCATCAATTGAGGATTCTTTCTACTTGTTAAATTGTTTCTAAATTGTTGAGGGAGCTTGTTTCTTTGTTATGTGCATTCCTCTAGCATCTTTGGTAAAAGGTTTAAGGAAACTAAAATGGAAAGTTGGGTGTATCTTTAACCTTTCAAACAACTCTAAGCAGTATGCCACCGATCCTACTCGCGTCACCACCTTGAAAGAACCATCGTATTAGGGTACCAAACTCTGGTGTACTATCTTCTTCCAAATTTGGGGTGTGAGTTTTGAGACAACCTCATCTCAGACTATAAATTCTTTTAGGTGCCGATGTTGTTCAGCATATTTTTTTTATTCTATGGACGGCTTTTTAAAGAATCTCTTTTGCTTTAGCCATCATTTTCTCTTTACGCTATAGGGCAAGATCATCTCGTCGTTTACTTGATAATTTCAAGAGGAGTCAAAGGTTGCTATCCTATGGCCAATTCAAAGGGAGTAGGCCATTGTTTTCCTCACCTAAATTTTCTAATATGATCTAATTTACAAAACGTTAACATGTTATTATTATTATTTTACAAATATTATTTCCATGATTTATATCTTTTTCATTAGCATTACTATTATACTTATCATTACTATCATTAATTTTATATTATGTTTAGTATTATCAAAATTTTACTAATCAGATATGATTAAAAAAGGTGAAGAAAACATAGCCTAAATCTCATGGCCCTACTATGATGGAGGTTGTAATAAAACTATGTCGAGTCTAACAATTCCAACCAATTCCACATCAAACCCGTCACATAATGTCTCGAGTGTCCTTCTAACAAGGCATTAATTCTTTCCATTTTGTCATATGTTTGTAGGTGATTAGCAATAGAGAAATTCAATTGCATACAAAAGTGAAGTCCAGAATCTACTTGTAAACTATGTATCTTGATCACTAGCTATGTCTTATGGCAACTCAAAATGATTTACTATGCGTTTGTAAAGCAGTATTATTGCTTCTTTCATTGGACATGCTTGAGGGCAATGTTTGAAAAAGCACGCCTAAGGCACTAGCACTTTAGGGTTTCATTATCCTATAGGAGGCGACTGGCAAGGCACAGCTAAGGCATTGAGATGTAAGGCTCTAAGGTGCATGCCTCACTGAAATTAACTATTTTTTGGTTTTAATATTATTCAAAATTTCCAACAATTAATATGGTAATTAATTCTCATGTTGGAAAGGAAAGGAAGGAGAGAAAAAAGATCACTTTGCATCCTTGAACTGATAGACATCTTTCAGCTAACCAAGCATTCTCCGTCCCTCAGAATCAAAAAGGGTAAATACAGGAATATTCACCTGTTGTCCATCAACTCCGCCTTTTGGCCTGATCTAAGGCCCTGAATCAACCTCTATGGATGAACCTTGCAAAGGAACCCTTAGGCTTTTGGGGCATTGGATTTTCACCAATGTTTACATTACTCAAGCCGACATTCTCCCTACAAGAAAACCGATACACAAGTTTGGATGGAAAAAGAACGAAAGATATTTACTATAGTGAAGATTACTTTGATTAGTTGCTTTTAGACTTTATTTTCATAAATACAATAACTAAATCTCATATTAGAAAAGTAAGGGAGAGGGGAAAAAGGGCATGGAAGACCAACGGACATGATTTTGAGTGTAAAAGGAAAGGAAATTATTCACTACAAAAGGAAAGAAAAATCACATTTTTAGAAAAATCAAAGACAATACCTAATTTTAGCGCCTCACTTCACCTAGGCATCACATGCGCCTTCGCCTTGTGCCTAGTGCCTAAGTTCTAGAACCCTTATCATTTAGGTGCATCTCAAGACTTTTTAAACACTGCCTACAAATAGGGAATAAAAATAGCATAGTTCAAGAAACATTCCACAATCATCACCATTGATAAACAATCTTCCACTTAAGGGAACCCGAATATAAATTCCTTTGACATTGACACATTCCTCTAAGGATGCTTCAAGGCTCGTAATGGTTGTAGCAAGCCAGCCATCTTTTTCCTTTCAATTTTATCCTGTTAACACAATAGACAAGAGCGAATATAGGCCTCCACGTGTCTGTTCTTGATCAAGATGCCCAACCCATTACAAATCATGTACATTGTAAAGGAGTCTGTCTCTCAATTTGCCCACCAAAACATACATCTATCTACCTGAAGCATACAAAAGCTCATTTTTAATCCAAAATTGGCGCGCAACACTATCCTTAACTTGATGCAACATACGAGAGTACCACCGATCACTTGCGACAAAATCAATCACAATCTGAGTGAGGGTTTCCATCATAGCCACACATCTCCTACTCAAAGCATCTGAAACAAAATTGTGCCTCCCTAGTTTGTGCTCCCATGTGAAGTTATATTCTTGTAAGAACTCTTACCTCCATGCCTACTTTGAAGACAACTTTTTTTGGGTCTAAAAATTCATATTCACCACATAATCTGTTCTTACAACAAACTAACCTCCCAATAAGTAGTGCTGCCAAGGGGGTTTGACACATATTATTCTTACAACAACAAGTGGCAGCTGGAACAGCAAAACTGGTGGCAGTATAGCAGGTTTTATCTCTGCTACCAAACTCATGTAAGGCTAGTCTCTAGCCTACAGCACAAAACTATCTAGATTTGACACAAAACCTCAGAACAATCGACTCCATTAAGCCTAGGTCATATACATAAGTCAAAGGACTACAAAAATAGAACTACATTCTCACAAAATAAAATCAAAGCTTTAAAAGATACTAAACATCCTAAAAAGCTAATTATTCCCGGTGTTTTTAAAATCTGACAATATTTTTTTTTAATTTTCTTTAATATCATAAGACAATAATTAAACACAAACTAAGGGTTGAAATCCATTATATTCTGGGATTGTGAGGAAAAAAGGAACTTTAATCAAAGAAAAAGAAAATTAAAGTATATGTCTACTAATGCAGTACATAGGCCATGTGACTCTTGTCAATTTTTCTTTTGGTTTGTACCCATTTGGTAAGGCCCTCATTATCTATATTATTTTAGACCATTTGTTTAGTATATTATTTTCATAACCTCATTATCTGTATTATGTACTACATATTATTACTTCATGAGCATTGCTATTAAAATTGCGATTCAACTTGTAGAATCGAATGATTCTATGATTCTGCCTTAGCATAACCATTCAGATCGTTTATAAAATCGGAACATGAATAGAATTGCTGGTGGAATCAGTCAGAATCATGAATCCATGTCTGATTCCAATAATTTTAGTATCAATTTAAAAATGGGAAAAAAATTAACTAAGCCCTAAAAGGAAAAAATGGGTCAAAATCCCATCTCACTTCAATCAGCTTCCTTCCTCTCTTTGGCCCGTCTTCTTCTGCCTCATCCTCCTGGAGTCTAAGCTTGTTCATTAGTTTGTCACTTCGCCTTCTACCTCTTCTCTCAGTTGCTTGTATTTCTCTGGAGTTTTGGGTCTTTGTTTTCTCTGGTTTTTGTTTCCTCACTTTGTTCTTTCTTGTTTTGCAGGTTGCAGTGAGCAACGAGGAACGGCCATCGTCAGATCTCTACCTCAAGCAGTAGCAAGCTATCAACAAGTCAGCAGCTTTGGTCCGGCACTGTCAACGAAAGCCAACAGACAAGGAGTGCAGTCAGGTGAGCAATGGTGCAAGTCCAATTGATCTTCTTCCTTCATTCTTGGTATGTAATTAAACATATCCTACTTCCCTCATCTACTAGATTCAATTTTTAACTTTCAATTATCGCATGTAATGACTAATGATATGCTGGATATGTACTCAGCATGTGAATCTCTATTTCGAAGTTTTGTCTAAGTGATATATACTTATCTTACTGAGATTTCTTCCGTTGAGGGAATGCTAAGTACTTGTATAGATATGTTGAGATTTTTTCCTCATGTATTTGAAAGTGTTTGCTTGAATGCAGAATTTAAGATCTGAATTCAAAATCCAGATAATATAAAAAGTGAAATTTATACAAAATAAAGGGCATAGAATCAATGTATACTTGTATAGTAGTATAATTATTACAATGTAGTTTTTTTTTCCCCTTTCTGCCAAGGTTGTGCAATATTAACTTCTGGATCTGAAAAAAAAATGGAAAAATGCTCTTAGTAAGTGAGAATGAAGTTCCTAGACCTGTGTTGCTTCCAATGAAGATGATAATTCAGATGACATTGATGCAAATGTTCACAATGATGAGGATGAAACAAATTTGAACTTTGCTTTTTGTGGTTTTGGTGGTTCATGTTGTTAATTAATTTGTCTAACACTTCTTAATTTGTAGAACTATTTCGACATTTTATGAGTTTGTCACTTAATTTGGACTATTTGAGAGCTTAAATTCGAATTTTTAGCAGTACTTAACATTAAATATGAATAAGTTAGCGTATAAAGATAATACAAGATCATATATTTGTGTTTTCAGTAGAATCTTCTAATTCTACGATTTGATTCTATGGACTCCTATGATTCTACATAGAATATCGATTCTAATAACTTTTTTTGTGAGTAGGTCTTACCCTTAAATATTTAAATTGTCCTACGCTATTACCCTTATAACTTTATTAAATATACCTATCTACCACTTATTAGTAAATAAAGAATGCTCAAAACCGTCAGTATACATGAATTTGCTGCCATACACCATTATTACTTCAGCAACTTTCATACATAAATAAGATGTGTGATATGTCTCCCAAATATTATTATTACTTCAGATAAAAAATAAGGTTACCAAAATAAACACTTTATCATAAATTTATATGGAGGCAAAGAGACAAATAGCTATGTAATGGATACTAGAAGAAACCTTTTTATTTTTTATTTTGTAAAAAAGAAGATAGGACTAAGGACACATGGTAGCTAGTATAAGAGGAACCACAAGCAACCAAAACTTTTTCTCTCCCCGCCATATTCTTGCTAATAGGTAAATGTTTACTAATTTTGAATTCATCCAACAAGCAATTCAACATCACAAGTTGATGGCAACCAAAGACGAAAGAGAGAATTAGATAAGACAATGCATGACCCATGAAAGAAGAAGATAATTAATAAGAAACGAAAAGGATGTCATCAACAAAGAGATATAGCCTAAGATGGAGTCATTGCTATTGAAATTGAAACAAACAATAAGGGCTCTAACCACTTGACCAAATATAATGAGAAACGAGAAGAGTGCAATAGGTAATCGACGCTTAAGGGACAGGAGACTAACGTTACTCTTTTCGGTGCTCAAAGAGATGGGTTTGGGGGTAAATCGAGTATCGCTAGTCAAACCAATTTCAGTAATGCCAGCCGTAATTTTTCAGAGCATATGCAAATAGCTATGTTAGATCTATCTAGTTGAATTGTTCAATCCGGTTTGCTCTAATATTTTAAACACTAATTATTCCTCAATGGGACACGTGCAAAATCCTAATAAATAGGATATTCAAGAGAGTACTTGTTCTAATAAGCAAGGACCTATAGAAAAAAACATGTTTATGTGGACTTGGACCTTTCCTTGGCTTCGGTACCAAACTAACACTATAGTTCGGATCCTACAATAAGATATACTAGATTGCTTTGGCTAGTATGCCTATTACAAAAGATTCTAGCCAACCAATTAACAATAAGGGGTCAATTCCCCCCTCGACTCGAGTAATATTATCAAGGTCATGAGTGTGAATATCCATGTCAATAATGAAATTCATATCAACCTATTACTTTGTTTTTAAATTACTATGCTTCATTCTAACAGCTCATCTCAGTACATCTTGCTAGACCCTTTAGGGCTTAATGCTGCTCGATATAAACATCATGCCCTTAGTTACACATTATCACAATTCTAGATGCAATGATATGTTAAATTTGTTTCACAAGTAGATCAAGAAAGGGAAAGAAGTGAGTGGATCGTGAATGATTGGGAACATGAACGTGAACAAACAAATAATCAATCTAACCACATCCATATCTTTCCTAAAATTCTATAGGTATAATGAATATAGCCATCTTGACAAAGTAATTTCAAGCAATATTATTTATCTAATCTAATGGCCATTAAGTTGATATGTGAAAGATTTATATCGTATTTTTAGCCCACCTATACACAAAAAGCCTAATACCCAACACCATCTTGACAAAGTAATTTCACCGGTACGTACCAATAATTGGTGATTTGATATTGTGAATAAAAATAATAATAATAATAATAATAATAAAAGAACACCACGACTACTTCACCATATTATTTATTCTTTGCGGTAGTTCAATACCACGACAGCATTTGCAAAAGCCATTCATGCTTCCAAGTCTTAACACTATGCACATATTAACTAAAGCTTAATTATTACCAAAGTAGTTGTTTGTATACATCCTTGCACGCATGCTTCATTGTAATCGGAATGCCAAGTGCTTCCTCATTACACCAAAATCACTCAAAAAAAGCATGCAAAAGAAAGAAGAGCAAAAGTTCCAACTCTTTAAAGTTTTTCTTCCATATTTAGGTTAGGAAAATTGTAGCAACAGAATCATTTTTTGTTTCTTCCTTTTTTTTTGGGTATTTAATCTGTAAGGTTGTAAGGAAGCATTCAAAACTAAAGAACCTTTAGAGCTCACATCTGTGAAGGATAATATATGATGCTTGGCACTAAAAAGAAAGGTTCCACCATGGAGATGAAAGACCTGTTTTCATATTAACATGGTTGTTGGCAGTGACACTGCAGCTAATGGCTTGATAATAGAAGTAAACAATATGCTTCTTTCATCATTCCTTCTTATTGCTTCCCTATTTGTGAGCCAAGGCACTATGTTACTCCCCTAGGTGGCACTATCAATTCATGACTCATGAATGTAATTATAGCTTGACATAAAAGCATTTGATATATATATTGGTATGTTTATTTACAGCCAACATCAACAAATTTCAAACCAAGCCTATTTTACATTCTTTCATAGGTGTGAACACCTCTTTACACAATTACATGAACAAGTACACAAAATATTGGTAGGTTATCTAATAGCATACAAGTTTAAGTCAAATATGGTGGCAAAGAGCTTTCCCTGTTTCTCTCCTCCATGAGATTGTATTCTATATTCGTACCAGCTCACAATGTAAGGACTTTTTCCATCCAAATCTTGACTTCATTTAACCTTATTTTAACATATTTGACATTATGGGAAGTGGACCATATTTCAGCATTTCCCCAAGATTCCTTGTAGCCTAAACTTATCTATGAGATACTTGAATTTGATATTAGGTAGCCTTTGGCAAAATAGATATCTATTAGCTCTCTATTGTAGCAATTAATCATGTTGACTTTGATGGGAACTTCTGGCATCCCAAGCAAAACAAAGACTTAGTTCGGGAAAACTTTTGGATCTCAAACTATAGCTTTTCAATCATAGTTTTTGAAAATTTACTTGAAATACAGTAAATAGGGTAAAAATGTCAGCCAATAGCCAACAACAACTACCTTCCCAAAACAAGGAAAAATTTTACTTAGGTGTGCTCCGCCTCCCCCCTGGCCCAATGCAGGAACAAGTGATGGCAAAAGTTTCATATACCACTGCAAAAGCAAAATATTACCCAGCTTCTAATATTGTTGTTGATTGCGTAATTGTTTCTTGCTTTCAACTGTATTTCAATTCGAATTAACTTCAAGTCATATCGTCAATCACTAAAGAAAAACAAATAAACTCTTAAGTTTATGTTTTTGGTTGGTTCACACAATAGCCAACACACATGTAGAGTCTTTGATGTACCTTAGCACTTTGTTACCACTACTAAAAAGAATCAAGAGGGATTTTGCACAGATAATGACAATATGCTTGCGGAAAACATGATGTGGTCTGGTGACAGTAGCAGTTATACACAATAAACTACTCATCAAACTTACTTCTTTGTCCAAACGACTCTCTTTCGTGATTTTCATTTGTGGCTAGAATAGTAACAACTTTGCAATTCTCCATTTTTCACCAACATATTGCAATTTCCACCAAAAAGCTACCCAAATAAAATTTAAACATCTTAAAGACAGGCTTGAAATATGTAGTGGATTGCAGAAGCAGCGCTGAACTGCAGAATAAAATCTTTTGAGATATTCCATATTTTTTTAGCTATTTGTTTTGAATATTAATCATTAAATCAAGTTTTTGTTACACAAGCCAATGCTTTACTTATTCTTAGCCGGATATAAGACAATATATCTCTCTTAATAAACTATAAACATAGAGATATTATTCAGATGAGATATTATTAGGGTGTATTATTTAGTAGCCCATTATCTCTAGCATAGAGATAATCACTATGGTAACCAAAGGTTTTGTAGTCCTTATAAATAGGGCCTCTAACTAATGAATAAAGCAATTTTCTAGCTCTTTCCCAAGTCTCTATCTTTCTCCCTATAACCTAACCCCAACCTTCTCTCCTTCTCCATAGTCATTGACCCCTGAAATATCAACACCGCAATTGCGTATCGGCTATCATTTTACGGTTTTTGGGTCAACCGCAATACGAAATTCCTGAAATGTGGTTGTTTCAGAAAATTGCATATTTATCACTGCAATATCAACAAAATTTCGAATATCGGCCGATACGTATTGTGAAAAAGAATTAAAAAATCACGTCATGACAACTGCGACATATAAAATATCGTTTGCGATACCACAACACCATGATTGCAACTGCAATTTTATTGCTTGCCCTCACCCCAATCTTTCTTAAGCTATAAAACCCCTCTCTTTGATATTTCCTATTACTCTATAACAAAATATCAGTCATAACATAATACGAAGACATGCATCAAGAAGGATAATGAAATGAGATAAATATCTCACATTGTCAAAGAATGAAAAAAAAAAAAGATAAACACGAATATTTGGACTACAAAAAACTCATATGGCTAGAAAAAAACTTATTAATGAACAATTTAGGCCCACAGATAAAAGATAGCATGCCGCCGCCACAGTTGACTTTAGTTTGTATGTGAAGGGCTGTAAATGAGCTGAGCCAGTTCGGTATTCGGCTCGGCTCGGCTCGTTAAAAGCTCAGTTCGGCTTATTCGTTTAGTTAAACGAGCCTAAAAGTGAGACTCGGGCTCGACTCGGTTCATTTTTTGGCTTTGGCTCGTGAGCTCGGCTCAGCTCGACTCGTTAAAAGCTCGATTCGGCTCGTTCGTTTAGTTAAACAAGCCAAGCCCAAATATCATTTTAGGCTCGTTTAGTTAAACAAGCCGAACCCAAGCCTAGGGGTATTCGACTCGGCTCGGCTCGTTTACAGCCCTATATGTGATAAATAGTCTGCCAAATTAAATTCCTTACAAATCTTTTGAAAGTTACCTTTGCTATTACGAATCACATACTCTCAACGGTTTAGAGGGAAAGAAACAATAAATAACTAGGTAGGGAAGGGAAGTATTTCCACAGAGGTATGCAACAAAAATGAATGCATCTAGGAAGGAATTTAAACTAGGAAAATTATATTGGATTGGAAAGGCAGCCCAGTGAAAGATTTATGACATATCAAGCACTAAAAGAGATAGTGCCGACTTCCCATTTTTCCTTTGGTTCATCTCAGAGTAGTGGAAGAATAAAAAGGGCAAAACAAAAGTGAAGATATCAAGAAGTACATCTATATGACTATATCATTCCTTCTACTTTAGTTTTCCGTTCCCACAGTTTCCTATCCCTCCCTTTCATTTCATCCCCCACCAGGTTACACGTCATATAGAGGAGAGATGACTAGCCAAAGATACCAAAAGATGTATCAAGGTAAAACCGAAACAAAAATATGAAGGAGCCCAAGAAAATTGCAAGACAAAATAACAAGGGAAAAAACACCAAAACAAACTCTGCATCAAGAGTATTCTTCGCTTATACCCAAAAGCATAGTACTTCCAAGTCCCCGTCAACCAATTTTCAACAACTAATGCAGACGTCCTTACCTTCAAAAGATCCGCATTCCCTATTTATGTCTCCCTGCATAAGGGATGCCAAATGGGGTCACAAAACTAATAGCATAAACAATTAGAAGGTATTATAATCCACTAGCTCCTAGTAGATCAGCAACAAGGTTCAAAGGTCTTTGCTCAAGAAAGGGCAACCTCACGTAGACCCACACTAACAAAGAATGTATAGTTTCATGCCAAGTCATATAGTCTAATGTCGTCCTCCTTGAAAGCCAGCAATGGAAACAAAACTGCAGTACTTTTCCTTCTGTTTCCAAGAATAATAGTACACGATCCAAAAGTGGCATGGAACTTTTATCTGGCCTCAGTCCTCTTCTCACGTATAAGCTTCTTTTGAATTGAACTTTTGCAGTTTAAAATAATCATCAAGCAATGCTGGTGGATTAGTCAGTCGCTCCGATTCAACTCTTTTTAAAGTTCTAACCCAAACCAAAATTACACCACAAAAGTCAGACCAACCATTCAGATATCCTTATAAACCATTGCATTCAAACTGAGCAAGCAACAATCCAACCGATACATTAGAACTGATTTCCTCATAATTGATTATCACGAATTCTATATCCCATGTCTCCTATTTGCTGAATTCAGTAACTGAGTTCCCCAACTTTCCACAATAATCGAATCAAACAAAATCAACATGCTTTTCTTTTTTAACAAATTAAAATACTACTACATCTTCAAATAATAAGCACACACATATCTATCAACTCGTATGCAGATTTTTTTATCGAATAGGTACCTGGAAAAATATTGCAGATGTTGAGGGCTGAAAAATGAGGCAGTCAATCAAGCTGCCACAGGTTCGGGGTCCACACCAGCTGCTACTTCACACAAGATTTTGCGGCCGTCTGTTGAAGTCTGAGGGGAAGGAAGCTAAAGGTTACACGGAGCCTTTTGTTCAAGGCTTCAAGCCCTCAGCGAAGGGACGCTGGCCTTTCGGTTCAAATCAGGGGACCCGGTGAGTAGACGGATAACGACGGGGCGCTGTTGGGTAAACAGCGATTTCAAAATAGATTAAAGGGTTGATTTATATTAAACACTTTGGTAAATAATATTTTTTATTAATGGTTTGGGATGGAAAAAAAATCTGAAATAACAGTTTTTTTCTTGATTATTTAGAATTAATTTTTTTAAATTATTTATATTTTCTATTTATTAGTAATTAGTATTATTATCAATATATATTACTAATACTTTTATATAAATCATTAATACTATCATTTAATCAAACCACGTAATATAATTTATTACACTATCAATGAATTACCTGTATAATCCATAAATTGCTAATGGCACAACACAACATGAGCCTTCAAATGTTGAGCGCTCCTCTTTCCGAGCCCATTTGTCGATCATAAAGTTGATGTTTTTTATATATTTTAAAATACATATTTTTATATATTTTTAATCTTTATTTTTTATTTTTTATTTAACTAACATATAAGACTAACTATAATTTTACGTTTAAATAATAATAATTTTATATATTTAATTATTTGAACTAAAATAATATAAAATTAATAGGTTTAAGTTACGAGATTACTTATTATTATTTTTTTTAATCTTATTTTATAAGTAATAATTAATCCCAGTATTAAAAACCGGACCGGACCGGCCGATCTGACTGGTGAACTGGTGAACCGGTCGGATCACCGGCCAGATTTTATGTACCGGGTTCTCGGGATCTCAAAACCAGTGAAAACCGGTCAAAAACCGGTCAGACCAGTAAAAACCGGTTAGGAGCCAGTCAAATTCATGTATAGTTTAATTTTGTATGTATTTCATATTTTTTGACTTAAAATGTACTACTGATCTAACTAGTTCAAACCACTGGTCCGATCATTAAACCAGTGAACCAGTTATGATAACGGTTTGATGACCGGTCTGGTTTTTAAAACTATGCGTTAATTATACATGAAATAATAAAAAAAAGGAAAAAGAAATGAAAACAAAAAGGTTCAGAGAGAGAAAAAAAAGAAAGATAGTTGGTGCAGGCCCGAAAAAGGGACTACACATAGAGGAAAGACGGAGAAAGAGGATGGGAGCGAGTGTAGAAAAAAAAAGGCTAGGTTGTAATCCTCCGAATTTTTAAAAGCCTATATTTTAATAAATAAAATTTATTTTGGATAAATTAGCTTTTAAATATTTTTAATTTAATTATTTTATGGATTTTTGAGCTTATAAAATTTATTATAAATATTTAATAAGTTAAAATAAATATTTTGTTATTTTATTATACTCTTATTATTTAAATAAATTTTTAAACCCTTATTTTACAGAAACTATCCTTTGTAACCCTTATATTTTAATTATCTTAAATTAAAATAATAAATAAATTTATTACCCAAAATTATTCTATTTTATTATTTTATCAATTAAATTATTTTATCCCTTTTTCCTTTTTCTCCCTTTTTTCCTTCCCTTTTTTTTCTTCTTTTTCCCTTTTCTTTCCCCTTCCTTTTCCTTCTTTGGGTCGCCGGCTGGCTAGCCTGCCTCTCCTTCACCTCTCTTGCGCTGGACCGCTAGCCCATTCTTCCTCCTCCCCTGCCTTTCCTGCATCACCTGGCCGCCCTTCTTTCTTTCCTTTCTTCCCCGACCGGGCCGGCTCGCCCCTTCTTTCCTTCGATCGGTCTGCTCGCGCCCAGCACCCCTCCCCCGTCTCTTTCTTCTTCTTCTTTCTTTCTTCTTCCTCTTTCCCCAGCGATAATCCCGGTCATCGTCCACCATTTTTTCCGCCCAACCTACAACTCCCTCTCCCCATTGCTTCCCCCTATCTCCCTCTCTCCCTCTCGTCGTTTTCTCTGCACCATCCCGGTCCCACCATCCCCATCTCCCTCTCCCTCTCCCTGTCGTCGCCATCCCTTCTCCCTCTCCCTGCAACTCCCATTTCCCTAACACCTACCGCCACCCCTTGAGCCCCTATCCCTTCTCTTCTCTTTCTCTCCTATTTCTTCCTCCTTCCCTGCTCATTTTGCATTTTTTTGGGCCTTATGCCTTGCCCAAGCCTCTCCTTTTCTCCCTTTCTTCTCTTCCCCTCTCTACCCCTGTTTTTGTTTCGCCACCTAGCTCCGCCGCTGCCGCCGCCTTAAACGCCACCTACACCACCTCCTGCCACCCTCTACCTCACCCTCGAGCCATCACAACCCCCATAAAGCCACCCCGCAGCCTCCTTCTTCCTCCTCTCTTCTTTTTCTCTTCTTTCCCTTCCTTCTCGACAGCCACCCTGCACCGCCACATTCCACCGCCGTCCCACCGCTTCCGCCGCCACCTGAGCCACCGTATTACTCCCTACAACCCCCTCTACCACCCCCAATGCTCTTTTGGCCGAAAACACCATCTGCAGGCCCTTGTTTTTCCCCTTCCTTTTCCTTCCTTGCCAGCCTTCCATTTTGACCCCTCCTCGGCCGCCACCTTCGCAGCCCCACTGCCGCCACCTTTAGCTGCCTTCAACCCATCCCTGACCACCACCTACACCCCCTCTACACTTCTGCACCATTCCCTTGCCACAAATCCTTCTCCACCATGTCCTTTTCTTAGCCCCAAACCACCAACCCGAAAATATCTATCCTTCCCTATTTCCACCACCTTCGAGCCCCTCTTTTTTCTTTCTTTGCATATAGCTCATGCTGCATGAGTAGTATGAGTTGCTGCCTTCTTTGATTCATTGAATATTAATTTTTAAGGTATAATAATATTTTAGTTTAATTATTTGATTAATGAAGTGTCATAAAGCCTTATAATTTGGTTTTTTATCTTTTCTAATGTAATAAGCCTTGATATTATTTTTAGGTATTGGTTTTTATAATCAAAGTTTGGAACTTTAACGGGGATACCGGTAATTTTTTTTACGAGAATCGAGGTAATCGTTAAAGTTAAATCCCACTTAAACGCATGGATTAATGCATGTTAGCACATTAGGCATTTTTAATGTGTATTAGGCTTGATATATGTTGTTTAATATATTATATATAGCTTCTTGTGTTGATTGATGAAAAGGAAGTATGATAGATTATGTACTATGTTTGGAGATATCGTTTAATGTAGGAGTTGGTTATTAATAGAAATGTTAAGTATTATCCATGCTATTGTAATCTTAATGCATGATTAATGTTTTGTGGGCCTTAGGGGTATTTTAGTAATGTATCTTATATAAGAATATGGCCTAATATATATATGGGTGCTAATAATGTTATATTAATTATAAAAGTGGTGGATGAGGAGTTAATATTAATATTTTATGTAGTAATAATAATAATTTAATATAAGTGGTGTACTAAGGGCAAAAGGGTAATTCTTAATTAAAAAGGGTATTATGGCAATTTTGGAGGCAAGGGTAAAATAGTAAATTTGTTAATGAAAGGATAAAATGGTAATTTTGGAAGTAAGGGATAAATTGGTCATTTTAGAAGTAAGGAGGGTAAAATGGTAATTTCGTAATTTCGTAATTAAAGGGGTAAAATAGTAATTTAAGAATAAAGGGTAAAATAGTAATTTTGTGATTAAATGGTAAATTGGTAATTTTGTAAGAAGAGGGAAAAATGGTAATTTTATAATAAAAGGGTAAAGTTGTAATTTTGTAATAAAAGGGCAAATTGGTAATTTTGTAATAAAAGGGTGGTTTGGTAATTTTGTAATAAAAGGGTGGTTTGGTAATTTTGTAACAAAAGGGTAAATTGGTAATTTTGTAATAAAGGGTAATTTGGTAATTTTGTAATGAAAGGGCAATTTGGTAATTTTGTAATAAAAGGGTAAATTGGTAATTTTGTAATAAAAAGGGTAATTTGCTAACTTTGTAACAAAGGGGCAATTTGGTAATTTTATAATAAAAGGGCAATTTGGTAATTTTGTAACAAAAGGGCAAATTAGTAATTTTATAATGAAAGGGCAATTTGGTAATTTTGTAATAAAAGGGCAAATTAGTAACTTTATAATAAAAAGGGTAATTTGGTAACTTTGTAATAAAAAGGTTAATTTGGTAATTTTGTAATAAAAGCACAATTTGGTAACTTTGTAATAAAAGGACAATTTGGTAACTTTGTAATTAAAGAGGCAAAATGGTAATTTTGTAATACAAGGGCAAAATGGTAATTTTATAATAAAATGGCAAAATGGTAATTCTCTAATAAAAGAGAAAAATGGTGATTTTATAATAAAAGGACAAAATGGTAATCTTGTAATAAATGGGTGAAATAGTAATTTCGTAATTAAAGGGCAAATGGAAATTTTATAATTAAAAGAGGTCAAATAGCAATTTCGTAATCCAGGATAAAATGATAATTTTATAAGTGAAAGGGGTGTTATGGTAATTTTTGAAAGATAAGGGGGTAAAATGGTAAATTTAGAAGTAAAGGGGTAAAATAGTAATTTTGTAAATAAGAGGGATAAAAGTGAAAAATGGAAAGGAGTAACTTTGTAGTTATAATAATTGAGAAGGGTGAAGTAATAATTTAAATAACTAAAGGGTAATTTGATAATTTAATAATGGAAAAGGGTAAAATGGTAAACATGATAAATGTGAGGGACAATTTGGTAATTTAACTAACTAGAGGGGTAATTTGGTAATTAGGATATTAACAAGGGTAATTTGGTAATTTGACTAACTAAAGAGCAATTTGTTAATTATAATAAAGGAAATGGGTAAATTGGTAATCTAACTAACCAAATGGGAAATACATTAAGTGTACCAAGTACAAAATGTGATTAGTGGCTTAATAAGGGTAGGAGATAGCTCGGTAACCTAAACCGAGTAAAAGTGTAGCTAAGGCCGCCTATGTGTTACGCATTTTACTTGCCTTGGATGCTTTGTACAATTTTATGTCGTGCTCTACATGCTATTATCTTATAGTTGGAGTTAGCCATGCATGTCTAGGGCGGAATCTGTTGAATGAGATACGATAAAATACTAATAATGTAAAGTGGAAGATTATTGAGCCGGGTACAGCCGATCCACCAGTTAGTAATAGTGGTTAGGTGCATTCTGCCCTATAAGTGACTGATCCACTGGCGAATAATAGTGGTGTGGACTTTGTCCCGTAAGTGACCGGCCTACCAGCGATAATAGTGGGGTGACTCGAGCTCAATAAACACAAATCAGAGTGTGCTAAAGACACTTAAAAGATACTAATTACTTACAATGGAACACCATGTGAGCAGGAACCAACCGATCCACCGGTTAGTAATAGTAGTTAGGTGCGTTCTGTCCTATAAGTGACCGATCCACCGGCAAATAATAGTGGTGTGGACTTTATCCCTCAAGTGACCGGCCCACCTACTAAAATAGTGGGGTGTTCCTATACTTACATGGATTCGATAAAAGGCATGGTGTGCATCGACTTCCGATAAAAAGATTAATTAAATAATTAATCTGGAATAAGTATAAACTTTATGTGTGGCCTTGATCATTTATACGTGATAGAATTTCTTCATAACCTTATGTACTACATGTGCGAGTGTTAATATTATGTTCACACATGTCGTTATGTACGGACTTAATAGTATAACACGTCTTACATTGCGGATCTGTTTTTAAGTGTGTATTTAAAGGGTTACTTAGTACCGTAGTACTGAAGGGTTTCCTTCATGGGGCCCCTGCCTATTCAATGGGCAATGCCCTTTGCAGGTCGTGTTTGGTGCTATTCAAGTAAGCCTCAGGAAAGAGCATAGGGAACTATCCGAAACTACTTTATCTCTTTTAAATTAAATATATTTGTTATTTTGTAACCACCGTTGTTGGATTTTACTCTCGTAAATTGTTTACTGCGCTTCTCTAATTTATATATGCTTAAGTTTCTCGTAAAATTATATTTTACCTTTTTTAGCTTTAGCACTTGGTACTAGAACGGTATGAGTGAACCGGTCTAGTACTAAGTGTAGCGGTAATATCCTCAGAATTCACGGTTTATTATTTTGCTTCCACTAATTTTCTTTTAATTAAACGAAATTTTTCAATAGTGAGTTTTGGGGGTGTTACATAGGTAGTAGGGACAAGCTAGAAAAAAGATCGGTAAAGACAAAAGGAAGAGAGGATAGAAGGTGCACAAGCAAGGAGAGAGAAAAAAGGACACAACACGAAATAAAAGAGAGAGACTTCAGGAGAGAAAAGAAAGAAGGAGGAGATGGCACCGAAAATGAGAGAGAGACATATGGATGGCAACAGGGCGGGTCAGGGACGGGGACCCGAACCTGATAAGGAAAATAATCCCTGAACCCGACCCGGTCCCCGATATTTTTTTATTAGAGATTCCCCGACCCGATCCCCGATCTATTTTTCATTCCCAATTTATTCCCCGCTCTTAAAACCTGATCTGATCCCTGAAATCCGATTTTATACCTGATCCCTGATCCCATCCCCGGTCCTCAACCTATTTTTTATATTATATTTTTAATTTATATTCTATTAAAAATATTATATATATTATTTATATAAAAAAAATATAAAAAAATTCGGGGCGGGTTCGGGGATGGGGACCCCAAACCTGTCCCCGCCCCGTCCCCGAAAAAATTCCCTTTAAGAATCCCTGAACTCGAACCTGATCCCCAAATTCTCTCCCCTAACCCGAACCCGAACGGGGAATCCCCGACGGGGCCCCAAACCCGAGGAGAAAATTGTCATCCCTAGAGAGACACACATTTAAGGTTGTAAAGGAGTTAAGTAAGTTCAGTATTTGACTCAACTTAAATCGTTAAAAACTCTTTTCTGATCATTCTTTTTATTAAATGAATCGAGCTCAAACTTTACTTTTGAACTCGTTTATTAAATGAGTCTAGTCCAAGTTTAAAATGGTAAAACTCGGTTTATTTTATGACGTTGGCTCATAAGCTGGGCTCAACTCATTCGTCTAGTTAACAATTCAAACCCGAGTCTAAGAGTATTTGGCTTAGCTCGACTCATTTATAGCCCTATCAACGTCAGATGAGAACAGAGAAGTGAGATAAGGTAACGAAAGAGAGAGAAGATAGGGAAGCAAAGGCACGACAAAGAGAGAGAAGTAGAGATGGAAGTTGGAGAAGAATTTTTCGGATGAAATAAATAAATTTTGGTCCGATTAAATTACTAAAAAATTTATTCGTATTTATTTTTGATTATTTCTTTCTCTATTTCTAATATATATTTCTGATATATAGATTTGTTAATTTATATATTTATTATGACTGGGCAAATAATTTCAACTATGGAATACATTGAAATATTATATTATGGTTTGAGATATAATAATATTTTTTTTATTTTATGAGCTTGTCATTTGACTATAACTTAGTTTATATGATTTATATGCATGATTTTGTCAAGTATAATTTATAAAGTGCATGTCTTATTATAACTTCCTCATAGTGACAATATATAGGAGTATATGTTTGTTAGGTGGCTATGTGAATATAATAGAATTCATCTATATAAATTATAGGTAGGTTAAATTACAATTCACTTAATAGTTTTATGATTCTAACCGAAGTAGTGAAATATTTAGATACGTGTAGGTCAAAAGGAAAAAAATGCAACTAAACATGCTTGAGGTACTAGTTTGGATAATTAAACTAACACTCTTCCACTTGTGCTAGATGTTTTAAATCTAGTTAGATATAGAAGACACTTATTACAATTATACTACTAAAAGTTAATAGGATTTAATGTCGTGGCTTTTTCATATTAATTATTTTAAATAAGTAATATAATACGTACAAACCTTTTTTTGGCTTACAACTTGATAAAGTTTTTTTTTCTTATGGTTAAAAGATAAGTTAGAAATTATTGTTATATTTTGATCCAATCTAGTGGTGGATTTCAATTCCATGACACATTTAGTATATTAATGTTCACCCATATTTATGTTCTCATTTAATTTTTATTATTTACTATTTTTACCCTCCATAATTGTTTTTTATTTATTTTTTTTATGTGATTTTGCATCTTTTATTTTATTATTTTGAGTTAGCTAAATTTACGTGACCCTCTCAATCTCCGACATAAAATGATACACTTATTTACCAATACCATAATTGATAATAAAAAAATTTAATTTGTGTGTTGGCTATGTCTACACCACCGGTCTTTGCCATAATTGGGTGTGTTATTTGTAATCTAGGCCCAACGTACATATGTTGGTTGATTACATATTTTATGATGTACACTTACCTTTTGTTGCTTATATTTTATTTAATAACAATAAGGGGATAGCTATCCCCAAACACCCATAAATGCTAAGTTCTAACATACACATTGTGCTTTATCAAAATAATAGTCCTTTGTGATGAAGAGTTTATTACAAATTTATGTTAAACTAATTTTTAATTTTAGCGCCCTTCAATTCAAATACACGCCTAATGATGTAGGTGGCTACATCTAATGGGTTGTTTGAATGAAAGATAATGGTGGTATTTAGAGAGTAATTTTTTAGTCCACTTCATTTATATAGTCTACTTTTGAGGTTAATCTAAGTTAAATATTATCATCCATTAACCTAAGCTCACCTCTAATAGTCGGTTTGAATTGGGATGACTCGTGGTAATGGTAAACATTAAAAATTAACCTAGGTTAAAAGAATGGAGTTAACTTAGGATAAATGTTTTTAAGATAATGTTTTAATGATATTAACCTAATTTGGATAAATCAGGGTGAATGTTTTAAAATTTTTGTTTGGATTGAAGTGAATAAATTTTTAAAAAAAGTAATTATGCTTAAACCTTCACCTCTATTACCTTTGAAATTAGGAGTTAACAAGACTGAGGTCAACCGAGAGTAAAAAAATGTAAAACTTTAACCCTAATTCACAAAGTTCAACCCCAAATGAGGTATATTAATTGATTCACCTCCATTAATCCCCCCAGTTTACCTCAAACCAAACAGAGCATAAATGTTAACCACCGAATTGGTGGTGAAATGAGGTTAAGGGTAATCTTTTAATGAAACTAGTTATTTAGCTCCATTTATTTCAAAATGAATAAGGTTGTGTCTTATTCTGTAATATCCTAAATTAAAGGAAGTGTTATAAGGATTGATATGGCTACTTATATCAACATGGTATAACATTCTTTTGATGATTCCATATTAAGAACTTTGTAGTTAAATGTGCTGGTTGCGGAGCAATTATAGGATGGGTGACATTCCTGGGAAGTTTCAAAAATTTTCTAAAAATTTATTGAAAAATGCGTGAGTGATGACAAAGCACGCTGAAAGAACTCATGTTGATTTGTGGGGATAGCTGATCAATCCAAAAACGCTCTAAGATATTTCTCGCATGGTTGTATCAATTCGGAGTGTTATAAATGGTACTAGAGCAAAACTATAATCGTAATTTGAACTTAGATGAGCCAGTCAGTCGCCTAACGGGAGGATTCTTGGGATAAAACTGTATTAAGATAGTTATTGATTGATGTGCAATGAGGATGTTGCGTTCTTTAAGTGGGGGCAAATGTAATATCCCAAATTGAGGGGAGTATTATAAGGATTGATCTGGCTACTTATATCAACATGGTATATCATCCTTTTGGTGATTCCGCTCTAAGAACTTCACGGTTAAGCGTGTTGGTTGTGGAAAAATTTTAGGATCGGTGACCCTCCTAGGAAATTTCAGAAATTTTCTAAAAAATTATCGGGAAGTACGTGATTGAGGATAAAGCGCGCTAAAATGACTCGTGTTGATATGTGGGGACAACCAATCAATTCAAAAGCTATCTAAGGTAGCCCCCGCATGGTCATATTGACTCGGGGTGTTACATATTCACTCAAGTTAACCTAATAAATACCTAATATTTTAAAACATTCATCTATTTTCACCTAACCAAAGTTCATCTAACTAATTTAACTTAACTTAAGTTCACCTCAATCCAAACCAACTCTAGGGATGGACAAGAATGAGAAGATGGTTTAAGAGTTTAGATGGACTATGAATTGAAGGAAGCCCTCTTCCTTTTGGTTACATGTGCAAACCTTTGGGGATGGCTTTCTTAGTTGTCCATACCTACCGTGGTTAGGATCTCCACTCCTCCAACCCATATTTCATCATTTTAGTCCTTTACATTTTTGTCCTCACACTCCATCATCCCTTTCACCCAAATCAACTCTCTCCTCCTTATTTTTTTAACTTAGGGCACTGGAAACCTCCATTTATGATCCATTTCCATTCTCCCTAACATTTGCATCCATTTTCTCTCATATCTTTGAGCTAAATTCTCTAAGTCTTCTACCTTATTCTTCTACATCTTTCCTTCTATATATATATTACACCCAAAGCTTCTTAACTCACACACATATATAGCATGATCTTAACTCAAAAATACCATTTCGACCCTTCACTATTTTACATCCAACCACTATAATTTTCATAACTCATATATGTATGTATGTATGTATAGTATGATCTACTCATGGTGTGTTTCACATAAAATAACAAAAAACACATAATACATGAATACAAACTTTCTTAGCCTAAGATCATGCATACACTTAAAATAACATCTTTTCATGGTTAAAATTCACCTTTATGTATTGTACGATTGTTAACTATGCTAGGGTTTCATTATATTTGGTTACCTTAGAAAATATGAGTATCATAATAGCATGTTTTGGGGATTATTAACTATTATGGTGGTTTAGTGTCTTAGTGTTATATAATATTAGGTTTTACAATGAGGTTATTGTATGCGAGTATTTTTTGTTGAGCATGCTATTTGTTAGGGTTAGATATATTTACTCAGTACTTTTGTACCAAATATATTATTTTTTAGTGGTTTTAGGTATAGGTGATCTAGATATTATTGAAGCTTGAGATGGAATCAAAGTGTAGGAATTCTAGTGTTTTATTATGTGTTGGGACTTTTTAGTTTTCTGGTTCTAGTCGGTATGAGTCAGTTTTGTAACTATAGATTAAACTTTGGCAATGTAAAGAGTTTTTTCTCTTGTGGTGTTTTATGTTTTCACACCCTATCTAACATCTATCATGTGCTAGGTGAATGTGAAGAACTTTTCTCATGATAGATGTAATGGTAACATCCACTATTTTTACGTTTTGCTCCCACATTATACTTTTAAAATAAAAATTTAAAGTTGAGAAAAATGAAGATGTTACATATAATGATGCCTAGAAGAGTAAAGATAAATGAAGGATGGGTAGATAGAAAGTATGGAGTTACAATGATAATGGGAAGAAGGGTTATAATTGTTGTGAATAATGAGGGGTAATAAATTTAGGAGTCAATACTATACACGTAAATGTATACCCATTCAAATACGGTTTTTACATCAAGCAATATGGTTATATACTTATAGAATAAAGTCTCAAAAAAATGATGGTATATTTATTATTTTAATAGCTGAAACTAAAGGTAATATAAAAAAGAAAAAAAAGAGTTAACCTTATTTTCAAATATGCCACCACACTTATCCTTCTCTTACCTATACAAAATGTTCAATTATTTGTCCTGGTGTGGTTGATCACAACATATACTAATTGAAATTAACATTGATTAATTTGGTCGCCTAATGTGAAGGGTGTGACTATGGTATACCAATTGATAGAGGTTTTGCACAATATTTCTTACCAATTTTATTTTTGTAATATTAATTTACTAATTTACGAGTAAATAATATATTTTGAAATTAGATGAAGGTAGATCAACCTAATTTACTCTAAGCAAAGCAACAATGTGAACCTAAAACTTAACTGAGTTAAATTGCAATCCGAACATAAATAAAGGATGTTGTTATTTGAAAAAATAATAATACGGAATTACTATTAAGAAAGTAATAGATCATATATAAACTAAGTGACAATTTTTAATTTTGTTGTGAACTTCCTTAATTCTATTGTATTTGTGTCACAAATGAACAATAGTGTCACTCTTTTAAAGGTTTAGTGCATGATAATGCCGCTCCCCAAAGAGTGGAGTAAGTGTCTGTTCCACTTACTTCAATGCTATTCCTCTGAAAGCCATGTCAGTATTCTTTTTAAAAATTTCTCATTATAATTATCTAAATAACTTTAAACTTATACAATGATAAATAACTTAATATAATAAAGCTGGTAAACTTAATCAATATAGAGATCAATTAGATGAAAAATCAAAAATACAAATTTTAATTGTCATATGTTGTTTTAGATGGAAGAAAATCGATGGTGGATGACGAAAACATTATAGCAAGCATACAAAGTAATTGCGATTAGTTATTTACGGCGTGAAAATGTATTACTATTTATCTGATATAACTTCTATCGTTGTTCGTAAAATTTTATAAGGGAAAAATAGTTGGTGGTCCACTTAGATCAAAATAATTAAAGTTGTACAATCTATTTAGTGTTTAGTCCAGTTTTTTTGGTACTCTAATATACATGTACATATAAAGAATATTACATGTACATTTATATATAATTAGGTGTACATATTAGTGTAATTATATGTACATGATATTTTGTACTTGTAACTAAATACTTTTGGACCATTTTGATTTTTAACTAATTAGTTTCACCTAAATATACTATAAAAAAATTTTCCCATTTTATAATTAGTCTGTCTCAAATATCAATGAAATAAGTAGATGAGGAATAATAATATAGCCAGGTGCTACTACGTTTGGTATAGTATTTAAAAATATATATATATATATAGCTGCTTCGTTTTTTGATGACATGAATAGCTGCTTCGTTTTTTTGATAAAAAAACATAGCTGCGTCGTAAATTAACCAATTAACCAAAAAGCGCGAACCATTCAGGTTTTACCAACGGGCAACGGCACTTTCCTTCGAAGCTCCATGCTGCAAGTCTCGCGTGTGAGTTGTGACAGTCGGCGCAGGGGCTGTTCACGGACTCCATACTAGCAGAATCTTGACGACCTATCAATGTCTCACTCCTCGCTATCTCCTCTATTCTTCTGACCTACCATTCCCATATCTTCTTTCTCTCCTACCGTTATTTATTTGCAACGCACTCTCTTTCTCTCCTAACAATTTCTCGTTATTCTCTCCTCGCTGAAGGAGATCTGCGCACCGACTCTAACTTTCTCCAAATATTGATATTGATTAATTATCTTCAACTTCCAGAAATTACTCTAAAAATGCAACCCATAACATTAACAATCCCTATTCTAATCCGTTCCGAACTATAAGCACATTTCGACTTTAGAATTTGTGGAGGAGGATAGGTTATTTATAACAATGCACGGATGGCTCAGCACAGGCAATCAGGCTACGATATTAGATTCGGAGGTAATTCTCGAAGCCATCACGATGACTACGTTAACAGTAACGGAAACACTACTGACCTTCACCATAACCACATAGCGATCGGGATTCGTAGTGGTGGTGGTGTTGGAGGGACTACTCATCATAAGCAGTCTCGTGGTAGAAGATTTGGTGGTCATAAAGGTGGAAAGAAGTTCTCGATCGGGACTTTCGTTGTTGTTCTGTGTCTTATACTTGCTGTTACTGCCATTGCGTATATCTATGTATCTGGTGATAAAGGTACCGAACGCTCAATGCTTATTTTTCTTTTGTACTCCAATCTTGATATTCTAAGTTTCAAACTTTTGTTTACTTGATTTCTGGCCATTGATAAGGGACTGGATTGTGCTTAGGTGGTTTGATTGAGGTCGGAGTTTCAGTTTTTTTTGGCGATGAGTGGGCTGGGAGGGGGTGGTTAATGTGGGGAACTAGGTGATGGTTTAAGGGATTATTTTAGTAGGATCTAATTTGCTCAATAAAAAAATGTGTGAAGGAAGATCAGTGAGTTCCAATTTTCTTGGCAGAGTTGGTTGGATTTCCAGCACTTTTGACCTTTTTCTACTAGCTTCAGACTACTACTCGATGGATATATGGGTGGTATCGGATAGGAGTGGAATTATCTACTTTTTCTTTGAGTTTCGTCATTCTTTAAGGCTGGAATACAAGGGCAGAAATAAAGACTCATTTCTGATGTTTTAGTCTGTAATTTAAGTCGCTCTTAATTATGTGCTTATGCTACTGTACAGTAACTACGTGTTCTTGGCCAAGTGTTCCAAGGGTACCTGTGACTCTTTAACAGTACTCTATTGTCAATGGAATTATGTATTTGCTTGGGACTTTGTATGTAAACTATTTGAGCAGTTGGTGACTATTAGATACTTGGTGCAGTTACAATTACTGACTATCTCCAAGATGATGACTTCAAGAGTGACCAAGATTTCCTTACCAATGTATCACAAATAGAGAAGGTCAATTTTGGTCATGGCTTAGTGTCCCAGGGTCGTGATTCAAGATATTGGGATGGGGACGACAGGAGGAGAGGCGACGATTACAGTGAGGATGTGGTGGATAAGAGCAGCATGGTCAATAAAGATGAAGAAGATGAGAAGGTTCATGCTCTAATTGGAGGGAATAATTTTGGGAAGAAATCACAACATTATAATGTGGGTATTAGTCAACCAACTGTTGGCTTATACAATGAAGCTGGTCGTAATGAATTAAGAGCGTATGAGGAAAAATATGAGGCCTCTTTGAAGAGTGTTGGACAATTTGGTGAAGAAAGTCAGACTAAGAATCATGGATCTGATGATGGAAATATGGATAGGGGCAATCAGGAGATTGATATAGACGATGAATATGATGATGGGATTGGTTTTAATGATTCTCGGATGGATGACTATGAAGATGCCAGTCATAATGAAGCCAATAGTGATCTACCTGAATTACATTCTCAGGATCGTGTTGAGTTTGATCCTGATGTTGATAAGAGGCATGAGATGGCTGAGGATGCCTGGAGTGACTCATTGCAGCATACTTCTCTAGTATCTCATAATTTGGATGGTAACACAAAGCCCAAATTTGTCTCCACACAGTCCAGTCCCGTAAAGAAGCCAAGAAAAAAACCAAAGCACCGTAAGTTCTATCAAATTTCCCTTGTATTCACTAATGTGTACATGTCAGCAATCTAAGTAATCTTTTCACGATCTGTGTTTGTCCTGAAACTACAATTGGGATATTTGTTACTACATGATAAGCACATTATAGAACATATCACAAGTATGATGACTTATATGTCCTAGTAACAGAACCTCATCATAGAGCATTTTGAAGGCATATGATGTAATTCTGGGCTTGTGCTGTTTTTCCTTACCAGTGATACAATTTCTGTGAAAGTGTATGCCTTGTCTTGATTGCCAGCTCATTCTTGCACGGTCTTTAGGAAAAAAAAAAGTAGAAGAAAAACAGATCAAATCTAGATATCATCAATAATGTTATGCAAAATGGACAAAGGCAAGCGAAGCTGTGAAGGCTTAAGTGTGAGAAAGAATCAAAAAGAAAAGAAAAGGGGGGGGGGTGTTAAGATTTACATGGAATACAGTTTGGGGGAAAACCATGTGTGTGAGAGAGAAACAACAATTCCCGTTACCTGAAAAGCATACCTCCTCCATTCCCTAGCACCAAGACCCTGAAAACCCAAACCTCCAAAAGATGCCTTTATGAAAACTCGGTCCTTTGACCCATGGGATTGGAGCATAATTATGAGCCATATTTAATGATTATGCCCCAAGTCAACTAGAGTGAGATATTGATGTGCATGTTTGCGACTCCATTAACCAAATTTAGGTTGTTTAGGAAGTGACTGCTGCTGGAAGCTACTGCTCTCTTCATTCCATTATTGACAAATTTTGTACACCCAGGTCTGAATCATTTTGCAGGCGTATTCATCTTCTTTGAGCAATTTTCATTTCTGCTCTGTGATTCTAGTTTATTTAGCTAATTTTTGCAGGTAATGCCTGTGAATTGAAGTTTCTGAACTCTACATCACAGCTTGTAGAGCCTCTAGAAAGTAGAAAATTTGCAAGATTTAACTTGCAGCATACAAGCATGGAAGAGAAGCTGGAGGGAGTGGAGAGCTGGGAGCCACGATTTGCTGGGCATCAGAGCCTGCGGGAACGGGAAGAATCATTTACTGCACAAGATCAACAAATAAATTGTGGCTTTGTTAAAGGTCCTCGTGGTTATCCAAATACCGGCTTTGACCTGGCAGACAATGATGCAAAATTTATCAGTAAATGCCATATTGCAGTAGTTTCTTGCATCTTCGGAAGTTCTGATAATTTGAGATCACCCACAAGCAAGGCAGTGAGTTCACATGACCCATAGCTTATATAACATAGTGTCCTCATCTGTGCTTGTCAGGATTATTGAAACACTGAGAGCCATGTTTACCATGACTTATCTAATGCAGAACTTGTTGGATGTATATTATAAATATAGTGTACAAATTTATGGTATTTGAATAAATAAGCAGATAAAATATTATTAACAAATAATAATAACAAAAATAATAATATTAATAACAACAACAACAATAATAATAATATAACAAACATACCTTATTAATTGAAAATAATAAGAAAAGATGAAAATGAGAAACTAAATTAAAACCCGTGCTTACTGAATTCATGATGTGTTCTTAAAACAAATTTGTCCCCTCCTATAATACTCAAGGTTTTGAACAATTGTCTCCTAAGATAGAGTGGATTTTTTCGTTCTTATTAAAAGTAGAACTTCAATTTAATAAGACTCTAGCAAAACCAATGTTCATGCTTAGTACTCCATTAGCCATGGTAGAATGAAACAAATAGAGAGGGGTATTAGAAGAAAAAAAATCCTTCCAATTCTCATAATAAAAAACTGCTTAACCCGGTGGAATGTAGGGTTATTTATAGATGTTCAAGTAATTGTCTAGATGAACACAACACTTCTAAATAATCACAACTCTCGGTATCAAATACAGAGTAACACCCCTTTAGAATAATTTAATTTTTTTTTTGTGCACATGTGGTCTGGTGCTGTAGGATTGCGTCGTTCTACAATTGAACAAATGTTGGACGCAGCAGACAATGCATCATTTCAAGCAATTGGTAGTAAAACAAATAAATAATTGATTATTTAACACTTACCTTTACTTCAACCATGAGTGGGTTATGTCCAAGCAAAATACTACAGTCTGATTTATGAGTACTATGTTAGACCAATATATATATATATATATATATACTTACAATTTAATTCAACAGAACTTGGGCACCAGTTGGTAATATTAGCTGTCTTGAAGCAGTGACTGACATTCTGCTTTGATTCAGGTGACTCGTTTGTCCAGGAAGAATGTCTGCTTTGTCATGTTTATGGATGAAATAACCTTACAAACACTTACTGCAGATGGACAAATACCAGATGCGATGGGTTTTATTGGCTTGTGGAAGATTGTCATTGTGAAAAATCTCCCTTACAATGATATGCGAAGAGTAGGAAAGATACCAAAGCTTCTGTCACATCGTCTTTTCCCTTCAGCCAGGTAAGGATGCTGAAGATTTTAAGAATGTCTGATCACCTGTTTTGAAGTCCTATAGTGTTTGGTTAGTATTTTATGTTGTATTTATGTGATTTTGTTCTTAGTACCCGTCTCAACAGAGGGATCTGGAATATCAATTATCATGCTGTGTAGCTGCAAATGCTCTTGATATATGTAGCCAGACTCATGTAGGATAAATTTTTTCCGAATCAATTTGTGGACCTGGCAATAGCTGGGTATTTTACAATTCAGAGATGTAAAAATCAATCTTATGCAAAGTGGAGAGATTAACTCCATAGGAGGATAATTCTGTCTATACCTAGCCTTTTCATATCATGAAATGTAGAAGTTATGTCCAGCGGGTCAAGTTTTGGTCAACACTTATGCTCTATTTGGTTCATGGAAAGTTTTAAAGAAAGGAAAGAAAATAAGGAAAATAATTTTTTGTGTTTGGTTTATATAAAATATTGAAATAGAAAAGGAGTAGGGAATAAAATTGTTAAAGGTTAACTATTTGATTTTCTTTGAGGAAAGTTAGAAAGAAAGTATTTTGATTTTAATTTTTTTCCCTTAAACTTTCTTAGAACCAAATAGAGCCTTATTCTAGAGCTTGTTCCATATATCAATGTTACAAGCATAACCAGAATGCAGTGGCATTTGACAGTCAATATGATCACTGCTTTCTTTGTGTATTGCCACAAGACCCTATTGTGCATTAGAATTGATGCTACCTGCCCTTCTGTGTGCATAATCATTATGCATTTCAGTTCACAAATAAGAAATGTATACACACACACACAAAAAATCTTGTCTTTTCCTTTCTGAAGAATTACCACAAAATGAAGGTTCATTGAAAGGCTAGTTTGCATAAAAACTTTTGTAGGTTGCCATTCCTGTTTTGGAAATGTTTCTAAAATGTCTCCAAAACAGAGACTCGAGCTGAAACCAAAAACTCATTTCCTAAACACTTTAATTTTTTTTAACAAAATGACAACATTATGACTAATTTTTTAACTTCTCCCATCTCTCTAAAGCCTTCAACCCTAGCTTAGCCTCTCCAACCTCTCAAAAGCCTTCAACCGTTTTATAAAGCATATCTAGATTTCTATGAATTGTCATTTTCCTCTTTCCTACATTCCTATTTCCCGGTTCCTGTTCCCCCGTTCCTTTTTCCGTGCGACCTAGCTGAAGGTGGCCCACAAAAGCTTGCAGGATTTTAATTTGCTATTACAATGAAGCTTCCAAAACATACAAAATCAACATTTTAAGTGTCTTTTGAATGTTTTTCCTCTCTCTTCCTCTCTCCACTTTGTGCATATGATTTCAAATTTATAAGGGGTATGGTGATGGTCTTTTGTGGCATGGCTAGATATGCGTGGAGTGAGTTGCTTTGCTTGAAATCGAACTCTTCAGGTCTTACCATTCACATTGCCATATATATTTCTCTAAAAACACTAACGTACATTAGGCTTTGACAAAACTTCATAAAATGTTTTCTTGTTTGCTTCTGTCATGCCAATGCCTTTGTTGGTAGAACACATTTAATATTCCATTCATAGGTTCCACTTCATTGTTTAGTAGTCGTTCATTGTTCATAATACTTGTCAAGACTTTGCATATTCTTTTAAATGTCCTTTTTCTTCATTTTCTCCCCCTCACGCAGTGTACTTTCTACCCTAAGATTTTCACTCAAAGCCAATAATTGTCCCCTTGTTTGGAACTACCTAAAAATGTAGTTTTCGCCATAATCACCTTTTTTGGGAAAATTTTAGGCTAAATGTTTCCAAAAAGATAATTTTTTTAGATAATTACTTATTTTAAGTAGATCCAAAGGAGGGGAAAATTAATAAAATCTTAAATTAATTATCGAAACGCTAAGTAATAATGTGAATACATAATCGGCCAATGCATTGTCAAGAAGATTGGACCTAAGATTTACTCAAATTTAGCAAAAAAATAAAATAAAAATAACACATAGGTAAATCTAAATACTAACTAATTCTACCTTTTCTCATAAGTTTAATAGCTCAAACATGACCTTCCTTCAAATGGTTCAGTAGAGAACTTTGGCTACAAGTATAAGCTTAATCGCAAGGTGAGAGACTACATCATTCACTCCCACTTGAGAAAAGTTCAAATTTGAACATTGACACAAGAGGGAACAATGACCACTCATTCCAACAACTTCATCTTCATTAGGTATGTACTCACAAGGACTAACATTGTGGGCTTTTCCTCTGCTGCTTGATCTAAACTATGTTTCTACTCCTCCGTTTGGGATCTATCAATAGGTTGAACCAATATGCTTGTGTAGGATCTTCTTGTTCATGGTTGTTCTTGTGGTAATGACCACTTTGGTTATGGTTAAAGTACTCTAGATTAGAGCTGGCAATTTTAGGAAGAGACTTAGATGTACTAGTTTGTTGGGAGATGGTGGCAAACTTGCAAGCAGAAGTTAGAGAATTTGACTTCATCAAGCAACAACAAGGGAAGGTGAATGAAAAAATTCTAAGGATTGGTAGTGGTCGAGCTATTAGGTTGGGGGCGTGCCTCTGATCTCATTTAGGCAAATGATGACGATATTGTGTGTAAGTGATGAACTTTCTAGCATCAAGGCGGTGTGGCCATTGTTGCTATAATGATGGTGGTATTTGGTTTAGCAGTGGTTTGCCAAATTTAGGAGGGTTGTAGAGGTTTGATTTGTTTTGTTTGTTGTGGTTACGATGGATGCTAGGATTTGTTGGTGTTGTTTGTTGCTGATTTGGCTAATTTGGTGGCTTTAAGTGCACTATCTTTAAGGTTTGGTGGAGTTGGTTTGTGAAAGTTAGGTGGGATGCAATGGTCCAATTTGCTTTGTTGTTGGTGGTTTATGGAAGTCGCTTGGGTTTGGCAATTATGTTAGCAGTTAATGATTTAGCTAACTTGGTTTCTTTACTGTTGTGTTTGGGATTTAGTTTTGGCAGATGGAAATGGCTAACATCAATGCAACAATAGTGGATGTTGGTTCCTAATGTAGAATAATTTTCTTAAACGTTATCATTGAAACCTGAAATCATTGATCAAAGTACTAAAAGGATTAATGTGAACATAAGTGCCTTTTTATAGGTATAAAATGAACCAAAATGATAAATAATAAAATAAAGACCCAAAATCTAACCATGGGACTAACTAACAAAGAATTCCAATACATTATAGTGAATAAGTAAATCTAAATACCAACTAAAACTACTAATTTTCCTATGCTTGCAGGGATTACGGAAATAGGCACATGTACTTGGGCCTAGGCTTTCCTTCTAACATGCTACAAGTCTACATCTGCATACCCACATTGCTCCCTAATAACATGCTGTTTTCATCTATGCAAGTAGGCTCCTAAATCATTGTTTTTTGATAATTGGAAAGCAAAAAAAATAGTTTATCTTGAATGCAGTCTGGTTCTAGATGCCCGACTTGCTTTGTGCAACCACATATCAACGTTATTCTTGGATTAAATAGCCTGGTGCAACATAACCTCATCATGTTTATGCCATTAGGGGCCTCTTTTGATTCTTTAGGTTTAAAGTATCTTAGTGCATTGTTTGCCAAATGAAACCCAAGTACGTATTTAAAATGTCAATTTATTAGATTTCATCTTCATTTTGGTGCATTATTTACAAAACAAAAGTTAAGTACAATATTTTAATCTAATTTTTCCTTTCTTTACCAAGAGTTCCTTGAACAAAACTATATTATAACATAGTCGGTGTCTTATTTTATTTGCACCGAAAGAATAAAGAATGTTGTTAGAAAAAACTTATATAAAAATTGTGACATAGGCAAAGAGGAAAAGAATTTGTCCTTAATCTTTGTTTTCACTGCGAAGATTATAGCTATAAGTTATTTGCTGGGTTGTGTTTGTTGATTTAGATGGAGTTAACAAAATCCTTTACTCAAAACCAACCTGCAAACTTGTTATGACAAAGTCTCTCACCCATGCCCACCCTTAGTTTGTAAAGTGAAGTAAGAACATGGTTTATCTTCCATTATTCATAGGGTTGGGGATATATCATATATGTAATCTCACCTCTACTACCTTGTGAGTTAGTAGTGGACTATTTTTGAAAGCTTGTGTATTACTGTTTTAGGGGGGATCTAGAATCTAGGACCTTAGGTATCCAACTTTGAATTTAGTCATAACCACTACACTATGAGCCCAACTTTGGATTTATGTCGATTCCTCTCACTACAAGTTCAATTTTTAGCCATTAAAATTCTTTTCTTATTTAGTTCACACATAATTTTTTCATACCATAAAGCTAAAAAGCCATAAAGCAAGCTATATGTCATTTATTTCAAGTTTCATTTAATCATCAAAATGTAGTTAGATCCAAGCTTATGACACTTGAAATAATGCTCGGAAAGGTTATCTGTTGAAGAAAAAATAATCACTTCATTTAGTGCATAGGTTGTCATACTGTGTCTGTTGAAATATTTGCTAGTTTGAGTTACCAAATCTTTGTGCATACTTATATTATCTTTCATAGGGTGGTACTTGTAGCAACATGTAGAATATTTAATTATATAAATGCACAAAATTACTAGCAAAAATGATGGTTGTGCATTAATTAACCAAACCAAAGGTGATGTTAGATAAAAGAAGAGATAATAAAACTTTTAGTAGTTTAGTAATTATATTGATTCCTTGGGGATCAGATTCGACTTGAAGTTTTGGTGAAAGCGATTTGTTAGGAGTTAGGACTTTGCTTGATGCAATTATTGACACGAGGAGATGTTGGCAAGTGAAATTGTGGGCAAAGGAGAACGTTTGAAATGATGGTTGGAAATTGAAAGGATAGAAAAAGGATTTAAAAAATAAATAAATAACGCGTCATAACATTTTGTTGATAATAATAATTATGAAATTGTAATCAAGTTGATGTTTTGTTTATGGGCTTATTTGAGGCCTAACATTTTTTCTTACCAGGATTTAACCTATGGCATCTTTTCTATGATGCAAGCCCACATTAATAGGTTGGGTTGTGATTTCCATCCCTAGTTATAATTGAAATGTCACTAGTATGTGTTTTAACTAGGTATCCGGTGCACAATATAATTGGCGGATTCACAATCCATTGCCTTGATCCATGTAGCTACATCTGCCCCTAATTTTACTCTTTTACTAGAAAATAATAATTTTTTTTCCAGAGCATATATATTACAATTTAAGTTCATAAGTGTAAAAAACAATACATAATCATAAGTTTAAATGATTTTTTATTTATTTATGAAATTGAAGTAAAAAAAAAAACCCTTATGCTTATGTAAGCAAAATTATTATTAAAGGATGAATAACCTATACCTTTTTCTATTAAGAGGATTGATATTGCTTCTTTCTTTTTAAGAACTCGTATACATTTAGAAAAAAGTCTTATCACTTAAGAGATGGAGTTGGGTTTTGGTTCGTGTAGGTGATTGGACAAAAGTGGGTTGGCATATTGATTTTGTGACAAACATGAGGGGGGAGGGGGCATGTTTGGGAACACAAATTGTGTTTGTCCACATAGTTTTTTTTTTTGGGTCAAAAGTTGAGTAGTGAAAATAACATGGGGGACTTGTGTTTACAAACACGGTTCGTATTTTTAGGTTCTTCTGTGAAATATGCTGCTTTATCCTATAGGCTTTCTATCGATTATAAAAGAGTTGCAATGAAGCCCTAACCGTCATGTCGAACGTGAAATATTTCATCTCCTTAATTGTGCTTTCTTTGATTAAGAGAATTATTATTTGTATAATCTTGTTGAGTGATTTTGTAATGACTCAATTGCACAAATAAAGATATTTTTCCTTCTTATTCTTTGTTGATCAATTTTCCAATTGGTGTTAATTGTCTTACTAGATTGTAATTAGTGTTTTTCTGTAACAATTTGGTATCAGACCTTGGTTGCTGTAGTAGATTTGTTGTTCGGAATGACTTCCCCAAGATTTGATATTGAGAAATTCAATTGGTTCATCAATTTTAGATTATAAAAATTGAAGATGCAGATGGTCTTGTTTCAGAGCAGTTGGAGAAAACTTTATTCGGATAATTAGGTAAGCCAAATTTAATGGTGGATGATAGATTTGAGAGGATAGATCTGAAGGCCTTTTTTTACCATAGAGTTGAGCCTGTCTAATAAAATATCATGTGAAGTAGCAAAAGAATCAATGGTTGCTGTTTTGAAGTTGAAGTTCCAATATTTTTATATGATAAAAGTCTGTAGTAAATCGTTTATTGATGAAGAGTCAACTTCATGACCTAAAATTTGGTGACTGCCAATATTTAAAATTATATTTGGATGAGTTTGATTCTATTGTGATGGATTTGCAAACCATAGTAGTCAAGCTTGATGATGAAGGTTTGGCCATAATGCTTATGTATTCTTTGCCTGTGAGTTTTAAGTATTTTCGTGAGATAATGTTGTATGAGAAAGACGAGTTGGTTCTTAAGAATGTGAAATCCGCTCTCCTACAACGGGAGTTGATTGAACATCAATTGACTAATAGTAGTACTCCGGGGATCTACATAGTGAGGGATTTATATCTAGGGGAGAACTTAGGAGTGGGGTTTGGTGATTGTAAAAAGTCCAGATCTAAATCGAAGAATTGACACAAAATGTTGTGAGCTATGGATGTTATAAAAAGGGTTATATTATAAAGTTTTGTCCTAATAAGAAGTGTAACTGGTGCAAAGGATGATGTTGCAATTGCCTAATGTGTAGATGGCCACTGATAGTGTAACACCTATAGTCGATAGGACCACGTGGGGATATATTGAAGTGCTTTCGGATTGATTAGTTGGCCCACAGATTAACATGAGTCTTTTTAGCATGCTTTATCTTCATTCGCATGCTTCCATAGAAATTTTCAAAAAAATTTTGAAACTTCTAAAAAGGTCACCCATTTTAAAAATTTCTCCATGGCCAACACGATTAACTGTGGAGTTCTTTAGGACGGAATCACCAAAAGGATATTAGACCATGTTGATATAAGTAACTAGATCAATCCTTATAATGCTCCTCTCAATTTGGGGTATTACAACATACCAAGATGACTGATAAATAGATCTTGGATTTTAAATGTTATTACCATAGTTATTCTAACTGGAGTTGGTTTTAGAATTATGAGGCAACTCAAGGATGCTGCTTGCAATAGGATGGTGAGTGTCAGGATGCACAATGATGTGGTTAAGACATTGTTCAAGATGAGACATATCTCAAAGATGAACCAAGAAATTCATCTTGTTGAATTCATTAGATTGTAATGGGTACTGGTGTGTGATTGAAAATTGTACCTTAAGGGTTACAAAAGAGGCTCTTGTGGCGATAAAGGGAAAATGGGCTGAGATACTATATGAGTTGATGGGTTTCATTATTGTGGACACAACTGCTGTGACATATGAGATTGGAGCACATGAGTGTCAAAGGACTGATGGAGCTCTCTAAGAGGGGACTACTAGATGAACAGAGTATGGGCATTATGGACTTCTAGGAGCACTACATGTATAGCAAGCAGAAGAAGGTTAGCTTGCTAAGCATAGTTTGAGAATGTCTCTTCAGTATATTCATTTAGATTTGTGGGGTCCCACGAGAATGGAATCAAAGGAGATTCTCCGTACTTGCTCACATCTATTGCGACTTTTCTAGAAAGGTATGAATGTATATTCTTGAAATATAAGAATAATGTGTTTGGTATTTTTAAATGTTGGAAGACCTAACTAGAGAAACAAACTGGGAACCAATTTAAGTGTCTCCGAATGGATAGTATTTTTGAGTTTGTTGAGTAGAGTTTCATTAAGTTTTGCCAGGACCATTGGATAGCGAGATACCACACTTGTGTTGGGAGACCATATTAGAATGGAGTCGCTGAGCGAATGGATAAGATCTTATTGGAGAAGGCTCATTGTATTTTATTATAGGCCAAGCTAGACAAAGAGTTTTGGATTGAGGAGGTTTACATGTCAGCATACCTAGTGAACTGGTTACCCAATTGGTCTATTCAGTTGAAGACACCTGAGGAATTCATGTTTAGTAAGCCTCAATATGATTTTTATGCCTTTGGTTTCCCTACTTATGCTTACATGAATGATGGAAAACTTAAGGTGAGAGCCAAGAAGTGTCTTTTTTGGCTTTACGTCTAGAGTGAAAGGGTAGGCTATGGGACTTGGCTATATCCACGTTTTTAACTATCAGGGATGTTATATTCAATGAGTTTGTGTTCCTTCGGAAGATCGAGTTTAGTGATGGTATGTCTAGGAAGGTGGAGCAGGATAACTCATCATTGAAGTGGGTGGATTGAAGAAGTAGGTGGAGCAAAGAGCGTTACTTTAGGTAGAGCAAAGGGGATTGTTAAGCCTCTGGTCAAGTATGGTTTTGAGGAATTGGCTAACTATACCTTGTCTAGTGTATAAATAGTTGTTGATACGTATGAGCCATCATCATTCTTAAAGGCTTTTGTAAATTCTGACCATATTGGGTGGTGTGCTGCTATGGAGGTAGGGATGCAGTCTTTATTGAATAATTAGACGTGGGAACTTTTGAAGGCACCTAGGAAGAAAAAGATAGTTGACTGCAAATGGGTGTGCAACTTCAAATAGGGAGCCTCAGGATTCGAGAGGCTAAGGTACAAGGTTTGTTTGGTTACACGTGGGTTTAGTTAGATTTCAGGCGTGGACTATAATGAGATATTTTCTTAATTGGTTAGGCATACTTCTATTTGTACCTTGTATTTGTGACTATGCACGATTTAGAGTTGGAACAATTGGATGTTAAAATTGTATTTCTACATGGTGAGTTTGAAGCAAGCAATAAAATCATGATCGCGGTCACAATTGCCGTGAATGATATTTTATATGTCGCAGTTGTCGTGGCTGTTGCGGCGTGATTTATTTATTTATTTTTTATTTAGAATAAATATTAGCTAATACCAATAAATATCAGCAAATATCAGTAAATTATCAGCAAATATCGGTCAATAATCAATATATCGCTGATAAATAGTTGAATTTCTAAATCCATTGCGTATCGCCAATTTCAAGTATTGGCTGACCCAAAATCTGATATATATCAACCGATATTGTGTATCGGGACCGATATTTAATTGTACAGTTTGGAGAAGAGATTTACATATGTCAACTTAATAGATTTATTGTTGATGGGATGCGTGACCATGTGCTTTTATTGAAGAGATCATTGTATGGTGTTAAGTAGTCTCGTAAATAATGTTATGGTTTGATCAGTTTATGCTTGAGCATGATTTCTCCAATAATGAGTATGATGGATGTGTGTACTTGAAGGATATGGAGGGCGGTTTGCTTCTGAATCTTTTGTTGTATGTTGATGATATGCTTGTGGCAACAAAAATTGTGTCTAATATTTATAGGGTGAAGAAAATACCAAAGAGCAAGTTTGAGATGAAAGATTTGGAAGTTGTGAAGAGAATCTTTGGCATAGAGATCATACGATACTGTGAGCAAAAACATTTGTACTTGTCACCCAAGTCCTATGTTAATAAGGTGTTTTTCAGAAGTTTCATATGATGGATGCCAAGTTGGTAAGCACTTCGTTGGCTACTTACTTCAGGTGTTAGCTTTGGATTGCCCCAAATATTGTTGCTATTCTAATGTTGTGAAGTGCATCATGTGCGTGATGGTGTGCACTATGCTTGATATTGCTCAAATTGTTAGTGTCGTGAGTCGATATATGTCGAACCTGTGAAAGGCTCACTAGCAGGGATGATGACAAACCGAGTTGGTTTGGCTCGTTTGCTTAGGAAGACAAATTAAATTCGAGTCTAATTTTTAGATTCATTTGTTAAATGAGTCAAGGGAGGTTCGACTTGTTTTTTTGCGAGCTGACTTGAATTCAGTTCGAGCTCGGTTCGTCTTGTTTATAAACCTGACTCGTTCATTTATAGGTTGGGTTTGTATAAATACTTAATAAATGTGTCAAACAGTTTAATGAGCCTTTAATCAAGCTGAATAGAACCTTTAATCAAGCCGAATAATTAAACGAGTTGTGTTGCTTTATTTAACTTTCAAATGAACTGAACCACGAATCGAATCAAATCGACTCGTTTAAAAACTTTTAAAATTTTAACAAGCTGACTCGAGCTCGAGCTAGGCTCGTTTGGCTAGTTTTAAACTTGAGCCGAGCTCGAGCTTGAAAAAACCTAAACGAGTTGAGCACGAGCCAGGGGTGTTTGACTTGATTTGTCTTGTTAACAACCTAAATGAAGTGGATCCTAAGGTACAACATCAACTTGTTGGGTTTGTGGACTCTAATTATGATTGACACCTCGATAATAGGAGGTCCGTCGAATATGTTTTTTCTTTTGATTGTTTAACTATCAGTTGAAGGTCTTCTTTGCAGACGTTGACGGCCTTGTCCACTACCAAAGGGGAGTATATGGCTATGAATAAGGCTTTTCAGGAAGTCGTGTATTATGGTGGTTTATTACGTGAGTTGGGGTTTGGTCGTGGTGCTCCAGACGTTTGAGGTGATAGCTAAAGTTCTATCTACCCGACTAATAATTATAATTTTTTCTATCATCGAGCAAAGTACATCAACATCAAGTATCACTTTATCCGAGATACTTTTCTTGCTGACAATGTTTTATTGGAGAAAGACTTTGGAGAATCTGGTTGATATGCTAACGAATCCATTGACATTGGCAAGTTCGAGTGTTCTTGGACTTGATTGGTGTTCTTAGGCCATGAGACCCTTTGGAAGGCCAAGGGTTTTTTTATGGAGGTCTTTTCATGTCATGCTTCACAAATACTACATCTAGGTAGATAATTGTGAACTTTAAATGGGTATTTAGTTGTACAATATAATAGGGTTTTGATTCATGTAGGTTACTAGAAAAACATGGGTTGGCAAACAGAATTTCCTAGCTTGTTTTTTGGGCAAAAGTTGAGAGTAGAGAATTTAACACAGGAGATTTGTTACAAACATGGTACGTGTTTTTGGGCTCTTTTACGACACACACCGCTTTGTCTTGTAGTGTTTCTATCTGATATAAAAGAGTTGCGATGAAACCCTAACCACCATGTCAAACGTGAATTATTCTTTTCCTCAATTGTGATCTCTTTAATTAAGAAAATTAGTGATTGCGTAATTTTGTTGAGTGATTTTGTTCAAATCCTCATGTAATTACACAACTGCATGATAACGATCTCTCTGATTTTTCCTTCTTATCCTGTATTGATTGGTTTCTCAATTGGTGTCAATGGTCTTGTTAGTTCCCAATTATTGTTCAGATCCAGTTATACTAGATTGCAATTGGCGTTTTTTCGCTACTAGTATAAACAGTATCGTGAGCTTGGTTAAGGGATTTGCAAGGTGTTCTCTTGACTAGACTGATTGCAGATGAATGGGGTTGAGGCAAGCATTAAGTAAAGGTTGGGTTTGTTCATCTCTTCCTTGTGCAAGCAAATTATTGAACCAGTACGTGAAAATGATCAACCCTGGCAGGTATTCAATTTGGTTGGATAGCAAATTACGGCTTATGCGCGATCCTCTTCTCATCTTGGAGTACTTCTTGTGGCGAAAAGGTCATGAATATGCGATCTCAAATCACTATGATCGGCATTGTATGTGGGAAGAGGTTGCCCAAAATAAGAAGCTTAACAAGTACAATCATGCCATTATCGACAAGCAGTTTGCGTTTTACCAAGCAGATGGATTGAAACGATTTAATGCCTCAGATCCAAACAAGCCCCTGCCCAGCAGTATGTTTATTCTTTTTTGTTTAATTTGTCTTTGACATTTAAGTTCATCACTTCCCCAAGTTTCTCCTGTGGCACTCAAATCCTTGGGTATGGGGAGTCCTTTACCTTTTGCAGGGGAACTTGCTGCTAGGTAGTAGTGATGTACTTGTCTGATTAAACGTCCTTAATTTTATGACCAACAGATGTTCCTGAGGGGTCTTTGATCATAAGGGCACACACCCCAATGTCAAACTTGTTTTCTTGTCTCTGGTTCAACGAGGTCGATCGGTTTACGCCTCGTGATCAGTTAAGTTTTGCATATACATATCAGAAGTTGAGAAAGATGAATTCTGGTAGGCCTTTCTTTCTCCACATGTTCAAGGTGAGGAAATGCCATCATCTTTGCATACTGATGTCAAAGATAACCTCTGAAATATAGGAGTCTTGTCTGAAAACAACTATACCTTAAGCTACTCTGGCTGACCTTGGATTAACATGTGGTTGTTTGGAATGGACAGGACTGTGAGAGAAGATCAGTAGCTAAGTTGTACCGTCATAGGACTGAGGAGAATCGTATTGCTGCGTTAGAAACTGCATAGTAGAGCAAGGTTTGCCCTATGCATTGCACGAAGAGCCAGTTTTGTTACACTTGGTTGCATTCATCATTTTTAAAATATAAACATGGTCAAATCCCATGCGATGTTCTTCAATTTGGAAGTAGAATATACTAAACAGTTGCCATGTTGATGAAACAAAAGCCTAATGAGGCCAGATGCCAGTTAACACCAACATGATAAGGCATGCAGCTTTGGACCTCGTCTTCATCAGACAGAAACCAATCTTTTTATTATACGGAATTTGTTTCAATTTCATCATCATTCATTGCCCAGGCCAGAAGGATGAGTGATCTCTCTATATTAATTTGATAAGAACTGATTCTATATGTATTTTTCGTACACACCAAATCTGGTTGGGCGGATTATGTAGAAAAAATTCTTTTTTAATACACGTTGTATCATATATATATTATTATTATTTTAAATTTTGGAATAAAAACAGAAGAAGATACTGAAAATTTCTTCCCTTGTAATTTACTGCTCAAAATAGACAGGATCTTGGCTTGAACACTTTGCCCTCAACATATTCGTGGCGTAAGTTTGCTTTTTCTATTTTATGCAGAGAAACCTTCTACTCTTTTTGTTTGGTAACAAGGAGAAACCTTCTACTCTACCCAACAGATTCCTTTGGATCTCTAACATGGATCAAATGTCTGTTTCTGAACCGAACTGGGGTTCATTGGCCCACATTGACGATAATGTTGCTCTTTGGTTGGTTCGTTGGTTACTGGCTTTTCAATCATTTGTGCAGTTCTTCTTTATTCTTTCTTATGTAAGTAACATAACATATCTAATCCTCATATTATTAGGTCACTATCAGTTGCAGCTTCCAGGTTTTGGATATCATATCTGAACCCCACAGGCTGACATAAAAGGCTTTGGTCGTTTTCTTCCTCCTTTACTGTCTACTAACATCCAATGAAATTACATAGAAGAGTCATTACTAATTTCATATCAAAAGGGAATATAACGAATCAATAACTTAGTATTAAAAGCTGAGCACTCAACAATACATCGAGATTACATACGTGATTACATGAAATACTTTCCAGTACACATGGGGAAACGAATGTAAATATTGTAGTACTGACAGTTTTTAATTAAGGTATCCAAACAAAAATCTTTTTCTAGGTAGCATGAAACAAGTTAAATTTGTTCTGGGAAACCGATTCAAGTACTTGTTTCCTTCCCTTGACAATGCCTTCAAACACTTGATTCACTGCAGATTCAAACAATTCCGATCCTTCCCTAATAGCATCTGACCTCTGCTTCAACATCTCTGCTGTTTCCCGATCCACCTCCACATCTTCATACTTGAAACCTGAAATTGCATCCTCAAGCATCTCCTTATTCTCGGCTAAAACTGTACTTGCTTTCTTGCCAATGCATTGCAGTTTCTTGTTGAAGCATGATACGAGTTCTCGGATGGAATCCGAGAAAGACTTCAACCAAGAGATGTTGCAGCAAGTTTCCCTATCATCGGCAGCAAGTATAATTGGACTTGGATTAAGAATTGAACTGACAATGAGCATTGAAATTACATTCATGGCTTTTCCAATAGCACATACAACACGAACATCAGTATTATTCATGTCCCTTTTCAGCTCAGCCTGACTAATGTTGCGGCTACCTGTCAGGTAAAACTTATCATGCTTCCATTTCTTAGCACCCAATGACTTGTAGCAATCGTCCTTTTTTATCATCACCATCCTATCAATCTTAACCTTACTCAAGCCATTCTCAGAAAATCTTTTGGTAGCAAGATCCAACATAATCCTATACCTATTCATCCCCAAAATGGCTGATTTAATCAAATTGCACAAGTCTAAGACGTCCAATGTTTCTTTCATATACTCTTCCACGACACTGACATGACCATCCCAAGAAAAGGGATCTTCTGAATTTGATCTCTCAAAAAAGGGAAGCAAACAAGCGTGCATCTTCTGGACAAAGAGCATGGCCTCTGTACACCATTGGAGCGTGATCGAGTCATTCTTCGACAAGAGCAGTCGTAGCCTTTGAAGATCAAGCTCCAAGGAAAAAAATAGCCCAGACATTTCTTCATCAGTGTCAATGGATGAAAAGACTCGCTTTTGATCAGTAAAATAATTAAATGGTGCAAAACAAGTGAAGAAAACCTTGGCCATTTGGTGAATAAGATATAGGAATCAAAGAATGAATTCTAAGAAGAGGATATTTTTGCTGCAATGAACGAATTCAAAGAACAAAAGCAGTGCTACATTAGGGAGGAAGAAAATTAATGGGGACGATGAGAGAAACCCTGATGCGTTCGAGGGGGTTTAAAAGCCCAACAGAAATTGAATAGGACAGTTGATGGGGTTAATATGACTTTGTAGTATAAACTACTCTCTTTCCTGTAATTAGTATTGAAAGATTACGTGTAGCTTAAGACCTTGAGAAAGAGTTAATTAAAATATGAAGAGAAAAAAGAAGAAGAAAAAGAAGTAGAGTAACGCAATGTTCTATTTCCATCTTATGACAAAGTGTAGCACCCTACCTTGGCTATCCAAGAAAATGCATCACCGGCCTTATATTTTGATAGCAGACATATAGGCTTAATGTCTAGGGAGTATAATACTTATTCCAACCGGTCTAAATTCGTATATGTGAGCGAATATAGTATGCCCACTCTTTTGTACCCTGATTAAGTATTTACTCGAGTTGTTATATTTGTCTTGATTATATTTATGAAGTCTACAAGTTAACTACTCCGATATTCTAAAATCTTGTGTAAGATTTAAGAGTTCAAATTTCAAAATGTTGACAACTATTTGTTTTTTTTTTGAGGTGAGAAAATGTTAACTAATGACAACAGTAACAATAACAACACTAACTTTATCGAACCATCTCTAATATATAGTTTATATTATTTCTAAATGGAAGTCATCAAAAGTTTCTTAAAGGTTATTTTTGTTGTTATTATTTGATATATATAGTGTGTTCGACAATATATTGAAAGTTTTTATTTTTCTTTCTTTCTTTCCTTTTTTTTTTAACAAAAAAACCCTCTTAAAATCTAGTTAATGGGTATTTGGAATTTTTTAGTTCTTTTCGGACGCAAATGATTTATGATCTTCAAAACCTTTCACGTAAGTATAGAGTAGGTGGTTCACCATAATACTATGATTTACATAATAAATCCAAACTAACTATCAAAAAAGATATCTTACAAAAAAGGAAAATAGAATGAGATAATACGAGAAGTTTCATCTTACAATTTAATTCTAGCACAAAATATAGTGTCACAAAAAAAGAAAAGGGTTTAGTAAACCTTGTGTAGAAAAATAACATCAACTTAGGACAGATTTCCCTTTCCCTTTTTTACATTGCATAATTATACAATCTTAACTCCTATGTTAATTTCTACGAGGATACGAAGGAATTAGAGCTTATGAAAAGAGAGGAAAACTATTAATTTTGCAGCACTAGCTTGCGAAAAGTAAACTCAACCCATTAGAGAATACAATCCCACTTTCTTGGGAAATAAATAAATAAATAGTAAGAGAGATTCCACCACCTCCCTCTTTCAGGACTTTAATATGACGAAAAATAATGTTTATACGAAAGATTAATTGCATATCAGGTCATCATCATTAAATTACCATAATTTAATCATGTGATATCACGGCCAGAAATTTTGGCCATAACGAGTTCGTGTAAACTCGCAAAAGCAGCTGGGGAAAACCGAAAAAGTACACCCGATTCACTCTGCTTGCGCCCTCCCCCTTCTCTCTCTGCCCTATTCATTTACATGTCATATCAGGTCCTAATTCTTGACCGAATCATGGGATAAGAATCATAAGTTTCTATGTTTAGTAAAAAGAGCCAAAAGAACAAATAGATTACATCTCCGGTAGGTCTATAAAGTTTTCCTCCTCCTGCCAAAAAGTTCGAACTTGCATGTGAAAGTTTGGCAGGTAAACCAGCTTTGATTAGAGGATCAGTAGTATATTAATAGTATTAATTAGGTATCAGCTTACATGTACAGGGCATAAAAAACACGTCTGACTGACATGCCGCGTACATATGCATGAGGAGGTGTTGTCAGGAACGCAGCGACTCCTAATCTTAAATGGAAGTTCGAACTTAAAAATGTAGTTAGTTTATGGTAAACGTACCTAATCAAGGTACTGGATTATCGCTTCCGTATGCGCAGGGTTCCCACCGGATCAACTCGTGCACATATTTTCTTAACCCATCTGTGCCGACGGCAGGGGCATCCAAATAAGACTGTATTTTGATTTTTGAGAAAGATTATTGGTTGGCCTCGTAACTTGTAAGGAACTACTAAGCACAGCCTTTCGTCTATGGATCGCAGTTGTAGCTTGTCGAGACGTAAAATTTTATTTTATTTTATAACATACTCTAATTTTTATTTATAAATCATTCAAATAGAAATATTTAATAAATTAGTATTCTTTATTATATTAGAAGTATTTAGTTGAATTATCCTAATAATACTATATTTGTTAATAGTTTTTTCTATAATTTTAAAGTTATTGATAATAAATTATTACTTTATGACATCTATAATAAATTAAAACTATAATCAACAATTGTTAACTTGGTATCCACGCTAATGGTATTTAATTGCTTATTCAAGACCAATATTAAATTATTAATATTTAACTTAAAATACAGAGAGAAGACCAACCGTTGAAGATAGGATAGAGGGAAGTAAACACATACTAATTTTTTTTTTGTTGATAATTTTAGGTTCTCCTAATATATCGGAAAATATCTCCGATATATTAATAATACATTTGTAATTTTTTTATCCATTGTGTTTGAACTATTTCGTGTATCGACAAACCCATAAATAGATAAATATCGACTGGTATCACATATCAAGATTAACATTTTATTCCATGCAAATGCCTTAGATCCTAAACTTTGAGAGAATGGGTGTGCATAACTTTAGGATTATAACCCAACTATTTTTTCCCTTTATTTTATATCCAACATAATAATAATAATAAAACTAGTTTAATTTTAATTTAGACTAGATTAGATCATGACTCATTTAAGCAAAATCACTTAATCAGACGTATACTACATTCCATTTTACTTTACGTATACTCTCATATGATTAAGAGCGTGCAAAATTGGATATGGTTGGTAAATGAAGAAACTATGCAATTCAAGATTTAGCAATAAGTTCACTAAATCATTCTTATTTGATCTAACTAGATGATTTGTTGGAGCTTGTAGTCACTCCTCTCAGCTAGTTAATTTTCTTCAAACTTGGAGAAGAGAATTACCTTCAATGAAAATTTCAAGTTGAAGCAGTGATTAGTGGATATGGCTTAGAAGGATATATTCTTGGAACTCAAGAAATACCTTCACAGGTGTTAACTAATGATCAAGGCACTATCATTGTTAATCCAACCTTCACTGTTTATCAATGACATGATAAAATATTTTAGTCTCCTAGATGTTGTCATCCATATCACCATCGCACATACCACAAGTGATTGGATATAAATCATCTCATAAAGTTTGGAACACTCTTGCCCAACAATTTGCATCTCAGTCAACAACCAAGGTAATCTATTACAAATGAAAACTTGAAAGTTGCAAGAAAGAGGGCTTAGTGATGAAGGATTACTTGGCAAAAATTTAAACGTTGGTTGATCTTCCTGGAGAAGTAGGGCATAAACTAAGTGATACTGATCAAGTCCTTGCTATTCTTAATGGTCTGGGAGAAGAATATGAAGCTATAATTGTTGTAATAGCTTTTAACGAAACTCCGAGTGATTTAAAGACCGTGGGCAATCTTCTATTGGCTCATGAAGGAAGGATCAATCAAAGAATCGATTCAACTATGGTGGTGAATCTTGCTGCCAAAAAATCTGGAAATAACAGAGGGACTCAAGGTTCATGGATGCTGAGAAATCATAGTGTTGCTCAGCATCATCAAGGAAATAGAGGAAATTTCAAAATAATAAGGGCAGAGGTCGTATAGGTTGAAATAATGGGAATAGACTACAATGTCAGCTATTTGGCCGACTAGGACATACAATGATCAAGTGTTACTATAGGTTTGATCCTAGTTATTTGGATTTTGGTAGTAGCTCAATAATAATGATCAATGTGGAGATCAGGCCTCGGTGAATTTAACATAAGAACATATTATTTATAATTCAGAGTCTGCAATATCAGTCTTAACAGCTCATACAAGTCCAAACATGTCCAGTTAGTACCGGGATTCAGGAGCAACAAACCATTTAACCAATGACTTGACTAATCTCAATTTTGGCACTGAGTTTACTGGTAAACATAGAGTACTTATGGGTATTGGTGTTGGAGTTAATGTAACACCTCCAAAATTTACTATTTAAAAATTTTGTTTTATTAAAAGATTAGCGGAAGCAAAATAACAAACTGTGAATTTTTGGGGATATTACCGCCACACTTAGTACCAGATCGGTTCACTCATACCATTCCAGTACCAAGTACTGAGGCTAAAGAATAAAATATCAATTGCTAGAAATTCAAACCATTTTTAAATCAGAGTAGTGCAAGTAAATATTTTATAAGAATAGATTCCACCAATGGTGGTTATAAGAACAAAATTATATTTAAACTAGACATTAGAAGGAGAAGAATAAAATCCTAAAGGCCGGATAATCCTTATGCTTTTTCACGTTGCCCACTTCAATAACACCTGAAAAAGACATGCAAGAGACATTGTCCATTGAATAGGCAGAGGCCCCACGAATGGAACCCTTCAGTACTATGGTACTGAGTAACCCTTTAAAACACACTTAAAAGTAGGCCCATAATGTAACACATGATACAACACTGTATTCATATATAACAAGATGTGCATACACAACATTCACATACTTAACATTCAATCAGATATTAATAGGTCGTAATGTACAATCGATACTTTTGGGCCTTAAGCCATGTTATAGTGCAAAATCAATACTTTTGGGCTTTAAGCCATTAGTCCATCATTATTCAATCATCTCTCAGATTTTATATTCATGTGAGTGCTGAAACCCCACTATTATAGCTAGTGGATTGGTAACTTATAGGACAAAACGCACTTAACCACTATTATATGCCAGTGGATCGGTCTCCAGGGAAAAACGCTCCTGGCTACTATTATGTCGGTGGATCGGTCTGGCCCCGACTCTCATGGTGTTCCATTATAAGTACTTAGTGCCTTTTATGTATCTTATTAAACTTAGGGTTTGGGTTATTGAGCTCGGTATTTCCCACTCTTATAGCCGGTAGATCGGTCACTTATAGGGCAGAATGCACCAAATTGGTGTGGCCGTAACCGGCATGCAATTTAAACCCTCTTGTTGTCAATTATAGTACTGGTAAATAAGGGTATCGTTCTAGGCCGGGGATTGAGAGAGCTCACCTCTATCTAACTAGCTTAAAAATAAAAATAAAAACAAAAACCCTAAATAAAACTAAATAAAAAATTAAGAAAAATACTAATGGGGGTTTATAAAAATAAAAATAATAAAAGGAATAAATAAAATAAAGTAATAAAAATAATGAGAAACCGTAGATATGATAAAGATGCTAGGGAAATCAAAATCCACCACTAGATTAGGTCGAAATATAATATCAATTTCTAAGTCAATATTTAATTGTGAGAATGAGATTGACCAAGTTGTACACCAAACGTAGGTCCATACACCTTATATTACTTAATTAATTAATAAGACAACGTGCCAATATTAACCCTATTAAATACTAGTAGTATAGTAGCAACAAGCGGCTCCTATATTTAACTAGATTTAATGCATTAAGTATAATTGGAAGGCTGTCAATCTAAGTACCCAAACTAGTACACAACACATGTCTAGCTGTATTTCCTTTCCTTGACCCACACGTATCGAAACATTTTACTTCTTAGGTTAGAATCACAAAACTATTAGGTGAATTTTTATCTAACCTAGCTGCAATTTATACATATAAATTCTAGTATATTTAAATGGCCACCTAGCAGGCAAATAATCCTACATACTGCTACTTATGAGGAAACCAAAATAAGACATGCACCAAATAAATTATACTTGATAGAATTATATATATAAATGATAGCAATTAAAATAGAGTCAAGAAACAATCTCACGAAATAAAGAAAATAAAATTATAATTCAAGCCATAGTCTAGGTTTCAATTTGTTCCCTAACAATAAATAATCAGCCAACCATAATTATAGAATTAATTACACAGAAATATATATCTAAAATATAAATTAAAAATAAGAGAAAGAAATAACCGAAATTAATTTTAAATAAAAGATCAAGAATTTATTCAGATAAAAATTAATTTTATCTAAAATAAATTCTACCGGTATTAAACTTCCTCTAATTTTCTTCCTTCTCTCAACGCCTTGATTTATGTGCAAAATTCTTTTCCATTTTTCTTCTGGCTGACGGCTGCGGACGGGGCACTTATGCCTGGCCTTCCTTGCATTGCCTCGAAATTCGTGCTCCGTTTCTGTCAGTCCTCCTCACGACTCTCTCCCTTGTCTGACATGTGGCTCTACCGCACTCCCGTTCTCTGATATTCTACCGCTCTACTACTACTCACTACGGCTTTGCCGCACTCCTCGTCCGAGCCTATGAAGGCTCGCGCCTCTCTCCTCTACCGCATGCCTTTTATAAATCTTTGTGCAGCTGATGGCTCCGTTTGGTTTTCTTCTTGTTTTGACGCTCCCTGGCCTTTGGGCCTTCGGCCTTTGGCCGTTGGTCCAAAGGGTGAAATCATTTTTTTATAAATAAAACCTACAACATAAATTTCAATAAATATTAATAAATAATATTTTATTCTAAATTTACTTAATTTATATCATTTTAGCTTAAATAATAATATTTATGCAATTATTACCACTTAAGCATAAAATCATAATTATTCACCTATATTAGTTAAACAAAATACTAAAAACTAAGATTATAAGGGTATAAAATCTGTCAAACTATGAACTTATCACAACCCCACACTTAGCTTCTTGTTTGTCCTTAAGCAAGTTATTACTCTAAACAAATTAAATTAACTAGCCACTTTCATAAATCTCACGATTACACTTAGCATGTGCAACAAGCCCTTTAAACCCCTAGGTCACTCATCGAGGACGAGTAAGGTCTCGTGAGGGTTTCGCAGATGATATACCCACAAAATCACACAAATTTTTTTTATAAAAATAAAAGCACACTTAACACCCTTAACCATTTTTTTATCAGAATCTTTTACTTTCATATGTCAAGATTAGCAATCAACTAAGATTCAGCATTGGGAGATTTAAAGGATAAATTTCAACATATGGTTCACACATAAATATGACAGTTATGAACAGATCAATATTATGGATGAAGATCTACCACACCTTAGTCACATCAAGATTCATCCTCACTATGGATACCCTGTATTTTTTCTCTCTCTTAGATTCATGGCTACAAATGTATAAAAACACTCATGCATGTGAGATAAGATGATAAAGATAACAAATAACTCACATATATAAACAAAGAAGGCTCATGTTCTTGTGGATAAAACTTCATGAAAGATATCAAATACTTGCCAAATGGACCGAACCATATGCTTAACTCTTGTGACTGATCTCCATAAGATCAAAGGCTTCTCATCTTCAGAATCAAATAGGACTTACTTATTAGTTGTAACAGGGTTTAAGGTAAAGAAAGGTATGAAGTATTTTAGGAGTGTGGTGCTAAAAAGGTCAAGAGCTAGTGGAATCTAATAATTATATGAAATATAAGCATAACTCTACATCAATGATACATCTCTCCACCTTCACACCAAAATAGAACATGAATAGAACTTTCTCAACATCATCTCCATAACTCCCTCTCTTCCTTACATCCTAACATTTTTTTCTTTTTTTTTCTTTTCAATTCATTTTTTTAATTTCATTCATTTCTTTTTTTATTTTTTTTATTTTTTCTTTTCCACCAAACATAACCAATTCCCTTTCTTAGCATAAATACATAAATTACTTTCACATACACACATACACAACCACTCTTTATATCCATAACGATTTTATTTCCTTCCACTAGCTTTAAGCAAAGGTGAGGAGATTAAGGCCCAACGGTTATTCAATGTGGGTAATGAAGAAAAGTATATGTTCCTTGTATAGGCTCAAAGGGTTTATATAGGATGTATATCATGGATACACAAATTAGGTTAAGCTATTTGGTCATGTGATAGAAAATCCTAAGTTTCCTTTATCATTTTCTCAATCAGAGCATGTTTTGACTATAAGCTTCGACTAGCACAAGAGTAAGCTCTAGTAATCTCTATAGTCCATTACAAGATCTATAGCAAATAATTTGATCAAATAAATTAAACATATATGAGGTTTACATAGAAATTTTGAAGCTAAGAAAATAGATGATTTTGTGTAAATTCGCTTAGAAAAAGAAGGTACATGTGGTTCAAAAGCTCACTAAGGAATGTGATGAATCTCAACATGCCATGTCGGTGGTTAGACAATCATACATAGTCTTTCTACATTCACATTTAGGAACACAGATATGTGTACCCTATATCGAAATTAACACAAAAAATGTCCACTTACTTTATCTCAATATCATGATCATCTGTTCGTTAGATTTCAAAGATATATTCCTCATTGATTAATTAAGGTCTCCTATAACTCTAAAAATACTAAACACTCTAAAAAATAAAAAAAAATCTCTTTTTTTATTGTTAAAACATAAAACACACACACCACCACACTTAAATCACACATTGTCCTCAATGTGTAAACAACTAGAGAAACATGTAATTTAAAGTATGAAGAAAATAAACTAAATAAATAATTAATTAGAGGATAGAAAACTCCCTTATGAGATTGGGTTTCCTCTTAAGTAGTGCTTGTTTTTATGTCTTCAGCCTGACATGATCTCAATTTACTCATTCAAGGTGGGTACGTCCACTTGAGAGCTGCTTCACCAAATCCTTCCTCATGATGATCATCTTTATCCTGCAAGGAAGAAAAAGACAAAATATTATATTTAATGAATGATTTGATCCAGCAAGAACGTAACTTACCTATCATGGGATTTAAGCATGTGTGTAAAGAGATAATGTTTTGTCCCATGTCCATATATCGTGATCTCTCTATCGGAGGAACATATTTTCCTATAACGAAATCTTTAAACACATCTTTCCAACATAACCTCTCCTTTGGAGCATTACTCTTCTTATTAGATGTATCCAAGGTGATTTGATTACTCTCTTCACTCTTGGATCTATATAACCTGCTAAAAGAGGGAAAACAAGGAGTATGGTTAGCATAACTAAAATCAAAGTGGTTTAAAGGCTTACCTTTTCTCTCATGGTAATCTCTAAGCAAAAGTGGGGAATAAATGTTCAAAGATGGTCTATGGTAGATGAAAGTGATAGTCTTTCCATCCATATACTTCTCTTTGTTCACTTGATCATCATGAGATTCTGCTTCTACTTTTATAAGCTCTTTTTCCACATGATCTTTATTTTCAATGTTCTCCATGGAAACCTCCTCAACTAGCTCATCTTTACATTCAGATATGGCATCATCATACTCATAACTCTCACTTGAATTTGGAACTGAAGTACTAGAGAGCTCTTCTTGTGCTTGTAATTGATTGATCATCTTTACCATATAACCCATTTGCTCCTCTAACACTGCCATCCTTTCATTTTGCACAATCTGACTTTGCATTAGTTGATTTTGCCCATTTGTCAATGCTTCAAAAAGCTTATCCATTTTTTCTGAACTTAAGGGTTATGAAACTGGAGAAGATTCTTGTTGAGGATATTGATAATATTTTGAAGCTTCATATTCGCGTGTGTAAGGGTCTTGATATGGAACTTGATAATGGTCATTCATCTCTGATCCAAAGTTCGGTTGATGCCTAATTCCAGAATAGTATGTGCTTGTATAGGGTTCATCTCCTTGAAAACCATTGAAAGACTGAGCACCAGCTTGTGTCCATCCTCCTCCTCTCATACCTTGTTCATGGTAATCATATGGATTTCCTTGCGTATGACACACTCCACTTGTATTAATAACTCTAGTAGCTGTAGCTACCTGCAAAATAAGAGTAGTGAGTTGGTTAAGTTTATCATCAAGATTGCTTGAATTTACCTCATTTACTCTTGCATTAAGATTCATGCAAAGTTGTCCATAACCCAAGGATCCTCTCATAGCCACGTGAAAACACTAACACTTCAAAGGAAAAGGTTAAGAGCAAAACACAACACACAAAAAATTCTAAATAAACCTAAAAGAAAACTAAAAGAAAAAACACAAACACTAAAAAATAAAAAACACACTAAAAATACTAAAAAAATAAAAGTGAAGTTACCAATCCCCGGCAACGGCACCAAAACTTGGTGTGGCCATAGCCGGCACGCAATTTAAACCCTCTTGTTCTCAATTGTAGCACTAGTAAATAAGGGTATCGTTTTAGGCCAGGGATTAAGAGGGCTCATCTCTATCTAACTAGCTTAAAAATAAAAAACAAAAACAAAAACCCTAAATAAAACTAAATAAATAAATAAGAAAAATACTAATGGGGGTTTATAAAAATAAAAATAGTAAAAGGAATAAATAAAATAAAATAAAATAAACTAATAAAAATAATGGAAAGCTACAGATATGATAAAGATGTTAGGGAAATCAAAATCCACCACTAGATTAGATTGAAATATAATATTAATTTCTAAGTCAATATTTAATCGTGAGAATGGGATCGACCAAGTTGTACACCAAACGCAGGTCCATACACCTTATATTACTTCCTTTAATTAATTAATACGACAACTTGCCAATATTAACCCTATTAAATACTAGCAGCAACAAGCGGCTCCTATATTTAACTAGATTTAATGCATTAAGTATAATTGGAAGGCTGTCAATCTAAGTACCCAAACTAGTACACAACGCATGTCTAGCTGTATTTCCTTTCCTTGACCCACACGTATTGAAACGTTTTACTACTTCAGTTAGAATCACAAAACTATTAGGTGAATTGTTATCTAATCTAGCTGCAATTTATACATATAAATTCTAGTATATTTAGATGATCACCTAGCAGGAAAATAAACCTATATACTGTTACTTATGAGGAAACCAGAACAAGGCATGCACCAAATAAATTATACTTGTTAGAATTATATATATAAACGATAGCAATTAAAATAGAATCAAGAAACAATCTCATGAAACAAAGAAAATAAAATTATAATTCAAACCATAGTCTAGGGTTCAATTTGTTCCCTAACAATAAATAATCAGCCAACCATAATTATAGAATTAATTATATAGAAATATGTATCTAAAATATAAATTAAAAATAATAGAAAGAAATAACCGGAATTAATTTTAAATAAAAGATCAAGTATTTATTCAAATAAGAATTAATTTTATCTAAAATAAATTCTACCGGTATTAAACTTCCTCTAATTTTCTTCCTTCTCTCGGCACCTTGATTTCTGTGCAAAATTCTTTTCCATTTTTCTTCCGGTTGATAGCTGCGGACGGGGCACTTATGCCTGGCCTTCCGTGCATTGCCTCGAAGTCCGTGCTCTGTTTCCGTTAGTCCTCCTCACGGCTCTCTCCCTTGTCTGACGTGTGGCTCTGCCGCACTCTCGTTCTCTAATATTCTGCCGCCCTATTGCTCCTACTCCCTGCGGCTCTGCCGCACTCCTCGTCCGAGCCTATGAAGGCTCTCGCCTCTCTCCTCTACCGCACGCCTCTGAAGGCTCTACCGCATGCCTTTTATAAATCTTTGTGCGGCTGATAGCTCTGTTTGGTTTTCTTCTTGTTTCGGCGTTCCTTGGCCTTTGGGCCTTCGGCCTTTGGCCATTGGTCCAAAGGTTGAAATCTTTTTTTTTTTAAATAAAACCTGCAACATAAATTTCAATAAATATTAATAAATAATATTTTATTCTAAATTTACTTAATTTATATCATTTTAGCTTAAATAATAATATTTATGGAATTATTACCGCTTAAGCATAAAATCATAATTATTCACCTTTATTAGTTTAATAAATTACTAAAAACTAAGATTATAAGGGTATAAAATGTATCAAAATATGAACTTATCACTAACCACTATTATATGTCGGTGGATCGCTCTCCAGGGCACCCCGGCACCTAGCCATTATTATGCCTGTGGATCGGTCTGGGCCCGTCTCAATAATCTTTCACTTTAAGTGATTAGTGTCTTATTTGTATCTTATTCAAAAGTATTTCACCCTTGAGGTCGCATAATTACCAAATTGCCCCTTACTCGGTCTAGGTTACCAAATTGCCCTTCTGTAATCTCATAATTGCCAGATTGCCCTTATCCATTATTATAATTGCTAAATTACCCTTATCCATTATCAAAATTACTAAATTACCCTTTTGTTGATTAAATTACTAAATTACCCTTCTCTATTATCATAATTATCATTTTACCCTTCTCAATTATTATAATTACCATTTTACCCTTCTCCATATTCATAATTACCAATCTACCCTTCTCCATAATTATAATTACCAATCTACCCTTCTCCATAATTATAATTACCGATTTATCCTTCTCCATAATTATAATTACCAATTTACCCTTCTCCCTTATTATAAATACCAAATTATCCTTCTCCATAATTACATTTGCCCATTTACCCTTCTTCGTTATTATAAATACCAACTTACCCTTCTCCATAATTACAATTGCTAATTTACCCTTCTTTATTATTATAAATACCAACTTACCCTTCTCCATAATTATAATTATTAAACTAACCTTCTCCATTACCATAATTATCCGATTTCCCTTCTATAATCATTATTTAATTATTAAATTATCCTTCAACATTATCATAATTACCAAGTTATCCGTTACTCCCAAATTTACCATAATATCCTTTTATTTACAAAATTATCATTGTACTTCTTACTTTTCCTTTGCTTCCAAAGTTACCATAATGTTCTTTTATTTATAAAATTACCACAATACCCTTTTACTTATAAAATTACCATAATACCCTTTTTACTTACAAATTACTATTTTACCCTTTTTTTATCCAAGATTACCATTTTAATCTTTTCTTCCAAAATTAACACTTTACCCCCTTTATTACACCACTTTTATTAAATTAACATTACCACATGGAATAATAATATTAATACTCCATTAACAATATCCAACTCCATCAACTATTATATTTTAATATAATACTTATTAGTACCCACACATATTAGGCCACATTCTTACACAAGAAATATTACTAAAATGCCCCTAGTGCACACAATAATATTATTCATGCATAAATGGTCACAATAACATAATATGATATGGATAAGTACTTAACACTTTCATTAATAATCAAACATTTCCCTTGAGCAACATTTCCACACATGGCATATAAACTAGCATACTTTTCTTTTTATCAATCAATACAAGCAAATATATATATATATATATATATATATATATATATATATATATATATATATATATATATATATATATATATATATATATATAATATTAAACCACAAATATCAAGCATAATAATATATTAAAAATCCTAATGTGCTAACATACATTTATCTATGCATTTAAGTGGGGTTTAACAATTACCTTAATTCTCGCAAAATTAAACCTTATCAGTATTCCAATTAAAGGTTCAATCTTTGATTTGCAAAACCAATACCTAAAAATAATATCAATATTTATTATATTAGAAATAAGAAAATCAAATCATAAGACTTTATAAAATTTACTTAATGAAATAATCAACTTAAATATTATTATACCTTAAAATTATTAACAAAAAGTGGGCCAAGAAATACAGCAACTCATATTGCTTATGCAGCATGAGTTGCATGCAAAAATAAGGGTGGAAGGGTCGAAGGTTACATGAAGAAGAGGGTGGAAAGGTGTTTTCGAGTTAGGGTTTTGGGGCTAGGAAAGAGGGTAGGTGGGGGAGGATTTAGGGCAAGGGAAGGGTGCAATAGTGAAGAGGGGGTGTAGGTGGTGGTCGGGGGTAGGCTGTTGGTGGCCAAGGGCGGCGGAGGCGAGGCCGCGAAGTGGGCTGCAGGAGTGGACTGGGCTGAGAAGGAAGGAAAAGAGAGGGAAAAAATGGAGGGATGAGGGGGCTTGTTTCGGCCAAACGAGATGTGGGGGTGGTAGAGGAGGTTGTAGAGAGTTGACTGGTCGTTTGGATGGCGGCAGAGGTGGCCGGACGACGGCGAATGGAGGGGTTGCAGGGAGGTTTCTGATAAAGGGGAGAAAGAAGGTAAAAAGGAAGAGGGGAGGAAGAAGGGACTGCAAGGGCTCGAGGGGGTGTTGTGGTAGTGCAAGGCTGAGGTAGAGGGTGGCAGGAATGGTATAGCGGTTGGTGCGGCGAAGGGCGGCGGCGTAGCCAAAATAGGAAGGAAAAAGGAAGGAGAAGAAAGGGAGAAGAGGGAGGTCGGGGAAGGCATGGGGCTCAAAAAATGGGGCAGAAAAAGGGCTGAAGAGGAGAAGAAAAAGAAGAGGGAGGATAGGGGGATAGGTGGCCGATCGGTGGCAATGTTTAGGGTGGCAGGGAGAGGTAGGGGAAGAAGGGAGAGGATGGCCATGCGAGATGGGGTGCATGGCTAGTCGGTTCCAAAATGGTGAAAAAAAGGAATAGGGGGGGGGGGAGAGAGAGAGATAGAGAGAGAGAGAGAGGTAGGTGGTGGCAGTGGTTGTAGGACGTGGTAGCGAGAGGCTGCAGGCGGTGGCAGTCATGGGGTCGAGATAGGTCGGGCGTAGAAGACAAAGAAGAAAGAAAGAAAGGGAGAGGGAGGAAGCATGCCAGCGTGGAAAAGGAGGGCGAGTGAGCCGGCCCAGTCTGGGGAAAAGGAAAAGAAAGAAGGGGCTGGGGCTGGGCTGTGACGCGCGGGCGAGGAGAGGAAGGGAAAGAAGGAGCGGCCCACGCAGGAGAAGGAGAGGAGGGAAGGGAGTGGGCTAAAGGCCCAGGCGCAGGGGAAAGGGGAAGATAGGCGTGGCAGCCTAAAGCCAGGAAAAGAAAAAAGAAAAAGAAAGAAATGAGGAAAAAGGAGAAAAAGGAGAAGGAAAAGAAAAAAAAGGAAAAGGAAAATGGAAAAATGGGAAAATGGTAGAATTTAAAATAATTTAATTTATAAAATAATATGATGTAATATTTTTGATAATACATTTATTTAATAATTTAATTTAATATAATTAAATATATGGGCTTAAAAAGGACGATTTTAGTAAAATATTGGTTTAATAAAAATTATTTAAGTAAAAAGAGTATGATAAAATAAAAAAATATTTATTTTTAATTTATCAAATATTCCTATCCAAATTTATATACCTAAAAATCCATAAAATAATTAAATTAAATAATTTTAAAAGCTAATTTATTCAAAATAATAGCTATTTATTAAATTTCAGGTTTTAAAATTTCGGAGGATTACAGTTAATATTACTCATGTTGGTCCGTGTAAACTGCATTCAAAATTGCCTAACACTCTAAGTTTGATTTGTGTACTTCATGTTCCATCAATTACTAAAAATCTTATTAGTGTTCTCAGTCTACTAAAGATAATTTAGTTTATTCTGAGATTCTTCCTTCCTCTTGTTTTGTGAAGGATCCAGTCACCAAGGAAACTCTTCTGGAAGGGCGAGTGCATAATGGTTTATACCACTTTAGTTTTTTAAGAAAGAATGGAAGCATGATAAGGAAAAGGCAAAGCTGGAACATGATGAAGAAGATAGGGAGCCAAGGAATGTGTGCAATCAACATAGTCTTCATGATGGTGATGATGTATTCAAGTTGTGGCATAGAAAACTTGGCCATCCTTATATGAAGGTTGTAAAGAAATTTCTTGTAGACTGCAACATTTCTTGTAACTTTACTCTTAGTAAAAATGGTATACGTGAAGCTTGTAAATTAGGCAAAAGTCACAAGTTGCATTTTTCTAAGCCACACACTGTATATACTGAACCTCTGCAATTGGTTGAGTCTGACATTTGGGGACCTTCACCCTCACCTTCAGTGTATGGATTTAGATATTACTTGATTTTTGTGGATGCTCTCTCATTTTACTTGGTTATATTTCCTTAAGTGCAAATTAGAGTGCTTTGTTCACTTTAAATCAATGGTGGACCTTTAGTTTAATAGTAAGATTTAAATCTTGCAAATAGATTTAGGAAAATAATTTAAAAGTTTGTCACCACGTTTGAAGAGAGATAGTATTATTCATAGGGTATCACGTTCATACACATTAGAATATAATGGAATTGTGGAAAGGAAGTATAGACATGTTGTGGAAGCTAGTTTAACTCTATTGGCTCAAGCTAACATTCCTAAAAAATATTGGTCAGATGATTTTTCTAGTGTTGTGTATCTGATCAACAGGTTGCTTACTGAAGTTTTGAAGAACCAATATCCTCATGAGAGTAATCTTCCATAGAAAACCTAACTATTCTACGTTGAAGGTATTTGTATGTCTTTGTTTTCCCTACTTAAGACTTTATGCTCTAATACCAAGATAGAATTCAAATATTGAACAAATAATCAACAAGATTATATAGATATGGAAGAGCAAGAAGAATTGAACATTCTTTGTTATTGTTATTCTTGAATGTAGCTGCAATAAGAAATGTTTAAGATATAAAATCAATAGTAAAAGTACTTAGAAGATAATATTTATACTAATCTACTGACTAAGCCTAACAAATAAGGAAATAATATGTTACTAAACTCATCTTATTATACTAATAATCCTTATTTGATCAGGACATAAAACTCTGATCAAACCAAACTGAAAATATCAAATTTGGTTTGGGCTAGTATTTATTCGGATAGATCTTCTGTGTGAGGATTGAAAATAAATTTTTAGAGTTAAGATTGACTTTTGGATTAATTTTAATTTCCAACAATGTGTATGTGCAACTCCCTCTCGAGTCTCTAGTCTCGACTCTCATTCATTCATCTACTCCCACTCCCCCAATTGGCTACTTCCCTAATCCTGTTTCAATATTTAGCAAGATCTATTATTGTCGTTGCTCCCCTAGCCCAAATTTCCTTACAGACTTTGAGCTCCCTGCCTCATTGACGTAGTCTCTCTCTCTCTCTCTCCCTTCCTTCCCCTCCCTCCCTCCCTCCAGGTCTCACATTGGTATCACTTTGGGTCCTACCTCACCGTATCACTTTGAACTATACGATAACTATAACTCCATGGTACATCATTAGATAAATAGTGATATTGGTGCTTTATATCAGAGATTAGGGGCTTGGAAACTTGGATACTTATTCTTTAGATTAGATGTCCACTCCATATTTTTTAAAATGGATTCCATATTTGATAAATTAAATTAATTGATATATGAGAAATATTCGATTAAAATAATATATATTCGCCATTAGATATTGTAATTAGAAAAAAATATGATAATACAATATAATACACTAATGAATAGTATAATATGCTGTAATATGTATTAATATAGTATAATATACTTTTATATATTCAAACATAGTATAATATTTTTAAAATACAATATAATAAATATACTTAAAATATAATGCAATACATTAAATAATCAAATATTATATCAGTTCGAATAATTGAGTGAAAATTCATATCGAATATCTGCTATAATTGTAGTTAGATTTTTCAAATTCAAAATGTTTTACAATGTCCTATTATAGACCTATCTACACCGATAACTTAGAAAATCCAACATAAGGTGTCAGGAAATGGATATTGTGTAGTAAATAAGCCCAAGATCAAGAGCTACAACTCTACCCAAAATTCTAAACTTTTCACCTCCCACTGAATGCATGAAAAATTCATTAACCCAAGATTTTTCCGTATAGAAAACTTGTCCTTATTTTTTCCAAAATACATATAATTTATCATACATTTTTAAATAAAAAATTCTCATTTCTGCTTTCTTATATTCTCACTTTAGGTTCCCATGCACCAATGGTTTTCGAGCAACCATTAATAATTACCCAAAAACCTCAAAAAATAAATACCTAGGAGTGAGGAAAATATCACAAATGTGAGGAAGAATACTAGATGCCCTTAAATCATGTACTCCCTAGGTGTTAAAAAATAACGTAATTTTAGTAACTTATATACCTTTGTACAAGCGAATTAATATAGTTTTAAAATTCTACTCACATCCTTTATTAACATATATCAAAATATTTAATATATAAATAATAAAAGAAAAAAGTATGGGTAAAACTAGAAATTAATTTTTGACTTTCTAAAAGTTATTTTTATTTTTTATACAAAAATTTAATGATAAAATAACTATTTTTTTGTTAAGGAGTGAGTAAAAATAATAATTTGTTTCTTTGTTTTCACTCATCCAAATATATACCTTGAAATTTACAAGAAAGAATTAAAATTTACTTAGTTAACTCCAAAGATGCACCAAATTATTATGGTTTAGTAATATTGATACCTACTAGGTGTTTTGGCCAATTTCAACAGACGCAATTAGCAAGAAGTGCAATGAATCCCGCTTTGCCACTCTACTATATGCAATATGATGGTTTCATCTTCTGGGAACTGCATATATGATTGCTTTTTATTTATTTATTTATTGTACGGTATGATTGAGAATAATTTTGTTGGTAATAAGGCTCCATTTAGTTCAATGAATGTGCCGAGAAAAGGAAAAAGAAAGGAAAAGGAAATGAAGAATCAATATTTTTCCTTTATGTGGTAGTTAGAGAAAACCTGTAGAAACTATATTCTTAGACTTTGTTTAGTACAGTTATTGTAATACCCTAAATTGAGCGGAGTGTTATAAGGATTGATCTGGCTACGTATGTCAACATGGTATACCATCATTTTAGTGATTCCGTCCTAAAAAACTCCATAGTTAAGTGTGCTGGCCGTGGAGTAATTTTAGTATGGGTGACCCTCTTGGGAAGTTTCATAAATTTTCTAAGAATAGCGTGAGTGAGGATAAAGCGTGTTGAAAGGACTCGTGTTAATCTGTGGGGCTAACCGATCAATCTAAAAACACTTCAAGGTAGCCCTCGCGTGGTCGTATCAACTCGGGGTGTTACAAATGGTATCAGAGTGAAACCGTGACCGTGAGCTGAACTTGGATGAGCCAGTCGACCACCTAGTGGGATGATTATTGGTATAAACTGTATTGAGACGGTTAATGTTTGAGGTGCAACGAGGATGTTGCGTTCTTTGAGTGGGGGTGAATATAATACCCCAATTTAAGCTAAGTATTATAAGTATTAATTTAGCTACTGATATCAATATGGTATACCATCCTTTTGGTAATTCCATCCTAAGAACTCCATAGTTAAGTATGCTGGCCATGGAACAATTTTAGGATGGGTGACCCTCCTGAGAGGTTTAAAAAATTTGTTGAAAATTTATTGGAAAGCACATGAGTAAGGACAAAGTGTGGTAAAAGAACTCGTGTTAATCTATGAGGCAAACCGATCAATCCGATAGCACTCCAAGGTGGCCTCCGTATGGTCGTATCGACTCGGGGTGTTACAGTTATGGTTTCTTTGTTTAGGGGTTCAAAATGAAGATTTAAACACAAAACTTGCTCGGTAATATTGGATTTGTTTTTTATTTTTTACTTTTATTTTACAAGTAGTTTTAGAATGATGGAAACAATTATCTAGAAACCCTACTCTTTCCATTTCTCTCTCTCTCTCTCTCTACCCTCCCTCATTCTCTCTTCATCCCTAATACATCTTCACCCTAAATCCTGTGTATACTACTAGGAAAAATGATTCTTATGTCGGGAGGAATTTCTTTGATGATATGGATAGCTAAGAGATTCCATTAGTGCTAGGTATATTGAAAGGATTATGATGGTTGATGAAGTGATCATATATTGAAATTAAATGAATCCCTGTTGATCTTTATTTCATTAATTTATTTATATACAAGACTTGTCTTTATAACATTAGGATATAGTTTAAGAAATACAACTATCAATAGGAAGTTAGCTAAAATTAGGGGATTACGACAACTAGGATATTTCCTACAATTAAGAGATTGTACATAGCTTACAAATATAAAATATTATAGTCAAAGATATACAACATGTAAATATATTCTAACACTCCCTTGTAGCTGAAGTGGGAGGTTCACGGATACTTAGATTGTCCCAAAAATAATCAAATACTATGTACGGAAGTTCTTTAGTGAAAATATCAGCTATTTGATAGCAAGAAAGAACATGTAGGACACACACGTTCTCCCACATGTAGGAATTTCTCCCAAACAAAGTGGATTTCCATTTCTATATGTTTAGTGCATTTATGTTGGACTAGGTTTCCCAAGAGATAAATAACACTAACATTATCACAATAAACTAGCGTTGCCTTGTGAACTGGAAAATGTAGTTCAAGAAGGAGATTTTGAATCCAATAGGATTCAGAGACAACATTAGCAACTCCCCTGTATTCAACTTTAGCACTAGATTGAGATAGGGTGGGCTATCATTTTGAGGACCAAGATATCAATTTGTCCCCAAGGAATACACAATAACCCAATGTGGACCACCTAGTGTTTGGGCATCCACCCCAATCTGCATTTGTATAGGAAGTAATGGGCTAAGTTATAGATTTATACAAATGTATGCCGTAATTGATTGTATATTTGACATAGCGTAAAATATGCTTTAATGCATTCACGTGTTCAACCTTCAAATCATGTATGAAGAGACACACTTGTTGAATGACATATGATATATCTGGCCTTATGAGGGTGAGATATTGAAGTGCACCTACCAACCGGTGGTAATGACTAGGATCATCGCATGAATCTCCTACTAAGGAAATCCTTTTGTGTCAACCGGTGTGGGGAAAGGCTTGCAATTTGAAATTCCGACCCTATCAATTATCTCTTGTGCATATTTATTTTGAGAAAGAAAGATCCCATGTTTGCTTCAAGCCACAACAATACCTAATAAATAGCTAAAGGGTCCCATATCCTTCATAGCAAATTATGTGCTAAGAAGAGCCATAATTCATAGTCGAAGAGAATCTAATGAAGCATTGAGAATTATATCCTCAACATAAAATAAACTATAAGTAATGTCAATGCCACAATAATAAATGAATAGAGAATGATTTGATTTGTCATGAGTAAAACCAATAGTGTCAACATAGCCTACAAACCATTGATACCAAGCACAAGGGGCTTGTTTAAGGCCTTAAAGAGACTTTTTTTAGTAGACAAACATAATCAAGATGTGTGGGATCTCTAAACCCTAAAGGTTGATGCATATAAACTATTTCATTTAGATTGCCATGGAGAAAGGAATTTTTGACATCTAGCTGATGAATAGGCCAAGACTTTGATAATGCAATGTTGAGTACAATCAACATTGCAAAAAGTAGCCGGCTTGACTACCAGGCTAAAAGTTTCATCGTAGTCAATTCTAGCTTGTTGAGACCTACCATCACTTACAAGACGAGCTTTGTGTTACTCAAAAGAACCATCAAAATTAAATAATATTAACAGTAGACGGATGAGGTACTAACTCCCATGTCTTATTTTTAATTAGAGCATTATATTCATCTAACATAGTATATTTCTAATTTGGGTCATTAAGTTTACTCATGGGATTAAGGGTTAGGGGCAATATAGATGGAGTAGTAGTGGTACTTAAGGCTTAGTATTTGGGGTTCGGCATAAAAATTCCATGTTTCCTCCTAGTAGTTATTCTTTGAGCTAGTTGAGGAGCATTTTGGCGTGTGAACTAAGAAGCAGGTTAGATGGAATTTTGTTATCTGGGTTTTGATGGTGTTGGGGTTTTGGGTTGTGGAGAGTGGGGCGTGTAAACTAGAGCTGGCTGGGCATTGTCTTATACATGCTATGAAGGTGGCTGGATAAGGGAGATAGGAGTGGGTTGAGATTGTTTAGTTGGGATGGAGGGATTCTATGGGGCACGATGGGGAGAGGTTGATTCTAGGCTTAAACTAGGTGATTGGGACATGGGTTCTTGGGGTTGAGAGGAGGCTTAACAATGCATATAATGAATGAGCCAAGGTGAAATACCTTCATCTAAAAAATCATAACTTGTATATTTTGGTAAAAATAATTTAGCAAAAGGAAATTGTGTTTCTTCAAATTGGACATGACGTGAAATTTTGACTTGATAAATCATAGCATCTGTAACCTCAATGGATAGATGGATACCCTAATAAGACACAAGGTGTGGATCAGGGTTGAAGTTTGTGAATTGTGCTGGAAGACAATAAAGGATACCATAAGCACCCAAAGACCCGAAGATGAGAAAATGAAGGATTTTTCTAATAAAGAATTTTTGTTGGAGATTTCTATCTTAAGACTTTTGTGGAAAGAATATTTAGGAGACATGTTTCCATTTCAAGATCGTGATGCGAAAATGATGGTGTCATCAAAGAGAGAGCTAGTAATGTTCAAACAATATTATTAATAGATTTTATTTTGCATTTGGATTTTTTGTTTTGAGGAGAAGTGTGTGGACAAGAGAAATGGGAATGTATGCCATTAATTTCACAAAATTGATGGAATGGGCCATTATTAAATTCTTGACCATTAACACATTGAAAAATTTTAATCTCCATTTCAAATTGTGTTTTAATGAAGGTCTTACATTTAAGGACAAGAGAAAATACTTGTGATTTCTTAGAAAGTGGAAATGTCCCTAGAAAATTAGTGTAGTTGTCAAGAAAGATAACATAATATCTATGGCCAGAAGAGCTAACAATTAGGGAAGTACATAAATCATTGTGAAAAATATCAAATGGAATAGTAGTCAAAGAGATAGAATCATAAAATGACAACTTCATAGACTTCCTAAGTGGATAAGAATAACAAGATAAGTTTTGGGATTTATTGAATGCAATTTAATTACTACGATAAAGAGAATTGAAAACTACATTTCTTGGATGGCCTAAATGGGAATGCCACCCATTAGGAGAAATAATAGAAAATTTTAAAGGAAAACTAGTTGATGGAATGACCCAATTTGTTGTGATTGGGTAGAGATCTCCTGAGCTTTCACACCTCATTAGGGGGTTCCCTGTCTACAAATCCTTCACAAAAAATCCAAATGGATCAAATTCAACAAGAACCATATTATTAACAGTAAATTTGTGAATTAAAATAAGATGAGAGTGTACCTTGATTTGCGGTCATGTTTGAGGTAGATCCAATATTCATGTACCTATTATCATCCATTTGGTTGAGCGAGAGAGTATGCATTACCGCCTCAACATTTATTGGTACCACACTGAGTGTTGTAGTGGCAATGTAGAATGACTGTGAGGGACGAGAACTGAGGACACCCTGCTATCTTGTCATAAGTGGAAACTACCATGGAGTGGTGAGATATAGGCAAGGTGGAGTTACCCATGGTTGATGTGGGATCCATGGATTCCATATGACCATAGAGATTTCTCTTGTCGAGGGTGTGCCTATCCTTGGTGCGGTTGCTGGTTGTCGCCTATGTGACCACTACTGTAGTTGTTGTTTTGTTCCCTCCTCAACCTCAGACATGGGAATTGTTCCTCTTTCCAAAATTATTATTATTTCTTGCATGTTTGTTATTATTATTATTATCCTACTGCCCATAAGAAACAAAATTATCAGTGGAATAATTCACTAGGCGGAGGTCGAACCTGATTCACATTGGGCACGTTGCTGCATGCTTTTCCTCCAAAAAAAGCATCGAATGAGCCTCAGCAAAGGAAGAAAAGGATCACACTGTTGAATGACAGTGACAAAACCGTTGTAGGCATCATTGAGTCCAGCAATAAGTTTCAACACCATTCTTTGATCCAATATTTTTGCACCTACATTAACCAATTGATCTGCCAATACCTTAAATCAGTTACAGTAGGCTAAGACATTAGGGAATTTACTAAGATGGGTATTAGTGAATTTGCTTTCAAGAAACACGGCATGGGAATTTTCATTGTCTTGGAATATGTCAGCCAAGGAATTATAAGCATCTTTTTCATTATCATCTGGATTAATTATGGAGTTTAGAAGGTTAGGAGATATTGTGCCATAAATCCATTGAAGGACTATATCATCTAGCCTATCCCAAAACGGCTTTGTGGCTGCTTTCTCAAAATTAGTGGAGGAGAAGGCCGACTGCTCTATAGACTTCTGAGTAGGAACCATGTGGTCATACACCAGATGAGCATGACAATGGAGCTTGAAGAGGGTAAACCAATTTAGTATTGGCCATTTTCCATGTCAAACACAATAGAGATGGCTATTTTGATGCTTGTGACGGTGGTAGCGGGGTGAATTTTAGAGTCTATCATTAAAGGAGAGAGAGAGAGAGAGAGAGAGAGAGAGAGAGAGGAAGGAGATAAATATAGTGGTGATGGTGGCTAGGGTGATGGAACAAGGAGGTACTTCCCTAAGAAATTGGTACCATGAAAGTAAATGAATTACTGATGATCTTCATTTCATTGATTTGTTTATATACAAGACTTACCTTCATAATGTCAGGCTATAGTTTAGGAAATACAAATATCAACAATAAGTTAAATAAAATTAGGGGATTGCCACAACTAGGATATTTCCTACAATTAAGGGATTGTACATAGCTTACAAATATAAAATATTATAGTCAAAGATATAATAAATGTACATATATTCTAATAGAGATAAAGCCAAGGTTGCTATCCTTGAGAGGGTAATATCTTCAATTTTTGTGGGTGCTAGGGGGAAATTGTATGCTGTTTATGGTAATGACGACCATGAATCAACTAACCAAGTAAGAAAATATGGAACTTGAGGTAGCCAACCCAAACGGAAAAAAGGCCTAAGTTAAAGCCACTTCAAAGAAAAAAGCCTCTATCTCCCCTAGTTGAGAATGCAATAGAAGGTGCAAAAAAAAAAAAAACACAAAACAAAATAAAGATGGAAGTTTTTAGTGGTGCACGAACTTGAGAATTAATTGGTGTTGAAGGAGCGTACATGGTGTTGATGAAAATGTTGTGAACAACCATAATCCAATTCAAATTCCACCCAAGATGAAAAAATGATTCATGATGATTTGATACAACACCTATGTGTGTATGCAAATGCACCATGTTGCGGCAATAGAAAAAATCAGTCGTAGCTTTCCCCTATTGCTAGTTGTTGTTGGTCTTTTATCCTCTTCTGTACATTAGCTTTACCCTTCCATGGTAGCATTGGAATATTTTTGTTTTTCATGTATGCAATAATCAAAATCAATCTTACAGTAGGAGTTGATCACATGTATATACAAATAGGTTTTTTGGCATACTAAAAAAAATTATCAACCTAAATTCTATTTGATAAATGGTTTAGATCAGTAGAGTGTTTGTTGACATACTAGTGCTTCACTCGACTACTTTCATTGCTTCTCTCAAGTAGCTAGTACTATCTTGATTTTATTTCATAGCCCTACAAGGTGCAAATTAACCTTGCTTAATTTTATTTCATTTTATCTAAATATTTTGTTGAGTAGTGATGACTTAGGCAATTTATATTGTGGGTTGCCCAATATCTACTTCACATCATGCAAAAGGTGAAATTGTATTATAATTATTGTAATGCCACCTATATATTATTTTGCTTTTATCGGTACGGATCCCTATGAATCTAATAAAATTATAATTATTAGCAACTGATCAATTTTTGGCTCTCCCAATTCATAGACATAGGTCCTTTGTTTTTTCTTTCTAATTATAGTTGTTTTTTGTTTGTTATAGAATTATATTTGAATTTGGATCACCCACTTATTTTTGTTAATAAAAACTGACAAATTTTACTCTTAGCTTAATTACTGAGAGGATTGATTTTTTCTGCTATTGCTATTTTTTTTATTCCCTTCAAATTTTAATATTTTTAAATTTCTAATTAATTTTCTTTGGGAATGCCGGTATAGAGAATATTATGTGATAGGAATTATATTTAGTTTCCTAAACTCTAGCCTATAATGTGGGATATACATTATATATTAACACGATCAATGAGAAGACCAAGTAGGAAATCTAATTCCAACATGGTATCAGTCTAGGGTTTCACAATCTAACCGACCAACCAGCTGTTTCTCATCTCCCAACTTCATCTTCTACCTTTTCTCATCTTCGCCCCTCATTCTTTTCCTTTCCTTAGCCGCTACAATGTATGACAATAGCTAGAAATTTCACCCTACTCTTTCCATTACCAACATAAAATCACTCATCCCTATCACGGTTGATAATGAGGCTGATTTGTATCATTCTTGGCCTTGGGCAACATTTTTTAAAGTGCAAGTTCGAGTGCACAATCTCCTTCATCACATCATTCCGTCTATAGAAGCAAAGCATAAGGTGAAGGTTGATGCAGAAAAGGAGACTGACCTTGATCTTTATGATAGTCAAGATGTTGGGGTATTACAATAGATGTATGGGACAATTTCTCCTAACCTTCTTCATGCCATATTATTCTAAGATGACTCCATGGTGAAAGCATGACAATGTTTGGAAGCCATATTTCAAGACAACAAAGGATCAAGGGAAACTTATCTCAAGAGGAGTTGGCTATGGTTAATTTTGAGAATTTCTCCTTCGTGGATGCTTATTTTAACCATGTTAAATCCCTAGCGGATAGACTTGCAGATGTAGATGCTTTAGTTACTAATAACTGTCTAATCTTCAAGCTAATTGGTGGTTTACCAAATGCATATGTTGGGATTGTTGACTAAATTCAAAACTAAGATCCTTTGCCTCATTTTGAGAACATTTGTTCTCACATTAAATTGGTAGAGAGAACGATAAATAATAGAGCCACTAAGGAGGCAGGTGGTTCAACGGTGATGCTCGCCATTGTAGGCTGCAATTAGACCACTGGAGTAGACAACGACAACTCCTCCTAGGTAACATTATTCCTCTTCTTCTTCGGGTAATAATACTAATAAAATAAGAAGAAACATAAAGGGAAGGACGGTAACAACCATGACAACTATCGTAGTGGTGGTGGACATAATTACGACGGCGGTGGGATCAACCAACAACCTCAGCAGCAGTGGAAGCCATGACTGATCGTCATACAACCGCCATTCTAGTATACATCATATGGTCAGTGGGGTCAATGGGCTACGCCACCTTGCCCATATCCTACAACCTAGTGGCAACAACAGGCCTGTCTAGCAGTAAGGCCATCCAGCATTATTGGGCCTAGGCCCCAATAGGCCTATAATTCATACACTTACCTTGTCTCAACCGGATGTAAATTGGTATATGGACAATGGTGCTACATCTCATATGACCTCGGACCAAGGTACACTCTCATCTTATTTTAATTCAAACAAAAGTAATCATAACATTATTGTTGGTAATGGGCACTTAATTCCAATTTAATATTAGAGAAACACCACTTTCCCTCACCTGGTCCCCATTGAACTTAAAAAATGTCTTGGATGCACTAAATCTCATTAAAAACCTTATTTCTGTCCAAAAATTTACCACTGACAATTTGGTTTCTGTTGAGTTTGACCTATTTGGATTTTTTGTGAAGGATTTACAAATGGGGACCAACATACTAAGATGTGACAGCACAGGGGACCTCTACCCACTCTCCATCAATAACTAGTCTATCTCTTCAAAATTTCCTTAAGATTTTACTGCTATTTCTTTTGATTTGTGGCATAGTCGTTTTGGCCATCTAGGAGCGTATACTCTAAGCTCTCTTCGTAGCAAAAATTTCATTGAATTTAATAAGGAAAAACAATCATTTTGATCTTCTTATCCTTTAGGAAAACACATTAAATTACCTTTTTATAATTTTATGTTGTTTACGTCTTTTCCTTTTAATATAGTTCATAGTAATCTTTGGAGATTGCCCGTAATTAGCTCCAATGGCCATTTTTAGTATGTTTTGTTTGTTGATGACTTTAGGAAATTTCTAATGGCCATTTTCTCTTAATATGAATGGTTTTCTCTTAATACCCATGATTAATTATCAATAATAAGTGATTTAATATTTTTTAGCACGAACAAAACATCTTCTAACTTATTTCCCCTTAATACTGATGATTTTGAGCTTAATATCGATGATTCTAATTGTTGGTATTAAAAGTCTGTTATAATGATTCCCGTGAACCCTACTTCCCTATTTGCCCTCTTCTTCTTTAAATTTCATTTTCTCTCTTTTATCACCAAAAAGTTCTGCCATTTTTTCTTCTTCTCTTTCAACTTTCTCCTCCATTCCCCCCTTTTGAAGGTTTGTTTTAATCTAATCCCTATTTGTCATGTATTTTTGTGTATAATATTATCTAATTATTAATTTGTAGGTGTAACCATAAGTGTTCGGAGCACCACCATTATGCCCCTGCCAAGCACCATCGTGCCTTTGACGAGCACCATCGCATTATTAATTTGGTATAATTATTATGTATTTGTTTGTTTTATACTAATTGTTTTATGTTATTCAAATTAAAATAAAATTTTAATTAGATTATTATATTTAGGGTCGAGACCTATAGAGAAATACATTTTAAGAAAAATAAATGGATCAATCCCTAAGTTGAGGAGAATTTTGTAAGTCAGTCATATGCAATTAATTATAACATTATTAATATTCCTTATAATATGTTTAAATTTTACTTAGAGAAGACCTTGTCACAAATGTCTTCTTGTAGTACTATTGTAGATATCTCAAGTAGTCGTTCAGGTCATAGAAAAGGTGTAGGATGAAAGCTTGTAGGAGAGATCTCAAGTCATGTTGCTTCTCACATGAGTTGGACGGACACTAATCTACTATAAAAACACAAGTGAAAACCTCAAGTAGAGAAAAATAAAAAATAAATGATTGAAATTATAACCTAACAACAAGCAACATTTGAGTGTCAAGAAGAAGAATTAAGACAAATAAGAGCTTTGATGGTTACATGGGCCCAATGTCCTTTAACTCCTCCATCTAATCAAGATGAAGATGATGAAAATGATTTTTAGCTATTATGCTAGTATTGACAGGTGAAATGTAGTAACATTATATTCGTTTTGTAAGTTATGTTTTATAACAACATTGGGCTATAAAATGTAATTTAGGTATTCTTTCCAAAACTTTATTTTTGATTTTATATAATATACTTTAATTTTATTTAATATTTTCAAAATTGTATTACCAAGGATAAATCATTGGTAATAAGGATTCCTATAATTTTTAATCATCATATCATCGTTAGTAATAAGGTATACAAATAGTCGCTAATAAGGAAAATCATCAGTAATAAGGTGTTTTGAATTCAAAATATTTTCAAATTTAAAATTTTAAATGTCTATATTAAGGATGATTATAATTCTTTTATTGCCATTTTGGATTATTAGTAATAAGCTTAATTCCGACGAATATATCGTTGGTGTTACACCTTGTTACCGATGATCCAAAAATATATTAATCTTATTACTGACCTACTTGTATCGATGATTCAATACCGATGGAACATTATTTGTAATATTTATTACCAATGAATAGTTTCTTATTATTGATAGTTTTTATTGCCACTATTTTCCCTTATTCCTACGGTGAGAGTATAGATAAACCATAGGGTTTACTCACAATGCCTAAATATTACAACCTGTTGCACACATGAGAAGATGCAACATGTTGATGTTAGTAATATTTTAATTAAAATATCTTATACTAAGATTATAAAAAAAATACCATAATGTTCTTGAGATTTTTATTTATAAATAGGCACACATATTTATTTAGTTTTAACTTAAAAATAATTTGTATATATCTTTTATTATTGTTATACTTATCCTTCACCACCTCTAGTATTGCTAAATCTTTCACTACATTATATATTTCATTATATATCTAAACATCTTTCACTTCTGTTAAACTAATATTTCACCATAATACATTACTTTTTCATTACTAACATATTAATATTTCAATATTAATGTACTAATTTTTTACTAGTGAGTTAACTTTTTACCATTATTCTCCTAAAAATTGATCTCCCACTATTTATGTATTGATTTTTTACCAATGAAATTGATCTTTCACTAGTGAAACTGACCATTCACCATTATTCTACTCAATGTTGATATTTCATCACTAATTTATTGATCTTTAACTACTAATTGTTTGTTTTATGCTAATTTTTTATATTATTTAAATTGAAATAATTTTTTGAATAGATTATTGTATTTAGGGTCGAGACCTATAGAGAAATGTATTTTAAGAAAAAAAATGGGTCACTCCCTCTGTTGAGGATAATTTTGTAAGTGTCCGGAGCACCACCATTTTGCCATGGCCAAGCACCATCATGACTCCGTTGAGCAACATTGCATTATTAAATTGGTATACTTATTATGTATTTGTTTGTTTTATGCTGATTATTTTATATTATTTAAATTGAAATAATTTTTTGAATAAGATTATTGTTTTTAGGGTCGAGGCCTTTAGAGAAATACATTTTAAGAAAAATAAATGAGCTACTCCCAAAGCTGAGGATACTTTTGTACGATAGTCATATGTAATTAGTTATAATATAATTAACATTCCTTATAATATGTCTAACTTTTACCTACACATATAGAACAAAATGTTTAGGAAACAGGAGAAGACCTTATTACAAATGGCTTCTTGTAGTATTGATGCAAATATCTTAGGTAGTTGTCTAAGTCATAGAATAGGTGTGTAGCGAAAGCTTATAGGAGAGGGCTCAAGTCATGTTGCTTCTCGCATGAGTTGGGTGAACACTAATCTAATATAAGAACATGAATGAATATCTCAAGTAGAGAAAAACAAAAAACAAATGAGTGAGATTATAGTCCAAAAATCAACATTTGAGCATTTAGAGGAAGAATTAAGACAAATGAGAGCTTTTATGGCTCATTGGCTCAATAGCTTCTACCTCCTCCATCTAATCAAGAAGAAGATGTAGAAATGATTTTTAGGTTTTATACTAGTATTGACAAGTGAAATGTAATAATATTATGTTTGTTTTGTAAGTTACATTTTTATAACAACATTGGGCTATAAAATTTAATTTAGGTATTCTTTCCAAAACCTTATTTTTGATTTTATATAATATATTTTAATTTTATATAATATTTTCAAAATTGTATTACCAATGATAAATCATTGATAATAAGGTTTCCTAGAATTTGTAATCCTCATACAATTGTTAGTAATAAGGTATACAAATCGTCGCTAATAAGAAAAATCATCGTCAATAAGGTTTTTTGAATTTAAAATCTTTTCAAACTTAAAATTTTAAATGTCAATATTAATGATGATTATAAGTTTTTTACTTCCATTTTGGATTATTAGTAATAAGCTTAATTCCGACGAATATATTATTGGTGTTACACCTTGTTATCGACGATCCAAAAATATATTAAGCTTATTACTGACCTACTTATATCGATGATTCAATACCGATGGAACATCATCTGTAATATTTATTACCAATGAATAGTTTCTTATTATTGATAGTTTTTATTGTCGCTATTTGCCCTTATTCCTACTGTGAGAGTATAGATAAACCATAGGGTTTACTCAAAATGCCTAAATATTACAGCTTGTTGCACACATGAGAAGATGCAACATGTTGATGTTAGTAATATTTTAATTAAAATATCTTGTACTAAGATTATAAAAAAAAATACCATAATGTTCTTGAGATTTTTTTGTATAAATAGACACACATATTTATATACTTTTGACTTAAAAATAAATTGCATATATCTTTTATTATTGGTATACTTAATCTTCACCATTCTTAATTGTACTAGATCTTTCACTATATTATATATTTCATTATGTATCTAAACATCGTTCTCTTTTCTTAAACTAATATTTCACCACAATATATCAAGTTTTTTTATTACTAATGTATTGATATTTCATCACTAATATACTAATTTTTTACTAGTGAGTTAACCTTTTACTATTATTCTCCTCAAAATTGATCTCCCACTACTTATGTATTTATTTTTTACTAATGAAATTGATCTTTCACTAATGAAACAAATCACTTACCATTATTTTACTCAAGGCTAATTTTTCATCACTAATATATTGATCTTTTACTACTAATGTATTGATTCTTTACGAGTAAGTTAATCTTTCACCATTATTATACTTAAAATTGATATTTCACCACAAATATACTAATTTTTTATAATCGAGCTGATCTTTCACCATTATTATACTTAAAAATGATCTTTTACTAATAATATATTGATCTTTTACCATTATTATACATAAAATTAATCTTTCACCACTAATGTACCGATATTTCACAAATAATATACTAATCTACTTATGTACTGATTTTTCACCAGCAAATTTATCTTTTACCATTATATAGCTTAACACTGATATTTTTTCATTAGTGCACTTATAGAGAAAAAGCACAAGACAAATGTGCATGTAGCAAATCCTATCCATTTAATAGAGACAAGGAAATAACGGTAAGTTAGAGTATACAATCATGAACCAGAATTGTCACCATCTAATATCAAAAACACCTTATATAAATTTGGATGTCAATCACGAAATACTCCCCAACTTTGTCTCTTGGATTTTATTATGTTTAGCTTGAATTCACCTATGGCATCAAACAATTAAGCTGCCATAAAAAAACGATCACGATCAATTTAGTCGACCTTCATTGAAATTGTAATTAACTTGAATAATCTCTTGGATCAACAATGTGATGATATAAAGATGGTGGTGCCATTCTTTATGAGGATGATAGACCTAAGTAGAAAGATGAGGGAGATTAAGTCAGATTTTAAAAGTCATTTATACCATGCCGACCATATGATTAGAGCAAGTAAAAGTTGACCCGATCTACCAAATCGGATCCAACCCGTACAAAATTCGACATGATATAATCCAATAAATTTATCAACCTGATCCGATCTAAACTTAACTCAACTCGACAATAACCGGAATATAAGTGACCCGATCAAACCCCAACCCGTAATTCACTATCAACCCGATTCAACTCAACAAAGCTAAATTCGATATTAAATTATTATGATAATAAAAAAACTAAGCATATCATATTATTTATTTAAAGCTTTTAAAAACATATTAGTTTTTTAATTTTACTTATTTTTCTTACTTTTGTTGTAAACTTATTTATTTACCAACAATATTCTAATTTTATCGATTTTTTCACATACAAACATAACATTAAAAACTCATAAGAATAACAAAATTATAATTAATAATACATTATTAATCACATGTTTACATGAAGTTAAACATAATTTTTGACTATGAGGTTAACGACTTAGATTAATTTTGATAGTTAATGTTTGATTTGACCTAAATCCAAAGTGATTCGATCAGTATTAGCTTGACCCGAACCCAACCTAATCCATTGAAACCTAAAAAGACCTAATTCATCAAGTTAATCCAAACCTAACCCGTTAAATTAACTCAAATATGAAATCACCCGAATATGAGCTTGTTCAACCCAAATCCTACCTCATGGGGATGTAAATAGAGTGGGTTTAGTGCGAGTATGTCCATACTCATAGCCATACCCGATAAAAAAAAATTCATACCCAAATTTGTACCTGTATCTCGAAAAGGTATCCACTAACACATCCATATTTATATTCGTTGAATATCTGTTACTCGATAGATAATTAGTTTACCTGTTAATAGATATTATACAAGTGATAAATTCATTACCCAACGAATAAATCCATTTAAAGTTAAGCCAAATGATAATTTTAACCTTAATTGATATTATATTTATTTTAAAATTAAGGATAACAGGGTTATTATATATTTAATAAATGGGTACAGATGTAGATATAGGTATAGGTATGGATACGGATATAGATATCCCATACATGTATCCGTATTCGAACTCGATAAATATTTTTGCTATCATCCATATTCATTTATCTATATTCATTTAAGTATACAGCGGATAAAATCCATAGGATTTCTGATAAAATCCGCCTGTTTATATCTCTAGATCTGACCTAACAAGCTAATTCTAGATAATCCGTACCTGACCCGACTTAAAACCGAACTATCTTAACATAAACCCGACCCGATCTGACAAATTAACCCGAAGCAACCTGGACCTGCAACGATTCGAATCCAAACCGACCAGAATAATAAGACAATCCAAAATAATTCAATTTGACCCACAATCAATCCATACAAAAAAAAAAAAAATTGACCCGCAAAGAACCTAACCTAAACTCAACTCGATTTCCACCTATACATGCGATAAGTGGCACGGTATAATTTGTCGTTTTATCATATTAAGTCTTTTACTACAGTGAATGGTTACGTTAATTTTTTTCTAACTTAACTCAATAAAATATACACATCTGACAATTATTTTATTTTTTATATTTTAATTTGAGAAGCACGTCTCATAAAATTATAAATAATCCTGAGGATCAAACTTGATTGGACTTGACTTAGTAGACCCTATCATAAAATTCAAAGACAGCCCAAAGGATCGAACCTAAGCTGTTCGACTTGGGGCCGAGACGATCCCAAACAACAATGGGTCGTGTTAGACACCACCGCCGCGACGATTCAAGAAGGCATTGTTCCCAAAAGGACCCGATTTACCTAATTATGCATCTTTAAATAGTGGAAATTTGAAACGAGATAATTTTACGGAGCTGAATATAATAAGATATTCGTCATTGTAATACAAAGATGAGTTTGAAACCATTGCTAACTTTTTCTAACTCTCAGTATCAGTTCTTGAATATTGGTACTAGAATTAATCAAATTGAACACATAAAACGGCATGAATTTTGAAAGGAGGGAATTTAAGAACCCTGATTACTGACGAAAAGTTTTGATAGTATAAGTTTTAGCCGTAGACAAATCAAACTTTGATGGACATCCTCTCCAATCCGGAATATAAACATGATAACAAAAACCTATATGATTATATATCAAAAATATATGTTATAATTTATACATAAATGCCAATGAAAGGGCGAGAAAAGAAAGAAAGGAAAAAAAAAACAAAAAAAAAACAGAGTGGGAATGCAAACATATAATAGTCACCAAGACCTCTTCTTTACCGGTTTCAGAGTATGTTGAATCAAAAACATCTTCTTCAACAACTTCGTAATCAACAACACATTATGCTTCTTATTAGAAATTACAGCTGCTGCTGGTGCACTATGAATCTTAGATAATTTTGCGCTGCAGGGTACGCAACCAAATCCTATATCGCCTTTTGACACATTATACTTGACCAGTCTCTCCCTATCTTTCCACATCTCTTCATTCAAATTCTCCCATAAGATATCCATTTTATCCTCCTCCTCCTCTTCTTCACGATCACTATCATCATCATCATCATCATCATCTCCTTCTTCTTCATCATCATCATCGTCTACACTATCTCTTGCCTCTGATCTCTTCTTCATGATGCTGCCTTCAACAGAAGAAAAACTCTTCCTTTGATGGCTCTGTTTTAATACCGATTGATCTTTTGTTGAAGATGATCTTGGGATTTTATGATTTTTGCGGTGGTGTTGCTCTTTAGCATTACCTGATTTTGTTGATCTACTTCCTTCATAGATGCAGCTTGGAGAGGCAGACGGGGACACGCGCCAGAGAGGAGGTGACTCGGTGAAGCTAGTAGACGGGTCAGTGGTGATGGGAAATGTGAACTCCTCTGTGTCCATTCAGGAAAAATGGATCATGGCTGTGTAAATAAGGTGGGAGGTGGGGGGGGGAGGAGGGGTAGGAAATGGAGCTGTTGGGGAGTCTGATAGCAAAATGGATTGTTTAATTTCTTTTGCCTTTCTTTAATTTGCTTTCTCAGTTATGTTGTATTTGTTGGGGGCTGTGAGATTTTTGGCAAATTATTGTTCAACTGCTTCGATGTTTGTTACAATTTCTTTGTTTACTGCACTCATCTCAGTGAGGGAGGAGTCATTTGTGGGTCCTACATGATTGAAAGATGGAAGTCTCTTAAATTCTTAATTTGACGAACCACTTTGATTGAAGTTGTTGTCAGTTCCATGCAGGCTTCATACAGCTAAAATAGTAACGAAAGGGACCTCAAAATAATCTATTTTCTTATATTTCGAGAACTGAACATCATCTGATTTGCTATCTCAACAAACTTGAGTGAATTCTAGACTAAATATCAGAGGCATCCCAATTGCTCGGCACTCAGCAGATCTTGAGTCCATTTTCTAAGTTACTATGCTGATTTTAAGTGTAGTAGAAGGGTCCTCATTATCATCTATATTATTGGTTCGGACGGATTTCGTATGTTTGTTTTATATATTACTTTTAGAATTTCATTATATAATATTATCTGACTTATTTTATTTTTTTATGAGCAAATTCAATAAATTTTATTTATTTATTTATTAAATATTTAAAGCATCTTATGCTGTTATCTTTATACCGTCACTAAATAAATTTATCAATCACTGTTTATTAAATAAAAAAATAACCAAAATTATTGACTACTTACCAAACACATTATTACTTAAGATATAAATAAAACATATCTACTAAATATTATTCCTACTTGAGATACACTATTGTTTTAGATCATACTTATTAGATTAATTTCAGCTGTTATACTGAACAAATAATTAGCAAATTAATTCGAAGCTACTAATTTCTAAAATGTTATTCCCACCAAAAAAGCCAACAAGCAGGTATCATGGTAGGTGACTTTCTCCGCTTTTAAGAAATAGTTGGGAAGGCCTTACAAATCATCCGTCTCAGCTCTTTTAACATACAGATAAAAAATAACCTATGCAGGAAGGAAATTAAATCCAATCAATGAAGGTCTCCAAGAGATATTCTTTGGTATTCTTGATATTACTTACTAAGGAAGTAACAATTTCTGAAAATTTATTTGGTAGGAAATAAATAATAGAGGATGCTGGATATGCTTATTTACTACATAAATAAGAGAACTAGGAGGGGAGTTTTTTTTAATAAAAAAAATGTTATGTGAGAAATTTTAAGGCTGGACTTGTGTGTGTGGAGTTTGAATGAGTCCAAGTAGTTAGTTAAAGAGGTCCATGTCTTTAGCCAGATAATTTATTAGTAGTTCAGTAAATATTTTGCTGTTACTGTTCCTCAATTATCTATTCCTTATTTCTAGCTATTAGCCATTTGAATTTTACTTATTTAAAGGAATTGGCCAGTGAATAATAAAGTGTAGTAGTCTAATATATAATTCTCTTACGTTTCTATCTCTAATGCTTTTCTCTATAAAATAATAATTCGCAACAACTTTTATTTGCAACAGTGGTATCAAAGTAGCCAAGTTCAAGTCTAGGTATTTGTAGTAGCAACATCAAACAAAGTGATGGCCACTAATAACTTTTTCAACCATCCATTCCCCGCCGTGATGGACACTACGATCACTGGTGCATGTTGATGGAGAACTTCTTGAGGTCCAGGGAGTACTGGTGCACAATAGTGTCAAGGGCTCAGAAAAAGGAAATAGAAGGATTGCGCTTAAAAGATTTAAAAGCAAAAAATTATCTGTTCCAAGCTATTAATTGTTCAATCTGGGAAACCATCCTTTGCAAGGACATGTCCAAGCATATTTAGGATTCCATGAAGAAAAAATATTAAGGTTCTGCAAGGGCAAAGAGGTAGCAGCTTCAAACACTTCGTTCAGAGTTTGAAACACTACAAGTGAAATTAGGTGAGTTGATAACTAATTATTTTTCAAGTACAATGGCCATTGTCAACAAGATGCGAATCCATGGTGAAAAAATAGATGATGTTGCTGTGGTTGAGAAGATACTTCGCTCCATGACTCCAAAATTCAAAATTGTAGTTTGTTCCATTGAGGAAGCTCATGTCATCGAGGACCATTCAATTGATGAGATGCAAAGTTCTTTGCTAATTCATGAGTGAAAACTTTGATAGCAGAAGAAGGAGGAGCATGCATTGAAGAATTCTACAGATAATTATTCCACAACTAGAGGAGGTTGTGGTAGACGAAAAAGTAGAGGTAGAGGAAACAATGATCGTGGTTACCAAAATCACCACCACAATCATGAGTCTCATTCCCAAAGGAGACGAAGAGGATGAGGAGATCATCACTATACATCTTTAAGAACAAAGTCAGTAGACAAGTCTAATGTTGAGTGTTATCAATGTCATAAGTATGGCCATTATCAATCAAAATGTCGAGTTAATTTAAATAATAAAAATGGAGAAAGAACTAACTTTGCAGAAAATGAAGAAGAAGTGTCTTTGCTGATGGTTTGTCAAGTCAAAGAAGAAACGCAAAATAATTTATGGTACTTGGACATAGGTTGTAGCAACCATATAAGTGGAGACAAATCTACGTTTTCGGTGTTGGATGAGTCGTTTCATGACAATGTGAAGTTTAGTGATGATTCAAGAGTCTCTATGATGGGAAAAGGAGAGGTAACGATTCAAACCAAAAGCAATGTTGTTCAGACTATATCTAATGTTTTTTTTGTTCCAAATTTGAGAACAAATTTGTTGAGTATTGGCTAACTACAAGAAAAGGGATATGATATTTCCATTAAAGATGGAGTTTGCAAAATTTGAGATAAAAAATTGGGATTAATTACCCAAGTTGATATGACATCTAATAGAATATTTCCATTATACCTCCACACCATCGACAACTCATGCTTCTTTGTAAATTTGAAAGATGAAAACTAGCTTTGGCATTTTCAATATGGGCATTTAAAATTTGGAGGTTTAAGAACATTGCAACAAAATAATATGGTGACAGGCCTCCCACAAAGCTAAACTCCATTTCAAGTATGTGAAGAATGTGTCATTGGTAAACAACATTGAGAACCATTTCAAAAAGAAAAATCATGGAGAGTGAGAAAGGCATTATAGCTTGTGCATTTAGACTTGTTTGGACCCATTACTTCGATGTCAAATGGAGGTAAAAGATATTTTATATTGTTCATTGATGATTTTAGCAGAAAAACTCGGGTTTATTATTTGCATGAAAAATCTAAAGTTCTTATAACCTTTAAAAGTTTCAAAGCTCTAGTTGAAAAAGAAGCAGGGACTCCGATCAAAGTGTTACACAGTGGTTGTGGTGGAGAGTACAATTCATAAGAATTTGTTGCTTTTTGTGATGAGCAAGGAATAAAGAAGCAACTAACTACAATGTACATGCCTAAACAAAATGACATCTGCAAAAGGAAGAACTGCAAAATTTTGAACATAGTACAAAGTTTTTTGACAAAGAGTGGAGTTCCAAAATATTTCTGGCATGAAGCAGTTAATTGGAGTGTCCATATATTTAATAGAAGCCACACTATAGTTATTCAAAATATCACACCACCAGAAGCTTGAAGTGATCAAATATTGGTCGTAGATTATTTCATAATTTTTGGGTGTGTTGCCTATGTCTGTGTTCCATATTTGAAGAGAAAGAAGCTTGATGACAAAAGAGGAAAATGCATTTTCCTTGGTGTTAGTGAGCAATCAAAAGCATACAAATTGTACAATCCTATCACTAAGAAAATTATTATTAGCCATGATGTGGTGTTTGATGAAGATTAGTTTTGGAATTAGGATGCAGATAAAGCTGAACAACAAATACAAGCTGATTTTGATGGTGATAATGAAGACGGGAGGCAGCACTGAATAGAGAAAGTACAAAGTGAGCAATAAGCAACTGAACCAGTAAACGAGTGTGCTCAATGTAATAGGAGGAGACCTACATGGATGGAGAATTTTTGGTAGAGGGAATTAATGAAGAGGAAGTTACTCATTTTGCTCTATTTTCATATTGTGATCCTGTAGCTTTTGAAGAAGCTGTCAAATAGTTAAAATGGAGGAGACAATAAATGAAGAAATGGCAGCCAGTGAACACAACAACACTTGGGATTTGACTCATCTTCCTAAAGGGCACAAAATAATCGGTGTAAAGTGGGTTTACAAGATAAAAATGAAGGAAAATGGCGAGGTTGACAAATTCAAGACACGCCTAGTAGCTAAAGCCTATAAGTAGGAATTTGGTGTTGATTACAAAGTGATGTCTGCCCCTATTACTTGTCTTGATACAATTAGGTTGGTGATTGTTCTTACAGCTCAAAATTCATGGCCTATTTTCCAATTAGATGTGAAATTAGCATTTCTACACAAGTGTTTGTTAATTAACCTCTTGAATATATGAAGCATGGAAATGAGCACAAGGTGTACAAGTTAAAGAAGGCTTTGTATGGATTGAAGCAAGCTCCAAGGGCTTGGTCTAGTCACATCGAAGCTTACTTTCTAAAAGAAGGATTTAAAAAATTTCCATATGAGCATACACTTTTTACCAAGTTTGGTGATGGAGATAAGATAATTATTGTTTGCTTATATGTTGGTGATCTTATTTTTATTAGGAGTGATGTTGGCATGTTTAAAAAATTCAAGAAGTTTATGATGATTGAATTTGATATGACTGATCTTGGTATACTTCATTATTTTTTGGGCATTGAAGTGGTGAAATCTGCTATTAGAATTTTTATTTCTTAAAAGAAATATGTGCAAGAAATTTTAGATAGGTTAATGAAGAATTAAACACTATTTATACACCTACTGAAGTGGGCATGAAGCTTATTCGAGATCCTAAAGGGAGGAAGGTTGATAGAAACATCTACAGGCAAATGGTGGGAAGCTTGATGTATTTAACTACAACAAACCATACATTATGTACGCTTTAAGTCTCATTAGTAGGTTCATGGAGTGCCCAAAATAAATTCATCTTTTAGCTGCAAAAATAATATTTCAGTATTTGAAAGGTACTACTAGTTATGGTATGTTCTACAAAAAGGGTGAAAATTAGATTTGTTTGGCTTTATAGATAGTGATTATGCTGGTGATCAAGATGATAGAAAGAGTACTTCAGGTTATGCATTTATGTTGGGCTCAGGGGCTATTTCGTGGTCTTTAAAGAGGCAAATAATTATCAATTTATTTACAACTAAAGTAGAGTTTGTGTCTGCAAGAGCTTGTGCTTGTCAAGCTGTTTGGTTGAGGAAAATACTTGAACAACTACACTTATTATAGCAAGAAGCAACAACAATTTTCTATGAAAATAATTTAGCAATCAAACCTTCTAAGAATCCGGTGTTACATGGATAAATCAAGCATATAGATGTAAAGTATAATTATTTGAGGGATCTCACAAATAATGAAGTCATTAATTCGATTTATTGTAGGAGTGAAGACCAAGTTGCTAATATTTTCACTAAATCTTTAAAGATAGCTGCATTTCAGAAGTTAAGAAGGTTACTTGGTGTCTTCACTTTCGAAGAACCATTGGTTTGAAGCTGTAATCCATTAAATCAAATATTTGTAAATATTCAGTTTAAGGGAGAGTCTGTTAAGGCTGTACGTGTGTGTGTGGAGTTTGAATGAGTCTAAGTAGTTAGTTAAAATGGTCCACGCCTTTAGCCATATCATTTGTAGTGGTTCAGTAAATATTTTGCTATTACCCTTCCTCATTTATCTGTTCCTTATTTCTAATTATTAGCGATTTGAATTTTTCTTATTTAAAGGAATTGATCAATAAATAATAAAGTATAGTAGTCCAATATATAATTCTCTTACGTTTCTATCTCTACTGCTTTTCTCTATAAAATAATACTTTGCGGCAGCTTTTATTTACAAAAAGAAAAGAATAGAATGTTAGAGGGTAAACACAAATTTTTGATGTGTCTCTCATTAAGTAAGTTCTTTACACACAATAAATAAGATATAAGTCCAAATAATTCAATCTAACTTTGAATTTGATTCTTCCTTTTTATCAAATAAACGAAATTCAATACTAAATAATACCCTTATGGAGCTAAGGTACAAATTAAATTTGAACCACCGTATGCGATTTGATCTAGTAGTAAATACTAGCTTTTGGGTATCAGAGGTCCCAGATTCGAATATCCCTCTCTCCTCTAAATATTGTAACACCTTTATGATGATGCTACCTATATGAAGACCTATACTTACCTTTATGGCTCCCCTTTAAATCTAAAATAAGTTAAATTTAAACTGGCCATTTATTATCAAGCCATTAGTGCATTGGTATACCGATAGAGTTGATTCTTTGAACTGTCAACTCTAGCATTGAATTGATTAGTAGAGGTAATTGTACCAATATTCTAATAGGTTCACCGATCAAATTGGCTTGCTCAGTCCAATTGTGGTAGTATATATGGAGGGAAAAAAAGAAAAGAAAAAAAAGCATCCGCAATTCCATTAACTCCCTACTCTTAAAACAATTCTATAATTAATTGAGGCCATACTTCCATCATGCTATTAATGGAATTCAAATTGAAAGTGAGCTCCCAAGGGCCAAGGCCTAAGGCCCATCCCTATTCTCATTTCTCCAACCCACCACTTTTCATGAATTGGATCAACCCCTAGGAACGTTGGGGAGGGAGAGGAAGGCTGACAACCCCCTCCTCCTAGTATTGTTGCTATCTATATAACGCTTTTGCTAATCACTACCTAGCCACAAACTACCAACGTATTAGGAACCTAATAATCAGTTAATACTATTAGAGTCTTATACAAGCTCAAGACAAGTCAATGAAACCGAAGAGAAGTTTTTTGAAGCATAGCTTAATAGGTTACAATATTTGTTATAACAAATCCTTATCTTTAGATTTATCTGATTGAAAGAGTTATATATAAATACTTTTTATAATAGCTTTGACTTCATATCAATGACAAAACACAAGTTTATCATTACTTCTCTCTCTCTCTCTCTCTCACACACACACACACACACACTCTCTCTCTCTCTCTCTCTCTCTCTCTCTCTCTCTCTCTCTCGCAACTAATCCATGAAATCAAACATGGTATCAAAGCTAGTTTGATCACTAGGATTTTAATATTTGAATATATATTTTTTTTCATTTCACATTCCACACTTTTTCTTCTCCCAATTTTCTATTTAACATCTCTTCTTCATTCTTCAATTTTTATAAATCAAGTTTCTAATCCTCAATTTTTAGCTTCATACCTATGATTATTCCTGGTTGATTCAACATCTCTTCAATAAGAAGAAGGAACTACCAATTCTCAGAAGCAATCAATAGAGTTTGTTGTCAGCCCTTCCAATTCATTCTATCTTGGATTTTCAAATATTCTAGGAGTGATCTTGGTCTCCAAACCTTTTGATGGTATTGTATTCTTGACATAGAAGAGAGCAATGATTCTTGCATTAACAAAAAAGAGTAACAATGATTCTTGCATTAACAAAAAAGAGTAAAGATGAATTCCTCACCCGTGAGATTCCCAAACCACCATTTACTGATCCTTCATTCCCATCCTGGAAGAAATGTTATAGTATGATCATATCATGGATTTTGATTCCTTTATCCAAGGAAATCATTACTAGTGTTGATCATAAATCCATCACTCATAGCATATGGTCTACCCTAAATTCTAGATTTGGTTAATCAAGATGTGTAAATTTCTTCCAATTATAAAAGGAACTTTCAAATGCAACACAAAATTCAGATAGTATTTTAGGGTATTTCACTTAGATGAGAGTTATTTAGGATGAGCTAGATGATCTTCACATATTGCTTTATTGTGGACCTAGTTGTAAAGCAGTCAAAGGCATTGAAGATTACCATGATGAGAAGAATTTAGTATAATTTCTCATAGGTCTTAATGAGACATACAATACAATTCGTAGGCAGATTATGATGATCAAGCCAAATCTTTCTCTCAATCAAGCTTATTCTATGATTTTACATGAGAAGAAACAATGAGAGATCACTAAATAACCCCTTATGAATCAAGAATTTGCTTCACTTCATGTCCACATTCATAAAATCAATCAACAAGATTTCAAAAAGAACAAACAACCCAATGTGATATGTTATTACCGTAAGAAACTAGGGCATATGAAGGAGAAGTGTTATCAGCATAATGGTTTTATAGTAGATTTTAAATTCATCAAGAAAAAGAGATTCTCAATATTTGTCCAAGGGGAAGAGAAAAATAATTCAAACTCACATGATACCCTTACTCAAGATCAGTATGCTTAGCTCATCTCTCTCTTGAATCAATACAAGATCAATAATGCCTCAAACTCAAATTGTAGTTTCTGTTCTTTAACTTCTCTGTCATTAAATGTTTATATTGGTAGTTCATGGATATTTGATAGTGTTTCTTCGGATAATATGTGTTCCACAAAATCCCTATTTCAATCAATATCACCTATTTATCATATGTATTCCATACCTCTTCCAAATGGTCATACCATATTAGTTCATTATATTGGATCAATCAAATTCTACGTTTTTCTTCTCACAGATGTACTCTATGCCCGATCCTTTAATTACAATTTAATCTCCATGAACAAGTTAGCTCAACAATTACAGTGCACTATCACTAATCATTATTACTATTTGTTATGCCCTTTATAAAACAACCTCTGGTCCTTGGTAATCATCATGCCAAATTATATTTGTTTTCCATTTCTAGTCATACAGATTCAACTAACTCACAGACTCATACTATTGTATTCACACAACCTAAACCACATAATAGCTTATCATATAGTGTATCTCAACATCCTAGTGTTCTTTGGCATGTTCAATATGGCCATTACCTTTCAACAAACTTAAAATGATCGATGTAATTCCTAATGATTTTAATAAAGACCTTACAATTCCTTGTATTGTTTGTTCTTAAGAAAAACAACATAGACAATCCTTTTTATGAATTACTATATATACTAAATCTTGTTTTGATCCAATTCACATTAATACCTGGGGGCCTTACCATTATACTACACAAAATGGATTTACATATTTTTTGACCATAGTGGATGACTCTAATCATGTTACATAGATTGAGCTTCCTGCCAAAAAATGCAATGCATTTACCACACTAAAAGTATCCATTCTTATGGTTGACACCCAATTCAATGCTTCTCTCAAAATAATCCATAGTGATAATGCTCCTGAATTAGGTTCTAGTAGAGGAGTAATCAAATTATTTACACCTCAATGTATCCTCCACCAAGCCATATGTTATACACACCATAAAAAATGGTGTTGTTGAACAAAAACATAGACATATTTTAGAAGTTGCACGAGCTTTATTTTTCCAATCTAAAGTGCCACTATCATTATGGGGAGAGTGCATACTTCGTGTAACATATCTCATAAACAAACTACCCTCTAAAATTCTACAATATCTTACTCCTTATGAACTCCTCTACAAAGATAAATCATCTCTTTCTTATATTCAAACTTTTTGTTATTTATGCTATATCAGTATATGTCCCAAATCTAATGATAATTTTACACCTAGAGTAAAAGCCTACATTTTTGTTGATTGTCCATTAGACAAAAGGGCTTACAAAGTATATAACCTATCCACTCAATAAATTCAGATTTCTAGAGATGTCACCTTTTATGAATCCATCACATTGCTTCACATTACTCCTCATACATTCATTTCCTATTTTAGATCATTCTACCTTCTTTCCATCACATCATTATCCATCTTCTATACCCCATGTATCTACTACAACTTCTTTACCAATATATTCTTTACCTACTAACTCCACTTCTATTGACTTCTCATCATATCACAATATAGTAGAAAGTGATGTCATTCTTCAACTAATCCTTACATCTTTTATTTCAAACTCTCAGTACATCATATATATGCCATTTAATGCTCCCACATGTAAATCAAATAGAATAATGAAACCCCCATCCCATCTTTATGATTATGTATGTAATACTATGATGCCAAATTCTTCTCATTTTCCTTCTTGTTGTTGTCCTCGTACATCCACAAATTCATCTATCCCTTTTGATCTTTATTCCGTCTCTTATTCCTCTTACTTTTCTACTTCTTCCTCTCGTCTGCACATACCCAAGCACATTTCTTATTCCCAAGCTGCCTTAAATCCTTATTAGTAGGAAGTAATAAACAAGGATTTTACTACTCTTGAGGCTAATAATATATATATATAGGAACTTGTGAAGCCTCCTAAAGGTAATAAACTTATAAGTTGTAAATGGGTTTATAAAGTGAAATATCATGCTGATGTAAGCCTTGAAAGATATAAGTCTTGTTTAGTAGTTTGTGGATTTAACCTAAAGGAAGGAGAGGAATATATTGAAACTTTCCCCCTATCATTAAAATTACGAACATCAAATGTTTAGTAGCTATGGAAGTTAAAAAGCATTAGCCTATCTTTTAATTTGATGTCAACAACGACTTTCTCCATGGAGACCTATATGAAGACATATACATGAAGCCACCTCCTAGTTTTAATGTGCAGCATCCTTCCCTTGTTTGTAAGCTCAAAAAATCTCTTTATGGATTGAAACAAGCTTCCAGGTAGTACTATTCTAAAATATCAACATCACTTATTTCCAAAGGGCATGTTCAATCATTGAATGACTATTCTTGTTGTGATATATTAGTATTTATGGCCATTTATGTGGATGACATCCTTATTACTGGTAATGATATCGATGAAATCCATTATTTAAAGTGTTTCCTTAATTATACATATAAGATCAAGGATCTAGATTCTCTCCAATATTAACTTGGCATGGAATTTCTCTCAATTCTTAAAGGAGTTTTAATCACACAAAGGAAGGTTGTTCATGAATTACTCTCTGAATTTTTACGAATTGATGATTCACTTGTTGTTAGTCTTCTGGAATTAAATATCAAGCCAAAGTTATAGACGGATGAGCCTCTTGATAAACCTTCTTTATATCATCAGCTCATTGGGAAATTACTTTTTTTTTTAAGTCATACTCATTAAGACCTAGCATTTTTTGTTCAACTATTAAGTTATCTCATGAAACAACCTTGCCAATCTCATTGGACACAACTCAACATGTTCTCATGTATCTCAAAGGCCACTCATCACGAGGGATTCTTCTCGATTGTTCCACTTGCTTTGATCTCACAACATACTGTGATTCCAACTGGGCATCTTGTCCTCATTCTCAAAGATCAGTTAATGGGTTCCTTATCTTCTTTAGGGGTATTCCAGTAAGTTGGAAATCTAAGAAGAAACAAGTTGTTTCCTTATCTTCTACTAAGGAAGAATATAGGTCTATACGTAAAGTCACAACTACAATTGTTTGTCTTAGTCGCTTGTTACATGAACTATGTGTGCCTGATTTCATACCCATTCCTTTGAAGTGTGATAATTGAGAAGCAATTTACATTGCTCAAAAACCTATCTTTCATGAACAAATAAAGTACATTGAACCAGACTGTCCCTATGTTCGGGAACAACTTACTGTTGGACTTATTTCCTTATTGTATGTCCCAACTGGTGCACAATTGGCCAATATTTTCACCAAAGTCCTCGGAAAAACTCATTCTTCTACACTTCTCAAGCTAGGCATGTTTTCCTGTGCTCCAACTTCCCAGGGAGGGTATTAGAGTCGCATACAAGCTCAAGACAAGTTAGCAAAACTGAAGACAAATCTATTCAAGCATAGTTTAACAGGTTGCAAGATTTGTTATAACAATTCCTTGTCGTTAGGTATATCTCTTAATTGAAAGAGTTGTACATAAATACTTTTTGTAAATGCTTTGACTTCATATCAATAAAAAAGCACAAGTTTATCACACCTTATTTCTCTCTCTCTCTCTCTCTCTCTCAACTAATATATGAAATCAAACAAATACTATATGCGTTAATTCTCATACGGTCATCGTCATAAATTTATGCTAATTCCCAAACAGAGTATAACTTGCAGACCATCTTAAATTATTAGAAAGTTGTTTTGTTTCCATTTATTTTAGTTTATTAATTTCATTTCTGTTACCATGAGAGGCGTCATTTTTCAATGGAGCTTCAAATCATCCTTATTTCAATCTTTTTTTTGTTTTTTGTTTTTGATATGAAGTAATTCAAACATAGGGCTAATTATCGGATGACAATAAAAATTTAATAGACTTTTAATTTGAACCCTTAAAATAAAAAAACTACTATTCCAATTGAGGAATACTATAAAAATAATTCTCAGTAAATATATTCTATATATATAGAAAGAGAGAGATAAGATAAGAAAAAAAAAAGAGGCCATGAATGCCGATTAAAGTTAGTGGCTGCTGAGATGCCCTTCCGGATTCATCCAAGGCCACACCCTTAGCTTTCAAGCACCATGATGACCGATGAATAGCGCCTGATTAAACTAAGATCGCGTTTGACACGTTGTCACAGATGATGACATCTCGCTAATCAAACCGGTAGTTGATAGTAGTTCTTCCCTCCAAAAATCACGAAGTCAAAGTGTATGAAATGACATACGGTCGAACGGCGGATTGATCGGTGAGACTTGGGAACGACGAGACCTTTCCCCACCAATCGTATGCTCAAAAATCAGGGACGTCGACCCCTGCGCCGCTGAAAGAGACCCTCAAACCCCTAAGTGGGGTAAATCTAAATAAGACGACGAGAAGTACAAAGAGATCAAAAAAAAAAAAAAAAACGCCACGCGCTCTTAATTGTCTAAGCTAGAAACCACCGCCAAGCTGCCAACTCTTCTTTCAATTAAGCTTAAGAAAATGACCAAAATCGTGAGAAGAAAATCACGACCGCAATAAAAGCCAATAATACGCACAGATTCAGATCATGAATCGGAAGTTGCCACCCACATGACAGGGAAAACCCAGAAAGAATGGGCAAAATGGCTCCGTATAATGACTAAACTACCGTTGGGATTTATTTTATACGATCAGAGACGACCAAGCATGAACATCGTATCTACTGATCGCACAAGAAGAGAGCAAGCTTTCAAAATTCACCAGACGTGGGCTAACCTCTAAAAAGAAAAAAAAAAAAAATCCTATACGCGTCGCCGAAATGTGCAACGATTCATTGGACGTTCCTCATCAATTCACCCCCTCAGTATCGGACTTCGTCTTTTCTTTACAGTAAACGTAGGATGAAGTCCGCACAACACCAAATCTTTCCCAGAGCTGTAAGCCTCTAAATGTCCGGCACCTGAAGCAGGGAAATGGGAAGTGGAGAACCGAAGGTATAAAATTAATTACAGACCTGAAACTACATGCTTTCGTTCTTACCAAAATGGCTCAACTCCTAATCGCAGGCAAAATCGACGACCCTTCCCGTTCCACCAAAAATTTCAGCATTCTCGCACAAGACGGATACCCACCAACTCGTTGACAATTACGTCACACCGTTGATCGTGATTCCATGCTCCTACGCAGAAGTCCCTCTCAGCCAACTGTATCCACATTTGAGCGCTTAGAACCCCACGATGACATTGATGATTGATGACGAGCCTACTTTTGACAGGAACTATCTCCTCTTCTTTTTTATTTTTTTAATCCAATTTGGTAAAAATGAATATGTAAATCACTACGTTATAGCTGACGTACCTTGCTGACAATTCGCGTGAGATGGGTTACTATCGTATTCGGATCGATTTTAGTTCAGGTTAGTTAGCTAGGTTATTTATCTTCCGTAGGACCGAATAGTTTTAGGTAGGGATGTAAACGAGGCGGGTTCGGGTCGGGTATTATCATACCCGTATCCGTACCCGATAAGAAAATCCGTACCCGAATTCGTACCCGTATCCGAACGGATATCCGTTGACATATCCGTATCCGTATCCGTTGGATATCCATTACCCGACGGATTATCCGTTTACCCGTTAATGAATATTATCCAACGGATAAATCCATTACCCGACGGATAAACCCATTTATAGTTAAGCCAAAAGACAATTTTAACCTTAATTTATACTATATTTATTTTAAAATTAAGGGTAAAAGGGTAATTATATATCGGGTAAACGGGTACGGATATGGATACGGGTATGGTTACGGGTACGGGTATGGATATCCCATACCCGTATCCGTACCCGAACCCGACGGATATTTTTTTCTATCCTCCATATCCGTATCCATATCCGTTTATCCATATACGTTTAAGTATCCGTCGGATTTCGGGTAATACCCGCCCCGTTTACATCCCTAGTTTTAGGTTGCCATAAATTCTGGTAATTTTACTTTTCGGACCGGACTCATTTCGGTTCGAGTTAAGGTTATTTTATGTTAGGTAAACTCAAATTATAATAGTAATAATAATAATAATAATAACATATTAATTATAATAATATATTACTAGCAATAAACTAATAATAATAACAATACTTGTGATGATGACGCCGATGATGATGATGGTCATGGTGACTACGATGATGATGACGATGATGATGATGATAATAATAATAATAATAATAATAATAATAATAATAATAATAATAATAATAATAATAATAATAATACTTGCAATACTAACATATTCATGAACGAAAATAATCATAATAACAACATATTCTTGACCAAAAACAATGATGATGATGATAGTAACAAGTAATAACATGGACACAATTGTATTCAAATGTAATATAATGATAGCAATAAAGAATACTTGTGAGAATAATAATAATAATAATAATAATACACTACCCTAATTGAAGTGGTCATGCACAGAGCATTACTTGACTATGTTATGGTGAAGTTGCCTAATAAGGAGCTGATGAACCAAATAAGAAATCTATAAATGGAAGCCTAAATTTTGTCTAGATTACTACAAGCATGGCCATCTTACTCACCGAGGTCACTTACGAAGTGATGCAGGGAATAAGCAAGAAAATAAATAGTGGATGATAGTAAAAGATGGGAGGAGGGGGCACCATCCTGTAGTCTTGTGGTATCCTAGGCTCTAGTCTATCATGATGGTGGTTTGTACAACTACATTTCCACACAATCGTATTAGTTCTCTATTTGAGCATGAGAAACAATACTAGATGAGTGTGGAAGGGTGGTAAGTTGGTTCAAGAGGAATATTGCTCTGCTCTTGACTTTCACTTAGCTTGATTATAAGATGTTGGAATATGAGGGGGTTGAATGCCCTCTTAAGCAAAATGAGGTGCAGAGTTGATTTAAGAAAATAAAATTAGTATTGTTAATTTAGTAGAGACATGGATAAAGGAAAACAAGGAAAATAAAATGCAAACAACTATGCTTTAAGATTAGCAACGAGTAAGTAACTACTCCCACCACCATAATGGTCATACACAGATTGGATGACATAATACCTTTTGGAATTTTGAAGTTGGAAGTAATTAGTAATCGTGTTCGATAGATCTAATTAATTTATATGTTGATAAGTTGGAAGTATTTTATTTAAATAATATATACGAATAATTATATTTTAAGCTTATATAAATATTATTATATAAGTTAAAATGATATAAATTAAATAAATTTATGATATAATATTATTTATTAATTTTATTTTATAGGTATTATTTTTAAATAAAAGAAAAAAAAACGGCTCAAGGGCCGACGGCCCAAAGGCCTGGAAACAAAAGAAAGGAGAACAATGGCGCATGAGAGGATGGTTGAGGGGGAAAAAAAGGGACAAAATAAACGAAGCCTGGAGGACGGGCCGAACGGAAGGATAACAATAGGGCTGACCTAGAGTCAGACACATGATAGGGGAAGCCGCTGGAAAAAGCAGAGTTAGGAAGGGCTGACGTGGGGCAGAAGTTGAGAAAATGAAAAAGACGATTGTGGCAGGAGAGAGAGGGGGGGGGGGGTTGACGAGCGTAAAATGCTGCCACAGAGTTGCACACAAAATGAGGAAGAAAAACGCACAAAAGGGGAGCCAGTAGAAGGCTCAAGGGAGCGGGAAAAAACCAACGAACACAGAAGTAAAAAAAGAAGACGGATGGCAGAAGAACAATAGCAGCCGGGTGTCGGACTGTACGAAAGCCAAAAAAAAAAAAGAAGAAGAAGGAATTCAACGAAGCCAAGACGTAGCGTCCGGGAAAGACAATTTTCTCCCTGAATTCGGAATCCTATCGGTAATTCTTTATTCGAATTCAGGTTTAAGGAGAAAATTCGAGGGTTTGGTTCAAATTTGAAAATTTTTGACGGAGATTTTTTTATGACAGATTTGGGGTTCTTATCCTCGAACCCGTCCCAAATATATTTTTATATTTTTTATATAAAAAAAAGGCTTGATAATTAGGGATGGAATTGGAGATTGGATATAAAGTTAGGTTTTAGAAATCGGATCGGGTTTTAACGTTGGGGAATAAATTAGGGACGGAAAATAGATCGAGGATTGAGTCGGGTATGGAAATTTAATCCCTGCAGGAATTGGGTCAGGGAATCTCTGATAAAAAAACGGAGACCGGATCGGGTTCGAGAATTTTTTTCTTACCGGGTTTGGAGATGAGGATAGGGTCTCCGTCCCCGACCCGCTCCGTTGCTATCTCTAGTAGCGTCAGCGAGCACAGGAAAAGAGAGAGAGCAGCACAGAAACCAAGGAGGATGTGCTACAGTAGCTTACGCCAAGAAAAAAAGAAAAAGGAAAAAGAATTTGTGCACAGGAATTAAAGCAGACAGAAAGGAGAGAAGAAATAAAGAATGGAGAGAAATTTATATTGGTAGAATTTATTTTAGATAAGATTAATTTTTTATTTGAATAAATTCTTAATCTTTCATCCAAAATTAATTTTGGTTATTTTTTCTCTATTTTTAATTTATATTTTGGATATATATTTTTGTGTAATTAATTTAATAATTATGGCCGGTTGATTATTTATTGTTAGTGAATAGATTGAAATCCTAGATTAAGTTTTGAGATATGATTTTATTTTTTCTTTATTTCATAAGATTGTTCTTTGACTCTATTTTAGTTGCTATCGTGTGTGTGTGTGTGTGTGTATATATTTCTATCATGTATAATTTCTATAGTGCATGCCTTATTTTGGTTTCCTTATAGTGATAGTATGTAGGATTATTTACCTAATAGGCAGCCATATAAATATACTAGAATTTATATGTATAAATTACAACTAGGTTAGATAATAATACACCTAATAGTTTTGTGATTCTAACCAAAGAAGTAAAACATTTAGATATATGCGGGTCAAAGAAGTAAATACATCTAGACATACTTAGTGCACTAGTTTGGATACTTAGATTGACATCCTTCTAATTATACTTAATGTATTAAATCTAATTAAATATATGAGCCACTTGTTGCTACTATACTATTAGTATTTAATAGGATTAATATTAGTGCTTTGTCGTATTAATTAATTTATGGAAGTAATATAAGGTGTACATACCTACTTTTTGTGTACAACTTGATTAATTTCGTTCTCATGATTAAATAATGACTTAGAAATTAATATTATATTTGACCTAATCTTGTGGTGGATTTCAATTTTCCTAGCATATTTATCATATATGCGGCTATCCATTATTTTTATTATTATTATTATGTTATTTATTACTTTTATTATTTTCTAATTAAAAAACCCCATTAGTATTTTTCTTATTTTATATTATTTAGGATTTTATTTTATTTATTTATTTTTAAGCTCGTTAAATAGAGGTGGGGCCTCTCGATCCCAAATATAGATTAATACCATTATTTACCAATACTATAATTATCAATAAGAGAATTTAAATTGCCTAATGATTATAGCCACACCATATTTCGATTGTGTTTTTTATATGGGTATAATACAGGTGCTCACTATTTGATATTGTGGCATTGGTTGGAGCAACATAGTAATCATAATGCCCATTATTTTATTTTTTTTTGGGAGGTTTTAATGCTATGTTGTACCATACAAAAAAAAGCTAGCTGGTATCATTCATGCACAAGAGATTATGGAGTTTCAAGATTGTGTGCATGCACTACAAATGTATGATATGCCTTACATAGCGGTATTTTACACTTAGACTAATAAATAAGACCACCATTCCGTAGTTTCCTATAAACACTACAAAATAATTCACGTATACCAACAGGCCTTATCTGTTGGTAAAACACTACTACGGAAACATGAAATAATAACGGGACATTAATAACGGTGGTTCAAAAACCGTCGTCAAATGCGTGAAAATTAATGCGCGGGAAGTTTTAATAACGGTTTTAGGTAATAACCGTTATTAAAAGTGTAAGGTGAAATTTTGCACGGGAATTTTAATAACGGTTGACATAAAACTGTTATTAAAACATGATTTAATAACGGTTCAAACAAGAACCGTTGTCAAAATTGGCAAGGTTTTAATAACGGTTTCTATAAGAACCGTTATTAAAAGTTCCTTTTATTTCGTTCTCTTCTTTTTCGTGCCAAAAATTTAAGACTCTACCGCTTCCCTCTCGTACTCTCTTTCTCTTGCGAACCCTTGCACCACCGTTCTAGCTCCTTTGAATTAAGGGAAATCGTTGCATCGCCTTCTCTCCACCACCCCTCTGCCATTCTTACGAACGTAGTCAGCATTTGTACCTTCGTCGTTGTCGTTCTCAACTTGTATGTCGTCGCTCCCTTTACGTATATGTTTTAATTTCTTCCTTCATTGCTTAATTTTTCTCTACTGATATGTATATATATATATATATATATAAATGCATGCATGTTGCACCGAAGAGGTTGTGTTTGATGTGTTGTTCGAAAATCTATTGTTTGATGTGTTGGTGAAAAATTTTGCTGTAGCCTTTTTTGATTGTGGCCGGCCGAGACCTTAATATATATATATATATATATGTGTGTGTGTGTGTGTGTGTGTGTGTGTGTGTGTGTGTGTGTGTGTTTATAATCTATTTTATAAAAATATGTATTATTATTTTAAGAGAATCCACAAGCCTAAAATATATATTATTATCATAAGATATGTACGTTCTAAGTATAAAATTAAGGTTTTTATATTTTTTTAGCACTCACATTATTATGCAGATCATGTGTATTTATATGCTTTTTTTAATATATATTTTGTAAGACGTGTATTTATATTCCGTAAAATGTGTGTTTATATGTGTTCTATTATATGTATATATATTTATAATATATTAATATATAAGATGTGTATATATAATCTAAAATAATTGTGGTTAGGGTTAGGGTTGGGGTTAAGGGGAGGGTTAGTGTTAGTGTTAGGGTTAGGGTTAGGGTTAGCTATAGGTTTAGGATCATTATCTTATGAGGTTTAGTGTTATTTTTTATTATAATTTATTAGGGTTAATTATTGTTAGGGTTAGGGGGAGGGTTAGGGTTTATCGTTTATTATACTAAATATAAACTAGGGCTATAGGGAAAAATCCTAAGGATAAGGGTATTGTGCATGGGGAAAAGTTGAGGAGGTTGGTTGGGCATCGGTGTTGTGATAAAAATTAAATAGAGATGAATAATTGTGTATAATAATAATAATAATAATAATAATAATCATATAGGATTTATTAGGTTGTACTATATATATATATATATATATATATATATATATATTATCTTATTAATATCTACTTGATTTTACTATATATGTGTAGCTTGAATGATTTGATGATAGTTTGATGTTTAGCCAGTTTGTTAAATATATATATAACTAAAGATTATGTCCTTATTTTAAATAGTTTGATGTTGTTAGGTTTACATAGTTGGTTATGATATGGTAGAATATATATATGATTTGTCTAGCTAGTTGAAGATCAGTTTACATATTCTGTAATTTAGATCCTTTTGAGAACAACCTTGATGATAAGATTTAGTGGTTCTCATTTGTAGGTAGTGAGATGACATACCCTCCACTGTATTTTCATATGGCGCCACATACAGATGTACGGACTCATGTGATATGATTATATGACGAGCTATGTCATTTGTACGCGAGTGGCTCATCCTATCACCCCTTCTATTTCAGATCTTATCACCTTCTGTTGACCCTGCCTCAGATAGAGCCATGGGCATCGGCTACGTCTACTTTTTTGCAGTGGTTTGTCTACCACACTGATGCACCACACTCGAGATTTATTGAGGGTGAGCTGTTTGCTAGAGAGTATGATAGGATATTGAGAGAACTGATGGTCATCGATTATGAGTGGAGGTATCGTCATAGCTTGCCTCGGAGTATCCACCTCGGTTACCCTAGAGTATCCGTGAGTAGACTCTCTTGCGATGATGTCAGGGATCAAATGATATATCGTGATGAGTGAACTTTTAGAGTTATAGTTTTTAGTCGGGCTCGACGAGGCTATGGGGGGATTTAGTTTTAGATATGAGTTTTCTTTTTTTAGGTATTTGAGTTGTAGCAACATTTTGATGTATATAGTGCTGCTATTGCTTAAATCCTGTAGTATGTATATCTTTTGTAATTTGAACTATTAATTGTATAATATTTTGCTACGTATGTATGTATGTATGTATGTATATATATATATATATATATATATATATATATATATATATGAACTCTTTGTAAGTATGAGGAGTTTCATTGATCAGCATTAATATAATTTTGTAAACTTGTTAGCATGATTCGTATATATATATATATACAGAATATCATGATACATTTGAGATTAATTCTTTCTAAGCAAGAGTGATTTGAGAATTATTAAACTTATAATTCAATTTATTTTTAATAATTACTTTAATGTGGGATATATCTAGATTCAAAAAATATGGATCGGAAATGGTTGTCTGCAAATCGTCTGTCTAGATAATATAACGAAGGAGTGGAGTTTTTCATCAAGTTTGCAGTTGAACATGCTCGGGACTCTAGTAGAATAGTTCGTCCTTGTTTGAAGTGTGCTTATATTCAGCGTGTCAACGCTAATGATTTGAGAGATCATTTATTTGTGTATGGAATTGATACAAGTTACACTTGTTGGATATGGTATGGGAAAATAGAGTCTAAATATGAAAATGACGATGTTAGAAGGGATAGTAGTGGATCATCATTTGATAACTATGAGGGAAATTCGTTAGAGGAGATGACTCAAAAGGTTGAGGAAAGTGTTCGGGATTGTCCAAAAATGTTTGAGAAGTTATTGAATGACTCGGAGAAACCTTTGTACGGTGATTGTAAGACGTTTACGCGATTATCCGCTACTTTAAGGTTGTAAAACTTAAAGGCATGTAACGGATGGAGTGATAAGAGTTTCACAGAATTATTGTCACTTGTGAAGGATATGCTTCCTGATGATAATGTTCTACCCAATCGTACGTATGAAGCAAAGAAGATTCTATCCTCTATGGGCATGAGTTATGAGAAGATACATGCATGCCCTAATGATTGTATTTTATATCGCAATGACAATGCATCTTTGGATAGTTGTCCTAATCTTGAATGCAAAGCACCACGATACAAGAAGAACAAGGTGCCCGCTAAGGCGTTATGGTATTTCCTATAATACCAAGATGAAGGTGGATGTTTAATGATAATGAAGATGCCAAGAACCTAAGATGACATGCTGATGACAAGATAGATGACGGGCTTCTTAGACATCCATCTGACTCTCCACAATGGATGACGATTGATGGGTTGTTTCCTGAATTTGGTAAAGAAGTAAGAAATGTGGGCCTTGCGCTTTCTACAGATGGAATGAATCCGCACAATCAAGGCAGCTACAGTTTATGGCCATTGATTTTGGTTATATAGAATTTACCTCCGTGGCTCTATATGAAACGCAAGTATATGATGTTGTCTTTACTCATTTCCGGGCCACGCCAACCTGGGAATGATATTGATGTTTATTTGTCACCTTTGATTGATGATTTGAAGTTCTTATGGGACATGGGCGTTGAAGTATTTGATGCATATGGTCAAGAAAATTTCACTTTGAGAGCATTGTTATTCTGTACTATAAATGATTTTTCGGCGTATGGCAACTTGTCAGGTTATAGTGTGAAAGGCCATTATGCATGTCCGATATGTCAGGAGAATACTTCATTTGTTCAGCTAACATATGGCCGAAAGACTGTGTTCCTTGGGCATCGTAGGTTTTTACCGAAGAATCATCATTATCGTAGGCAAAGAAAAGCGTTCAATGGATTCCGAGAAGAAGGGCAGGAACCAATCCGGTTGACGGGTCAACAAGTGTGGCTGAAGATGAAACATTTGAGTGTCAAGTTTGGGAAGAAGAATAAAGATAAGCCTCCATCAGTTGAGTGGAAGAAGATGTCAATATTCTTCAACCTTCTTTATTGGGAATCTTTCTACGTGAGACATGCCCTTGATGTGATGCATATTGAGAAAAATATATATGTGACAGTCTTGTTGGCACATTACTTAATGTTCCACGCAAGACTAAAGATGGGATAAATGCTCGAATGGATATGGAAGAAATGGGTATTAGACGGGAACTGACACCGCGAGACAACGGAAGAAGAACATATTTACCGCCGGCATGTCATACTCTTTCCAGAAAAGAGAAAATTTCATTTTGTGAATTCTTGCATAGTGTCAAGGTTCCAGAAGGGCATTCTTCAAATGTTAGAAGGCTCGTGTCGATGAAAGAGTTGAAATTAATTAACATGAAGTCTCATGATTGTCATATCTTGATGCAGCACCTGTTGCTGATAGCTATACGTGGAATTTTGCCAAAACGTGTTCGAATTACTATCACGAGGCTTTGTTAGTTTTTATAAGCCGTCTGCTCTAAAGTTATACATCCTGATAGTTTGGACGCCTTGCAAAAAGGGATTGTGATTATTTTGTGCCAACTTGAAATATATTTTCCACCGTCATTCTTTGACATTATGGTACATCTAACTATTCATTTAGTTTATGAGATAAAGATGTTAGGACCTGTTCATGGGCATTGGATGTACCCCTTTGAACGGTTTATGAAGTTGATAAAAGGTTATGTGAAGAATCGATATCGGCCAGAAGGATGTATTGTTGAGAGTTACCTGGTGGAAGAGGCAATTGAGTTTTGCACAAAGTACTTGTCAAATGCTGAAGCTCTTGGTATTCCTAAGTCTCAACATGCGGGTAAATTTGAAGGACAGGGTATTAGAGGCAAACAGTTTGGGCGTGTAGACCCTAACATGTTCCGTGCAGCACATCTATATGTATTACACAATAGTGATGATGTTCAGCCGTACATTGAAGAGCATATGACTTCTTTACGGATTGAAAATCTATCAAAGACTGAGAAATGGATTATCGATAAACATAATCTTTCCTTTATTGATTGGATAAGAGATCGCATCATTCCACTCATCGGACATTCCCCAACTTTAATTTCCGAAACCCTGCATTGGTTGTCTCAGAAACCTCGTTATGAAGTTTTTCAATATACCAGTTATGTGATCAACGGTTGCACTTTTTATACAAAAGAACAAGATGGGAAGAGTACAATGCAGAACAGTGGGGTGACTTTAGTGGCTGAGGCAATGCATGTTGCTAGTGCGAAAGACAAGAATCCAACTTATGCAGATATGAATTATTATGGTGTGATTAAACATATATGGGAGTTAGATTACATTGTATTTAAAATCACTGTATTCAACTGCAGATGGGTTGATAACGGTAGTGGGGTTAGATATGAAGATGGATTCACATTAGTAGATCTTAATAGGGTAGGGTATAAACAAGACCCATTCATCTTAGCATCACAAGCGACACAAGTATTCTATGTCACTGACCCTGCTGATAACAGATGGTCTGTAGTACTATCTACGAAAAAAGAAATGCCAATAAGTGTGATGATGAAAATGATTCCAATTGGAATAACGAGTGTATCTCAGCTGTGCAAGCAACTCAATTATTGAATGATGATAACAATACAATTAATGAGGAGGAAATATATGTCAGGGATGATCATCGTGAAGTAATATATGTATAAGATCCTGAATCTAATCCGAAAACAAAGGGGAAAAAAAGAAGGAAAAGAAGGCAATGAGGGTAATAATATTGTAACATATAATATCTATGTTGGTTTTTTTAAATGCGTTTTTCAACTAAATTATGCTCAATACATAACATTCTAACATAATTTATTTATTGATTTTTTTTAGAGATATGGCCAATAAGAATATTGATAGGGACAGCAGTGATGAAGAAGGAAAAAGAGGGCTGACAATTATAAGAATCATCACAGATATGAGGAATAAAGGAGAACTGGTCGATTTGAGATGGAATACTTACAATCTTCCCATTGGCCCTTATGTAGACATGTTCTTGACTTACATTTCACTTGTGACACATAATCGTGTTCCTATCTCTTATAATAATTGGAAGCAGGTTCCAACGGGTCATAAGGAGCATATTTGGCAGGAAATCACGGTAAATATACTATTTTATGTAATCATTTATGTATGTAAAATGTTATTAATTTTAATACATTAATATCGGTATACATTTGTATGTCTTACAATGCAGAGAGTATTTAATGTGCCAGAGAGTAGGAAGAAACGGCTTCTTAGACATTGTGGGGAGCGTCTAAGAACATTTAGGTCATTTTTAGCTCGTAGGAAAATGTACAGAAAGAGGGATGGTTCTCTATGGCAGAATCCACCCAAACGATACGGTTTCATCAATCAAGAAAGTTGGAACCAATTTATTGCATATCGTCTTACGGGGGATTTTAAGGTATTTGTTAGATAACAATTAAATTTCTTTTATCGAGCCTAGTATTGTGCATAATATTGAAATAACTATGTCACTATATTTTGGCTTGTCACATAGGAAAAAAGTGCCAAAAATAAAGAGATTGCGAAGCAGAATAAATACCGGCGTAATATGGCTCGCAAAGGGTATGCAGGCCTTGAAGAGGAGTTGGTATGTATTTTGTGATTTATCTATTTACAGCATACTGACGAATTTTATAATATTAGTACATTATAAGAATATTTTTTGATTTATAGCTCATAGCCCAAGACTTAGACCCATGTACCTCGTCCATTAATATTGGTACATTATGGAAGAAGGCTATAGCAACAAAAGATGGATATATTAATGAAGATGTAGATGTTGCAGCGACAAAAATTGTAAGTTTGTAGATATTTGAAACCCTGCTTAATTTTCTTTTAGAAAACTATTATATTATGCTTATTCATGTAAGCTAATTTTACATATATTATATACATTACAGGACGAACTTCAAGTGTTATATGGTAAGGAGGGGGTAGACCAATATAACATTGTATCACAGACTATAGGAATTGTAGAACACCCTGGAAGATACAGGGGTCTTGGATTAGGTGTTACGAAAACGAGCGTACGTGGTCAATCTCGTGGTTCTCGTAACACTGATGAGCAAGTCACCATCCTCACACAGAAATTGAACGTGGCATTTGAACGGATGGCAACAATGGAGCAAGAGTTGTCCTTTATTAAATCTCAAGGGTATAAGCCATCCGATTTAGTCGACCATGATCAGCTTCACATACCTAATGTAAATAGTGTCAGAGACAGTTGTGAAGCTGATGCACGTCTTTCTTCTCTTTCCGAGGTAAGCATTATATGACTATGAATTGTTATTAAATGTATTTGGTATCATAAATAATTAATAATGTATAATATTTTCGTTTAGGGTTTGCATAAATGTGACTTGTTAGCGACTGATCTTTCAACTCTTTTGGCGAAAGGAATGGTCCGCATCAGTCACAGTACCCAAACTCAAACTGTCCATGGGTACAACTTAGCCCTACTTACAAGGCCGGTGAGTATTGACACTCCAATAATTGGTAGTGCGCCCTTGCCTTGTTATAAAGAGGGCGATGAGGCAGCCACAGTGCTAGAAGCTCATGGAAGCTTCGTGCCTTGGCCTGTGGATCAGATACGTCTTACTACTGAAGAGGTATTGACATTCAATATCTTCATTAGACTTAGTTTAGTAGTTACATAGTTTATACCTTTTTCATATATATATGCTCAATACATATTTTGTTTATTATTATTATTTAAGGAATCAAAGAAGAAGACTGCTCCTGCTAGTAAAACCAAGAGAGGTACTAGTAGAACGAGCAACACAAAAGAGGGCGCTGCCAAAGGAAAGAGAGCTAAATCTGAAAAATCAGTTGCCCCACAAAAGATTCCTTCTTCGGAAATACGCCAACCTCCACCAGCATTAGCTTTATTGTATTTCTATGCCCAAAACTACATCGGGAATAATTATATTTCCATTGATTGTCGTCCTGAGTATGTTGGAAGGGACGATGCTACTTACATGGTATCGACGGTTGACATAAGCGACATTTATAATCAGGAATGGATGTCAACCACGAGTGTCACCGTTTATTTCACGTAAGCATTATTTCATATTTCAAATTTTAGTACTCTTGGAGAAATAGAATTTTTAAGACCTCTTATATGAGTTATTAGTTATTAACAAATATCCATTGTTATTGTCGTCCATATATAGGTTGGTAGCTACTCGCGCTGCGTTGGAGGGAATGATGTCCTCTATTTTGTTTGTGTGCCCATACTACATAGCTGACAATAGTATAATAACAGAGGGTAGGCACATAAACTATTTAGCGGATCACATTTTGATTGAGGGACACAACAAGCTCTATCTCATTCCTCACCTCGCAACTGAACATTAGGTTTTGTACGCCGTCCGACCTGATCTTAATAAAGTTTATGTGTTTGATTCCCTTCGAACCTATGACGTGCCTTTTGAGGTCGCTCGTCGTGATGGGAAGGAATTTATCGACATGTTAGTATACTTTTCACTTCTTACTTCATTAGCTTATTTATACATATATATATTCTACTTTCATTATTTGAGGTATATATACTTACAATATTATGTATCCAACTCTATTTATTAGGGCACTACGGACGGCATATCAAAGGAGAGGTGGGAATGGTGTCCCAGACCCAAAGAATCTTCAATATGAGCCTATCATGGTAAGTAGGAAGACAACTATTTTGTATTTTGTTTTAATTCAAATTAATATATAATAGTTAGAGAGCTAATTGAATTCATTTGACAATGTTCACAACAGCAAAACGGCGATGATTGTGGATACTATGTATGTAGAGCAATGGATCTTATAGTCCAGAATAGATCGGTCAACATAGATCCAAGCCATGTATCTTTGCTTTTCCATATTTTTCTATTAATGAATCATGACATATATATTTTTGACCTAATGGCTAACTGTATATTAATTGAAACATGGGTGTTGTAGTTTTTCACCGATGACTATGCACGAGGCCAGCAATATAATGTTGATGAAATTGATGAAGTTAGAGACTAATGGGCCAAGCATGTGCACTCATTCATTCGGTATTAGGTAGCGATCTATATATTCTACATGCATTTTCAGGTTTGTATTTCGTCTACATCTTTCGGTCTTCCAGCCTAGATCTGTGAACTCTTTACTTTGGGGTGTAGAGTTACCAAGTTGTGGTATGCCCACTAATTTTTATTCCTAAGTATAGTTGGTGTATTGAGACATGCATACCAATTATAGATTGATTGAAATTATGGTGTGATTGCAGATTTGGTATGAATTGATGTTGTTTCACATTGCAGATTTGGTAATTGTTTGAACATACAACTGTGTATGTAGGCAGGAACAAAACAGAAAAATGCCAAAAAAAAACATATAGTAAATCTTGCATGTAATTCCAAAACAATAGATCTCTCGCAAATCATCTAGTTTTCAGATGAAACTTTATAGGTAAGCAAAAGAGAATAAACCAACAAACATACAAACAACCTATAACTTCAAATTTCAACCACACAATATATAATTTAATTTTCAATCAAACTACATGTAATTTCAATTTTCAACTAAACAACTTGTAATTCTAAGTTTTTAACTTGTAATATCAATTACCAATACTTTCCTTATCTACAAAAGTCCAACAACAATCAAATAACAGTATTAAAAATGAAGTGATTAGCAAATAACCTCATTTTGAAACAACAATCAAACAAGCAGCTAGGCAAAAAGAATTACAATGATGATAATAGTAGTAGAAGCGGTCATTACAAGAAGATGAAGAAATAAAGATATGAGTTTTAGATAAGGAGTCAGGTTGATATACTTAACAATGGATATAGATGGAGGAAATATGGTCAAAAGGCTGTTAAGAACAACATATTTCCAAGGTATATATATTGTATATATTATGTAGGTATGGTTGTTGCTAGCAATCTGATTTTCAAAGTGTTTTCTAATAGTAATGAATGAATGAATGATGGCCTTCGAAATGATTGTGTCTCTAGAGTCAAAGATTGACAATTCACTCACCTATTCATATCAATTACGTTTTACTAGCTAGTAGTATTAATATTATGTAGGTAGTAGCGACGATGATAATAACTTGAAAATATATACTAAAATTATTCCCATGAAGTAATTTTACACATACTAATTTTACAACCCCCAAACCCCAAAACAAGAATAAATTGGACGGAATGAGAAAGAAAGAGCGTTGTTTACCCCAGAGGATGATGCAGAAGTCCCACTAAAAGGTCAATTGCAATTGCTGAAGCAATGAGAGCAAGTCTTGGATGTGTAACGGTGCATTGCTTGTCTAGGGTGCGATTGGTAGTGGGCTATGTAATATAAAGAAAATATAAAAAATGGACATCAATGATCAAAACCAACATAAAGTTAAAGAGGATGAAAGGGTGACAAATGGCCATTACATTTATAAGCATAGCCACATCATTGCAGAAGTAGCAGCCCAATCTTTTCCCTCCTTGTTTATCATGCAGTGAAACCTTGCTCATCTCAGGAGATAATATATAAGAATTAGTAAGAGTAGAATCGAAAGAGCCAGCTCCATGACATATGACCAAGAAGCTATCAAAGCCCAAAGCTATTGTTATGGTAATTTGTAAATGAAATAGGTAAAATAATAGGATATACTATGCAGTGAACTATATCAGCCATTAGTGTATCCAACATAAAGGCATCTAAGATTTAGCATGCTGATTCTTACTATTCATTCCTTAGGTTGGTCAAGCTTCATACATTCAAATGTACTACCTTTAGGTAGAGTACAATACCATGATATATCTCTTTATTAAGTGAGCTAATGCAATATATATAGAGTAGGGCATAACATAAAACAATAAAGCTGATATTAGTCAAGCTAACATCCCAACTACTGGAAAAAATTTTAAACTACTGATTTTCATTTAATTTCTTAATGTCCTAGAGTGTAGCTATTTATGCTACAATCTCTAAAATGTAATTATAACTTATGTCATTCGATAAAAAAACAACACACACACATAACAAAATTACTTGGTAGACACTTGATATCTAATAGGGTAAATAAAATAACTCAAAGATCAATACAATTTTAAATCCGCAAGAGTTTTGACCTATACAATTCTAATTGATTTCTCACCAATTTCTCAATTTGACACTTCCGTCCTAAAATTAAATAAATCATATTGTATTTTCAATTTATCACAAACATATTAATAAGATAAATCCAAACAATTTAGACATAACCAGGTTAAAAGTTCCAAACCCAAATCAATCCGACCAAAATACACATACAACATATACAAATCAATCCCAACAATCAATTTGTCTTAACAAAAGCTAATCATAACAAAATCAATTCAAATTAGAAGTTAGGGTTTGAAAATTACACCCATGAATCAAGCTTGCTAGGGCTCGTTGGAGCCATGCAGAGGATAGGTTGGTTGTTAGAATGGCTTTCAAATGTTGTCGATGTGCTTTTGTTGATGTCACTTGTCATTGATCACCAGAAGGGGTGGCTTTGGAGGTCTTGAACTTCTAGGCATTGTTGCTCTACTTGACCGCTACTGGCGTCCCTCACCAATCTCGTTACTGCTGAAGTTGACTTACAGCGCCCTAAGGTGGTGGCATGGATGAGTGATGGTGAAAGAAGGTAGAGGTCGACGGTGCTGGAGCGAGGTTAAGCGACATGCTTTGCTCCCCTTCTCGCATTTGGTATTGCACTCACCAATTGCTACAGTGCTTGCTGGCGTATTCCTTAGCTCGTGCTGGTTTCTCTGCCAGCCTTGTCGCTAGGTGGTCATGGTTCATGGCTGGAGACGAAGGGAGTGGAGCTAGGTCAAAGTTGGGAGAAGATAGGGGAGTAGAAGGTCAAGGTATCGGGTTTGATTTAACATGGAAGAAAAATAATGGGAGAGGGAAGATAGCAGGGGGTTAGTTTTTTTTTTAAATTTAGAAAATATTCGAAAAAAGATAATTAGAAAACTTTCAATTAAGATAAATTATTATAGAAATACACTCATAAAAACCATAAATAGTTTTTGGATAAAAATAAAAGACTTATCCGAGTAAATATTTTTATTCTAAATAAATTGTAATGCTTATTAAGATGAAAAGTATAATGAAAAAAATAATATTTAAAGTAAATCAAAAGTAATATTTTTATAAATTTTTGAGCGAATAAAAATAAAATAACACATTTTCAAAAAATCATCCATAATCCAAAATGGAAAAATGAAAACAAAATATAAATGAGTTGTGAAAATCTTTAATTTAATATTTTTTTAAAGATTTTATTCACCTCATAAAAATAAATAAATTCAAGGATAAAAATATTTACTACAGATAAAGATATTCAAAAGTTCTATAATATATTAAATTAAAGATAATATTTCAAATATATAAGAGAAATATTCTTATAATAGTTTAAATGACTAAAAATAATTTAACACATTTTTGAAAAAGCCATTTGTAAGCCTTAACAAAATAATTCTATTAATAATAATTAATTATGATAATATTGACTATAATAATTATAATTTTTTCTTTCAAATAATATAATTAATTTTACTACTACTAATAATATTATTATTATCTATTAATATTATTAAATAATAAATTTAAGTAATAATTAGTATTATTTAAAATTATTTAATATAAATTTAATATTTTATAATGTATTATTAAGATAATATTAATCATAATTTATAATAAAAAATAATAATAATTACTAATAATTAATATTAAAATAGATGATTAATATAATAATTGTGAATAATTATTAAAAATAATTAATAATGGGAAATAAAATATAAATATGTATAATATAAATATTAATCATGGTTTCCAATATTTATTAATAATATTTTTTAATTAAAAAATAATAGTAATAGTAATAATATCCTAAAATAATTTTTCTTAGTAATAATTAATAAAAAAATATATTAATAAGAATAATATGAATCATTATTTTAAATGAATTAATAATAGTATCTAATAATTCAATATTTTAAATAAATTAATAATAGTATCTAATAATTACTAATATATTATTAATAATGTGAATGATTATTGATAATATTTATTATTATTAAGATAATATATATTTGAATGATAATTGGTAGTATTTAATAGTAAATTAATTTAATAGTAAGTGTAGTATATATAATATATATTATTTCATTATAATTATTAAAAGACAGCATTATGAACAATATTAATATAAAAAATAGAAATAAAATAATAATTAATAATAATATATGTAAACTATTATTTCTAATAATGAATAATGAATTAATTATTATTTTTATATCAACAATAATAGAATTAATCATTATTAAAATTATATATAAACAAATATTATTGTTGTATTTCATAAATACTAATACCAATAGGTGTAAGAGTGGTTATTAGTTCTGTTGGTATAATGCTGCTAATAACCATAGACAAAAGAGAGAGAAGAAGACATGCTGGCATAACATATTAATACCAGTAGATAAAAAATTTCTATTGGAAAAACTATATTATTACCCATAGAAAATTATCTGTTGGTATTAGTTTCTTTTACTAAGAGAAAAAGTATTTCTGTCTAAGTTTCTGTAGGTAAAAGTCAATTATTTTGTAGTGAAACTTGATAGGGTTATGTGTAACCATCGTGAACTGACTAGTTTTGAGACTCATAGGCACACTTATTTCCCCCTATGATTTGCAATCATGATGCCATGGTAGTTTATTTCAATTCATAGGTGTCTCAAGGCCCTAGTCCATTTATATTTTTCAATATCTGGGAAGAAGGTCCCTCCATCTTAAACATTGTGAAAATTTCATGGTTTTGTGTGGGATAATATAGCCTCTTTATTGATGGATGTATTAGACTATGCAAGCTCAATGGTTCTTTTAATCTCCTCAACAATAAAAATTTGGTTGCATTTCAATGAAAGTATAGGAGTTTGGGGAAGAAATTCTTGTAGAACAAACTATGTTAGATGTCAAGCCCCTAAATTTTCACCTGATTGAGTAGAAGAAGGTGTGTTTTGAACACTTGTAGTTCATATCTCAATGTGAATAAAGCTTCCTAGACTATAAACCAAAGTTATGTGGTTAAGATTAGGTGATAGTAACTCCTAACTTTTTCACTTGGTTGTGAAGGGTAAGAGAATTTCTAACAAGATTCTAGTGATTAGGGATAACCTTAGGGAGCTAAAGGCTTTGCAACATGATATTGTGCATGTTTTCACTTAGTTTTACAAGGATATGGAAGTTAATAAGACTCCTTCTACAAGGTATTTTTTGCATGATGTCTTGAGCTTAGGTCTTAAGCTCGGTTATCAGGCAGGGTGCTCTCTCCTACTACCTAAAAATAAGGAAGAGGTTAATAAAGTGATATCAAACATGGGGAATGATAAAGCCTCGTTTTTGGATGGGTACAATGAGTTTTTCTTCGAGGAAACCCGGCCCATTACCAATGATACTCTAAGGCAAGTTGAGAAATAATTCTTTATCATAAGGCACCTTATCTGTTTAATGTAACATTGCTAAACTTATTTCCAAAGGTACCTAACTTAGAGTTTTCTAGTGATTACTCCCCTATTACTTATTGCAACACCTTATAAAAAGTTTTTATGGTGACCTAATAGGGGAGAGATAAGTTGTGTTTGTTAAAGGAAGACATATATGTGATAACATAATGGTGGCATCTGAGTTAGTTAATAGCTACTCTAATAAACACTTGTACCCAAGACGCATGTTGAATTTAGAGATAGTTAAAGCCTATGAATATATTAATTAGGTTTTCTAGAGGGCAAGCTATTAGCATTACATTGTCCTCCCCATTTTTTCAAGCTCATCATGGCATGTGTCACTTTAGTTAACTATTCACTTATTCTCAATAGGGTACTACAACTTCCATTTTTTAGCTTGCTAAGGACTTATTCAAGGCGACCCTCTTTCTCTAAACCTCTGTATGATCATCATGAATAATTTTAGTATATTAATGGCTAAGGTTTGGGAGAATCTATCTTTTGAAACACATCTTAAATACAAACATGTTCATTTGGTCTCACCTCTCTTTGTAGATGACTTGCTATTTTATATATATTCATGGTGATTTATCATCTTTTATGACCTTATATGACACTTTTATACGCTTTTGGGGCTTTTGTTGGTTACCCTTGATTGATGTTAGAAGTGTAGTATATTATGGTTGTAGTGTCACTACTACAAGAAAAGAGCACACGGCTAATGCACTGCAGATACCATAAGGTGACCTCATCAAGCACTTGGAATTACCACTAATTAGCAAGACTTTGAAGCTGAATGAATATCATGACCTATTGGATAAAATCACATCCAGAATTAAACATGGAACAATTGGTTGCTTAGCTATGCAAGGTGCCTACAGTTGGTGAAATATTTTTTTTAGTATCCAAGAATATTACATCCTAACGCACTTGTTGCCCAAAAATATTATTAATGGCATTAATTTTATTTGTATATGCTTTTTTATGGTCTGGGAAATTGGTTTCCAATAAGAGTCTGGTTACATGGAGTAAAGTTTGTCAACCCTAGAACGAGGGAGGCTTGGATTTATAAACTTAGAATATAGAAATCTTGCTACTTTGGGATAATCATTGTGGAATCTGCATAGCAAAAAAATGTTATTTGGGTTGATGGGTACATGTATACTTTATAAGACTCATAATATATCAGATACCACATGCATCGAGACGCTTTGTGAAGCTAGACAAGAAGCGGTTAGGCACTTACATTTTTCTTGCCTTTATGATCATAGCATTTAGATAGAGCTCACAGAAGCTTTGGATTATATACATCAAGTAGTGGCATATGATGAGGCCACACTAGTTGAGATGAGGTGGTAGGAGGCATGCATGTCGAATGCAATTATTTCGTGCTATGGCTTCTCACCACTTATGGAACAAAAATAACTACTATATCTTTTAGCTCAAGAGGAGGTCTTTTATGCTAATGTTGTGAATTATTATTTATGAGATGGTTAACAAGGTAGAAAGCTTACACCTTTGTAAATTGTACAAAAAGCTAGTTGTGTACGTAAATAACCTAGGTGGATCTTGATAAGTGTGTTTTATTTGAAGTTTGGAGAGTTGTATGCACCATAATACATTTTGGTAGCAACAAAATTAAATTATGTTGGATAAATTTTAGGTTCATAAATTTTTTGGTTATGCCAAATTTTAGCTAATTATTAGATCAGGAGGATAAGTTTCTGTAACAAACTCAAAATTCACTACTGAAAAATTTCATTAATTAAAAGGAAATTAGCGGAATTAAATTAATAAACCGTGAACTTTGGGGATATTACTGTCACACTTAGTACCAGACCGGTTCACTCCTACCGTTCCAGTACCAAGTGCTAAGGCTAAAAGAGTAAAACACAATTAGCAAGAAACTCAAGCATATATAAATCAGAGTTGCGCGGTAAACAATTTACCAGAGTAAAATTCAACAACGGTGGTTACAAAATAATAAATACATTGAATTTAGAAGAGACAAATTGAAACCCTAGTAGTTTCGGATAGTTCCTGACGCTCTTTTCCGAGGCCCACTTAAATAGCATCGAACACGACCTGCAAGGGGTACTGCCCATTGAATAGGCAGGGGCCCCACAAAGGGAACCCTTAAGTACTACGGTACTGAGTAACCCTTTAAAACGCACTTAAAAATAGGCACGTAATGTAACACATGAAATACTACTGCATTCGTACATAACTATAGGTATAAACATAATATTCAAACCCACACATATAGTACATAAGGTCATGAAGAAATTCTACCACGTATAAATGATCAAGGCCACACGTGAAACAGTTAAGATAACAGCTTATAGAACATGACATATAACTATATAGGGCACCCAAGGCATGTAGGACACATAGCACACATTCGGCTTTAGCTACACCCTTACTCAGTTTAGGTTACCGAGCTATCTTTCACATATAGTAGGCCACTAAACACCCTTTATAATCGTTACACTTAATATATTTCCCATTTAGTTGGTTAAATTATCAATTTACCCATTTCCTTTATTATAATTATTAACAAATCACCCATTAGTTGGTCAAATTACCAAATTACCCTTGTTCATTATCCTAATTACCCCTTTAGTTGGTTTAATTACCAAATTGCCCTTCACATTTATCATATTTACCATTTTACCCTTCTCCATTATTAAATTATCAAATTACCCTTTAATTATTTAAACTATTATTTTACCCTTCTTAGTTATCATAATTACCAAGTTACTCCTTTCCAATTTTCACTTTTCCCCTTTTATTTATAAAATTACCATTTTTCCCTTTTGTTATAAAATTACCAATTTGCCCTTTTATCACAAAATTACCAATTTGCCCTTTTATTATAAAATTACCAATTTGCCCTTTTGTTACAAAATTACCAATTTTCCCTTTTATTATAAAATTATCAAATTGCCCTTTTATTACAAAATTACCAATTTGCCTTTTTATTACAAAATTACTAATTTACCCTTTTAATCACAAAATTTCTATTTTACCCTTTATTCATAAAATTACCATTTTGCCCCTTTAATTACGAAATTACCATTTTACCCCCTTACTTCCAAAATGACCAATTTATCCCTTACTTCCAACCATTTTATCCTTTTATTAACAAATTTACTATTTTACCATTGCCTCCAAAATTGCCATAATACCCTTTTTACGTAAGAAATACCTTTTTACCCTTAGCACACCACTTATATTAAATTATTATTATTACTACATAAAATATTAATACTAACTCCTCATCTACCACTCTTATAATTAATATAACATTATTAGCACCCATATATATATATATATATATATATATATATATATATTAGGCCATATTCTTGTACAAGATACCTTACTAAAATCCCCTAAGGCTTCCAAAATATTAATCATGCATTAAGAATCACAATAGCATAATATAACATGGTTAATACTTAACATTTTCATTAACAACCAAACTCTTATCCTAAATGATATTTCCATACATAAAAATAATCTATCATGCTTCCTTTTCATCAATCAACACAAGAACCACATATATCATATTAAACAACATAAACCAAGCATAATAATATATTAAAAATCCAAATGTGCTAACATACGTTAATCCATGCTTTTAAGCGGGATTTAACGATTACCTCAATTCCTGTAAAAACAACCCTTACGGGTATTCCGGCTTAAGGTTCAAGATTTGATTATCAAAACCAACACCTAAAAATAATATCAAGGTTTATTATGTTAGAAATCATAAAAATCAAGACATAAGGCTTTATAACACTTAATTAATCAAATACTTAAATTAAATATTATTATACCTTAAAAATTAATATTCAAATCAATCAAAGAAGGCAACAGCTCATCCTGCTCATGCAGCATGAGCTGCATGCAAAGAAAGAAAAAGGACGGGCTCGAAGGTAGTGGAAATAAGGAAAAATGGGCAATTTTGGGTTAGAGGTTTGGGGCTAAGAAAAAGACATGATGGGGAAGGATTTGGGGCGAGGGAATGGTTCAGAAGTGTAGAGTGGGTGTAGGTGGTGGTCGGAGATGGGTTGAAGGTTGCTAAAGGCGGCGGAGGCAGCGGTAGCGAGGCTGCGAAGGTGGCGGCCGAAGTGGGGTCGAAATGGAAGGCTGGTGAGGAAGGAAAATGGGGAGGGAAAATGAAGGCTTTTGGGTGACGGTTTCAACCAAATGAGGATGGGGGTGGTAGAGGGGGTTGCAGGGAGTAATATGGTGGCTGAGTTGGCGGTAGAAATGGCAGGACGGTGGCGGAATATGGCAGTGTAGGGTGGTTGCCGAGAAGGGAGGGAGAGAAGAGAAAAAGAGGAGAGGAGGAAGAATGGGGCTGTGGGGTGGCTTGATAGGGGTTGTGATGGTTCGGGGGTGAGGTAGAGGGTGGTAGGGGGTGGTGCAGGTGGTGGTTTAGGTGGCGGAAGCGGCAGAGCAGCGGCGATGAAACAAAAATAGGGGAGAGAAGGGAGGAGAAGAAAGGGAGAAAAGGAGGGTTGGGGGCATGTGAGGCTTCGAGAAAAATGGCCGAATGGGACAGGAAGGGAAGAAGAAAAAGAAGAAGGAGAGAGAGGAGGGGATAGGTAGGCTCGAGGGTGGAGGTAGGCGGTAGGGGGATAGAATTTGCAGGGAGAGGGAGAAGGGATGGTGACAGCAGGGAGAGGGAGAGGGAGATAGGGATGGTGGGACTGGTATGGCAAGAAAACGACGAGAAGGAGAGGGAGGAAGATAGGGAAGGTCAACAGGGGAGAGGGAGTTGCAGGTTGGGCAGCGAAAATGGTGGAGGATGGCCGGGATTATCGCCGATGATGGAGGAAGAAGACAGAAGAAAGAAAGAAGAAGAAGAAAGAAGAGTCGGGGGCTGGGGTACTAGGCACGAGCAGACTGGTTGAAGGAAAGAAGGGGCGGGTCGGCCCGGTCGGGGAAGAAAGCAAAGAAAAGAAGGGAGTTAGCCAGCTCGCGCGGGAGAAAGAAGAAGGAGTCGGGCTAACGTGTGAGGGAGAAAGGAGAGGGGGAGAGGAAACGGGCCAATGGCTCAAGGCGCAGGAGGGGGGAAGGGCAGGCCGGGCCGGTCAGCGGCCCAAGGAAGGAAAGGAAAAAAGAAAGAAAAGAGAAAAAGGAGGAGGAAAAAGGGAAAAAAGGAAAAAGAAAAAGAAAAATGGATTTAAATAGAATAATCTAATTATAAAATAATACAATATAATATCTTTTGGGTAATAAATTGATTTAATAATTTAATTTAATATAATTAAAATATAATTGTTTAAAAGGGATAATTTTAGTAAAATAATAATTTGGGAAATTATTTAAGTAACAAGAGTATGATAAAATAACAAATATTTATTTTAATTTATTAAATATTTATACCCAATTTTATATACTCAAAAATCCATAAAATAATTAAATTAAAAGATTTAAAGGCTAATTTATCCAAAATAAAATTTGTTTATTAAAATATAGGCTTTAAAAAATTCGGGTGATTACAGTTTCAAATTATAAAATTTTAAATTTAAATTTGATAAATTTTAGGACAAACCATAAAACTTTCCATGAGATTTCCCTTAGTGTCATGTTTTGTAGCTTCATTTTGTGCAGGACTATCCTGCAATTATAGTTATGGGTCTTATGAACACACACATTTTAGTGACAATTTCAAAGTGGGACTTTATCCTAAGCGGTTCGGTAATAAAGAGCACCAATGATCTTCTTCTGCATGGTTCAAAAGAAAAGAAAGTCATTCCAAGGTCCATTACCACAAGAAATAATGATATTTCTTTCTATAGCAATGAAATAACATGTGCCCCAGGTCCAGGAAAGTGATGCACAAAAAACATGAGATAAACAATTTCTTGCATGCATTATGACAAATTCCAGACACATGCTATGTAAATTGAGTCACAAGAAACAAGTTTCATACTCAGTGCAACACAAGCAAAGCCCCCGCCCCTAGTATCTATCATCCTACTAGTCACTTATCCTAGAGGCACCTCATCAATGGTCTCATTATTTAACAATCATAGAGATATCCCAAAGGCTATCAGAATACAAGACAAGTTGTCACTTCATAATTGATCATGTAAGTACTTTGTAAACCACAACCAACTGCAGCTCCAAGATAAATGTAATTCTTCATCATAGATCTACTATTTGGTAAAATATTACTTTGTAATAGCTACAGTTAATGATGCTCTATTGTAATCAAACACGACCGATCATTCTCTATGATGTATTCCAATATTGTTCTGGAATTCCACTCTTCCTCTCTGGATCTGCGAACTCTCTTGATCTGAAGTTCATAGGAGAGTTCCACACAAATAAAAGTGTTGAAAGTTTTTTAATCCCTTTTAAGAGATTATAATCTTTCAGGATTCATAATAAATTTTAAGGCATTCGTTATGGTCCGTGGACATGAGCTTTAGGCCAACCATGATAGATCGTGTCTCTTTATTATTTTCTTTTTAATGCAATATCTATTAGCTTCACCTTAGAGAGGTTGTAAAACAGTTTGGTAGATAGAATAATTAGTGAAGACACTAATGAAGATAGGGATTTGTTAAGACATCTTGACCTTGTCTTAAGATTTTAGCTACTAAATTTTCTCTATTATTAATTTTGTATTCATTGTAATTCTTTCTTTTGTAATTACTGTTGTAAACATTGTACCTATAAATAGGAATATGGAATATCACCCAAATTATGGTGACTTTCATACAACTTTACATGGTATCAGAACTCTAATCCTTCTAAATTTATTCTGCCTCTCTCTTCTTCTCCATCACAGAAACTTCATCCCCTAACCCTAACACCTTGCCATTTGCAATGATGATTCATATGATCAAGATTTGCCTCACTTCTTCCAATCATCTCTTATGGAAGAATCAAATTATCTCATTCCTTGTTTGCCAAAACCTCATTGGGTATGTTGATGGCTCTAACTCTTCGTAGTCTTCCACCACTAGCGAGAGTGGATCCAAAACTCCCAATCCTAAAATTTAGTTATGGCAACAACATGACTAAAGTGTCAAGAGTCATCTCGTCTCCTCTCTCAGTGAAGAAGCCATTTTTAAAGTGCTTGGGTGCACCACCTCTTGATCGGTGTGGGAATCCCTTAAGTCTTCCTTTTATAATGATGAAAAGTCTATAAAATTCTGAATCAAAGATGACTTACATCTTCCAAGAGGAGCACATCCAGTCACTGAAAATGGGTGCCACTTCAAGGCCTTATTTGATCAATCAGCCGCTATGGGCCATCTAGTATTGGAATACGATAAATCCTATTGGTTTTTACGCAGCCTTGGTCTATCATTTGAAAGCTTTTCAACCACTCATATGACCACCATGCCAATTCCTAAGTTACAGAACTTGTTTCACTTGTAGTCATCCATGAAATCATCTAGAATTTTGTGGTGTCTCCTCTTTCTCTGATGGTGTTTCCTGCTTAATTTTTTGCCTTCATATTATAGCCCTATCATCCTCCCTTCCATCCTTCTAGTGGCTAAACCACGAACTTCAGTGGTGGAAATATTAATATAACACCCCCAAAATTCACTACTTAAAAATTTTATTTTATTTAAAGCGAATAGAGGAAGCAAAGAAAATAAAATTACGAATTTTGGGGATATTAACACCACACTTAGTACCAGACCGGTTTTCTCCCACTGTTTCAATACCAAGTGCTAAGGCTAAAAGATTAAACTACAGTTTCATCAAATTAGACTTTATTTAAATCAGAGTAGCATGATAAACACTTTACAAGAATAAAACCCACTACTAGTGGATACAATAAGAAAGATCATTTTAATAAAGAATACAAGTTAATAGGGAAAATGCTGAATTATTCCCTGATCATCCTTAAGCTCTTACTCGATGCCCACTTGAATAGCACCTGCAACGAGCCTACAAGGGATATTGCCAATTGAATAGGCGGGGGCCCGCAAATAGAACCCTCCAGTACTATGGTACTGAATAACCCTTTAAACTAGACCAAAAGGCAGAACCACATGCAATACATAATACAAAAACTATATGGAATGATAACATACAGACTAGTCAACCAAGCAGCAATTCATGTAATAAGAAATGCATAAAACAAAATCATGTACTTACAAAGCCATCACTTACCCAAGCAGGGATAAGCAATGAAGCCAAATTAGGTCATATCAATAGATCATAAAGAGAATCAATACTTTTTAGACCTTAAGCCATTGATGAATATCATTATTCAATCATCAACTCTCGAATTATATCTATGTGAGTGCATGAACCCCACTATTATAGCCAGTGGATCAAATACATACAGGACAACTTGCACCTAACCACTATTATTCGCCAGTAGACCGATCTCTAGGGCAGAATGCTCCTAGCCACTATTATTGCTAGTAGATCGGTCTGGCCCCGACTCACATAGTGTTCTACCGTAAGTGTTTAGTATTTTTTTCAAGATTTATTCACATCTAAGACTTGGTTTATTGAGCTTAGGACCCCCACTATTATAGCCGATGGACCAAAAACATATACATCTTCCAGAACAAAGTGCTCCTAAGCCTCTATTTTAACCGGTGAACCGGTACACATGATATAATCCATCTAGGCTTGACTCAATCGCCTTTCACTTTACATAATTAGTATTTTTCCTTTTAATTATCACAATAGTTCTATTTATTTACCTTAAGGGGAAGATTAAGAACCTGGAGACGCAAAGGTACAAAGGTCATACTGGTACATATAAGCTACTCGGTACCGTTCAACCATCAACCTAGGGACACAAAGGTACCCTAGTTATATTGGTGCATACAAGCTATATAGTACCTTACTGACAAAGAAACCTAATCTACAAGTATGCATAACTCCTAAATAGGTCCGTAGAGCTAGATAGAGTAAGATGTAGAGTCTGGTTGGGGCATTAAGGTACACCAACATATACCAAAATAATCTTGGGCTAAACCAAGTTTTTAGGATAGCGACCCCTAAAGAGCCACTATTCTCATCTTATAGTCTTCCACTTTAATTATTTGTGGCTTAATTAAGGTGACCATAAGAAGCATGACAACCACATACTTTTTTACTTCCCTTTATTTCTGATATCATTAAGTGATGCTTATTCATATGATTATCCATGATAATCTAAAGGAATCACTAAGGCCATCATTATCTCATCCAATTCCAATTTAGGATTTGTTTCTATTTATCCACATGCCATAGGGGTTATCATATCATAATCACATTATGGTCTTAGAGTTTGGTTAGTTCACATCGAAGGATCATAGCACATATAACCCTAACATGCCATTTAATTCACACCCAACACCCAATACAATGTCTGATTAATCATTAAGCACCTCCTTCATGAATATAAGAATGAAATCATACCCCAACTTTAAATATCCATCCAATCCCAAGTTAGGCTATGTTCTTGTAATATTTCCTAATTTGTCAAATACCCTTATGTTGCTATTCAATGTTATTTAAGCCTTATTATGAAACTCCATTAATCCGTTGATATGTTAAATACATGCTACTAATTTACCCCTATCATTTCTAAAATAGAACAAAATGCCCCTTACTTGTAAAATTATTAAGTCATCCCCCTTTACTTACCAAATTACCATATTACCCTCCATGTTGCATAATTACCAAATTGCCCCTTACTCGTGTTAGGTTATCAACTTTACCCCTTATACTTGTTAAGTTACCAATTTACCTTTCTAGTGGGTTAGATTACCGTATTACCCTTTATACTTATCTATATTACCAAATTGCCCTTAAGCTCATTTAGTCACCAATCACCCTTCATATTTGTTACACTTGTTAGGTTTCCTATTTGGTTGGTTAGATTACCAAATTGCCCTTTTAATTGGTTAAATTACCAAATTATCCTTCTCCATTATTATAATTACAATTTTGCCCCTCTTTATTATTATATTTACCATTTTCCCCCTCTTTCTACAAATTACAAAAATAACCTTCTTTTACACTAATTTACCATTTTACCCTCCTACTTTATTAATTTAACATTTTACTCTTCCTTTATACTAATTTACCATTTTATCCTTTTACTTTATTAAATTACCATTTTACCCTTCTATAAATTACCAAAATTCCCTTTCTTTATACTAAATTACCATTTTACCCTTTCTTTACCAAAGTACCCTTCCTTTACACCAAATTACCATTTTGTTCTTCTACCTTATTAAATTACCATTTTATCCTTATACTATATTAAATTTCTATTTTACCCCTTTTACTTTCCAAAATTACCATAATACCCTTTTCATTATATTTAATTCACCAAAATACTTTCTTACACCCAAAAATTACCACGGTATTCCCTTTTCATGTAAAATTACTAAATTGACATTCTTACTTATCCATTTACAATTTTACCCCCTTTACTCTTGTAATTTACCATGTTTCCCTTATTATGCCACTTTTATCAAAATACCCTCACTTCATAAAATATTAACGTTCATGCTCCATACCCATCATCAAACTCCACCAATTATTAATAATTATCATTAACACATATTATCACCTATCGTACACATATTTAGGCCACACCTTTTACACATGCAAAAATTACCAAGACACTCGTAGGGCTCATATTAACATTACTCATGCACCAAATGGTCATATTAGCATATCATATCATACATATACTCTTAACATTATTATTAACAACAAAACTCCTTCCTTAAAAATTATTTCTACACATGACACATAAGTTAACATGCTTTCTTATCAATCAACACATGCAACTAAAAACATTGTGTGTATCATGTGTTAGTAAGATAGGAATATTTCTCTAACTCTTTCCTATCTTGCATCTAAATCACCATGGACTCAACAATTATATTAGTCACTTGTAAGAGACCTTCGAGGCATTCATTGGGTTTGTCCTAAGTCCACCACTACCTCATCCATAGTCATTGCCACCACCTCTACATTTCCCACAGGAGGGTATCGAAGAGTATTGGCTCTGGAGGGTTATGGGACATCATACCTTGACCTATACTGGTGATGAGGATCCACTTATCCCAAAAAGATGGATCTATGACATGGATAGGACATATAAGGGTATGGATTGCCCACCTAATTGGAAGGCGATCATTGCAGCCTTCTTCCTTTAAGGAGCTACTGACACCTGGCTGGTTGATGGTCCTACATAGGGAGCATTGCCGATACTTTAGGAGGACTTGAAGGAAGGAATTTGTACTAAGTTTTACCTCAAGAATCTTAAAAGGGAAAAGTTGAAGGATTCCATGTAGCTAACTCATGGGAGCATGATTATGATGTAGTACCATGCCTCATTTACCAAGTTATTATAGTTTATGCCTGGGATTGTATCTAGTGAGTCAACAATGATTTATCAGTTTAAATAGGGGCTCCATTTTAGCATCTGGAGGATGATGGGTGTCGTGGCTTGTTAAGACATGGCCACGCTATATGTTCAGGTGTGTGTTATCACTACTCTGGTACAAGAACAAGCTTCCATTATGGAATAGAAGAAGCTGAAGACACAGGGCTTAGGAGGTAATATACAGTTTTGGGAGATAGAAAGTCAGGATTCCAACAACGGGGTCAGATCCAATCTCAGAGTGGTCAATTCCATCATTAAGGGCAGATGAGTGGACCTACCAGATTTGCGAGATAGTTGAGGAGCTTGATGTATCATTTCTATAGCTATCAGGGCACTCTTATTCAGTGGAGATCATATGGTTAATTGGTTCACTAATCTTTTGAGTGTCAGCACCCCTAGGGCTAGTGTCAGTAGTAGGGACCATTAATACCTCAGCAACAGGCCTACCAGCAGCAACAATAACAAAAGGAACCTATCCCAGCCAGTAGACAACCTAAGGAGCATAAGGGGAGGCTGCAAGAGTCTTACCTATTTCCTCAGGGAGGAGAAAAAACTCAGGGTCCTAAAGGGTATCATTAAGGATACCAGGGAGGATAGTCATGTAGGCATGTGAATTTGATCATCCAAGTAGAGGCTGATGACAGTTGGATATGTTCATGGGTATGTTCTCCATCCTTTCATTACTAACTTATGTGTTGTTTCAATCAAAAGCATCTCTCTCATCTATTTCTAATGTTTTTATTGCTAAATTGGCACTATCTCTATCTATTAGCATATCTACATATTTAATGTTACCTTCTAAGGATAGATTGGAATGTACTGGACTCTACTTAGACATAGACTTAGAGATAGGTGGAGTCGACTTCCTAGTAGACTTAGTTGATATGGACCTTCAGTACTTTGATGTTATTCTAGGAATGGATATGTTGGGGAGATACCATTCTATGATAGATTGTGCATAGGATAGATTCGTATTGCGGGGACAACAGAGTGTTAAGATCTTCTACTCAAAATATAAGTCTAGACCTAAGATGAAGGTTTTATCTTCGGATACACTGTAATCTTTAGTGCAGAAGGCCTACTCTATATATTTTTGTGGATTTCATAAGCTAAATAAGGATTTGTTAGCATTGGAGGCATTATTTGTATAGGACTTAGTGCAAATTCTTCACCGACTATAAGAGCCTCAAGTATATATTAACTCAAAATGAGTTGAATATAAAGTATAAGAGATGGTTAGAGTTGGTGAAGGACTAAGATATTAAGATGACCTACTGTGAGGGTAAGGCCAAAATCATTGCAGATGTCTTGAGTAGAAAGACGTAACACTCTCTAAGTGAGATCGTGGTGGCTAGTCGGTTGTTGAAGGAGCTTAGTGAGATGGGGATGGAGATTATCCATCATAGTAACTTAGAGGTCTAAATGAGTGGCTTGATGATTTCATTAGTGGTTTTTGATGAGATCAAAGAGGGACATCCTTAAGATGTTAAGCTTGAGAGGATTCAAAAAAATATTTTAGATACCTGAGTTGAGGGATTTTAGATTCACGAGAATAGTATCTTTCGCTACAAAGTTTATTGGTGTGTACTTTAAAGTTGCACTAATCTAAAGCACCAGATATTAGAGGAGGGTCATTGTACTCTGTATTTCATCTATTTATGAGGGGATAAGCTTTATAAGGAGCTTAAGAGGATATACTGGTGGCCTTGCATGAAGTGAGAGGTTGCGTAGTTTGTGTCAAGATGTTTAACCTTCTAAAAGGTTAAGATTTATCACTAAAGGCATGTAGGGTTAGTTTAGCCCTTGGACATTCCAATGTAGAAATGAGACTCCATCTAAATGAATTTTGTGAATGTGCTACCAAGGATTTGTAGTGGATGATCATTGATAGGTTCACTAAGTCAACATTATTTATGCTAATGAAGTCTGCTTGGAGTATAGATTAGTTGACTGAAGCTTATATAAGGTTTTTGGTGAGTAGGCACGGTACACCTACTGATATGGTCTTTAATTGGGATTAAATAATCCTTTACACTTCTAGGGGAAGTTTCTAAAGGCTATAGACATAAGATTGAGGATGACTACCACCTTCCACCTAACTATGGAGGGAAAACTAATAGGATGATTTAGAAACTCAAGGATATGTTGTGGGCTTGTGTTTTGGAATTTTGGGGTAGTTAGGAAGATTTTTCACATTTGGTTGAGTTTTCATACAATAACAACTATCATGCTAGCATAGGGATGATACCCTTTGACGCACTATATGGACACAAGTGCCAAATACTCTTGTATTAAAGAGACATCAGTGAGACTATGGTACTTAGACTAAAGATGATTGAGAAGATGACTCAACACATTCATTTGATCTAAGATAGGATGAGAGCAATGTAGAGTTGTGAGAAGAGATACTCATATCAAAGGTGTCATAGGGATGGTTTTGAGCTAAGGAATAGAATTATGTTGAGGGTTTCCCCATCAAAAGGTGTGAAACAATGAAATGCCCCAAAATTTTCTAATTTTAAAAGTTATATTTAAATGAGGTTTTATTATGAAAATTAATTAAATTAATTATTTTTATTAAAATAAAAGGAAATTAATTAGGGCAAATCAAGAAGAAATTTATAAGTATTTTTATTAGGAGAAAATTTGGGTATTTTAGCTGATTAAGCATTTTATTTTGAAAATTAATTAAATAAATTATTTTATTTAAAATAAGAAGGAGAAAATAGTTTCAAATTAATAATAATTTTATAAATAATTTGATTAGAGAAAATTAGGGTGTTTTGCTAATTAAAATGGAATTTATGAAAAATATTTTAAAAATTCTAATTCAGCCTAAAAAGGGATTTAAATATTATTTTATTTAAATATTATTATTTTTAAATATCCTAGATATTCAGATTAATTTAATTGGCTCTAACCTAATTATTTTTCTCTTTTCCTTTTTCCTTTTTTCTTTCTTTTTCTTTTTTTCTCCTCATCGAACTGGGCCAGCCCAGCGGCCTAGTTTTTCTTTTTCTTTCCTTCTTTTCCTTCGGCCCAGCCTAGCCGCGCGATGGCCTCCTTCCTTCCCTCCTCTGCCGCACTGCGTTTTAGTGTTTGTTCCCTCGAAGCACGTCACTTCATTTAATTCACCCTTCACCTCGCGCTGACTACCCGATTCCCCTTCTTTCTTTTCTTTTCCCCTAGACCGACCGGTCTAGCCCCCCATCTCCTTCCTTCTTCTTCCCCAATGCCGACCTTCGACCTGCAACCTCCGTCGCCCTGCCTATTTTTTTGCCGGTGATCTCGCCCGTTTTGACCGGCCATTCTCCTTCCTCTCTCTTCCCCCTAACTCTCCGTCCCTTCTCGCCCAACTAACCTCCTCTGTCCTCACGTTTTTCCCTCTCCTTTCCCTGTGCAACCCTCCCCCGAAAGCTGCTGCCACCGGCCAACCTCACCGCCGACAACCCTAACCCTACTTTCCTTACCCCGTAGCTGACCCACACAACCCTAATATACCTTCTAAAACCTCTAAATACCCTCGTAACCTACCTTGTATCGAGCCTTTAACTCCTACCCAAAATTTCCCATCCTTGCCATTGTCGCCCCTTTTGACGCCTCGTGCACCGCCTCCGACCAACTCTGCCTACCAAACTCTTCCTTGCACCTCCCTCTAGCTAACCAAACCATCCATCACCCTCGATTCTTCCTTCACAAGTCTCCCCGAATGTGCAAACTTTCCTTCCTGATCAACCCTTTCTTCCACCTCTGCCGCCCTTCGAACCACCCTTAGCCACCTCTTTCGCCACTTCCGCCACTTTTTTCACCTCCCAAATTATTCTACAGACCACCCTCTACCTTCCCCTATCTTTCTTTTCCTCTCCCTCCCTCTCCTCCTCTCTCTTTCTTCTTCTCTCCCATTCGGCCACCACCGCCGCCTCCATGAGCCGCCACCGTTGGCTACGCCACCACCCTTATTCTATTCCTCTCCCTCTAGGAAACTCTAAACACCCCAATTCCCACCTTAATTCTCCCTATCTTTTTCCCAGAATCCAAATTTTACCCTTTTTCCGGCCACCGCCACCGCCTCTGTGCACCACCGCCTGTATCGCCTATCCCCGCCAGCCTAAGGTTGAACCCTAGACCCTCTCAGCCATTTTCCCTATTTTTATAACCCTTAAATTATTTTATTTCAATTATTTGCATATAAATACTATTATTATTATTATTATTATTATTATTATTATTATTATTATTATTATTATTATTTATTCTTTTTAATATGTATTATTATTATTATTAGTATTAATGTTTTGATTATTATTTTTGTTGAGGGCTAAAGCCCTATTGTATTTTTAATTTGATTTTATTATTATTCTTCTTATTATTTCTATTATAACTATTATTAATATTAATATGTTATTATTGTTATAATTATTATTTTTATTATTACTATTTCGAATTACTGTTATTATTATTTCATTATTAATATTACAACTACTTTACTATTATTTTTTCTATTATTATTATTATTATTATTACTATTATTGTTATTGTTATTATTATTATTATTATTATTATTATTATTATTATTATTATTATTATTATTATTAGTACTACTACTACTGCTGCTGCTGCTGCTACTGCTACTACTAAATATGGTTATTTATTTTACTAATGTTATTATTAGTATTGTTTTGGTAAAGGGGCCGAAGCATTTATTTTACTTTGTTTTTGAATAATGTCCTTATTATTATTATTATTATTATTATTATTATTATTATTGTTACTATTATTATTCTTATTTATATTCTCATTGATATTATTTTAAGTATCATTATTATTATTAGGGTAAAGTATCTAACCCTATATTATCGACTTTTATAATATTTCTATTATTTCTATATATTTAGCAAAGTTAGAATTTTATTAATGTTATTTTTATTAGTATGTTATTATTTGGTCAAAGCCCTAAGGAGGCGTAGGAGCGTTCTCCAAGACCGGTGTCATTTTAGGTAAGGGTGTTACTAAGGCCTTTTATGTGTTAATGTGCATTGTGTGCCTTGTATGTTATGCATCCTATGTTATTATCGTAATTATTGCATATATAGTATGGCATGGCGTTTAAGCATGCTCTTGTGTTGTTATATGGCATGTGTATTATTTATATATGATGATATGTGTTGTGACCCTGTAAGGTATGCATGTGAGGGTGTTGATGTGGTTTGTGTGGGAGAAAGGATGAAAAAGGAGGATGGGGAAAGAGGTTGACCAATGGAGGTGAGTTGACCTAATTACTTTAATAATTCATGAGTGGAAGAATAAAACAGAGAATTTTAGAGTTTCGTGTGGGAGAATCTGATTTATGATTTTTATGGTTTTGTGTAGGAGAATATAATTTATGGTTTTATATGGGGGGATCCCGAACTCAAAAAAATCAAACCCTACAGTTGCTAAGACATGGGAAAGACACTAATTACTTACAGCGGAACACCGTACGAGAAAGGGGTAGACCGATCCACCGGCATATAATAGTGGCAAGGTATGTTTCCCTTACAACCGATCCACCGGCTAAAATAGTGGCAGGGAATGTTTACCTCGCAAACGATCCACTGGCTAAAATAGTGGAGTTCCCGTACTCGTGTGGACTTGATAAAGAACATGGCGTGAATTGATTTCTAATAAAAGAGTAATTAAGTAATTAATCTGAAATAATCATGTACTATGCGTATAGGATTGATCATTATAAGTTGTATAATTTTCTTCATGACCATATGTACTATATGTGTGGGTTTGTAAATGTAAGTTGAGTATTTTCTTGCATGATTCTTTATGTGCTATTATGTGTTGGCCTTAGTGCTCGGTTACCTTACTCAGTACGTAACGTACTGATCACCCGTTTCATGGGTGCTGCTCATTCCCATGAGTAGTATGCCCTTCTACCTTTGTGGAGGTGGGCAAGACATCAGTCGGGGCTGAGTGTTGAGCATGTTTGACTCAAAATTCGAGAGAGTTGTGGCCATATTTCAGTCTTTATGTAATTCTATTTCTTTTTGTTAATATTTATTTGGTTGTAAGCTATTTCTCTTTTTAATTTGAATAATAATTCTTTATGTGTACTCTGACTTTTTTTTTACAACCGTTTAATGCTTATTTGGAAGTTGGATTGTATTAATTTATAATTGATTATTTCTTTTCTTTAGCCTTAGCACTTGGTACTGAAACGGTCGGAGAGAACCGGTTTGGTACTAAGTGTGGCGGTAACATCCCCAGAATTCACGGTTTTTAAATTAAGTATTTTGATTACTTCTGAAAAAAAAAGTAGTGAATTTTGGGGTGTTACAAACAATGTGGTGGGAAGGCCAAGGTATGCTTGAGATATATTGGTCCTTACATGATTCTTGATAGGGTTGGCAAGGTTGCATACTACCTAGTGCTTCCACCAGATTTGGCCCAATTTCATAACACATTCCACATCTCTTAGGTCAGGAAGTATGTCATAGATCCATCCCATGTGATCAAAATAGAAGAGATTGAGCTTGAAAATTTGTATCCTAAGAGGAGAGACCTTTGTAAATTCTAAACATTAGTCAGACCTGGACAAGCTTAGTTTTGCTTGTGAAGATCCTTTAGAGCCATCAAGGAGCATGGGAGGCAACTTGAGAGACCGAGAAGGATATGCACAAGTTACATCCTAAGGTTTTAGGAATAGGTATGTTAATTTTTAGGGTTCTCAATCTTTTAAGGGAGTTGTCTCTAGTAGTATAGTAGCAACTCCAATAGAGTTAACCGTTGAGATCACCTTCCTTACATCTTCCTTTTATTCTTCCCCAACCTTGAGTTCTTAACTTTAGGGACAAAGACTCTTTTAAATGGGTAGTGATGTAATACCCCTAATTTAAGCTAAACATAATCCTAAGTCATTTATATCATGACCTAATTCTATTGTCAAAAAATTAATATTTCCACCTTAGCCTAAATTTTGGCCTAATCTTAGTTGATCGATAATTAAACTATCTTAAGACCGTATCCTAAATTATATTGACATAATTCAAATTATAAAACCAAACCTTATTATCTTTTCCCTTTTTCTTTTCATTTTCTCTCTCTTATTCTTCCTTTGACCAGCCTTTTTTTTCTTTCTCCTCTCCTTCTTCCTATGTGAAATATTATCCTTAGACAATGTCTACCACACCCTCATCACCTACAAAGATAATCCTTACCCCCCTCAGCTTATCAACTCCCAAATACTACAATTGTGGGTTAAGGATGAAAATATTAACCCGATCACACCCTCCTCTTTTCCCCATCTCTATGCACATGAATATGTATATATATACCCCATAATAAATGCTCCCAACCACCTTCTTCCTCCATTCATTATTTTTGTAGAAACTCCACCACCAATTAGAACCTTCCTTCATTCCTTTCCCTCCTCCTCACCATAGTCAAACCATCCCCCAAAACAACCATCATCAGCTCCCACCAAAACACCTCCACCACATTTGACAGCCTACACTAAAACACCACCCTCATCACCGATGAAGTTCACCAAAACTCCCTCACAACCGCCTGCCAAACCAGCCACAACTCACCCCCTCCTTTCAACCATTATCATCACATCTCCCCCCCCCCTTTACTTTTTCCCTTAGTTGCAATGACAATAACCGCAGCCCACGCCCACCATTAGTCAAAGAGCACCATAACTCACACCCACCATTAGGCTAAGAGCACCACAACCCACATCCACCACCTTTGGCCAAGACTGCTAATTTCTTTCCCCTTTCTACCTCAATTTCACCAAAACTCCACCCCTATCCACACTCATCCTCATCGTAACCCATCCCTTAGCTTCAGCCAACTACATAAAAACACCCCTCTTAGCAATGGTATATATTGTCATTGCTTTTCTCCCTTCCATTCATCCTCCCATAGTTACTCTCCTCAATCCTTCAATGTTCATTCCTCACCTCTTATTTATGGTAGATTTTATCATTACCACCCCCTTAGCATTGGCACTTGTTGCCATTCCTCCCCCCTTGGTTGGTAACAATTTTTCGAAGCACTCATTTGGTTTGTTTTGGTTTTCCTCTATCATTTTACCCTCCATTCCTTTATCTTTTAACTAATTATGATATTAAATCATAATTGTGTTTATTATTAGTTTCTTAGGTGATTTTCTTAGTGCTAAGAAGGAGATGAAATTGGATTTACATGCAGAGAGACTAGAGCCTTACTCAGTAAGGATACTTGACGTAGTCTAGGACTTTTGTTGCTAAGTATTATGTATGATTTTGTGTGATATCATGTTGTTTTTATATGTGATTAAATGTATTATTTTTAATGCTATGATATGATATTTGATATTATATGATGAAAAAACAAGTAAGTTAATAATTATCTAATATCGTTATAATAATATTCTATATAGAAACCCTCAGTGTGATTATGGTTATAGTATGGCTTAATAAAGTATTATAAGTTGGTAAATGATTATAATAAGGTATATGGTGATAAATGGAGGATTTGGAAATTATGTTACTAAAATATATAACATCCACAAAAAAACATAAGGGTTTTAGTTATTGGTAAGGATATTTTCATCGATACAGGTTGAATATGGGAATCATGATATTTTAATGTGTTATATTATCTAAAGTATGCTAAGTAATTTATATGAAGGGTTTAGAGTAGTTGTAAATGGCCTAAGTTTAATAAAGTATGAAAATAACTTTATTTGGGAATAGTAACGCTAAAATGATAAGGTTATTATCATATATGTGAAACGATAGAGTTAGACCATAAAATTTAGATATGTTGTTAATATTGATGTTTTTAATATATATTGAATATAGTAATTGTATGAATCTTACATGAAAAGTTATGAGATACTTATGAAATAAGATTTTTAAGTTTTGGGAATAGTGACTCTTGAGATAGGGTTATTATCACATATGTAAGATCTTAGAGTTAGGCCTTAAATTTTAAGTATATTGATGATGATGACGTTGACGACAACGACGACGACGACGACGACGACGATGACGATGATGATGATGATGATGATGATGATGATGATGATGATGATGATGATGATGATGATAATAATAATAATAATAATAATAATAATAATAATAATAATAATAATAATAATAATAATAATAATAATAATAATAATAATAATAATAATAATAATAGTAGTAGTAGTAGTAGTAGTAGTAGTAGTAGTAGTAGTAGTAGTAGTAGTAGTAGTAGTAGTAGTAGTAGTAGTAGTAGTAGTAGTAGTAGTAGTAGTAGTAGTAGTAGTAGTAGTAGTAGTAGTAGTAGTAATAATAATAATAATAATAATAATAATAATAATAATAATAATAATAATAATAATAATAATAATATTTTAGGAAGACATACTAAGTTTGGTGGATAAATAAGCAATAGAAGAGAAATTATGACTAAATGTGAAATTAGGGTTAAGTGGACAAAATGTGAAATTAGGATTTGTGACAAAAGGGTTAAGTGGTCGAAAGAGACAAGGAAGGAAATATTGTGGACTGTTGATGCTAATTATGATATTTAAATAAGAGATAGTGAAAGAGAAGAAAATGCATCAAATATACTAACCTTGAGTTTTGATACCAAATTGATGCATAATGCTAAACAAATGGCATTAAGCTAAGTAATTAGTGTTGAAGTTGGGGATGAGCTTCAAAAAAAGTGAAAAGAAGAAAGGGGGATGAGGATAAATCTAGATGAATGGACTTGAATTTGAGAACTAAAATTTTAGGAACTTGCATCAACCAACTAAGAAATTAGCACCATTTGTTTAACACTATGCATCAAAAGGAGGGTGTTGTGTCAAGAGGTGACATAGCCAGGTTGTTTACTAGGGTAGTTTGGTGTGAGGTGAGAGTTGTTTGCATGAGGTAGTGGCATGGATGGGGATGGGATTACATGAGTTTGTGATGTAACTAAAGGATACATACGTGAGCTTCTCCTAAATGTAGGGTATGGGTGGCATAATTTGGGGTTTGCTGGAGAAGAAAGTTGTTGAAGGAGGTAAGTTGTGTGAGGCTTGGACACAGCTCGAGTGTAATACCCCAAAATTTAGGAACTTAAATTTTCTTTTAAAAGAGTTGATTATGGAATCCAAAATATAAAGTATAGGTGTATTGCACTATATAAAAGATAGAAAGATACTCCCTATGCCTAGTCTATGTTGGGTGCAAGGTAAAAGTAATCTCATACCTAGAAATTAAGTGTGGAAAGCACTTGATTCTACCATGATACAGGATATGAAATAGAGAGAAGGAAATATGTAAAGTGAAAATTAAGGATTTAGAGTCCATAGACTAATTCGGTTATCACTCACCAAAGGCAAGCACATTAAAAGGAGAAATGAGCAGCCGCCTCCAAAATAAGGTGAATTTGCTCATGAAAATGAGCAACACCCATGAAAATAATGATGAATACATTACGTAATAAGTAAGGTAGCAATACAAACACGTAAAGCTACATAGAGAAATAAGAATACACGTGTATTTACATAAAACATTGAAAGGTAAATATTGATTCCATACTATTTATTGAATACAAATAAGGTCTATTATTTTATTTACGTTGAGGTCACAAAACCCACTATTATTAATCCAATGGAACGAATTGAAGCACCTCTCAAAGAAAAAATCATATGAACCAATATTATCATTTGGTGGAAATAACCCAATTTATATCAGGAAAATAAGTTCTTGATGAGTATTCTTAAACTGGTGGAGCAGTCTAAAAAACTCTCGAGAAAAAAATACACCTAAACTACTATAATCCTTCGATAGAACAGACTCAACACCTTAGTCTTGATTCATTTAATCCTTCACTTTAAATAATTAATGTGTTATCCATTATTACTTACCTCTGAATCATTTCTCATTTACATTGAGTATAAGGCCCCGCTATTCTAAATCAAGTGGAACAAACTGATGCACCTTTTAATAAAAAACATACTTAAGCCACTATTATCATATGGTGGAATAGACCCATAAAAAAACCTCGGCCTAACGCACATGATATTTCACTTTAAATGGTCATTGTCTTATTTAGAGTTGGTTATATTCAATATCATCATACAAGGCTCATATAGATATGCATAACACATAATTGAAAACACATAAGACACAACCACATAGTTAACAAATCCATTCTCAAAGAATCAGTCCCTAATTCCCTAAATTTTATGAATACCATACATAACATATTTAAATTATATTTTCCTTTTAAAATTACCAAAATTTCATTTTTATCCCTGATTGACCGAAATATACTTTTCTTACTGAAAACCTTAGGATCTCATATTAGGTGACTTATATCTTACTCCACCATCATTTGATTCTCATTACTTAATGAATATTAGATAACACCCTCAAATTCTAATTTCGTATTTTAGTCTTTCGACTACTTATACATAATCAGCACAATAATTTGGGGAATGTAGGGATCTTAACCTTAGCGAACAACCTTAGGAACTTTGTGATGTGTTTTACCTGCATTAAATATGTTTTATGCTTTTCAAATTAGTTATGTCAAGAAATTAATCATTTAAAGTGAAATATCACATGAGTCAGGCTGAAGTATTTTATGGATTTGTTCCACTAGATTGAGAAAAGGAGGCCCTAAATGTAATGTAAATGATAGTATGATTTGAGATAAGCAACCTGGTGGATTATATTTTAGTGATTTAAAGTGGAAGATTATGTGAGTTATTACCAATATGTTGGGTTCGTTCCACCGAATGATTATAGTAGCTTAGGTGTGTTGTCCTTGAGAGGTGATTCAAACCATTCCACCAATTTAAAAATACTAGTGCAGGAGCATTTTTCCTAAGGGGTGTTGGGTCCATTCCATAAAATGATAGTAGTAGCTCAGGTGTGTTGTCCTTAAGAGGTGCTTCATACTATTCCACCTGTTTAAGAATAGCGGATCCTTGAACTCAATGTAAATAAAAGAATAAAAAATTTTACATCAAATAAAGAGGCCTGGATCAGTACCTATTTTGTGATATTTTATATGTTTCGCATGTGTACTTATTCTCTTTTGTGAATGTATGTATTTTTATGTATCCTTAAATTGACAGTATTATCACCTTACTTAGTACGTAGCATACTGACCATTTTTTAGGGGTGCTACTCATTCCTATAAGTAGATAACACTATTGACTGTGTGTAGGTTGATGAGGACCTATAGAATTATTTTTTTTGCTTACAGCGCTCAGTATAGGGTAAAGTGATGTTTTGTATTAGGATTTGGGCATAGAGTCATGTTATCTAGTGGATATTTTTACCTGGATACCTTTTTAGACTCTTAGCTTTATAGTATCTCTTTTGTCTACATTTTGATTTTGTACTTGAAGTTAATCTCCAAACTCATATTTATGCTTATAAAGCTGCTCTTGTTTGTACTTATTCTAATTTTCTTTTAGTGGTTTTTTCCTTGTGATTATGTGTGTATGGTATAGTAAGCGAGACTAACATTGATTATGCTAGTAATACTAGGTATTTTGGTTATAAGATTTCACTGTAAAAAAAAACTTTCGGTAGTCAATTTTGGGGTATTATAAAATGAAGTTGTGGAAAATTTAGGGTAAGATTGAGTTGGTTGTGTGAGTGGATGGCACAACAAAGGTGATGGATAATGCTAAACAAATGGCATTAAGCTAAGTAATTAGTGTTGAAGTTGGGGATGGGCTTCAAAAAAACTGAAAAGAATAAAGAGGATGAGCATAAATCTGGACAAATGGACTTGAATTTGAGAACTAAAAATTAAATAACTTGCATCAACCAACTAATTTTACCACCCTTAGCATAAATGTTACAAGATTTTGTAAAACTCAACTCTTCCTTCACTTAAAAGCTGTTGAATACAAGGGGGTTTTCTAGCCAAAGAGATATAGCTCTTCTTGTAGAATTTACTAGTCTTGTAACATAGGAAGGGGGTGTTCATTGACCCAGTTACAAGTGCTAACCATGTAAGTTAGTTAGTACAGCCTCCATCATGGTTGAGACTAATGAGATTAGCTAATCCTCCTAGACACCAATTAGCTAGCTGATAATATTTTGAATGGAGCACAGCCCCCATAACCCTTTGATTGATATTAAGCCCTATGAAAAGGATTATAATACATAAATTACACTTTAGGAAAGTTAAACGACTAACTTTAACTAAGTTAGGCTAAATAAGGTAAAACTACTGGCTAATCTAATCAGTTGTCATGTTGGATGTTATTACCAAGAATTTGGTTGCTTGTCCCTTAATTTAAGCCATGTTTAGGGGCTCTTTATCACATCATAATGTTATTCCCAAAGTCCACAAATTATGGATAATTTTTGGAGTTCCAGTCGGTGAAATTTGGCTGAAGTGGTGGCATGTGGATATGGTGAAAAAAAGGTGGTGATGTGCTAAAATATGGAGCCATTTTGGGAGTCATATTTGAGCCATATTTTGGAAGTGTTTGGGTGATCTATGAAGCAAGAGGAAGTGATCTATGCACAGGTGAGGTGGTGTAGGTTGTTTGGCTTGCATGGCTATTTGTAGTCTAATTAAGTATTAACCTAAATGAGAAGAGTTTTGAACTCCTCTACTTCGGAAAAATTAATAAGTAGATTATCTTTGGTTTGGGTATGTTGGGATGCTCCTGTATCATCATATCCCTCTTGATAAGGGATCTCCTCATCTTCAAAAAGTGTGTCATGGAGGTAAGGGAGTGAGTCTCCTACATTAAATGAGAGGAAAATTTTCCCATGGTGGAAGTTCAAGTCGATAGGCATCGGTCTCTATCCTTTTAAGGGTTTTGAAAGGACCATCACTTTGAGGCATAATTTTGTTATTTCTTCATGATGGAAACCTTTATTTTTGAAGATGCAACCACACTAGATACCCTAGTTCAAAATCTTGTTCTTTTCTATGCTTGTTGGCTCTCTTTAGGTTCATGTCATTGATCTTCTCAATTCGGGCCCTGACTTGTTCATGCAACTTCTTGAATTCAGTGGCTCACTAATTTACTTCAAAACTTGTTTGTGCAAAGATGGGTAGTGGAATGAGGTTAATGGGGGTAGTGGGGCTCACCCCATACACTACTTTAAGAGGGTAATGCTTGGTGGCATATGTTGGAGAGCAATTTTAAGTGAACTTGGCATGACTTAACGTGATAACCCAATCTTTTTAAGACTTGTGGACCATGTTCCTTAAAAGAATTATGATTGTGTGGTTGGTAACCTCTATTTGGCCATCCGTTTGTGGATGGAAGGCAATGCTAAAAAGAATTTTGGTACCGATTAGCCTCCACAAGGTCTTCCAAAAATAGCTAAGGAACTTAGCCTCTCGATCAAAGATGATTATTTTCAGAATACCATGTAACCTAACTATTTCTTTAAAGTAGAGATCAGCTATGTAAGAGGCATCATCCATCTTATGACATTTGAAAAAATGAGCTATCTTAGAGAACCGGTCTACTACTATCATAATGGCATCATGTTGCCTTTGTGTTTTAGGCAAGGCCACTATAAAATCCATGCTCACATAATCCCATGGGAGGTAGGGAATGGATAAAGGTGTGTAGAGTCTTTGATGGAAGTGACTCTTAGACCTTTGACATGTGGAACACTTGGTCATGAGGGATTGCATATCACCCATCATATGAGGCCAAAATAAATGCTCTTAAAGTACGTCATAAGTTTTTTTGATGCTGAAATGTCCTACCAAACCTCCTCCAAGAAATCCTCAAATGAGTAACTCTCGAATGGAACACTTTGGGATGCATAGCTTGTTTCCCTTGAAGATAAAACCTTCTTGCACTAGATAAGGTCCTCGAAGATTATCTTGTTCTTCCATTTAGCTAGAAAATTCTTTGTCCTACTTGTAAAACTCTTGAAGACATCCAAACCCTAGGACTAAGGCCTCAAACATTGATAACATACAATTTCTTCTTGAGAGGGCATCAGCCACAACATTGGTCTTACCACTCTTATGCTTTGCTACAAAGGATAATGATTACAAGAAATCTACCCACCTATCATGTTTAGAGTTGAGTTTATGTTACCCATTTATATATTTAAGGGACTCATGATTGGTATGCAATATAAATTGAGGTGGTCGTAGGTAATGCAACTAGTGATCTAAATCCCTTACTGTGGCATAAAACTCTTTGTCATATGTGTTGTAGTTGTATCATGAGCAATAAATCGTCTCATTGAAAAAGGCCATATGTCTCCCTTCTTGCAACAAAATAGCCCTAATTCCAACTCCATTTACATCACACTCAACTTCAAATACCTTATCAAAGTTGGGTAGGCATAAGATGGGAGCCTCACTCAACCTGTTTTTGATTATGTCAAATGCTTCTTGTGTGGATTTGGTCTAATGAAAATCATTTTTTGAGACATTTGGCAAGAGGTACTAAGAGAAGGTTAAATACCTTTATGAATATCCTATAAAAAGAGGTAAGTCTATGAAAGGATCTAATGTCTGTAATGAATGTGGGTGCATGCCACGTTCTTATTCCTCCACCTTTAACTCATCCATTGATATTCTATCTCTAGATACAAAAAAAAACCTAAAAAGGTGACCATAGGTACATAGAAGTCATGATTTTATAGTTTCCCATACAACATGTTGTTTCTAAGGGCTAAGAATACAAGCCTTATGTGCTTTACATGATCATACCGACTAGATGAAAATACAAGAATATCATCAAAATATAAAGCCATAAATTTTGAAATGAAAGGTCAAAGGATCTCATCCATGAGTCTTATAAAGGTGCTTGGTGCATTTGAAAGCCCAAATGACATGAATAGCCACTCATAGATCCCTCCTTTGGTCTTGAAGGTAGTATTCCACTCATTTCCCTCCTTCATTCAAATTTGGTAATATCCACTTCTCAAATCAATCTTGGAGAAGATACTAGCCTTATGTAAGTAAAATCCAATATATCATCAAGCCTAGGTATGGGATACCTATACTTGATAGAAATGTTGTTGATGGGCCTACTATCCACACACATACACATTTTTCCATCCTTCTTGGACACTAAAAGAGCCAAAACCGCACAAGAACTTAGGGATTTCCTTATGAAACCCTTTTGTAATAACTCCTCAACTTGCCATTGGAGTTCCATGGTTTCTTTAGGGTTACACTTATAAGCCAGTTTGTTTGGAAGTGTAGCACCAAGAGTAAAGTTAATTTGGTTATCTATGCCTTTTAGGGGAGGTAACTCACTAAGTAAGTTGTTCAGAAAAAATCTATAAACTCTCCTAGTAGATGCTTGACTTTAGGGTCAAGTGGTTGTTGTTTCTCATTAACTTCAAGTATTAACAACAAATATAAGGCCTTCCCTTTTCCTAAGTCCCTTTCCTCTCTCTTCCTATCAACAAACAAAGCCTTTTTTTTCTTTTTTTTCCTCCCTAACAAATGAGGATCGATAGCTAAGGGGTGTAAGTACAATGTTTTTACTATCATACACTAAGCTATATGTATTCCTCCTACCATCATGTTTTACATTTCTATCAAAATGCCATGGCATGCACTTGAGTTGGCAAATTTATCCTTTCCACCAAGGTGGTGGAGGCTACATTTGCACAGCTTCCTCCGTCCATAATGAGGGAATATAGCTTACCAAGTATTATGCACTTGGTATGGCAAATGTTCTCCCTTTAGGATTCCTCCTCAATGGATTCCCTTGTTTGTAAAACCCTTCTCGCCTTGAGGGACTCCCCCACATCTGATGGCACTTCATATACTTTTGTTCCTCTTTCTATGATTGCTTGGGCCTCGAATACTTCTTCCACCACTTTGGCCTCCTCTAGGTCTAGTAAGGTCATTAATATATTTTTTTTGGACATTCACTTTGATAATGTCTCACACCTTTGCATTTGAAACACCTCTCTCCCTTGGTTCAACTACCTTCACCCACTTCTAGTTTTCCCTTCCCTTTAACGTCGAAATCTTTAAGGTAAGGTTTATATTTCAATAGCTCCTTAGAGGGGTAATACTCGGTCTTACACCTCGAACTCTCAAACTCCTCTTCCCTTTTTTGTGCTTCTCCACTTTGATAGGTAAGTGTAACATCTCATCCAAAGTATAATACTTGTAGAGTTCCACCTTTCTAGCAATGTCTCCCCTCAATCCTCTAATAAACTGAGACATGGTATGTTCTTGCACCTCCTATAACCCAAGTCTCATCATAAGCCTCTCAAACTCCCAAATATACTCTTCCACACTCAAATATCCTTGTCATAAAGAATACATTTTATTGTAAAGATCTTGAGTACAAAAAGGTGGAAAAAACCTTTCTCTCATCAACCTTTTCATCTTTACCCAACTTCTCACCCTAGATTTACCCTTCCCCCTCAACTTTGCACCAAATTCTCCCACCACAAGGATGCATGTTCCTTAATTTTAAGGATTGCAACCTTGAATGACCTCTCATCATCCAAATCCTTAGCCTCAAACAAATAGTTACACCTCATCTTCCACTCAAAGAACTCCTCCGGATTATATAATCTGTCGAATTCCAGGACTTCTAACTTGATGTCACTAAGAGGCTCCCTTCTTCCCGAACTCCTCCTTCAAAAGGACCTAACAGAATTGATAGACGATGAGCTATCATCGGTTGGCTCATCCCCTATCCCATTCATCATTTCCTCTCCTTGAGGTATGGGACTTCTTGCCCATTGAAAGTTAGCATTAGGTACAAAATACTCCAACATACCTAATACCCTCCTCAATGCTTATAATGCCTCTATTACATTATCTCTTCTCTCTTTATAAGACTCATTAAGATTTAAGCCTTAGGACACAGGCTGGTTCTCCATCTACTGAGCTTGTTTTGCACACAAAAGGGTACACCGGAGAGGAAAGTAAGGTCAAGCCAATATTATTTCCCATATTACCATCAAATGGCTAAAATGTCCTTATAATAGTCGAAATACTCATATTTTCTCAAAGTCATTACGAATACCAATATTAATACATTTCAATCTATGATATTTATATGAGATGCATAAGCCCAGCTATATACACAAGATGTAAAACCTCAACTATATACATAAATACCATGTATCCAACTTTTTACCCAAATGCATACCTTCACATTTTTCTTACTTACAAGATATTATATCATAACAATATAAAAATCCATATTATCCATGTAAAATTACTAAAAAAAAGATGTCACATGTAAATACAAGCTACACATACAATACTTATCTACTATATTTATCCTTAACAACAAAGACACTGGGTTCTAAATACTTAATCCTAAATTGCCTCCTCCAAGATCACCGAAAGATTACCTATGAAAACAATAATAATCCTTAATTAGAACTTGAGAATACAAATCAAGATAAAATTTAAGGTAAATGAGGGTGTAAATGGGAATAACCAAAACCAATAGGAATCTCAGGTTATGTGGAAGTATGGAAGAATATATTGTGGTGCTATGGTAGTATTAGTGTGAAGCATGGGTGTGTTAGAGGGGCATTACATTTTTTCTAAAGGAACAACATGGACATGGCATGCAATGCATGTACATGCCAATATTAAGGAATGCACACAAGCGGTCACACGATTATGTGCAAAGTGTGTGTATTGACCTTAAAGGTCAAACAATGTTATTATCCTTATTTAAAAATAACAAATAGATCTTGATAACTATGTATTTATTTAAGTAAGCATGTACAATAATTTAATTGGAAAGAAATCTAAATGATTCCACTCAAAGCAATCTCTAAATGTACAAATTTAAAACACTAATCAACTTTCCAAGCACAAGAAAATAGCACATGAAAGATTACCAAGACTTGAAGGTTAAGGATAATTTCTTAAGTATTAGGTTTCATGTAGTTGAGTAAAGTTCATATTTTAATTAAAATTCTTTAAAACATTTTTTAAACCACTTGATTTAAATTCATTTTATAAAAACTCACGTTTGATATTGATTTCTATACTCTTCAAATGTGTTTTTAAAATGAAATGGTTGGTTCCAGTTGGAACTAGTCAAAATATCTTAAGACTGGTCAATTAATTCAGTTTAATAAAAGGCATGAAATGAGTTGAACTTACACAGATCAACTAGTGCAACAAACTAATTGATTGGTTTGGAAACTAATAGACTAGTTTGACAAACCATTTCATCGATTTCATTCCTATAAAAACTCATTCGTCTCTATTTAAACTCATCGACTAGTTTTGCCAAACCGATTGACTAGTTTAACAAACCATTCCAAGGGTTTCATTCTTTAGAAACCCATTTGTCTATAATTAAACACATCTGATGATTTTGCTAAATCAACCAACTAGTTTAACGAAACTGATTGACTAGTTTGACCAACCAGTCCATGGGTTTTATTCTTACAAAAACTCATTCATCTTTGTTTAAAAATTTCACCAAATCGATCGATCAGTTTAAAAAAGTATTCCATGAACTTTATTCGTACAAAAACTTGTTCATCTATGTTTAAAGACATCAATTGGTTTTACCAAACTTCTTAACTAGTTCATAGCCGATCAACTGGTAAAATGAACACATCAACTGGTTTTACCATACCATGTCACTGTTTGCACACCAGTAACTTTCCACTTCTGGCCTAAACATAAATAGTTGATTAGTTCATACCAGCGATCGACTGGTAAGAGTTAAATGCTAATTTTCTGCCTATTAAGTGATACAGTTTTTTGAGATTTTTATCTAACGGCTATACGATGAGGGAATGCCTAATAAGTAAGGCCCTTCTACATTTATTATAAATAATTTCTCAATAATATTGATTGTGAAATTAATCTCTTACTCTCAAATAATTCAATTGGTCACCCGAAATTTCTAAACTTTTATATTCTTAGATTTTATTGAAAAGTACACTTTGCTCACTTCGATTAGCTAGAACTATTCCTAAATTGTAATATTTCTTATTAAATCTTTCCAGATTATATCTCATCTAAAGTTCTATAGTTTTATATCTTGTATTCTTGGTGGGAATTATCTGTAATCACAAAATTTTCATAAAATTCATTTCAAAGGGTTAGTCAGTGTTTGCCTATCATTCTTGATAGATTCTTGTGGATAGTTTAGAGAAGATAAATTGATAAAATTGTAAATCATCTCTTAGAGGGTCATTGATATTGTAAGGCTCATCAAATAAGAGAAGAATGATCATCAATAAAAAGGCATCACTATTTTATAATATAAAAGGGATAACCTTTTAATAGTAGATGTAAAGAGTAGTTCACTATTAAACCACTCTATATTATATGTAAATTTTTATTCTGTTATTTCCATTCCATAAAACTCTATTTACCCACTCTAGGGTATTTTTTAGCACGGGTGAGAACAAAAGAGGGTGCACACTTGTGCACAAAATAATGCATGAGGTTATGTGAGAGGGAGCAACTAGGGTGTGTGATGGTGCATGGTCATGTACCTCAACAAAACAAACAAAGAGTGACAAGGTAGAAGGAACCATAGGTGGTGTGGGGTGGTAATAGTCAGCAATGATGAGGGAGAATGATAGGATAGTATTGGTGGCTAATTTTCTAAGGAAACATAGGTGCTTGGTGGTTGGTGGTGGTGTGCAGCATTGATGGTTGTGGGTGGCATAGAACAGATCATGAGGAATAACAAGAAGAAGAGGGGTGACTGGGCTAGCTTGCTCAAAAGAAATGGAGTGAGAGGGAGTGATTTGGTTGGGCAACAAATGAGACTAGGTCTAGAGGGGTGTGTGTGTACATTATACACACATAAAGAATGAAAGAGAAGGGAATACATGCATGAGGGAAATGGTAAGGTGTGGTGCAAGAGTGAAGGGGTGAGGCACAATCTAGGGCTGATGGAAAAAATTCAACAGGACATATCCCATTGATTAATGGGAGATTATGATTCATAAGGAGGGTACGTAAGGTAGGCATGACAACATGGCAGAAGATATGGTTAGGGGAGAGATTCATGTAAGGAAAAAGGGGAGTAGAAGAAAAAGAAGATAGAAGGACAGAGGGAAACAGAAAAGGAGAAGGAAAACGAGGAAAAAAAGGAAAATAAAAAGGGAAAAGGAGATAGGTTTGGGCTTATGGTTAAGATTGGGTTAAATTTTATGGTTAGAAAATTTTTAAAATATTAAATTATCAATCATCTAAGATCAGGTTTAGGTTAAAATAAATATAACTTTCTTGGTCTAAATATTAGGATTAGGGTAAGATAAAATAACAATTTTTTAGATTAGAATTGGTCTAAATATCAATTACTCCGGATTAGGAGGAGAAGGAGAAGGAGGAGGAGGAGGAGCAGAAGAAGAAGAAGAAGAAGAAGAAGATTAGATAGATTTTGGAGCATAACATCAAGGATGTAGTGTGTGAGGAGTTGATGCGGGTAAGGTGGCGTTGCATGAGGTTTTAATGCAACAAAGGCAAAGTTGCATTATGTGTAATAAGTTACACAAAGCTTTGCTTAGATGAAAATGGTAGATATCAACCGAAAGAAACTAAGGAATTTGGTGAAAGAGATAGGGATTTGGAGAAGAAAGTTAGTGATGTTTTAAATGAGGTGAGGAGAGGGAATTGAGGGATATATATAGGTGAAGTGGTGGGGTTGAGACCGGTATAGAGAGTATGGGTCGAGTAGCAGATTAGGGAAAGTTTGGCACAAGAAGAAGAAGAAGAAGGGGAAAAATATAAAGGAAAATGGAAAAGGAGTTTAGGGTTAGGATTAGAATTGGAATTGGAATTAGATTTAAAATTAAATAACTTAGGCATGATTAAAATATTAATCATCCAAAACTAGGGTTAGGTTAAAGTATTAATTACCTAAAATTAAAGTTAGATTAAATTTTGGGTATTACAACTCTATCATTGGATCAACTGAGTCCAATTGATGCTAGATGCATCTCTCAATGAAGGTGTGTTATTCTACTTATGTTTTTTTGTTGTAGAAGTGATACTCATATAATTGGGATACATCGTACCTACTTACCAACCTAAGCCAATTCTGTAAAGAGAAATATGGTTTGAGTATAAAATTCAAACCCAAAAGTTTTCTTAACAACATCCATCTACATCAAAACCCAAATCTAGAGATCTAGATCTGAGATAAGCCAAGGGTGAACCCTAGAAATTTTTTGGGATTTCATAAGTGAGTGATTTCAAGAGAAAAATCAATGGAGTCATCATAATGAGAAACAAATTTATGTGACTTCCTTGAACTTGGAAGGGTGCAAATAGGGTTCTTATCAATTTCACCTAATCTAGTTGATTTCTTCTTGGAGAACATATTGCCACACAAGAGCGATAAAGGAAAATGAGTAAAGACAAGAAATGGAAGGATTGAGTGAATTGAGTGGATCGAAAGAGAAAAGAAAAACAAGGTAAAAGGTCTCAATGAATAAGGAGCTTCACATTCCATACACAATATCTATAGATTGAGTTATAGGATAATAAAGTGAAACAAGCTTAGACATATCTACCAACATTAACAATTTATTACTTTATGGGGCTAAATTTCTTGCTTCAATTTACTTTCCCATACCATGATCCATATATGAAGTGGGAAAAATAAGCAAGGGATAGCTAAGAGTAGCAGAAATAAAAGAGTAGTAAGTTTCTTAATTTTGCATTTATTTAAGAAAATATGAAGAAAGAAAGTAGCAATCAATTAATTATATAAATCAATATAATTGGGTGGCAGTTATACAAAGATATGAATAAAGTAATGAATAGGTTGAAGACCAATGCAAGAAGATAAAATGAGAGGTTAAATATAATTTTAGTTATGTTATAGTAAAACTTTAATTAAATTAATTTTCTTGCAGTCAAATTTAATATAAATTATTATCAAGAGGCAGCTGGTGCTATTATTTATAAATACAAGAGTATATGACTGTAATAAAAAAGGATAATAATATATAATGTAATTTTGTTAAAATACAGAGATATACAGTGTAATATCTCTAAAATTAAAAACAATAATAAGATAGTATTAGAGTAAAATAAATATATGCGGCAACTTTGTTAAGTTAGCCAAGTTGTCAAAGTGTGATTCGGCTTAAAATTTCAGATCTATCATTTAGAACATAGTATATTTAATGAGATTAGACTGTCCATAGTAGCGGCTCAAAAAAAATTATCAACGGGGCAACAGTATCAAAAAACATAGACGGACGTTATTTCCTACGCTGAGGCAAAACTTCACAATGCCTCATTTGTCAATGCCTATTATCAATATTTTGACAAAAAAAAAAACTTTACAGCAACCTCTTTATTATTTGATCAACGAAAAATGACAAAAAAAAATTATCAACATTTTCCACCAAATGTCAATGCCTCATTTGTCATTAGATTTTTTTTTATAGATAATTTATTATCCTCATTATTATCTTCACAATTTTTTTAAAAATAATGGATTTTAGAATCTATAAATAGATTGTCTCCATATCATATTTTTCACGGCATCTTCCATCTTTTATTATTATTATTATTGTCATTATTGTTATTGTTATTATTATGAATTAGCTATGAATCTATTTTAATGACTCTTTTTTTAAAAAGAGACTAAATTACTCTTATTTAGTTACTATTACTGTTATTGTTATTAGTTATAATTTTATTTACGTTATTCTTATTTGGTTATTTTTATTATTATTGTTGTTACTATCTACTAAAAATGTATTTATTTACTCTTATCTAGTTATTATTATTAGTCTTATTAATGAATATTTATTAATAATAATAACTATCTAGTTAAAAATTTATTTAGTTACTCTTATCTAGTTATTTTTATTGTTATTATTAGTCTTATTAATTAATATTTATGTTAGTATATTTAATTTCTATTGTCATTGTCTTTATTATGGTTGTTAATGTTATTATTAATTACTATTAGAAATTGTTGATCTTCTTTATTTTTACTACTACTACTATAAACTCTATTAATTTTTTATTTAACACTAATATTGTAATTGTTGTAATACTTACCTTCAAAATGGATTCAAATCATACCATCAACAAAGGCAAAGGTAGAGTTAGAAAGCAACTAATTTCACATGCTCATCCACCCCATCAACAACCACAAAGTAGCCAACTTCGTCAAGGTACACAACATACTCAAAATATGCAAAATTATGGAGTCCAAGTACCCAATATGGAATATTGGTAAATTTCTCAAATAAATTCCAATACCCCAAACCTTTCACAACAATTACAACAATTTGATTGTTACACACCAACTTTATATCAATCACAAGCTCGAATTTTTCCACCCACTCAATACAGTCAAAACTCACCACCATTTTCTCAACATCAACCTCAACATCCATCAGCTAGATAATTCGATTCGTACTCACCAAACCACTCTTATCCACAAGCTCAAAATTTTCTACCCACTCAATTTGAAAGATGAAATTTTAATCAAGGAGGTTATTCACCGGAACCTTCGATAGATCAACACCCTATGACCCTTGGTTCTAGTAGAGGTTCACAGATGTCACAAATGCTTTTTTCTACTTTCTTAACACAACTTGATATGAACGATGTCAATGAAGAAATTGGTGGAAATGTTGACAGTGGTGGCGATGATGATGATGATGATGAGGACGAGGAGGAGGAGCCAGAGGGGAAAGAGGAAAGCCCTGTTGTTGACATACACTCAAGGGAAAAAAAGCACCCAAAGTTTACTTGGTCCAGAGAAGATAGCAAGACGTTAGTCCATACGTACATTAATGTGATGAATAATATCTTTGTAGGAACTAATCAATTGTCTAATACTTTTTGGGGTAAAATCACTAAAGGCTATAATAACTTCAAAGGTTCTAGGTGTGAACGAACCCCTAATCAATGCAAGAATCACTATAGGATGATTTTGAAAGAAAGCGCAAAGTTTAGTGCTGCATACAATCAAGCGCTTAGAAATCAAAAGAGAGGAGAATCAGAAATTGATGTTCTTGATAAAGCATACCAATTCTATGTAACTACTAATGGCAAGAAATTTAACCGAATGTATGTTTGGAAAATATTGAGGCATGAGCCAAAGTGGAAAGAAAAATATCATGACCCACCATCTGAATCTACAAGCAGTGGAGCAAAGAGGAGTAGGGCGAATGAAAGTATTGCATACTCGAATACATCCTCAAATCCCAGCACTCCAACTAGTGTTTCCCCCCTAATAGAAGAATTTATGCCTTGTCCTCTAGGCAAGCAATAAATAGGAAAACGTGCTATTGTCAGTGAGGCAATTAATTCAGTAAATGCAGCCAATCAATCAATAAATGAGGTGTCTCATACAATTCAAAATTATGCCAAAATTGTGGAGGAAAAGATGAAGTTGGAAGCTTGTAGGGCAAAAATTGATGAGGATAAGATCAAGATGAAGTAGTGGAGACGATATGAGAATTTATCATTACTACAAAATAGAACACCTCAACAAGATAGGTTGTTTGTAGAATTGAAAGCTGACTTGTGCACTAAAGATGATGAATAAGGAAGACTTTTGATTAATGCTCCTATCTATTTTTATTATGTTGTTGTATGTTTTATGCATTTATGTTGTGTTCCAAAGTAATGTTTTAGTTATTCGCATTTTAACTTTATGTACTAGCTTTTGTTTAATTTTTACACTTTTGATGTATTCCAAAGTAATTTTCAACTTGATAGTTGTGTTCCAAAGTAATGTGTTGTATTCCAAAGGATCATTAATGTTTTAGTTTTCAAAACACCAATAATGTATGCACATGGATTTCTTTGTCTTTACGTAGCTCATTATTTATGTTGTACTTTTTAGGTAAGAATATACATTATTGTAGGAACATTGGATGCCTTTATTTTTATCCAATGCATTAAAACACCATTATTATATGCACATGGGTTGCCTTTGTCTTCACCCAACACATTATTTGTGATCTACATTATTACAAAATCCACAAGCTCTATATATTTGACATAAAGTTATACCAACAACCTAAACCATCTACCACTATCTATTCTTGCCAACCATCAAGTTTCACAAAGAATTAAGCAAAACATGTCTTCTAGCTCATCCACACATTCTTCATCGAAGTCTTCATCAGATGATGAAGAGTATAATACATCCAACGACATAGAAAATGAAATAGTGTAAAAGGTCGATGATTGCATATTCAACCTAAAAAATCAACTACGCCACTAGCATAAGTTAATACAAGAGCTTTCACAATATGCGTAACCATGAAGAAGAGTCAAGCAACGTAATTACATAAATAGGGATCGTCAAGGTGGCCATAATCGCTTGTATGCTGACTAATTTTCTGAGAATCCAACTTATATGGATGCACAATTTCGTCGTAGATTTTGAATGAGGAGACATGTTTTCCTTCGTATAGTAGAAGCTTTAGGTAACCACACTCCATACTTTACTCAAATATTTAAAGCATTAGGGAGGCGTGGTTTAGCACCATTGCAAAAATACACAGTCGTTTTGCGTATGTTGGCATGTGGAATGTCAGCCTATAGTTGTGATGAATATGTGCATCTTGGAGAAACCACAACAAGAGAATGCGTTGTGAAGTTCGCTGAAGGTGTGATAAATGTTTTTGGAGGAGAGTACTTGAGGAGGTTGAACCAATGAGACCTCCAACGGTTACTTTATGTGAATGAGTAGCGTGGGTTTCTAGGTATGATTGGTAGCATTAATTGCATGCATTGGAAGTGGAAGAATTGTCCAGTTGGTTAGCAAGGTTAGTATGCTCGAGGACATGGGAAGCTGACGGTCATTCTTGAAGCTATCGCTTCATATGATATATGGATTTGGCATGCATATTTTGGTACTCCTGGTTCGTGTAATGATATTAATGTCCTCGATCGATCTCCTGTATTTGATGATATTTACAATGGTAATGCTCCACATATAGCATTTACAGTTAATGGTAACCAATATAATTTAGGCTACTATCTCACAGATGGTATCTATCCACCATAGGCTACATTCATCCAATCTATACGTCATCCACAAGGTGAGAAAAATAACCTATTTGCTCAAGTACAAGAGTCAGTTAGGAAGGATGTTGAGCGTGCGTTTGGAGTTTTGCAAGCACGATTTGCCGTTATACGAGATCCAGCACGATTTTGGGAAGTACAAACATTGAGCAACATTATGAATGCATGCATTATATTACATAACATGATTGTTGAAGATGAACGTGACACATATTTACTTGCGGCAGATTTGTCTCAGTTTGATCAAAATAACATAGATGAGCCATATTTTTGTGAGCGTACAGTAGAGCATGGACAATATATTCGAAATATTATCTAAGTTCGAGATAGAGATTATCATCATCGATTATTACTAGATTTGATCGAGTATATCTGGCAACATTTTGGTCCCGGTAGAAACTAAAATGTTTTTTGTTATTGTATTTTTAGTTGTATTGTTGCACTATCTTTAAATTATTGATGTGTTTGACTATGTAATTTCAATTTTTAAAGAATCATTGCTTTACTTTGATTATGTAATTTCATGTTTTTGTGTACTCATTGTTGTTGTACTAGTAAAATATTTTATGTTGTACTCTTTTAATTAAAAATATGACTTTTTATTAAAATAAAAACTTATATATATAAAGATCCGTTGGAGAAAAAATAGTCGTTGACAGTATTTTAGGAATTGTTTAAACATTTAAAATGTAAAAATAAAATTTAATTACGCCAAAACAACATAAATTAAAAATATTAAAATATTAATTTTTATTTTAATATTTAATATTAATATTATACAAATATTATCGAGAAGATAATTAATTTTTTAATTAATTAAAATGATAAAAATATGCTAATATGTGTAAATAAAAAAATTATACCATTTTATGAAAATTTAAAAAATTATTTTTTTAATAATAGAAATTAGCATTTAATTAATAATATAATTAATTAAGTAAATATTTTAGTTGTTTATATTGGGGTATAGATTGATAATATAGTATATTTTAATATTATATTATTGGATATTTGTTGTGTAGTTAAAGTTTAAAAAAAATTAAAAAAATATATTTTTAATTTTGAAAGATATATTGATTTTTTTTTTACTTCTTTCCTGTAGATGCTCTTTGAGTAAACCAAAATAGCGCGTACCTTTTGAATTCCTAGGGAAACAGCCGAGTATCATCACGGCTGCATAAGTATGGTGATAGGGACAGAAACTAGAGACGTCAGTATCAGAAAAATAATTAATTTAAAAAATGTAACTTATATTTATACTATTTTTTAAAAAAAAATTGAAATAAAAAACAAAAAATACGGAGTTTCCGCGTAACATAAAATACACTACGCAATGTGAACACACAGATTGTGCTCGTCTTCGGCGACTAGGGGGCGTCCAATTGCTGGAAACGTCAAGTCCCTGTTCGGCCCCATTCCCACGCCCGACTTGTTGCATACGAAGAAAGAAAATCTAATCCAATTCACAAACAACACATCCCAATAGTACGAGTATTTGGTCGAAACCAGTTCCGAGGTTGTTTCAAGCAGCCATCGAAATCATTTCCCAGTCACTGTAAACGAGTACAGACACACAGAACCTATTTAGCAAAGACTCGTTGATTGGCGGTCAATGTTCTTTGGTCTCACTTTTTCTAGTCAACTAGTCCCGTTTTACACGGAAAACATTCAATTCTTCTTCCTATTCTGCCTCCATTTTCTTGCTATCCTACGTGCTCTTCCTTTATACCAGAGGCGGTAAAATGCCTCATAAAATAGTAGACTAATAAAACAGAAGGCAATATTCTTCTCCATCATCAGGCACAAAATAATGGACGCAACCAGGTCTGTGCCTTCCTTTTTCCTTTTATTTCTGTTCATCTTCATAAATTCTGTTATTTCTGAACTATCTTCATCTCAGAAACCCACCATGATCAAGCTCTCTGAGCTCCTCCATAATCAAACTCCCATTTCATGGAATTCCAAAACCGACCCATGTTCATGGACTGGTGTGACCTGCTCTGGGACCACCAATTCCTCTGTTACTGAACTTCATCTTTCCAAACTAGGATTAAGTAACTCAGATTTTCTTTCTTATGTTTGTGAGATTGATTCTTTAGAATCCCTTGACGCTTCTAGAAACTTCTTAGAATCAATTCCAGATGGTTTCTTGAGAGGTTGTGGAGAAATTGTGGGGTTGAAGACTTTGAACTTCAGTGGGAATAAATTTGGCGGTTCATTGCCTGGGTTTAATGGGTTTAGCAGCTTGGAGAATCTGGACTTGTCATCGAATATATTGAGTGGAGAAGTTGGGGATAAGCTAGATGGACTTATAAGTCTTCGAAGGTTGAATCTAGGGAACAATAATTTATCCGGTTCAATTCCTACTAAGCTCGGAAAATCCAAGGCATTGGAGGAGCTCGTTTTATCCGGAAACAAATTCCAGGGCTCAATTCCTCATCAACTAGCCGCTTACGGGAATTTAACTTCTGTTGATCTTAGTAAGAATCAGCTGGATGGGTTTTTGCCTTCAAGTATTGCAGAGCTTACAAAGCTGGAAGTTCTAGTCCTGTCTTCCAATAACCTCAGTGGCTTAATCCCCAGTGTTTTTTCCAGCATGACAAAACTTCGGCGGTTTGGAGCATATCAGAACAATTTCAGTGGGCAAATTCCAAATGGTATTTCGAAATTTTTGGAGAATTTGGATCTTAGTTATAATCAATTGAGGGGATCAATGCCAGCTGATCTGTTATCGCGGCCAAATTTGCTGTCTGTGGACTTGTCTAATAATATGCTAGAAGGTTCAATCCCTGAAAAAATGTCATCAAGTTTGGTTAGGCTATTTCTTGGAGGCAACAAGCTTAACGGGTCTATTCCTTCGTCAATCGGCAAGCTTCATAAATTGGTTTACTTAGAGTTGGGAGGCAACAGATTGAGTGGTTCAATTCCTCCTGATATAATTTCATGTCAAAAGTTGCAGTTATTGGGATTAGCCCAGAATCGTTTTACTGGTGCATTGCCAGCTGAATTGAGTCATCTTGCAGACCTCCAAGTTTTGGACCTGCAGGTTAATCGCCTTGTAGGAGAGATTCCATCTGAAATATCTAAGCTCCTAAATTTATCAACATTGAATATCAGCTGGAACTCACTTACTGGTTTGATCCCTTCAATTTCTAGCTTGCAGAAACTCATGTACTTGGATTTGCAGGGAAACAAGCTTAACGGCTCGATACCCAGTAGTATCAGTGAATTGAAATCCTTGACTGATCTTCAACTGGGGAATAATTACTTAAGCGGGGACATTCCTTTATTGCCCTCAAAGTTACAGTACTCCCTCAACCTGAGCAACAATCACTTCCGAGGATCAATTCCCAAGTCCCTAAAAATGCTATCCCAATTGCAGGTTATTGATCTTTCTGGAAACAGATTTTCAGGTGAGATTCCAGAATTCCTGACACAATTAGAGAGCCTGACGACGTTGGTGCTATCCAAAAATAATCTTTCTGGGGAGATTCCGTCATTCAGTTCAAAGGTTAGTGTCACCTTGAAGCCGGGAAATGATGGTCTTATTAGCATCCAGCCAACACCAATGACTCACAAGAAAAAATCGGCCACTTTTGCGGTTATCGCTGTGGTTGTCATTGCTGCAGCCCTTAGTGGTGGGTCGACAGCCTATTTTGCTGTTGCGCTCTCCAGACGGTTTTACAGAGTCAATAATGTTGAGAGTCACCCAAGAGATGATGATGCTTCTTCTTTGCCTCCTTGTATTGTGGAAGGTTACGTGCTGAGCACAAATAGCACCCACCGATCAAACATCAACTTCAACAAAGCGATAGAAGCAATGAGTGACCCCTTTAACTTCCAGCTGAAGACAAGATTTTCAACTTACTACAAGGCTGTTATGCCATCAGGAACAAGCTATTTTGTCAAAAAACTGAACTGGAGTGGCAAGATATTCCAGATGGGTACTCCTGAAAATTTAGGTCAGGAGCTCAAGGCAATAGGAAAGCTGAACAATTCGAATATCATGACTCCTTTGGCCTATATGTCTACTGCAGATAGTGCATACCTCTTCTATGAATATGCACACAAGGGCACTCTCTTTGACATCCTTCACAGTAGTACCCTGGGATATGCTTTGGATTGGGCCAGTCGTTATAGCATAGCAGTTGGAATTGCACAGGGCGTCGCTTTTCTTCATGGATGCTCATCAGGTCCCATTCTCCTCTTAAATCTCTCTAGCAACAGTATCATGCTGAAGTCCATTAAGGAGCCTCAGATTTCAGATATTGAGCTATGTAAGCTTATTGATCCTTCAAAAAGCCCAAGTAGCCTTTCTGCTGTATTTGGCTCTGTTGGCTATATACCTCCAGGTAATGTCTTAAACGATGACCAAAACCAATTACTTCTGCAGCATTTTACCCTCTAAGATCAAACATTCTTGTGCTTGCAGAATACGCATACACGATGAGGATTACTATGCCAGGGAATGTGTATAGCTTCGGGGTCATTATGCTTGAATTGCTGACAGGAAAGCCAGCCATAAATGAGGGAACGGAATTGACCAAGTGGGTATTAAGTAGTTACTCAAATAATCAGCAGAATTGGGATCATATTCTTGACTTCAGCCTCAACAAAACATCACCTGCTGTAAAAAGCCAGATACTAGCAGTACTCCAAATAGCTCTTTCCTGTATAAGTATCTCATCTGAGGCGAGACCCAAGATGAAGAGTGTGCTTAGGATGCTCCTAAATGCAAGATAAATAGCAGGTTTGTATAAATAAGAAACTATATGATGCTGGAAGTATCACACTCTCGATTAAGAAATGTGTAAGCTGAAGCTCCTATTCCTGTCAGAATTCTGAGAGAATCTTGCAGTATAATCAGTAAAGATGAACATGTTACAGTGGAAGTCAACAAAATTTGTGGCTTTTGTTTTCCTTGGAAGTTTCCCAACCTGATGGGGTCGAAGCAAATGCAACTGATAATTGGAATTTTTCTTCCAATACAACAGTTCATACTATAAAATCAGCCCAAGTAAAACAGAGTAGAGCAAATACAAAGAATTGCAATTAATAAACTACTCAACAATAATTCAACAACTCTGGGATCCCGCGAGTATGCGCATTTGTATCAAAACAACCAAAAAGAGAGGAGAAACAAATAAAAGGAAAAGAAAATGAGCCAACGAGCATTGCTTTGCAATAATCCTCTTATGCTCCCCGCAATCACTAGTTCCAGATAGTTTCTATTGCCTACCCATTTGAATTCATAATATCAATAATCTCTAAATATAGCTTCACAGCAGGAATGCTAATATGAGATCCATCCACAGAAGTTAGGGAGACTATAGTGTGAGATCCTTAGGATCCTCAATAATCTTTGAAAGTGTTTGCAAGAAGGCGGCAAGATCAGCACCATATATTACTCGATGATCTGCCGTAACATTTACCTGGAAACATGAAAAGTATTAAATCATAATGCAACTGCAGCCTAATATATGTATATATAGAGACTTCCATTATTATCGGTGAAATTAAAGTCTACTCATTCATACCTGCATCTGGTTCTTCAAACCGATCCTACCATCTTTGGTACCAACAAGAGATGGTTCAGAGGCTCCAACTGCCATAATTGCTCCCTGCAAGCAAAAACAGAGCAGCTCAACTTGCTGAGCTCTATAATATTTGCTTGTGCATAAGGTTCAGCTGCAGTAGAAAAACTCACAGTTCCAGGTGGTAGAATGGCATCAAAGCGGTCCACACCAAACATTCCAAGATTTGACAGAGTGAAAGTACCTTCAGAGAGCAGAAGAAAGCAGTGAAAAATTGCAAGGGATCCCGGGAAGGCAAAATTTAAAAGTACTACATAGATAAAGAAGCAAAATATTTTTTCATTTTTTTTTCCTCATGTGAAGCTGATAGGAGAAATGAATTCCATAATGCAGACACAAAACCTGTACAAAGGCAGCCAAAATAATGCCTAAAATGTTCCCAAATTTGTGATTATAACAGTAAATAAACTTAATTTCATTGCAGCCAACCAGTTGCTAAAACCTACCAATTAATGTTCGAAACATGCTACAGAAATACGAAAACAAGTTAATGAGCTTATACTGCAGGGCAATTATTCTTCAAATATTTAGGCAAACAAGCTGCCAAGTCAAATTTAGAGCACCCATTCCAACTCATCTCATCACAATGATGGGATCAGATCCTGTAAACACAATTTAGTATAAAATCCAGCGTAAGTGTGACTTAAGGAAGTATGCCTATGTAAAAACACAAAAGGAAGCGAATACAATCATGAAAGCACATGGATGGATGCATGGATATAACCATGCTAAAAGGAAAGGAGAAAGTGAGGAAAAATAGAGAAAGGGAGAGGGGAAAAACAACTATAAAAATAACACGTTAAAAAGAATAATCAACATTTCCAAAATTGCTTATCTTCCATTGATTATCAATACAATTTGCACTACAAACAAACAGCAGATAAATTATTAATTATAGAACCAAAACCCATAGACAACAAAGGACTTCCATGTTATTGAACACGTAATGCACCAGACCCAGGATTCATAGCATGTTATGTTTAAAAATAGGTTTTAGCTACTCATCATTATGTTCCAAATGAACTGGATTTTTTTTTCTTCAAGAAGCTTCCCAAAAGCGTAGCATTGTAACTGTGCATAATGGCATCAGGCCTAGGACAATAGCAGCCTGTTATAATGCAACTTATTGGACAAAATCAGATCCATAGCTAAACATTAAACTAAAAGGAGATATCTATTGGCAACAGGTGCCTGCAAGGATTCCAGAAATCCCTTAATTAAATCAAATCTAGCAATTAGGGCATGGTATATTTATATGTCTGTCACATCATAATTACAAGCAATTTTTAACATCAACAACCTCCCAGCAGTTTCTCTTTAACTACCTCAACCACTTGTTTATGCTCAAGCAGTCAAGCTTAAATTTCGTGCTAGAGTATCAAGTTCCTGCAATCAGAGGTGAACAGCTATACCCTGGCTCCATTTTTTTGAAATTCATTTCATTGGTGCTCAACTGAATGATCAGTGCAACTCAAGTTAATCAAATAATGCCAAATATGTTCTAAGTTCACACAGGTATCTTGACAACAATATTATTCATTGCAAGTAAAGAAAGAAGTCAAGAACTACCCGTGTTGTATTCATGAGGTTGCAGCTGCTTCGCCCTTGCCTTATCAACTAACTCCTTCCACTTTCTCGAAAGGGTGTAAATGTCAACCTGAAAGTACAATGCCAAACCATAAAAAATCTTACAAGCTAATTAGTCATAAACTGAAAATTAAATCTTACTAGTCCATTTGAAGAAGAACAAGGAAGAAAAAAAACACTAACCTTATCAGCATTTTGAAGCACGGGTGTCAGCAACCCACCATCAATAGCCACTGCCACTGCTATGTTAATACTACTATTGTATGTAAAACTTTTTCCATCTCTACAACTAGAATTAACTACTGGATGTTTAACCAAGGCCAAAGCAGTTGCTTTAGCTAATAATGCTGTCATCGTCACTCCTTTTGACTTAACCTACGGATCCAATCAGCAATAACTGATCAAGAACATAATAGGCAAAAATAGCAACATCGTATGGCTAAATTTGGCATTCTCAGTTTCCAATAAAGTTCACATATAGCGGATCCAAAGTGTATATAAATCAGTTCTAAACAATGCAATTTCATAAAAACGTGATCATTTGCAGATCTAGAAACTAGTTTATGGACAGCAAACTGACCTTCTTGTATAACGCATCAAGAGCATCAGTAGTGAACGTATAACCAATCCTAAATGTTGGAACGCTGAGACTCTCCACCATATTCCTACTAACAGCATTCTGCATTGTCGTAAACGGTACAGTAGACCCTAATTCCACAGCCGGAGCAGCCGCACTGCTCTTCCCAGAACCCAGAGCAGCACCCACCTCCGGCACGGTAACAGTGGTAGCTGCGGTGGCAGCAGCGGCCTCGACATCCTTGGCTACAATTCTTCCTTGTGGACCAGTCCCGACCACAGTCCTTAAATCAACATCCAGTTCCTTCGCCAATTTCTTCGCATAGGGCGACGCCACTACCCTCTTCCCATCCTCCGACGCTGGATGTGCAGAAGCTACCACCGGAGCCGAATTATTTGACGACACATTCAGAGTAACCCCAACAGGGTTTGCAGACGCTGGTTCCTGATTCGCTTCCTGGGATGTCATGTCAGAACTTTTCGGCACCTCAGTTGCAGACCCACCGGAGAGAGAAGCTGCTTTAGCGATTGCTTCAGCAATTTCCGCCTCGGACTCTGCTAATAGCGCGATGGCAGATCCAACAGAAGCGACGGAGCCTTCTTCAGTGATAATTTTAGCGAGATACCCATCGTAGAAGGTTTCGACATCCATGTCAGCCTTATCGGACTCAACCACGACGACGCTGTCGCCTTTAGAGAGTTTCTCACCTTCGGATTTGATCCAAGATACGATCTTGCCCTCTGTCATTGTTGAGCTGAGTGCAGGCATAAAGATTTCTCGGATCTTCGATTGGATTTGGGTTTGGATTCGGTTTGTCAGGTAAGGAGTGGGTGTCCGCCGGAGGGATTGGGTGGATGGGAGGAAGTTAGTGTTGAGGTTCAGGAGATTTGCCATTTTTGCAACGGGAGATAAAGGAACTGGAAACGAAAATGTATGTGCAGTAAAACAAAAGGGGGGAGAGGAGCTAACGAGGAAGAAGATGGTGGAGGGTTAGGGACAGAGAAGTTATTGAGGAAGAAGAGGGACTGGAAGTGAAAGTGCGGCCTCGAAAGCATCGAAGTAGCAGGCGGAGGAAACCAACCAAGTTACTTGCCTGTGGCTTTCGCCAACTGTTGTATTGACTATTTGTCCGTGTGATTTTTTTATACATTTATGATTTATGATTTATCCTCGGGCCCTCTTTGTGGTGGGCCTATTATTACCACTTACTATATTAGATAAGATAAAAATCAATAAAATTAGATCAAATTAAATTAATTAAACTAATATAATAATATAAAAAATTATTATTAAAAAATAGTTACTATTATCAATAATGATTTTTTATTAATTTAAACATATATTAAATGTTTTTATTTTAATAATGTTATAATAAATTTTATAATAAAATAATAATCATTTATAATAAGTAATAATAATATTTGAATTTACAAATAATAAAAAATAAAATATTAATATTAATATTATTTAATAATGATATCAATAATAATAATTAAGAATATAAATAATTATTAATTATTATTCACTAATAAGATTGTTATTAGCATTAGTTAAATATTATAAATAAAAATAATAAGTAATCATTAGTAAAATAATGCATAGATGATAATAATAATTAATGATAACAATAATAATTAAGAAAATTCTATTTTATTTCATAATATAAAATAAGTAATATTAATGATAATAATTTTTATAGTCATTATCACTTTTATTATTTTCACTATTATTAACAATGATTTAATAGTAATATAAATATTCATAATATTAGTATAATTCATCGAAAATAATTGATAACAATCAATTTAATAATAATCATAATAACTAATAATCATAATAAAAAAAGTAATAATTTAAGAGTTTATAAAGATTTATGGGCCAAAAGTTTACAAAATAACTAAGTTAGAAATGTAAGGGTCATGTTAAAATATAAATTAATCAAAATTAAGATTAGATAATATTTTGGAGTAATATATATCTCCCTAAAAAAATAAAAATAAATAAATTATCTGTAAAAAAAAAAAGATACTAGCTTAACTCATTTACACTTAGGATAAAGCTTGAATTTTGAAATGTGTCAAACTCCTTTTATAAGCCTATTGAAATACTCCATGATGATTACAAAAGGGTACGGGGACAAGGTTCCCCTTACCTCAAACATTTCCTTGTATTAAAAGGAGCATGCAAAGCCCCATGTAAAATCAACAAGTATTTTACCGAAGTAACACTTACCATTACAAGGTTAACAAATATTAAAGGAAATTTAAAGGCAATTAATATGTGTTTCAAAAAGTTTCAACTCCTTGAATCATATGGGTTATACATACCTAATTTCACCATACACATAGGAGAAAGGTTCTTATTAGAATAATCATTCACCAGCTCAGTATCCATTAGGATATTATCTCTTATGTGTCCACCTTTCACAAATTCTTATTGAGACTCACTAATCAAGTCCCCTAAAACATATTGCATTCTATTGGCTAGCATGTTAGTTATGGTCCTTTATAAAGTGCAATAATCTCTATACGTGGAAATGTTAGGCACTTTAGGAAGTAAATGCAAGGAAGTGACATTTAAGGAACAGGGATTATAACATGTGATGAAGAACTCTTGTACATCACTCCATGCCGGTTCCCCAGTGACGTGGTACGTCCTTTTGAAAAAATAAGCATTACATACATCTACATAGGGAGCCTTATTATTACCGATACTAAATAGAGCTCTTTGAACCTCCTCCTTTATTCTAAGTTGTAGCAAATGTAACACCACTACATTTTGGAACTTAAAATTTTTATTTTAAAGCATTAATTACGAACGCTAAAACACAAAATGTAGATACGTCATGTCACATCCAATATAAAAAAGGCACTTCTTATGCTTAATATATGTCAAGTGCAAGGCAAATGCAACCCTATACCTAGGAATTAGGTATGGAAAGAACTTGATTCCACCACAGTACAAGATACAATATATAGAGAAGGAAATATGTAAAGTAAAAACAAAGGACTAAGAGTCCCTAAAGAGACAAAGATATCTGGATAATCATACACTATACTAATTCAATTAGGCTCACCGAAGGCAATCCCATTTAAAGTAGAAATGAGCAATCATATGCAAAATAAATCAAATATGATCGTGGAAATGAGAAACACCCATGAAAAGGATAATTAGTATGTTATGTATTGAGTAAGGTAACCATACAATAGAAGTACGGGTACAAATGCATAAATCATATAGAAGAATGAGCAAGTGTAATAATATATAATGTAGGATAATACTGATTTATAACTTTGTTATTAGGTATAACTTCAATAGAATTCTTATTTATATTGAGTTTAGGATCCCACTATTTTTAACTGGTGGAATGGTATCAATAATATATAACCTCAGGGCAAAACGCTCTTGGCCACTATTCTCAACCGATGGAATGGTAGCAACAATAATACAACCCTAGAGCAAAAAACTCTTGGCTACTATTCTTAACTAGTGAAATGGTATCAATAATATACAACTCCAGGACATAAAGCTCCTTACCACTATTCTTATCCGGTGGAACAGACAAGGATAATCGATTCTGACTCACGTGGCCTTTTAATTTAAGTAATTAATATCCTATCAATAATTATGATCATTCCAATTATATATTTCAATTTGAGTTTGGAACCCTACTATTCTCAACAAGTGGAACGGTATCAATAATATATAACCCCGAGACAAAATGCTTCTAGTCATTATTCTCATCTTGTGGAGTGGATAAATACAACCGGTCTTGACTCAATGATCTTCAACTATAATTGACTAATATCTTTTTCATGGTTATTTATTTTAAGGTTATCATTAATACATACATATGCAAGGCCCATAATCTAGAATAACATAATTATTGAAAACATGTAAAACATAACCACATGAAGATTGGAGTATTTCATAAGGAAAAAGGCCTCATTTTTTCCAAGAACCCTAATTTTAGATTATACATATAAACCCTTCCATACTACTCATTTATCCACCAATTTTATCACACCTTCCTCAAATATTATTTTTATCAACATTCCTAAAAATCAATGTCTAACTCCAATATCTTACACTTGTAATAACAACCCTATTTCAAGAGTTATTATTCACAACTCCTACTGAATCCTAATCTCACAAGTTAGGTAAAAGTTTTTCAATAATTCTTATATAATCACAAAATTTAATATAAATTCATAAAATAAAATTTTTAACAACATATCCTAAGATCATATTAATAATATTGATTTTATGGTTACTATTCCTAATTTAATCTATTTTCTCATTTTATTTGGACTTGGACCATTAGCAATGACTCCAAACATTTCAGATGATAATTATTAGCTTATTTTAAACCAATTAAAACATTAAAACACAAAAAAAAATTCATATTAAACCCATATTAACTAAAATACCCTTGAGGATAGCCAAATATCCTTATTTCATAAAAACCTTCTATGTCTAATATCATTAATTTCTAATCCTCAATTTATTAAATCACTATAGATATTCAATATAATTATTTCCTACTTATGATACTTTATCAAACCCATATTATAATACCATAATCATACTAAATCACTTAAGGTTTACAAGATAAGTCCTATCATAACAATATCGTATAAGTTCATGCTTTCTCATTCTTATTCGCATTCCATCATATGATCCACATAATCATAATACACACAATCATCCATAACATTTAGCATAAAAATCCAAACTACACCATGTATATTTATCGAAAACAATACCAGTCTTTAAGCATGTATAGCCTACCCCACATCATCCTAGACCTCTATAAGATCACCTAATAATGAAGAATAAAATAAGATTAGAATTTATAGTTCAGTTAATGAAAGGATAAGGTAAAAGAGGGGGGAACCAAATCCAAGGGTAGAGGGAATGGCATTTAATAATGTTGCTTGAGAGGGAGAAATTGTAATACCTCCAAAATTCACAACTAAAAAATTTCGTTTTTAAAATTTTTATGTGAAAGCATGTACAATAAACTTTGGGGTGTTGTTGCCACACTTACTACAATTGGTTTCCTTCCACCAATATGCTACTAATTGTTAAGGCTAGAAAACATACTTTAATAAAGTTCTAAGAACACATTCACAAATCAGAGTAGTGCAATAGTTAGGAAAGATAACTCTCCTTCCAAGAAAAACCCACTAATCATGGTTACAAAGAAACTATTAGTAGAAAATAAATATATATTGTTTCATGAAAGACACAGAAGTACTTCCCTATTTGAAACACGGGTTAGCAGCCTCGGAAAACCCTATGCTCTCAATCCCGAAGATAAATGGTCTAACCTGCAAAGGACACTTCCCATTGAATAGGCAAGGGCTCAAGAAAGGAATCATGTTAGTACTATATTATTGAGTAATCATTTATACAAGACTAACATGTAAGGCTCGCATACAACACATCAGATGCAATACGTCGAACACATAATCATGGGAGTGCACATACATCATCTGAAATACCATAATCACTCAAATAGCTACACACATCCATAAGAAATATTAGTCCATTCATTGTTATTGTATGCAAGCCATTAGTGTCTTAATTAGCCATTAGTTCCATCTTTACACATCTCTCGAATTATATCCACATAAGTATGGAAAACCCACTATTATAGCTGGTGGACCAAAAATACCCTCCAGGGCAGAACACTCCTGGCCACTATTATTTACCCATGGATCGGTCTCCAAGGCAAAATGCTCTTGGCCACTATTCTCTATCGTGGATCAGTATGGCCCAAACTCACATGGTGTTCCACTATAAGTGATTAGTGTTTTATCCATAATTTGTTATCATTTTGGTTTAATTTATATCCATGTGAGTACATAAACCCCACTATTATTGCCCATGGATCAGAAATACACTCTAGGGTGGAATGCTCTTAGCCACTATTATTTGCAGGTGGATCGGTTTACAAGGTAAAATGCTCTTGGCCACTATTATCATCGGTGGGTTAGTCTAGCCCTAACTCACATGCTGTTCCACTATAAGTGATTAGTGTTTTCTATATGATTTGTTATTATCTAAGGTTTGGTTTATTTAGCTCGAGATCCCCCACTATTATAACAAGTGGATCAGAATACACTCCAGTGCAGAACACACCTAGTCACTATTATTTACTGGTGGATCAGTCTCTAGGGTAAAAATGCTTTTGGCCACTATTTTCATCGGTGGATCGGTTTGGGCCTAACTCAATAGTCTTCCACTTTATATCGTTAGTATTTTATTCCCGTCTTATTCAATAAGTAACTCCCAACCAGACATGCATGTCCCCAATAGACTTCCCCAATTCATTCTCTCTTTTCCACCCTAGACTCCCCAAATAACCCTATCCCATAAAATGGGATCTCTACGCTCCCTAAAACTCCAGAACATCTTTTTCACCTTCCACCCTACTCACCATGAATCCAAGAGCCCCCACACATGTGGGTTAAGGCCCAATTTCTCATTTCTCCGCTTAGGCTCACCATCGCTTACTAGGGTTTTCCCTTAAAACCCTAATCTGGCCTATGTGGCCTTATCCTCTCATTTTCCTACACAACCCATATTCCCCCTTGATTCCAACATCATCACTCTACTCAACCCACTCTAAACGTCACAATCTTACTCTCCAACTTCCACATATGATAACGAAACCCTATATGGTCATCCCAAAACCCTAATACCCCTCTTTTCTTTTACACCTTCCCTTCACACACAAATTCCACCCTCCTTTTCACTTGACTCTAACCCTTCATATAAATCACTCCTAATCACAACCTAAAATCCAAACAACCTCTATAAACCCTCTCATAACACCCCTGTACTTAGGGTTTTCTCCTAAAAACCCTAGTTAGGCTCCCATGCATACTTCCACCAACCCACACATTATCTCCTTTCCAAATACTCTAATCAATCAAAATAGTCTTTCCTCCCTCATATTTAAACCTCAAACTAACTTGTCCCCCATGTAAAGACTAAACACCCCACGCAAGCCTCACACTCCCCATGCAAGATTTTTACCCTGACCCTTCATTTTATTACTTTCTTCCTTTATTTTACCACCCATATATTATAATACACTTAGGCTTGTTCCCCACTTCTTCTTACTCATTCCACCCTCTTTATTTATTTTAGATCCCCACAACCACACAAGTCTATCTAAGGCTTCTAAGCATGCAAGTTATGCCCTAACAACCATACATAAGAGCATGTTATAAATAACAAGTCATATCATCCATATTTCATATATTATAAATCATATACCACATACTTTAGCTCCTTGCAAGCCAAGCTGCACTACACAAATATTTAGTCCACATTCGCATATAAATGCACAACATATATCATTACATTGATAAGCCAAATACCATAGCAAACCCAAGCCTTAACCATATCCTTACTTCCACACATAGTCACCCTTTAATACTTAGCATGTACATTTACTAGTATACTAGCCCCCACACCTCCAAAATTACCAAAATACCCCTATTCCATATATTTCACTATTTATACTCAAACATGAAGTACTAGTACTACCAAACCTTATATCCACACACAATCACCCTTTAACACTTGGCATGCACATTTATCAGTACCTTCACCCTTACACCTCTAAAATTACCAAAATATCCCTATTCCATATATATTACCATTTATACCCAAACATGTATTGTTAACACCTCAACACCCCTATTTCCATACATAGCACCCCTCTATCATTTATCATGCATGCTTATTAAGTTGACTTTCATTACTCATGCTGAATTACTAAAATGCCCTTAGGCCATAAAATACTAATATTCATACCTAACTATGCACTATCAACACTACAAAACCCTTATTATTATTCCTAGTACTATATGGAAGTTACCAAAATACCCCTAGACCCTAAATTATTAATATTTTCACTATCAAATACATTTATAACCCTCCAAACCTCTATCTCCACTCTTAACAACATTCCTAACACATTAGGCACTCCACTTAGGTTTAAACACTCAAAGGTTTCCAAAAGACTAATTTGCCCCTAGGGCTCCTATTAGTTCTATTTTATTATAAGTGTCCATACTCTCTTAGCCTAGCATGTATATGCACCTAAAACTTATCATTAACATCAACCCCATTTTCTTAGTCACCCCTTTCACACATATCACACCATATGTAAGGCAACATAATAATCATGGAATTGGAAAGTAACACTACATTTTTACATAAATCATGTGCCAAAATTTCTAATGTGCTAGAATACGATAATCCACACATTTTAGTAAGTATAATAGTTACCTTATTCTCAACAAAACCAACCTTAACCGGTGTCCCAATTTAAGATGCTGAAGCCCTGATTAATGAAATTATATACCTAAAATAATATCACAAGTGCAATATTAATATTAGGAAAATAAAGGATTAATTTGCTAAAACTTAATAATATATATATATATATATATATATATATATATATATATATATATATATATATAACATTGTTAACTAGTTAATACCTTAATAGGGCTGAGTATACCTATAATTTAAGGAGCCCAACTCACGCTACCATACAGCGTGAGTCATGTAACTAAGAAGAAGAAGAGGGAAAAGGGAAGGAGGAGGGATCACGTAGGTTGAGGGGGAAAGTGTTGGGGTGGTGGTTGGTTGTAGGGGTGAGGTAGGGTGTAGGGGTGGTTACAGGTCGGAGTGTGGCAGCTCAGGGGTGGCAGAGATGGTAGCAGAGGCCGTAGGAAGAGGGTACAACAAAAGGAGGGAGAAGAGGAAGGAAGGGGAAAGAAGAAGAGAAAGGAAGGGGAAAGGGGTAGGTGGCTCAGGTCAGGTGTCGAGGAGGATGTTCAGGTGATGTTTAGCAGCTAAGGTGGTGTTTAGCAGCTAAGGGGAGGCCAAAGAGGTGGAAAAAGGAGGAGAAGAGGGGGATAAGGTGGCAATGTAGGGGTCAAATGGGGGAAGGAGGAAAAAGGGAGCGGTAAGCCGTAGGGTGGTTGGTGTCAGCGGCTCAAGGTAGTACAAGGGGGCATATAGTGTAGGAGGAGGGTGGCGTGGTGGCTGGTTGGGCAACAGAGGCAGCGGGGGGTGTTATAGGATTGGCGAATGAAAAGAAGAAAAAGAAAAGGGAAAGGGAAAGGAGAAAAAAAAGGGAAAAATATTTTTAGAATTAGGATTAGGGATTAGGCTAAAATTAGTTTTTGAAAAAAAAAATATTAAATTAATTTATCTCAAATTTAGGTGTTTATTTAAGATAATACTTTTGGTAAAAATTATGGATTTGGGTTTTATTTAGATAAAAGAGTAGGGTAAAATGATTTAAAAAATAATATTTAATCTATTAAATAATTCCATCTATTTTGTAACTCAAGAATCCCAAAATAATTACATTAAAAATCTAATATTAAATTATCTCAATTAAGGGTTAAATATTTAAATTTTAGTTTTAAAATTTTGGGTTATTATAGAAATGATGCTATTAGATCAAGATATGGGGTAGAAAGGTTAATATATAGCATTGCTAAAGGGGGTGCAACGACACTTGATGTTGAAGCTACAGGAAGTGGATCGGAGTAGGTAATGGTGGTGGGTTGTGCAACATGAGATGTAGATTTTTGGCATAGGTTTGTGATACATATGAGGAGGGATTTATGGGATGGTTAGTTGATAAGGAAAATGGTGGTGCTTGGTGCTTGGTGGTGGTGAGGGTCAGGTAATGTATACGTTGACGAATAAGGAATGAAGGAAGGAGAAGAAGAAGGTGTTGCACTAGGCTGGGTGTTCAACGGTAATTGAGGGAGTGAGGGACTTATGCAATACCCCCAAAATTTACTACTAAAATTTTTTTTTTTAAAAGTTTCAAGAAAAAGTTAAGACGACAAATTTTGAGGTGCGACCACCACACTTAGTACCAAACCGATTTCCTCTGTTATTTCAATACCAAGTGCTAAGACTAAAACGTTACTTTACTTAAATTTCAAGAATATAATTATAAATTATATTAGCGTAGTAGTTAATAAGGTTAACTCAACTTCCAAATAAACCCCACTAACTATAGTTACAAAAAGAATGTCAGTGGAAGGGAAATATAAAAAATTGTGAAGGAAAAGTACAAAAAACTCTCATTTCAAATCACTGGTCAAAATCCCAAATAATCCTACACTTTAAACTTGAGGAATAACCTTGAAATGATCTTTCAAGCTAACCTATAAAGGCTAACACCCGATGAATAAGCGGAGGCCTAAGAAATGAATCCATTAGTACAATAGTACTGAGTAACCCATTATAAAAGACTAATATGCAAGGATCATATGCAACATATCAGATGCATCACACCAATCACATAAACATTAAATTATGCATATATTAACTAAAATGTGATAATCATTCACATAACCACATGCATCAAGGTCATAAACTACCAATACTCATTCACTTAGAAATGACAGAACTTATTGTTGGAACATCCAAGTGATACTCTTTGTAGTATAATTAGAAAACCATGTCATTTTTAGTAGGAGGCGCAACTCACTTAATCGACCCACAACTTCTCAATAACATCACAACAAGAATGCCATACACCTAAATAGATCATATCTGTTCACTCATTATTATCTGGACTCATGATATTAGTGTAGTAATTAGTCAACTTATAAATTTTAGATCCACGCAAGTTCAGGGACTCCACTATTCTCATCAATGGACCGGTAAAATATGGTGTAACCCTAAGACAACACGCTCCTGGCCACTATTCTCATCGGCAGACCGGTCAACAAGGTATAACCCCAAGGCAGATTGCTTCTAGCATCTATTCTTATTGGTGGACCGAGAAATAAGGTACAATCAATCCCAACTCAAGTGACCTTCCACTTTAAGTGATTAGTATCTTATTTAAGTGATTAGTGTCATATACATGTTTTATTTTTTCTACATATAACATGCAAACATGCACAAATCATACATGGATCTTACCTTATTACCACCCCGGGACGACCCCATTCCCTTCGAAACCCTAATTTCACAATCTCGGGTGCATCCTTACCCCCTAATGCTCCTCTAAGTCCCCAATTTATTCAACAAACCTAACCTATCATAAGAACCCCCTCTTATCATGAGTCATAACCTATTTCCCCCATTTCTCACATGTGATAACAATTGGCCTCTAGGTTTACCCCTCAAAACTTTAGTTTTTCCTAGTTAGCATAGCCCCTTCTCTACTACTTGTTTAGCTCTAATTTTCCATGACCAGGCATATATTACTATGATTATCCATACCCTAAATTTTCATAGACTAAATCCCCTATTTTGCACATATAATAATAACCTCCCAAATTGGATCCCTCTTGAAACCCTAATTCCTCGTTGTGGTTATAAATGCTCCTATTTATCTCACAGGCTATTTAATTTGGTACACAATCCCCAAATAATGTGATTAACATCGTAATCCAGGGTTAGAGCCCAACCCCCAGTTTCTTACATGTGATAATAACCTACCCCTATGGTTTTGTGCTTCCCCCTATAAAAACCTTAGTTCCACCTTTTTGGTAATCTTTCATCCCTTAGCACTCCAAGAACTTCCCTAGATGTGCAGAGCTACTAAACCATATCACCATTAACTTCCATGTCCACTCTTAGCAACCAACCCCTACTCTCACTCATGGTCATAGCTCCTTTTGGGTTTGACTCATCCCATACATGTTTATTAAAATAATCACCCTAGTACATATAAAATAACCAAAATGGCCCTAGGCCATATAATATCAACATTAATACCCAAGCATGAGTTACTAATATCATAAACCCTTAATATTATACTTAACATTAATTATTACTTGTCATGCATGTTTATTACGATAACCATCATTGCACCTTTAAAATTACTAAAATGCCCCTAAGCCATATAATATCAACATTCATGCCCAAACATATGTTACTAATACCACAACCCCCTTTTTTTATACTTAGCACCAATTATTACTTATCATGCATATCTGTTAGGATAACCACCATTGCATCTTTAAAATTACTAAAATGCCCCTAGGTCATATAATGTTAATATTCATGATGGAACGTGTATTTCTAATGCCACAACCCCTACTCTCATTCTCAACCTCACATAACACTCAGCCTGCACATTTATTGAAATGCTCACCATCATATATTTAAAATTACAAAATACCTCTAGCCCCTAAAATATTAATATTCATGCTAAATTATGTGTTTATGATACACCAAACTCCTATCTCTATTCCTAGCAATATTTATGACACATTAGGCATCTCGGTTAGGGTTAAATATCATGATGTGTCTAAATGACCAAAATTTCCCTAGGGCTCATAGTAGTAATATTTCTACTACAAGTGTCCATACATACTTGACCTAAGATTTTATATACACATAACATACATCATCACTTCCCAATATTAGACCCCTTCTCGATAACCTTTTCACACACATAACATCTTACACAAGATAACATGCATTAATTTTTCATTTTTCAAGATAACATTAATAATCATGGGATTATTTGTAACACATCATATTTACACAAATCACGTGTCAAAAGCTCTAATGTGCTATTATGCGATATTCAAACATTTTAGTGGGGTATAAATGTTACCCAATTTCTAGCAAATATAGACTTTACCAATAATGAGCTAAAAATGTTTAAACATTGTTAATAAAATTTTGTACCTAAAAATAATATCACAAATACCATATTAATATTAGATAAATGAAATACTAATTCCTATTAAAAAAATTTATTAAATATAAAATTACTAAACTAACCTTATACCTTAAATAGTATCTAAAACATATAAAAATTACACTATATAACTCATGTTGCATGTGTAGTGTGAGCTATACAGAAATGCAAAAAATGGAAGGGAGAAGAAAAGGCTTTGGTAGGGGTTGTGGGTGATGGTGGGATGTGTTGGTTTTAGTTATTGGGTGTAGGAGGTGGGGAAAGAGATGGCTGGTGGTTAGAGGGTGTAGTGTAGGTGACTCGATGGCAGCGGAGGCAGCAGTGCAAGTCATAGGGAGAAAGGTGCAGAGAAGGGAATGAAGAGGAATAAAAGGGGAAAAAAGAAAAGAGGAAGGGGATAAGGGCAGGTGCAAGTGGTGTCGGGTGGTTGCGAGTGATGGTGCAGGAGGTGAGTCATTGGTGGTAGATAGCTAAGAGGAGCTACGGTGGTGGAGGAAAGGGAGGGGAGAGGTGGATGTAGGAAAGTGGTGGTTGTAGGGTGAGGGGCATTGAAGGGGAGAGAAGGAGAGGAGGTAGAGTTGTAAGGAAGGCTGAGGCATATGCTGATCGGGGTTGTGTGGGGAGGATTTGGGGTAGAGGCTCTAGAGGTACCTACGGTGGACAAGGGGGTTATGCAACGAGAATGGACACTGATAAGGGGAAATCGGCATGAATTTCCTTAGGGGGGAAGAAGGAGAGGCAGGGAGGTAAAGTAGAAGGAGGAAGGAGAAAGGGTGGTGGTCGACAACAGAGGCTGGGTTAGTGGTGGAAGAGTCGGAGGTGGCTATAGATGAGGTAATGGGGAAAATAGAGGCAGGGAGAAGAAGGAAGAAAGTAGAAAAGAAGGTTGGGGGAGAGGGTAGACTACGAGGGAGAAGAAAGGAAGGGAAGAAGAAGAAGAAGGAGAAGAAGGAGAAGAAGAAGAGGGGGTTCGGCATATGAGGTAGGTGATGGTGCAAGGGGTGGTAAGGGATGGAAATGGTAAGAAAGGGACACACCGGGGGGACTAGGGGAGTTGCAGGGCCAAAAAAGGAAAAGAAAGGGATGGTAGGAGAGTGGTGGTGTAGGGTGTCTAGTTGGAAAAGGGGGTGGCGTAGTAGGGGTGTAGGAGAAGGAGGAGGTGTGTGCATGGGGGGTGTCTGGGGTGTGTTTGGCTAGGCACAGATGAATAAAGAAGGCAAGGGTGAATAAGTTGTGTGGGAAAAGATGAAAGGAGAGGGAAGGTTGGGCCATGTAGGGAAAGAAGGAAGGAGAAGGAAGTGGGTCGGTCCATGGAAGAGGAAAAGAGAAGAAGGGGGAGAGAGGTTGGGTCAGCCCAAATGAAAAAGAAAAGAAGGAAGGAGGATAAGACCTAGGATGGCCCAAGGGAAAAGAAAAGAAGAAAAAAGGGGGTGGCTCAGGCTGGCCAGACGAAAGAAGAAAGAATAAGAGCAAAAAGAAAAGGTAAAAGAAAGAGAAGGAAGAAAATGGAGAAAAATGAAAAGAAGAAAAAGAAAGGAAAATGGATTTAGGGATAAGATTAGAAATTAGATTAAAATTGGGATATTAAAAAAATAATTTATCCAAAAATTAGGATATTAATTTAAGAAAATAATGTCGGTAAAATTATGAGTTTAGAGTTTATTTCTATAAAAAAAGTAAGATAAAATGATAAAAATAATTATATTAATTTATTAAATGATTTTATCTATTTTCGTAAGTCAAATGTTTACAAAGATAATTAAATCAATAATTTAAAGATTAAATCTTCCCAGTTAAAAGGTTAACCATTCAATTTTTAGATTATAAAAATTCAGGAGGTTACAAGTTAGGTGAGAAAACTAAATGAATTGAGGAGAGAGAGTGGAATATATATATATAAGTGGTGATGTGAATAGTGAGGGATGATAGAGAAGGTAAAGCAGGGAATTAGGCATAGAGGAGAGGATTAGGGGAATATTTGGGGCAACATTTTCAATGTCCTATACTAGATATATGGAGAGGTGATGATGATGGTAGGATATGCAAGTTTAGGGTACAAGCATGTCAAAAATAAAATGGTTAAGAGAGGAGATAATCATTTAGGAAAAAAAAAAAGGAAGCAGTAGGAAAAAGAAAATGGGTAAGAGGAAAGGAAATGGGAAAAGAAAAGGCGAAGGAGAAGAATAAAAAGGAGAAAAGGAAGGGAAAAATAATTTTGGTGTTAGGATTAAAGGTAGGTTAAAATAATTTAGATTAAAGTATTAGCATAAAATAAATTATCAACCATACAGGGTTAGGTTTAGGTTAAAAAAATATTAATGACATGGAATAAAGATTATGATTATGCTTAAATTTAGAATTAAGGAATTAGGGTAAGATAAAAATTCAATGTTATAATTTTAGAATTAGGGTAATATTTTAATTACTCAAAATTAATATTATATAAAATTTGGGATATTACTTCAAATCCCGCCCATCGAACTTGATGGCTTAACTTCGGGACTAAGTTAATAACTTTCTGGGAAAACTTACCCTCCTAAGTTATTTCTATCCAGTGAAGGGAGAGGAAAAAAAATCATCAAATACACGGGCTATATCATCATATGTCTCATATAACATGCCACGTTCATCTTGGATAATTAGAATTTAGTAGCTCGTTTTCTCTCTTTCACCATGGAATGGAAGAATTTAGTATTTCCATCTCTTAAATTTAGCCAAGAAATCCTAGATTTATGTCAGAGGAAACTCTCATGACACATTAACAAATGATGCAACTATTTTCTTGCCTATTGTTATTGATGAATGGGCTCAGAGTTGAGAGGATCATTATCCAATGCTTGTTACACATTAGCTAGGCTTACTCAAGCTTCCCTAGTGACATGTCATGTCCTTTTGAAATAAACATTACATCCATCCACACCAAGAGCCTAGTTATTTCGCTAAACAGAGCTCTTCCAATCTCCTCCTTTGTTACAGATTGTAGTAAATACCAGCCAATTTGAGGGCTTAAATTCGAGCTTAAGTTAATAATTTCATAGGAAAACTCACCCTCCCTATCTGTTTTGTCCTATAAAGAGAGAGAAAAAAACATCAAATACATGAGGTATATCATCATGTGTCTCGTACAACCTGTCGTGTTCATCCTAAATAGTTAGAATTTTATTACCTTTTTTTCCCTCTCTTTCACCATGGAATGGAATAATATAGTATTTACATCTCCCAAATTTAGCTAAGAAATCTCAAATTTCTATTGAAGAAAACTCTCATGACACAATAACAAATGATGCAACTATTTTGTCGTTTGATGTTCTTGATGAATGAGCCCCAAGTTGAGAAACTCATTATCCAACACTTGTTGCACTTATCTAGGCTTGCTTGAGCTTTTTGAACCTATATTTCTATACTTTCTTATTTCTGCATTCTCAATATCTTTAGGATCATCTTATGAAATTTTTTTAATGAAGGGTGTAAATAAAATTTTAATATTATACTTATTAATTTCTTGTTAAAATGATTTCTTTGTTTGTATGGAGAAGTGATTATTAGTTATTTTGATTAGCTTTTTTACTTTATTTAAAAAGTAAACTTACTAAGTTTTGTATAAATTTTAAAAAGATATGTTTAAAACATTGTCACTTGAGACTCAAACAACTTTCCAAACCAAAAGTAGTCCTCTATGATTTTCAATAGTCCTAACATGATAGTAGCTTGTTAAACTAGTTTATTACTCGTGTCATGTAGATTCATGTAATACCCCACTTTTGTAAAACTTGCTTAATACTATAATTACAAAAAATTAGTTTAACACAAATTTTATTATATCTTTGAACTTTAGTTATGTTTTTAAAACGTTTGATTCTAAAATTCTTAACCCTTCTTATAGTTTTAAATTTTTTAAGACTTTCAAACTATTTTGGCCATCACACTTCTTTGAAGTCATTATAATTTATTGAAATTTGGATTCTATATCTTTTCTCGAGTCTTCTAGTCATTTTTCACAGTGATAAATGAAAATTTTGACCAAAGCGTATTATTCATTATTTCATTAAGTGCTTATTGCATTTATGCCTCAAAACGAGCCTTTTTACTATCTAAAATTTACAAAAATTAACTAATAATTACATCTTAACATACTTGAGATAAAATTATTTAAAAATATTCCATAATTATTTTTTATATTTTAAAAAAATTCTATTAACTTAAGGCATAATTGCCAACCAAAACTCATTTTTCTCTACTATAATCCTATCCTAACTATTACAAGTCATCCTCATCCATCTAATTACCTTTACTAAAGTTGGGTTAGAAGGGATGTCAAAATCCCATCTTGTTATCCTTTTATTATTATTTTAGTTTAATAAGTACTTTATACATAATATCTCCTAAAAATCTAATAATATCTATTATACACTTATTGTAACAACCCAAAATTTACTTTTTTTTTAAAACAAAAAACGGAAGCATTTAAATTAAAATCCGTAAATTCTGGGGATATTACCGCCATACTTAGTATCAAACTAGTTGTCTCCGACCGTTTTAGTACCAAGTGCTAAGGCTAAGAAAAGATTGTCATTAAACTCAAACCAAGAGTTCATAAAATGAATTAAAAAGATCATAACATAGAAATCAGAGTACGCATAAAAGTTTATAATCAATAATAAGATAGAAATCAGAGTGCGAAATCAAAATTCCTCGGAGGGAATAAACTTATAATCGACAAAAGGTTTAATTGAAATACTCAATACAAGGTAATAAATCATAAAAGGGTAAATACGATACAAAAGAAATACAAAAGAAAATAAATCGCATAAAAAGTAAATACAGCCACTACACTCTCAAACTTTTGAGCCAACCACAAGCTCAACACTCAGTCCTGCCTGATGTCTCACCCACCTGCACAAAGTCAGAAGGGCCTATGACACGTGGGAATGAGCAACACCCATGAGCAGGGTGATTAGTACACTGCATATTGAGGAAGGTAACATATGCACTAAGGCCGACACATAAAATCACATAAATCATGCAGAATAATAAAAATAACGTATAGACCATCATGATAACAAAATACCGTACAATCATTCGAGTAGATACATAAGGCCCATTAATAATCTAGATACTTACTTAATTAATTTCTTATCGAAATTCTTTTCACACCATGTTCTTTATCAAGTCCAAACAAGTACGGGAACCCCGCTATTTTAGGCGATGGATCGGTCTCCAAGGCACTCCGGTGCCTGGCCACTATTTTAGCCGGTGGATCGGTCACTAGGGTAACATACCCTACCACTATTTTATGCTGGTGGATCGGTCTGGCCCCTTCTCGTATAGTGTTCCACTGTAAGTACTTAGTATCTTTCCCATGTCTTAGCAAACTGTAGGGTTTGGTTTATTGAGCTCGGAATCCCCCACTATTATAGCCAGTGGATCTATCACCTAGGGTAACATATCCTACCACTATTATACGCTGGTTGATCGGTCTCCAGGATACCACAGTACCTGGCCACTATTATGCCGGTGGATTAGTCTAGGCCCGACTCAATACTCTTCCACTTTACATGATTAATATTTTAAGTGTCTTATTCAAAAGCTTTTACCCTAGACATGCATGAATAACTCCCTTTACACTTATCCTCCAACTGACATGTATCATATCATGAGAACCCTACACCTCCTAATTTGCCTAACAACCTTTCCTTTATATTCAAACTCACACTAGAACTCCAACACTGAAATATGAGGGTCAAGGCCCACTACTACACACCACCAAGTCCACTTATTTCCTTATTCTAGGGTTTTTCTTCCCTAGAAACCCTAATTTAGGTCTTAGTGCCCCATCTTACTCCGCTTCACACAACCCAAATCATTTTAACACTCCACACATCACAACTCATAAATTCCACCCTCATAATTACACTTTAATCATCAAATACACAGGATACCACAAAAATTCTAAGCAGCCACAACAAACCCTAATTGTCCACACAAACCCTACCTCGGTCTCCTACGTACCCTTATATTGCTCCACATACTATTTTTCATCCAAAGTGTTCAACAAACACCCAAACAACACTTACATTACCTTCCTCACATCCCAAATCAACTTTTCAAATGTAAATTTCACTCCCATGCAGACTTTATACATCTCATGTAACCCTTTTAACTTTTTCATACAAACCTTAAAAACTTCCACGTGAAACCCTAGATTCAACCATGAAAACCCTAGATCCATCCATGCAAAACCCTAGATTCCACCATACAAAACCCTAGATTCATCAATGCAAACCCTAGATTTAATCCATACAAAACCCTAGATTAGATTCCCCCATACAATACCATAAAATCTGACATGCAAAACCCTAAGTCCATCCATATCAAACCCTAATTTAGATTCTCCCATGCAACACCATACAATCTACCTTGCAAAACCCTAAGTCCATCCATATCAAATCCTCGTTTAGATTCTCCCATATAAAACCATAAATTAGATTCTCCCATACAAAACCATAGATTAGATTTTTCCATATAAAACCATAAATTAGATTCTCCTATACAAAATATAGATTAGATTCTCCCATATGAAACCCTAAATTTTCCATTGTATTCCTCCACTCATGGATCATTAAAATACTTAGGTCAACTCACACACTTTGGTCAACTTATTTCTCATTTTTCATTTTCAACCTTTTTTCCATACAATACCACTTTTATACATCCTCACATGCATGTCTAAAGGGTCACAAACCAATCCTCACATACTACAATATTTCATCACATATACATAATACACATACTATGTAATAACACAAAAACATACTTCAACTCCACGTTATACCACATGCGAAATAATTATAACGACAAACATAAGATACAACATATACAAAGCATATAATGCATATCAACATACATAATGCCTTAGTAACACCCTTACCTAAAACGATACCAGTCTTGGAGCACGCTCCTATGCCTCCTTAGGGCTTTGACTGATCTTACCTATATGAGGGTAAAACTATAATTAGATTCCCTCCTACAAAAAATACTATTATTTACTAACTTATTCTAAGACTAGGTTTTTAATAAAATAATAATAATAATAATAATAATCATTAGCCAATTACTAAATTTGGCTAGAAATATAAGGTTTGAAAACTTTATCCTAATAATAATAATAGTGATACTAAAATAATAATAATGATAATAGTAAAGAAATAATAACGATAATAATAACACTAAAAATACTAATAATAATAATATGATTTGAAATAAAATATGGAATAAGGGCTTCGACCCTTCACCAAAATAATACTAATAATAACATAAGTAAAATTAAAAATAAAATTTAGTAATAATAATAATGATAAAAACCATAATAATGTTGCAAAAAAAATAATAATAATCATAATGGTAATAATAGTAACGATAATAATCAAAGATAAAATAAAGTAGGGTTTCTACCCTACATTGAAATAGTAAGAATACTATAGTAATAGTAATAGTAGTAGTAGCAGTAGCAGCAGCATCAGTAGTAGTAGTAGTGATGATGATGATGATGATGATGATGATAATAATAATAATAATAAAAATAAATGCTAATAATAAAAATATTAATAATATTAATAATAATAAGACTTGATATTTATAACACTACTACTACAATTCAAAATAGGTACAATAAGATTTCAGCCCTATATAGAATAATAATATTAACATTAAAAATAATAATAATAATAATAATAATAATACTAATAGCAACACTAATAGTAAAATAGTTGTAATAATGATATTGAAATAATAATAATAATTTTGAAATAGTAATAATAATAATAATAACAATAATAATAATAATAAATAAAATAAAAACTCATAATAATACTAATACTAATAATCTACTAAGCCAAATAGGGTTGGCCTTAATAAAAATAATAATCCTAATAATATTAAACTTAATAATAATAATAATAATAATAATAATAATAATAATAACAACAACAATAATAATAAAATAGGCTAAAATTAAAATAAAATAAAATAAGCTTAATTAAATAGAGAAAAGGGTTGATAGGGTTTAGGGTTTAACCTTAGACTGGTGGTGATAGGTGGCACCGACGGTGGCCGCGGTGGCCGGAAAAGGGAAGCAAAGGGGAACAGTTGAAGGCTGGGAACAAAATAGGGAGAATGAGGGTGAAAATAAGGGTGATTATGGTTGTCCAGAAGGAGAGGAACAGAATAAGGGTGGTGGCGCAACTAAAGGAGGTGGCACACGATGGCGGTGGTGGTGGCCGAATAGGGAAGAAGGAGAGAAAGAGAGGAGGAGATGGAGAGAGAGAAAAAGAAAGGTAGGGGAAGGTAGAGGAGGGTCTGTAGGGGTTTTTGGAAGGTGAACGAGGCAGTGGCAGTGGTGGAGGAAGGTGGCGCGAAGGGTGGTAGAGGTAGAGAATAGGTTAATTGAGAAGGGAACTTTGCACGGCCGGGGTGGCTCATGCAGGAAGAATCGAGGGAGAAAGGAGGTGTAGTTAGTTAGATGGTGGTGCAGGGAAGACTTAGGTAGGTAGAGCAGGAGACATCATTGGCCGGAGGTAGTGGAAATGGTGTTTAAAGGGGAGGTAGCGCAAAGTGTAAAATTTTCTGTGTTGAAATAAAAAACTTGAATAGGGCTAAATGTGGGGGTATTTATAGAGTTTAGAGGAGAGGGTAGGGTTCTATGGGTTGGCTAGGGAGTAATGCAGGTAGGGTTCCGATAGGCGGCATCGATGGTTAGCTTGTGGAAATAAATTTTGGGGTAGGGGTGATTGGCTAAAAAAAGAATTGTGGGTGAAAAGGAAGGGAGATGAGGCAGGTCAAGGTATTCTACGAGTCAGAGGAAAAGAAAGAGGGGTAATGGCCAGTAAAAGGGTGTGGCCAACGGCGAAAAACTAGGGGCAGTTATGGGGGTTGCAGGTCGACGTCGATGGGGGAGGAGGAAGGAAGAAGAAGAAAGAAAGGCTGGACCAATAGTTTGGGGAAAAAAGAAAGAAAGGAAAAGGAGGGGAGAACCGGCCGAGCGACAACATAATAAAAATTCGATCAAAATGCAGTGTTTTGATGGTGGACTGTGCTAAAAAGAAGAAACGGGTTGCAGTAGGAGGGGAAATAGAAAGAGGGGGATTGGTCGCACGGGTTGGGCCACACCGAAGGAAAGGAAGGAGGGAAAGGGTTGGGTCGTGGGCTGGCCCAAGTCGGGAGAAAAGGTAAAAAAAAGAAAAGAAAAAGAAAGAAAAAGGAATAAAGAAAAAGGAAAAAAAGGAAAACAAATATGAGGGTTGGGTTAATTAAATTAATTAGGATATTTGGGATAATTGAAAATAATAATATTTAAATTCCTTTTTAGGCTAATTTAGGGTTTTTGAAAGATTTTTCATAAATTCCATTTTAATTAGCAAATCACTCTAATTTTCTCAAAGTAAATTATTTATAAAATTCCTATTAATTTAGACCTACTTTCTCCTTCTTATTTTAAATAAAATAATTTATTTAATTAATTTCCAAAATAAAATCCTTAATTAGCTAAAATACCCAAATTTCTCCTAATTAAAATATCTATTAATTTCTTTTTGATCTGCCCTAATTAATTTCCTTTTATTTTAATAAAAATAATTAATTTAATGAATTTTTCTAATAAAACCTTATTTAAATACAATTTTTAAAATTAGAATTTTTAGGACATTTCACTTACCATGTATTCTTCTAATCTGCTAACTTTGGAAAACCTTATCTCCTTACATCTATAACCAACTTCAACACCATCTTCATCTACTCCTTTATTTCTTTGAATTTTCTTCTTTCAGGCCTTAGGTTTTTGATAATTATTAGTTTAATCAAGCTAATTGAGTCAAGGCTTAGGTATCGTGTGGACATTTGTTGTCGGTCATTCTCTTTCAATATCATTCACGTGAGAGGAGTTGTAAGGTCTTCTTCCCTTTATTTAATTATTTTTTTTAATTATGTGTTTCGAATTGTTTTTAACTCTTTTTAGTGTCTTTTTTTCTAAGGTGTTCAAGAAGCCATTTTTAAGGAGGCAACTTGAATTTGGTGGGATTATACCTTTTCTAAGGAGCTTAGGATCCTAGGTAAACTTAACTAAGCTATGAATAGATAAAATCTTTGTGTGCTAACATGTTCTATGTGATTTGGTGAAGAAATGAAATTTTGGTAAGTTTTCAGGGGTCCTAACCACTTAGCCTTTAAAGAGTGTTGTTGTTATTTTATTTTGATTTTGAGGCTACTATGGTGTTCGTCGGTATTTTTAGTTAACATTTGATATATAACATGTTTATATTTGATCATGATTAGGAATTGCTTGATTGAATTTTATTTTGAGCATGCTTTAGGCTTTTGTTGACATATTATGTGTATGACATAATTTTATGTTGGACTTAATCATTTAATTTTTTTAGCATACTATGAAAAATCATTATAATTTTTAGTTGAACTTTGATATATGAAATATGGTGATTTGAGCATGATTAAGGTGTTTAAATTATGGTTTAAGTTTTGAATATCTTAGGATATATATACTTTTTATTCTCATCATGTTCTTCCTTTATTTTTCATGTTTAGATAATGAAATTGTTAATCAAGCTCCTAGTATCATATGTAGGGTTATTCAAACTTAATCAAGGGTTAAAATATGATTAGAGTTAACATGGAAAACTTGTATTAAAGGCTTATTAATGAGGTTAATGTAATGTATTTCAACATAATCATCCTATATTACATAGTCATTAATCATTAATAACTAATTATAGTTGAAGATCATTAATGTTTCTTAAAGGTTAAGATTTTTTGGGTTTCAATTGATGAGTATTGTTTCTAGAAGTGATGACTCTGATAGCTTGAATTGATAATTGAGGCAAAAAAAATATAATTGTTAGCAATAAATTTCTACAAATAAAATAATATTTTATTAATTCTCAAATTTGATTATGGATACAATATCTGTATAAATTAGTTACAAGATCTAAATCCTTTAATTCAATATCTTAAGAAGTTAACGATGTTGTTAGTGATCATTATAATTTATGGTGTTGAATTTCAAACTTAACTTATTTGGAGTTTGTCTCGCTTTTGGTGAGCCTAATCTAAATTTTTTAATGAAAATTTGAATTTTTCTAGTGACGAAGGCACAATTTGGTTATGCTTAATCTCCTGAAGCATGTTTAATGCTACAGTCGCGATGGTTTAATACCTAGCTCAGACCTTTGATGATTTGGAACATTTTATTTTTTGATTCTTCGATATTTTCCCTTTGATTATCATTCTTTAACTTTTGAGTGCTTAATGTCATTGTAATACCCCAAATTGAGTGGAGCATTATAATAATTGATCTTGCTACTTATATCAACATGGTATACCATCCTTTTGCTAATTCCGTCCTAAGAACTTTGCAGTTAAGCATGCTGGCTGTGGAGTAATTTTAGGATGAGTGACCCTCCTAGGAAGTTTTAGAAAAATTTTAAAAATTTCTCGAGAAGTGTGTGAGTGAGGAAAAAGTGCGTTAAAAGAACTATTATTGATTTGTGGAGCTATTCGATCAATCTGAAAGCTCTCAAAGGTAGCTCCCACGTGTTCGTATCGACTCGGGGTGTTACAATTATTTTTTGAGACCTCTTGATCTCCGGAATTCAATGTCTATAAATAAGGAGGAGAACCCTTTATTTATTTGAAAAAAAGGCTTTTATCCATTGGCGTAACCCTATTAAACTGCCTTGTAGACTTAAGAGTCCATTGTAAAAATATAGCTTGAAGCGTATTTAATTAAACTAAGGCCAATTATTTATTTTGACTCGATTCAATAAAATAAAAACATTACTTAACAAGTTATAATATTTTATTTTAATTTATAAGTCCCAAATAATTTTAGGAACATTTTGTTGAATTTAAGTTTATCATCTATGTGAAAAAAATTTCCTTTCCGGTGTTAACAATGATGTACACTTCTTTTGGTAAGTTTGGGAAAGTAGATGATCATTGTGGTTAATAATTATTACTTAGAAAGGAAATTTACTAATTTAGCATAAATATTGAGAAAATTGTGGTTTTAAAACTACAATCCAATGCCAAGGTTTTGAGTTTGATTATAGCCTTCATTATCAAGTAAAATTATAAGAAAACTTACTTTTAACAACAATAATCATCAATTAAAATTAGAAAATTCATGTTTCCCTCATGAAAGTTTAACCAAGACCTCTACTTTAGTAAAGCCACACCATATCCATTGAGACATAGATATTATTATTTGTTTATCATTTTACATAACTTTGTAATGAAACCCAAAATGGAATCAACCCTTCCAGGATTACGTCAATCATGCAATTAGGACATGAATCATTCCACTAATGGAAATACATTGATTGAATAACTAATTGAGCAAGCAAATCCACAACTTTAGTTGCATCTATAGGCATCTGCAGAACACTGACTTTACAAATTATAGATACTAAGCTTCAACATTCTCTAATGATATGCTTGATTCTGTAAGGCAGCGCATTGGAGGAAGTTCAAAGAAGAGAAACTGCCACCACACTATCAAATTGCAATTTCATTTTTTTTAATATCCTTTGCAAGTTGATGGTTACAGACCTCGGAGGTAAGACTTTGCTTCAACATCAATAGGTGAGTGAGTAAATTTGTGCCCTACTATAAACTACTTGATAGTTGATATCGTATTATGCCTTATATGTTAATTAGAATATTTCTATGACGTTATTACTATTGTTCTTATTACATAGTTACTTATATTATTTGGGTGCAAATTACAATGTATATTTGGATAAATCATATTGTTTTATGACTTTAAGAATATATTGTTTTTTTTTGTAGAAATTAGTGATTCTACATATTTTGACAAAACATTGCAAATTATAATTTTAAAAAGATTTTTTTTAAATCTAGATAAAAATTTTAACAATTTTAAATATTTTAGAATATCTTAATCATTTCATGGATTTTTTAGTTTTTTTAAATTTGTAAAAAAAATTAATAAAAAATTCGAATTATTTTTAAAACATTATGATTTCTTGGTACTCATAATTTTGATTTTTTTAGAATATTGAAATTTAGAATATTTTTTATATTCATATTTTCTATATCATTTTTAAAGAAATTATTGTTAAATTATATGTTTATAAAGTTCAAACGTACATTTAATTTTTTTTATATAGTAGAATTATTTTATTTTAAAAAATATATATACACCCCCATATATATATATATATATATATATTTATATTATTAATAATATTTTGCTTAAAAAATTTATACTTTAATGATCAACTCCATAATGTTTAGGAATGCATTTTTGCACAAATAATTAATAAGTTAGCTCAATGTTGAAAAAAACTATTTTGGTGCTAAGTTTTTGTTAAAAAAGAAAGCAATTTTGAAAATTTTAAAACCTACCTTTGCTTTTATCATTACTTTTTTCTTTCTTTAGCTATACATTAATTATTTTATTATTATTTTTAATAAAAATATCAATATAACATTAAGATTAATACTATTAGTTTCACTAAAATTGTATATATTATTAAAAAATATTTTTTAAAGGGAGGGAGTATTTAAAAGCTAATTTATGATGCACATCATAGTCGGTAAGAATCTGCTAGGTTGGCCATTACTTAAGGTTTTTTATAACTATGTCTCACATTTTTTTTAAGTCAACTTATGTTAGGTTAGGTTAAAATTTAATTTTGTTAATACTAACATTTAGATTAGTTGTTAAAGGATATTATAACTAATCTATTCATAAATTTTGACTACTTAATTTTTTCACCTCTAAATAAATAAAATAAAATGTTAAAATATTTATCTAGATCCACCAAACATTATTTATCTAAAAAAAATTATATATATAAAAATAAGATTTACTGTATAGAAAATAAATTTTTTACTTTTACTTATATTATCCTCTAGTTCTTGACTCTCTCTCACTCTCACATTTGAAGTCTCTCATCTCTCTTATTCTCTCACATATTTTTCACTCTTCACTCTCTCGTTCTCTTCTCCTATTGGTGCAAGGTATGTAATTTTATAGGGTTTGGCAGTGAGAATAGGGAGATATACAACATTTTTTTCCTTTTAGAAGGCTCGCAAATGATGACGAATTGGGTGGGGGAGAAAGATAAATGACGCAACAAAGGAGATCTGGAGTTATAGGAAAGGATCGGTAATTTTGGGCATTGGGAGTGATAAGGGACCGGTAATTTTTGTAGTTGGGGGGCTCATGGGTTCGGCCATGCAAGCTGATTGTTGGGTATGGTTTGCAACAAATGTTGATGTTGGGGGAGATCTAGATATGGGCTAGCAAGGGCTGGGTAACACAAAGGATTGATAATATTTGCTGTTGGGGGCACGAAGCTTCAGCCATATGTGCCAATGGGTGGGTATGCTGGAGATTTGGGCTGGGAAGGGAAAGAAATCGATCAATTGCCATTGGGGGGTATTGGGCTTCAGCCATACATGTCGTTGGTTTGGGGGGTATTAGGCTTTAGCCATACATGTCGTTGGTTTGGTAGGTTGTGTGATAAGTTTTTCCACTAGGGGCACTAGGCTTCGGCCATGCATGCTGGTGGCTGGGTAAGGTGTCTGGCAAGTTTTACCATTGGGGGCAACAGGCTTCGGCTATATATGCTAATGGATGGGTAGGGTGTGTGGCGGGTTTTGTTGTTAGGGAGGGAATAAGATCGACAATATTTGCCATTGGGGGGCCAAAGGGTTCGGCAAGCCGTTGGGGTGGGATGAAATTGAGGGATTATTGTATTAATTATGTTTATTAATTATGGTTAATTCAAATGGTTAAATTTGTTAATTATATTTTAGGTTTGTTTATAATTTTTAATTATACTTATTTGTTAAATCTATTTAAATTTGTTTAAATCAGTGGAAATAAATGGCTAAAATTATTTTATTATATTAATTATATATGATTTGATATTTATTATATTTGTTTATATTTTTATTAAATATGTTGAATATTGTTATGTGTTTATTAGATTTGTAATTTCGAAAATTAATGCAGAAAATAACAATCTTAGTTAGGGAAAAAATCAACAAATAATGATGTTGGGTGTGGTTATTGGTGAATGTTTTAATACTATATTGAAGCTATCTCGTGATGTTTCTAGAAATTTCTTCAAAGATCTGTGAGCACCTTCTACCCAGTTGACAAAAAAAATTGATAAATTACTTTATCAACAGAATAAAGTAAAAAAAAAAAACTATACCAGGAGATAAAATATATATCATACCTATTCGATGTAATCTGATGGATATAAAACACGTACCTAATGAAAATAGAAATGATGTTGTGTTTATATGGTTATAGCCAATTTATCTTTAAATATGAAATTAGGCTAGACATGTTTCTGTAATATTCCTATTTATTCATTTGTGACATCTATCACATTTTTTTTATCGTAACATAAAATCACATGCAAATGATGAATGACGAGAGACTTTATTGCATTTTTTTCCACATTCTTATTAATATAAAGCCTATATAATATATGTAACATCCCAAAGTTTTACTAACCTAATCTCATATCATTAATACATTAATCTAATTCTAATATCGAGAAAAGCTTATTTTAACCTTAACCAAATTATTTACTTCCAAAATTTTAACCTAATCCAAATCTTTGACCCAGATAAATTATATTTTATAACCCAATATTAATTTTGGTAAATTTATATCACTAATTCTACCTATTTTAGCTAATTAAAATTTATCTAAAACTAACCTTAAGCCTTTTCCTTTTCTTTTTCTTTTTTTCCTTTTCTTTCTCCTTTCTCTTGCCTCCTTCCACCAGAATGCTTAGCTTTAGTATTCTTATACTTGCAACTTGCAACAACCTTCAATCTCACCTCTACTGCAACCATCATCCATCGCCCTCACCATCTTGTGTTGCTGATACTACACGCACACCCTTTACCTTGCCATCATCATTTTCACGTAACACACACACAACCATCACCATCCCCTCCAACCATCATCCTCATCCTCATGCAGCATGCCCTACCATTTTCACCCAACACTCCACCCCCTTGTGCCCCTATGCTGCTGTTGATATAATCTTAATACATTAAGCCATACTTGTGGGAAGTTATAAATTATGGAATAGTAATATGGGTTAATATGGAGATCTCAGTATTTTTATGTGTTAGGTATGTTAAATATGATAATGATATTAGGAGGAGTATTTGGAGTAATCATTGAATGTTGTGAGTTCCTCAAAACAAGATAATGGCTTAGTAACCTTAAAGTAGTAATATTATTATCCGATGTGTAATACCTTTGAGTTAGACCACAAGTTTTGTATATGTTGTTAACATTTGGTATTTTAAGGATGTTTATTAAATCTGGGTAATCATATGAGTCTTATGGGAAGAGTTAAAAAAAATCTTAAAATTAGGGTTTTGAAAGCTCTATAAATAGTAATATTTGGGATGGGGCTATTAGTGTATGTGTGAGACGTGAGCATTAGACCATGAATTTTGGGTATGTTAACAATAATAATATTTGAAAATGATATACTATAATTGGTGGTTTAATGATCAATATAAGAGAAGTTATACCAGGAGTGTAATATTATGGTTGAGGAAATTAAGCATCTTGACTCTAGAGATCGACCTTATGAATTGTGTTATGTGCTTATTTGCCTTAATGTGTTTGGTACCTACAAATCGACCAAGAATAATATATTAATTATTTAAAGTAAAATATCACATGAGTAGGGGTAAAGTAATTTTTTTATATATGTTATACTACAGGATAATAGTGGCTTATGAGCGTTTTGCCCCAAAAAAGTGATGTTTATATATATATATTCCACCGAAGGAGAATAGTAGCTCAAGAGCGTTTTGTCCCAAGAGGGTGTTTTAGTCTATTCTACCAAATTAAGAATAGTGGAGCCCCTGCTCATCATGAATGAAAATATAATTGTGTAACCCATGGATAAGATATTAATGGTTTAAAGTGGAAGAGTACGTGAGTCAGGACTAAGATGATGTTTTTTTATCTGTTCCACTAAATGATAGTAGTGGATCAGAAGCATTTTGCCTAAAAAAGGAGATGTTTTTATATTTATTCCACCAGATGATAATAGTGGCTCATGTATGCTATCCCTAAGAAGGTGCTTCAGAACGTTCTACGGCTTTAAGAATAGTTGGGTTCCCGAACATAAAGTATATAAAAGAATGAAAATGCTTATATTTAATAAAGAGGCCTGGATTAGTATTTTTCTTATGAGACTTTCATTAGTCTAAATGTGTACTCATCATCAGTTGTGCATGCATGTGTTATCTATATCCCTAATTCAATAGTTGTTACCTTGTTCAATACGTAACACACTAACCACCCTTTTCTTAGGTATTGTTCATTCCCATAAGCATGAGACCTTGACTCTTTTGTGCAGGTCTTCTAGATGACTATGCTACTTTTTATGCATTATGTGGGGATGAGTGAACTACTATTTGTATTAGGTGTTTGAGTGAAGAGTTATTGTAACACCTAAAATTTACTACTGAAAATTTTTGTTTTAAGCGGATGCATATAATCAAATAGTTGGGTGTTACCACCATAATTAACATAAGTCTGGCTTACTCCACCATTCTTATGTTAATCACAAGGCAAAATGATTATAAATTTTAAAACATGATAGAAAGAGACGAAACAAATTTTAATAACATCAAATAAGTGTTTAAAGATTAACTCCGATTATAGTATCAAAATACAACAAAAATGGATCCCATGGAACTAAGAGTCCAAAAAGGTATCTAGGTAAAACTATCATTTGGATAACATGACTCTACGCCTAAACCCTGATACGAATAGATCATTCCTCCACATATATCACATCAAAGGCTGCAAATTCATCCACCTATTCCTCATCGACTTGCACATAAATACCTGTGTCGTTTACTCATTAGATTGAGCAACACCCATAAAACGGATGATCAGTATACTGCATACTAAATAAGGTAACGGTACAGTCAAGTAGGGTTAGACATAATACAAGAGTTTTCATAAGTAAATCATATATGCATAAATAAAAGAATGCCAAATAAGTACTGATTCTAGGTCTTTCATTAGATATATCATATTCCAATCTTTTATTTACATTGAGTTCGGGAACCCCACTATTGAAATGCCCTGAAAATTTATAATCTTATAAATTATATTTAAATAATATTTTATTAGAAAAACATTATTTTAATAAATTTTTTTATTAAAATAAAAAGGAAATTAATTAGGATAAATCAAGAAGGAATTTATAAGTATTTTAATTAGTGGAAATTTGGGTATTTTCAGCTAATTAAGGATTCTATTTAAAAAAATTAATTAAATAAATTATTTTATTTAAAATAAGAAGGAGAAAATAGCTTCAAATTAATAGGAATTTTATAAATAATTTAATTGGAGAAATTTAGGGTGTTTTGCTAACTAAAATGGAATTTATGGAAAACCTTTTAAAAATCCTAATTTAGCTTAAAAAGGGATTTAAAGATTATTTTATTTAAATATTATTATTTTTAAATATCCTAAATATTCAGATAAATTTAATTGGCCCTAACCTAATTATTTTTCCCTTTTCCCTTTTTCCTCCCTCTTCCCCGTTTGGGCTGCCTCTCCCGCGGCCCACTTCTCCTTTTTCCTTTTCTTCAGCACGGCCCAGCCCGCGCGGCTGTCGCCCTTCTGCCTCCCTTCTCAGCACTGCGTTTTATTGATTTATACGCCGTAAACGACGCGTTTAATTTAAGTACCCTTTGACCCGCGCCGACCACCCGGTCTGCCTCCCTTTCCTTTTCTTTTCTTTCTTCCCTGGACCGCCCGGTCCATCACCCCCATCTTCTTCCTTCTTCGTCCCCGAGCCACCGTCAACCTGCACCTGTAACCTTAGCCGCCCGTCCGAGATTTTCGCGGGCGGTCTCGCCCGTTTTGACCAGCCGATCTCCTCCCTTTTTCTTCCCCTTGATTCGACAACTGCATAAACCCAATCAACTCCCCTTTTCATGCAATTTTTCCTCTCTCTCTCTCCTGCACATTCCCCTACCTGAATTTTGACTCCCACCGGCGACCGGAAACCTACCTTCCCTATTTACTAGCTAACCCACAGAACCCTACCCTCTCTTCTAAAGCCTATAAATACCCTCGTAAGCAGCTCTGTATCGAGCTCTTGATCCCCAACCCAGAAAATCCTTCCTTGCTGCCGCCACTCCTTTAGACGCCCCGTCCTCCGCCTCCGGCCAACTTCGCCGCTTTTTCTAGCCACTCATGCATTTCTTGCACCACCCTATAGCTAACCAAACCATTCATCACCCTTGATTCTTTCTGCACAATCTTCCCCGACTGTGCGAACTTCCCTTCTCGACCAACCTGTTTTCCAGCCCCCACCACCCTTTGCGCCACCCTTAGCCACCTCTTTCGCCACTGCCGCCGCTTCTTTCACCTCCCAAATTATTCTGCAGACCCTGGTCGACCTTCTCCTACCTTTCTTTTCCTCTTCCTCCCTCTCCTCCTCTCTTTCTCTCCTTCTTCTCCATTTGAGCACCGCCCACCGCCGTCGTGCGCCGCCACCTTTGGCTGTGCCACCACCTCCATTATGTCCCTCTCCTTCTGGGGAACTCAAAACACCCCATCTCCCATCTTAATTCTTCCTATCTTATTCCCAGCATGCAAATTTCCCCTCTTTCTTTCCTCTTTCCGACCGCCGCCGCCTCCGGTGCCGCCTATCCCCACCAACCTATTGTTGAACCCTAGACCCTCTCAGCCTTTTTCCCTATTTTTATAAGCCTTAAATTATTTTATTTCATTTATTTGAAATATATTACTATTATTTTTATTATTTCTATTATTATTGTTATTACTACTACTATTACTATTAATGTTTTTATTATTATTTATGTTGAGGGCTGAAGCCTATTGTATTTTAATTCGATTTTATTATTATTATTTTTCTTACTATTTCTATATTTAATATTATTAATATTAAAATGTTATAAGTATAATTATTATTATTATTATTATTTCCTATTTCGAATTTCCATTATTCTTATTCCATTATTATTATTACAAATATTTTAACATTAGTTTTGATAATAATGTTGTTGTTGTTGTTGTTGTTGTTATTATTATTACTAAATTTGGTTATTTAATTTATAAATAATATTTTTAGTATTATTTTGGTAAAGGGGTCGAAGCCCTTATTTCACTTTGTTTTTGAGTAATGCTTTTTATTATTATTGCTACTATTTTTATTATTCTTTTTAATATTAATATTGATATTATTTTTGGTATTTTTGTTATTACTATTTTATCAAAAGCCTAGTCTTATATTAAGTTAGTGTTTAATATTATTTTGATAGGAGAGATTCTAATTTTAGCTTTTCTCTCATAATAGGTGAGACCAGTCAAAGCTCTAAGGAGGCGTAGGAGCGTGCTCCAAGACCGGTGTCGTTTTAGGTAAGGAGTGCTAAGGCCTTTTGTGTGTTTATACGCATTATGTGCCTCGCATGCTATGTATCATATGTTCATTATTGTAATTATTTCATATATGGTATGACGTAGAGTTCAAGCATGTTCTGGTATTGTTATATGCATGGCATGTGTATCATTTATATATGATGATATATGTTGTGACTCTGTAAGGCATGCATGTGAGGGTATTGATGTGGTGTGTGTGGGAGAAAGGACGAAAAAGGAGGATAGAGAGAGAGGTTGACCAAGGGAGCTGAGTTGATCTAATTATTTAATGATTCATGAGTGGAAGAATGAAATGGAGAATTTAGGGTTTCGTGTGGGAGAATCTAATTTATGATGTTAATTGGGAGAATCTAATTTATGATGTTATATAGGAGAATCAAATTTATGGTTTGTTTGGGAGAATTTGATTTATGATGTTATTTGGGAGAATTTAATTTATGATTTGATATTGGAGAATCTAATTTATGATTTGTTTGGGGGAATCCAATTTATGTTTTTGCTTGGTAGAATCTAATTTGTGGTTATGAATGGGAGAATCTAATCAATTGTATTATATGGAAGAATCTTTGGGTTTTATATGGTTTGAATTTAGGGTTTGGTATAGATGAATCCTTGGTTTTATATGGTTTGAATTTAAGGCTTGGTAAGGATGAATCTTTGGTTGTGTATGGATTGAATATAAGGTTCTGTATGGAGGAATCTAGGGTTTTAATTATATGGAAGAATCTAAGGTTGCATGGTTGAATTTAGGGTTCACATGGGATTTTAGGGTTTGCATGAAGAAGTTCGAAGGTTTGCATGGGGAGGTTAATGTCTGCATGGGTATGAAATTTATGTGTGGAAAGTTGATTTGGGATGTAAGGAACGTCATGTAAGTGTTGTTTGGGCGTTTAAACACTTTGGGTGAAAGATAGTACGTAGAGCATTATCTAGGTACGTAGGAGACTGAGTTAGGGTTTGGAGTGGCTAATTGTGAATTGTCGTGATTAATTAAGGTTTGGAATGGCTAATTATGGTGGTTATGGTTAAATAGGGTTTAGAGTGGTTAATTATGGTTTGTGGTGGTTGATTAGGGTTTGGTGTGGCTGCTTAAGGTTTTTGGTGTATCATGTGTTTTTGGTGATTAAGGTGTAATTATGAGAATGGGATTGATGATTTGTAATGTGTGGAGTGTTAAAATGATTTGGGCGATGTGAGGTGGAGTAAGAGGGAATGTTAAGGCCTAAATTAGGGTTTCGGGATAAAACCCTAGAGTGAGATGTGGAGTAGAATTGGAGGATAAGTGTAAAGGGAGCGATTCATGCATGTCTAGGGTTTGGTGGTAGCACATGTGTACTTGGTGAATAAAGTATGATGATGAATATGGAATTTATAATTTATGATTCGTGCATGTCCATGGTGAAAACTTTTGAATAAGATACTTAAGAAATTAATTATGTAAAGTAGAAGATGTTGAACCGGGCCCAGACCGATCCACCGGCATAATAGTGGCAGGGATTATTTCCCCTGCGACCGATCCACCGGCTAAAATAGTGGTAGGGCATGTACCATCGCGATCGATCCACCGGCAATAATAGTGGGGGATCCCGAGCTCAACAAAATCAGACCCTACATTTGCTAAGACATGGGAAAGACATTATCTACTTACAATGGCACACCATACGAAAAGGGGCTAGACCGATCCACCGGCTAAAATAGTGGGGTTCCCGTACTCGTATGGACTTGATAAAAAGTATGGTGTGACATGAGTTCTGATAAGAGATTAATTTAAAATTTTATCCGAACTATAACTGGGCCTTTGTACTTTTACTTGATTGATCATATGCATTTATGATTGTGTTCTTCTATTTTTCTGCATGATTTATGGGCTTATGTGTAGGCCTTAGTGCTCGGTTACCTTACTCAGTACATAGCGTACTGATCACCCTTTTCATGGGTGCTGCTCATTCCCACGAGTAGTATGCCCTTCTAACTTTGTGCAGGTGGGCGAGACATCAGTCGGGGCTGTGTGTTAAGTTTGTGCTTGGCTCAAGTTCGAGAGAGTTGTGGCCATATTTCAGTCTTTATGTAATTCTATTTATTTTTGTTAATCTTTTATCGGTTGTAAGCTATTTCTCTTTTTAATTTGAATAATAATTCTTTATGCGTACTCTGACTTTTGTTTTATAACCGTTTAATGCTTATTTGGAATTTGGATTGTATTGCTTTATAACTTTTCTTTAGCCTTAGCACTTGGTACTGAAACGGTCGTAGAGAACCGGTTTAGTACTAAGTGTGGCGGTAACATTCCCAAAATTCACAAGTTTTAAGTATTTCTATTTTAATTACTTTTGCTTTAAAAAAAATAGTGAATTTTGGGGTGTTAAAACTATTCTTAAACCGGTGGAACGGTCTAAAACGCCTCTCGAAGACAACACACTCGAGCCACTATTATTATTCGATAAAATGGAGCCCACACCTCTTGGAATAAAAATACTTCTAAGACACTATTATTAAACCAGTGGAACTGTCTGAAATACCTCTCGGGGATAACACACCCAAGCCACTATTATTATCTAGTGGAACAGACTCAACACCTTTGTCCTGACTTACGTAGTCTTCTACTTTACATGATTAGTATCTTTTCATGTATACTTTATCTCTTAATTGTATTTTCATTCACGTTTAGTATAGGGCCTCACTATTCTTAATTTGGTGGAACGGATTGAAGCACCTCTCAGGGACAACACACCTGAGCCACTATTATTATTTGGTGGAACGAAGCCATATAAACATCTCAGCCTAACTCACATGATATTTCACTTTAAATGATTAGTATCTTATTTAGAGTTGATTGTATATTATCATGCTGAACTCATATAAAAACACAAGACATACAACTAAACCACATAAGTACTTGTAACACTCCTAAAATTTACTACTGAAAAATTTTGTTTTAGTAAAGAGTTTCACGGAAGCATGTAAATCAAAACTTGTGAATTTCGGGGATATTACCACCGTGATTAGTACAAGCCCCGCCCTTAGCCGGTCTCGTACTAACCACAAGCCTAAAGAAGAATTAACAACCATCATAATTTAAACTCAAAGTAAGGCTTCATAAAAGCATTGAAACATTCATAAGATAGAAATCAGAGTACGCGAAAAGAGTTTACAATCCAGAGTACATAATTAAAATTCCTTAAAAGAAATAAAGGCTACAATATGATAAAAATTAAGTCTGAGTAATTTAGTATAAAATAAAAGAACATAGGAAGTAAATCCGACCACGTCGCTCTCGATCCCAAACCAAGTCCATGCTCAACACTCAAGCCTACCCAATGCCTCGTAAGCATCGAAGGCATTGAAAATAATATCACCAACCTGCATAAACTCAGAGAGGCCTTATACTCGTGGGAATGAGTAGCACCCATGAAACGGGTGGTTAGTATGCTACGTACTGAGTAATGTAACAATGCAACTAAGGCCAACACACAAAGGCACATAACACAAACATGATCATATAAACAACATACCATCATTACAGATAGATAAAGGCTAACCTATAGTTTGGATCAACTAATTATTTATTCTCTAATCAATGCTCATTTTACACCATGCTTTTTATCAATCCATACAAGTATGGGAACTCCAATATTATAGCCGGTAGATCGGAAACGTACAGGATAGAATGCACCTAAACACTATTATATGCCAGTGGATCAGTCTACAAGATAAGATGGTCCTTGTCACTATTATTCACCGGTGGACCGGTCCGGCCCCGAATCTCATGGTGTTCCACTGTAAGTACTTAGTGTCTTTTACATGTTTTATCAAACTTAGAATTTTGTTTATTGAGCTCAGGATCCCCCACTATTATAGCTGGTGGATTGGTTACGTACGGGGTAAAACGCACCTGACCACTATTATATGCTGGTGGATCAGTCTCTAAGGCACCCCAGCACCTGGCCACTATTTATGCCAGTGGATTGGTCCAAGACTAGCTCAATAATCTTCCACTTTAAATGATTAGTGTCTTACTATGTCTTATTCAACAAGTTTCACCCCAGACATGCATGTCTAACTCCATCTACACTTATCCTCCCAAGAGGGTCCATCCTTTATCTTGAGAGTTTTGCACTTGCTAACACACACTAACATCCTTTCCTTATTTCACTTACTCACACTAGAGGCCCAACTCCTAAGTATGTGGGTTAAGGCCCACTACCTTACACTTGCAAGACCACTCACTACCTTACACTAGGGTTTTCTCCAAAAACCCTAATTTGGGCTTATGTGGCCCATCCTTTTCTACCTCACACATAGAGGTTGTTTAACATCCCACACATCACATTGGTTAGATTTAACCCTAATCATTTCACTTTACTCCCCCAAATAAACGTATGACTACGAAAGCTTAGGTGGCCACACCAAATCTTAGTATCATTCTTTCCTCATGTCACCCCTCCATTTCTCACCTTCCACTCTTGCTTTCCCATGATACCTAAACTCACCCTACACATCACATTCCTACACCCTTATCTCATATTCCAATCACCCTCAATTATTTTTACTTTCACCATCATCTCAAATTAGGGTTTTCCTCTCAAACCCTAGCTAGGTCTCCTATGCACCCTTATACTAACCCACGTACTATTTTTCACCCAAAGCCTCCAATCACCCAAACAACTCTTCCCTTACCTTCCTTACACCCCAAGTCAACTTTTCATACATAAAGTTTATCCCCATGCAGACTCCATCCACCCCATGCAGACCCTCAAAGTTTTTATGTAAAACCCTAGAATTTCTATGTAAACCCTAGAATCTCCCATGCAAACCCTAGAATCCCCATACAAAGTTCACCCACTCTTTTATTTTATTTATAGTCCTCTCTTATTTTCCCTTTCATGGATCATGAGATATTTAGGTCAATTCCATATCCCTTGACCAACTCACTTCCCCTTGGTCCACTCACTCCCCCATTTTCCTTTTTCATCCCTTCACCTCATATCCTTATATTAAATATCCTAGCATGCATGTCCTAAAGGGCTCTATCACATCACATCATAATCACAAAATATACATATTATACACATGCCATAGGAAAACACATGAGCAATCCTCAAATCCAAGTTGTGCTACACATAAAACAATTATAATGATAATCATAAGACACATAACATATCATGATACATGGCATACAAGGCATATAACACACATAGGGCCTTAGCTACATCCTTACCTACCACAACACCGGTCTTGGAGTACGCTCCTATGCCTCATTAGGGTTTTGACTAGGTTCATCTATAAGAGGAAAAAACTAAGGATTAATTTTCCTCCTACCAAAATACTATTATTTCCTACTTTATTCCAATATTAGGGTTACTATTATTAAAAGAAATTTTACAAGTAAAAATAGGATTTTTATTCTCAAGTTAGCCTACTAGGGTATTACTAGTCCAAATAGGTTCATGTTAAATATTTATAGCCATATTTATATTATTAAAGCTAATAGCTTTATTTCTTCTAATAATAGTACTAATACCAGTTGTGGCAAAAATAGTGATATTAATAATAATAATAATAATAATACTAATACTTATAGTAATAGAAACCCTAGTGTTATTAAGGTTAAGGCTAATAATAGGTTAGTAATAAAAATAATAATATCATAATAGTAATATTAACAAAAATAATAATATTGCTAAGGATAATATTATAATAATAATAATAATAATCAAAATAATCAAAATAATGATAATATAAGGGTTCGAATATTTTTACAATAATAGTAATAATAATACTATGCCCAAGTTAGCATTAATAATAATAATAATAATAATAATAATAATAATGTTCGACCATTAATAATTATAGTAGTATTAATATTTTTAAAGCTATATTTAATAATAATAATCATAAAAATAATAATAGTATAATAACAACAATAATATCCACATTAATAATAACAATAATAAAGTTAATGATGATGATGATGATGATGATGATGATGATGGTGATGATGATGATGATGATAATAATAATAATAATAATAATAATAATAATAATAATAATAATAATAATAATAATAATAATAAGGATAATATCATAATACAAATAGAAGAGATAAAGGTATCACAACTAGAGTTTTTAGGGTTAGGGTACCACCTAGGGTTGGTGGTGACTAGCTGCGGTGGCGGCGATGGGGAAAGAGGGAAAAAGGTAGAAAGTTGGGTGTTTTAGGTAGGATAGGAGGAATGAGGGGAGGATTTGAGGTGGTGGAGGATGCCTAAGTGGAGAGGGCTGGAGTGGTGATGGTCGCACAACCAAAGGTTGCGGCACAGGCGGTGGTGATGTGGTGGCTGAGAGTGGTGGAGAGGGAGTAAGGGAGGAGGAGAGGGAGGTAGTTAAAAAGGAAGGTAGGCGAGGGTCTGCTGGTAGTTTTGGAGGATAGTGGGAGTGGTGGTTGTGACAGGAGGGCGGTGGATGACAGCGCAAAGGGCGGTGGTGGCTGGGTTAAGGTTGGTCAAATGACCAATGTTGCACAACGACTTGTGCAGGGAGGATTGAGGTTGGTGAGGGTTGTAGCTCAGTGGAGGGTGGTGCAGGGAGTAGTTTTGGTGGTGGTGTTGGATGGCAGTGGTGCAATAGGCGGCTGAATAGGCGGCGGCGCACAAGAGGTGTAGATTTTTGGGTTGAGAGAAAATGAATGAATGGGGGTGTAGATGAAGGGTATTTATAGGCCATGGATGTGGGGAATCAATAGAGGGGGAAGAGGAAAGGTTGGAGGCACGCATGCAGGCCTGTGGCTAGCGGTCTAATGTTTGGTGTAGGCCTGCTATTTTTGCAGGTTTGATAGATCGGGAAGGAAAAAAGTAAAGGGGAGAGAGGTATGTATGAGGGGAGAGAGAGAGAGGTCACGATTGGGTGGAGGAGAGAGAGGGAATGATAGGGAAGAGGATAGGGGCAGTAGGCTGGCGTGCGGTGGCGCAGCGGCCACATGCCTACGCTAGGAAATGGAGGGATTGGGCATCGAGGAGAGAGAGGTTTGGGGGAGAAGGAGAAGGGAAGAAGAAAGGGCGGGAGGACTAGTCTATCTAGGTGAATAGAAAGAAAAGGAGGGGTGTCGGACCGGGTCGTGAAGGAGAAGAAAGGGAGGAGGCCTTTGGTCGCGGGGGAGGAAGGGAGAGGGGAGAGGGTTTGGGCCGTAGGGGTAGGTTGGCCTAGGTCAGGGAAAGGAAAAAAGGGAAGAAAGAAAAAGAGAAAGGAGGGGAAGGAAATAAAAGAAAGAAAAAAAAAAGGAAAAGGGGAAAAGGAAAATAGGTGAGTTGGGGGTATTTAAAATATTTTATTATTTTTGGGATATTTAAAATAATTTAAATAAAATAATAATTAATTTTCCTTTTTAGGTTAATTTAGGATTTTTGAAAGATTTTTCCTAAATTTGATTTTAATTAGAAAAATACTCTAATTTTTTCCAATTAAATTATTTAGAAGTTTCCTCCTGATTTTGCCTCAATTACTCCCTCTTATTTTAATAAAATAATTTATTTAATTAATTTCCTTACTAAATCCTTAATTTTCCACAATTCTTTAAATTAGGGTCTCAGGGTATTTTAGTACTACCATGTAATTATCCTCAAATGATCATAATACCCTTAGAATAGGCAAGACAATTGTATTCTCCCAAAGCCTTATGAAACCCAAAACATATAAATTTTCAATCAATATCCGAAGTACATATCTTTAGTTTCCCATAGATATCTTGTATCTAACATTATACCCAAATATGAACTTATATAATTTCATTACTCTCAAGAATATCATTTTATAGCATTTTTCATAAATAAATTATTTAATACAACATACTCAACACAAAAGCATATACAAAAATACAAATATCATATAAATCCCTAGCTACGACATATATCCTTACAAACAAGGACACTGGACTCTATGCATGTAAATCCAATACCTCCTCTAAAATCACCGGAAGATCACCTACAAAAAGAAGATAAAATACAAATAGGATCAAATATTAAAATTTAAGAGGGAATTTAAGGTAGAGAAGGGTAAAAATGGAATTTATCGGATTCAAATGGAAGCTTGAATTATATGGAAGTGTAGAAGAATGTGTGGTGGAGCTATGGTTAAATTTTGGTGGTGTTTGGACAAGATTTGGGGTAAAAATAGGGGTACACGGCTAAAAAGAAAGTTGTATGACTATTCAGCAACAGTGTACAATAGGTCAAGGGAAGAAAAGATGCATTGCCAGGCGATGCAAGAATTTCAAGGCTATGTAGCACTGGGCCAAGAGAAAAAAAGAAGCACGGAAAAACGGTTCAGGAGTTGCACCGTTATGCATCAAGAGATTTGAGCGTTGCACGGCCGTGTAGCAGGCGGTGCACAGGTCGTGCACTCTATAACACTGCAACGAATGAGGGAAAGGAGAAGGGAAAAGAGGTGATAGTCAGTGGCAATGGTCGAGACGATGAGGGGGAAGGTCAGGGCAACCTTGGTGGTCGGTCCATCGGCTAAAGGGCAGCAAGTGGTGGCGTGGGTGGTGCTCGGTGGTGGATTGGGTGGTACAAGTGTTGAAAATAGAGAAGAAGGATAAATGAGAAGGAAGAAGAGAAGAAGGTCCGGGAGTTGAGGGATGATAATAAAATGGAGGGATGGAGGGGTATATATACTAGTAAGGTAGCGTGCCTTAGATGAGAAAATGGTAGGGGTAACGACAACGATGACGATGATCTGCCAAGAAGAAGAAAATAAAAATGATAGGGGGGATGGTGATGGTTAAAATAAATAGAGATCAAGTAGAGGCATGAGGGGTGATGATGATGATGATGTCACACAAAGGAGATGTGCATGGGAGAGGAAGGCAGGGAATGTGATGGTAATGACGGTTGAAATAGAGCAGCAGTAGAAAGAAGAAGAGTGGCGGGGGAAGTGATGGTGGTGCACAGGGAAAGAGAAGAAGAAGAAGATAGGCACGAGGGATGGCAGGGATGGTGCATGTGGGAGACAAGATGATAGAGGTGGTATAGAGGAAGCCAAAACTCTAACGCCACAAAAAAATAAGCATAGGAGAAGAAGGGAAAAGAAAAGAGAAGAAAAGGGAAGAAAGGAAGAAAAGAAAAGGAAAAGAGAGAAGGGTTAGAGATTAGGATTAAATTAGGTAATTTCGGATTAGCCAAGTAATATGGATTAGTGGAAATTTTAGCGGGTTCTGATTTTGGTTTACGAATTACAGTTTATCCAAATCAAGGTTTCAGTTTCAGTTAAAGTTTCGATATTAATAAATTTGGTTAAGGCTAACAATAAGATTTTTTTGTGTGATTAGAATCAAAATAGGATGCTAATGATGCGGGATTAGGCTAAGTAAATTTTTAGCGTATTACAGTTATGTTATCCAATTGATATATTTACCCAGATACCTTTTTAGACTCTTTGATCCACGGTATCCTTTACTTTGTATTTTGTTATTGTAATTTGAAGTTAACCTCCAAACTCATATTGTATTTATAAATGTTTCTTCCATTTCTAATTTTTCTAGTTTTATTGTAAATGATTTTAGCCTTATGATTGATGCAATAATGGTTGGACAAACCAGATTTATGTCAATTATGGCGGTAACACCCAATATTTTTTTTTATATGTTTCTGCTGTAAAAAAATTTTTTTGGTTCTCAAAATCAGGGTGTTACAATAAATGTTTTGAAGTTGGGAAAATATGTTCCACAACTAAAATAAGAGTAAGTTTTCGGTCGATAATAATGGTGGTTGGAAGCATAGATGGATCCATTAAGGTTTTTCACCTCTCCAATACCCACAAATAATTTTCCTTCTTTTCAGATGACATGTATGCACATGCAACATTGAACTTTAATTGTGTTGGTATTAGCCCAACAATTTCAAATAAAGGAATTCCATTTATATTTGCCTTATACTTGCAATCCCTTTATAAAATAAAAGAAAATGTACGTAAAATGTTAACAGATACGGGATATGCAAGTAGATGTTGGCTTATTATATTTGATTCTGGTTCACTTTGATGACACTAAAAAAAATGATTCACTACCATCATACTCATAACATGTTGTAACATTGTTTAACCGTCTATTTCTTTAGACCTAAGCTTCTGTCGGGCATTATAAATATGTGCCTTTTCATAATTACATTTCCTTCAAATTATTTTTGACAAAGTGGTATTATTTGTTGTGGTTTTACGTTAGTTGTGATAAGTTTGTTAATAAATTAGACTTCGTTTTCTGTCAACTTACCTAGAATAACATGCCATTATTCATAGTTTGTTAATTCGTAATTTTGTGTCCCATTTCTAACTACAACTTGTCATCCACAATTATTATTTTCAATACCAATAATAAAAAGAAACGATAATTCTTTTTGGATTACGTGCACTTTCAATATCTATAGATCTAGTAAGGACATATGTTCTACTTCTTTCACATTTTATTGAGATTTTACTTGCCCCTATATTATTTTCTTTTCTAAAACCTTTGATGGTCATAATTATCTTATGAGTTTTATTCATTTGTTTAACCTATGTTACAAGTTCCTTATGATCAGAAAATATTGTTTAGTTATAAAAAATATCTGATAATTTTGGGTCATAAAAAATGTATTTATATGTTCTATATCCTGAAAAAAGAGTTCGCCATAATAATATAATAATAAGAAGTATTAATTTCATCAAACTAAATTCATCTACACAATTTGCAATAATAATTTTTTTACCTCTTCGTCTAAATTGTAATTAATATTTGAAAAATTCATTTGTATTTATTTTATATATACATAGCTTGTCAGTATTCTAAGTCTATCATCGTAGTACGTTGGGGTTCTGAACCTATTATCATAGTTTATCGGAGTCCTAAACTTATCGTAGATTGTTGAGGTTCCAAAATCATTGTAGTTTAAAAGGTATTAAAATTCATTATTCATTGTAAGTGATTAAAAAAAGAATTTAAAATTTTATAAAAAGATTGAACAAAGAAGTAGTTTTTTTTTAAAAAAAAGTATATTGAAACTTATAGTTGATTTCTCTACGATGAAGAATAAAACTTATCAAGTTGTTAATAGTTTGAAGCTTACATAAATATTCGGATGATACAAGCCAAAATGATAAATTTGTATTGAACAAACTTTTTTTTCTATCCATACATATGCCTATGATTGTCCATATCCTATATTTTTGACAAAGTTTTTTTTTTCCTGCCTATACTTCAACCACAACCACATAATTTTTGTCTTATATAAATATATCGTACATTTTTTATTGATAAATTTTTGTCATTGCATATAATAACTGTCTAAATATACAAAAAAATTGAAGTAAATTGTTCGCATACACCAATTTCTCTATAATTATCTATGGGTATTGTTATATGGAAAACTAATATTTACTCGGTGGAAAATAATTTCTGAAAGTAACCTTCATATCGGTAAAATTTGACGAACCGACTACCATTGCATCGGTAAAATTTACCGAAGCCAAACCTTCCGATTGGTAGAAATTGCCATTTGTCTACCATTACCTACGGCAATTTCAGCCGAAACAGCCCCACCATCTTCAGCAATTTTAGCCGAATAATACTAAGGTCATCGGAAATTATTATCGATGCCTTCAACAATTTTTTTCTCTATTAGACGTGGTTTTGTTAGGCAATTTTGGCCGAACAACCCATTTATTGCCCCTTTTTCTTTTCATTCGATACAAAAATTTTGTAATAATTTTTATCTATAATTTAAAAAAATTAAAATCTAGATCTATAATATAAATATTTTGTACAAAAATTTAAATTAACATATTTACAATGAAATAAAAAATTTAATAAATAACTTTAACTAAACTTATAAATTTATGCATATTATAGCAAGAGAAAAAAATTATTAAAACAAAAATATTAATTACTTACCATATCGATAAATTACCAAAAGTAACCTTCCCCACATCTTCAGCATTATTCGCCGAACATAACATCAATCGGCAATAATTGTCGATCCTCCCCCACCTCTTTGTTTCATCTCCATCATTAATAGTTGCCTCCATCGTCAATAATTACCTTTATCGGTAATAATTGCCGAACTACTCCTTTTTTTTTAAATTATAAATGATGTAATCAAATTTTATAATATAATTTTTATCTATAATAGAAAAAAATTTCATGATCTAGATCTATATTATATAGAAATTTTATGTTAAAAATTTTGAGTTTTTCAAAAGTAGCCTTTAAATAAAATTGTATTGATAAAATTTGCTACCTTCCCATCGGTTAAAAATACCGATGCTAAATCTTAACTAATTTAAATTATTTATAAATAAAAATAATTTTAATCAATATCTATTATAAATATATCTAAAATATATAAATTATATATACTAATGAATATTTTTAAATTAGTAATATATGATTTATTATCAAATAAATAAGTTTTTGTCAGAAGTAGCCATTATTTTAGTATTTTAAATCTTATTGAATTAAATACATACAAAAATATATCGATAGAAAACATATGTATGGAGGTCAGGACAAAATTTATTTTCCATCAAGTAAAGATTTGTTTTCCAAATAATAAAAACTGTATACTATCATCTGATTCGAAAAGATTTGAAACAGTAAAATAATGCCAAATTCTGACAAAAAACAATTTGATTGACAATGAATCATATATTATTGATCTTCTTGGTATTTCAGCATGTTTGGCCGATAGTAATGGAGTCATGACCCATTACTTTATATAAAATAAGTTTACATATGCTGGTGGGATAGAAATTTTTTGTAGATTCGGCAAGACTGATCGATGAGATATGGTCATGTTGTGTACATAGAATAAATTTACTTTTGCAAATCTTTTTAAATCAAATTATTGTAGGATGATATGTGGTTCTCATGAAATTAGGAACAGAAATTTTTTTTGTCAGAAGCGTAGGCATGTGTATAATTATTATAGTTTATATACGATTCAGATACGTGTATAATTATTGTAGTTTATGTTCGAACCCTTATATATAAATGAACAATTTATCGTTTATATTCTTCAACTCATTATTTCTATTCTACAGAGTAGGAATTGTTAGTTGAATGTTGAGATAAAAAATTTCAATATTTATTAAACACTCAAAATGAATAATGAATTTGGAAGTTCTTCAAACTAAAAAAAGTTTGAAACTTCTATAGGGTACGATGAGTTCGAAAGTCCGATGAACTACAATGATGGGGTCAAAACCCCATCGTACTACGATAATAGATTTACAATACCGACAAGCTATGGATATACAGAAGATATACAAATGGATTTTCCCAATATTAATTATAACTTCGACGAAGAGGTAAAATATTTTTTTTAGTATTGTAAATTGTGGTGACAAATTTAGTTAGATGAAATTAATAGTTTTATTATTATATTATTATTATGGTAAACTCTTTTTTTCAGGATATGAATAATACATCTTTTACGACTCAAAATTATCAGAGATTTTTTGTAATGGGTCAAATATTTTAGGATCGAGATGAACTTGTGAAATGGGTTAAGAAAATAGGTAGAACTCATAAGATGATTTTGATTATCAAAGGTTCTAGAAAAGGAAATGGTATAGGGGTAGATAGAGTCTCGATAAAATGTGAACGAAGTGGAACGTACGTCCGTACTAGACCAATAGATATCGAAGGTACACGTCATACATGTTCTAAAAAAATGATTGTCCTTTTTTTTATTGGTATTGAAAATAATAACGGTGGATGGCAAGTGGTAGCTAGGAATGGGACACACAATCACAAATTGGCTAATTATGACCAAGGACATGCTGTTTTTGGTAAGTTGACAGAAAATGAAGTTCAATTTGTTGATGAACTTATCACAGCTAATGTAAAGTCATGACAAATCATATCGCTTCTTCAAAACCAATTTGAAGGAAATGTAAGTATGAGAAGGCATATTTATGGAATGCTCGACAGAAGCTTAGGTCCGAAGAAATGGACGGTCAAACAATGTTACAGCATGTTATGAGTATGTTGGTTGAGAATCATTATTTTCAGTCGCATCAAAGTGAGCCGCAATCAAACGTAATAAGTCAACATCTGTTCGCACATCCCGTATCTGTTAACATTTTACGTGCATTTCCTTTTGTTTTGCAAATGGATTGCACGTATAAGATGAATATATATGGAATGCCCTTACTTGAAGTTATTGGACTACCACCAACACAATTGAATTTCAATGTTGCATGTGCATACATATCATCTGAGAAGGAGGAACATTATTTTTGGGTACTTGAGAGATTGAAGAGCTTAATGGATCTATATATGCTTCCAACCACCATTATTACCGACCGAGAACTTGCTCTTATTTCAATTGTGGAACATATTTTTCCTACTTTAAAACATTTATTATGTAGGTTTCATGTGAATAAGAATGTGGAGGAAAGGTGTAAGAAATTCTATGGCCGTTCATCGTTCGCACGTGGTTTTATGTCACAATGAAAAATTTTGATAGATGCCACGGACAAACAAATATACGAGGAACGACTGTTGTCAATGGAGGAAGATTACAGAAGCATGCCGAGTCTAATTTCGTATCTAAAGACGAATTGGCTACAACCATACAATATAAAATCGTTGTTACATTCTTTGGTGACATGTTTCATATCCATAAGCTTACAACGAATAGGTATGATTTATATTTTATCGCTTAGTATAGCTGATTTAGCTTCTTTTATATTGATAAAGTCAAATACTGAAATTTTTTTATGAACAGGGTTGAAGGTGCTCATGGATCTTCAAAGATATTTCTGGAGACATCACGGGACAACTTTAATACAGTGCATAAACAAATGTACGCGTTCCTGAAATTACAATGATGAGATAAAAGCATCACTGGAGAGGTCTCGGTTAATACTCCTCATTTTGCTACAAGTGCCCTTTATGCCAATTTGAGGGGCCATATTTCTTTATATGCAATGGAGTTGGTAAACAATGAGTGTCAGAGACTTGATTATGTAGGTACAGATGATGATTTATATGGATGTTACATGTGTCGTACGCACGGGATACCATGTACGCATGAGATTAAAACATACATTCATAACTACATGTTAATCCTCCTGTCAGCTATTCATCCGTTTTGGAAGAAGCTTGATATAGATGGGCCGATTAGTCTACCGAGACCCCAAGAACCATTAGAGGTTGCATCTTATTTACTCCATATTTCCATGGAATCTGTTATGCGCCAGCCACCAAAAATACAGAATCAGTTGACTAGAGAGATATTTAATATTGCAGTTCCCCAGAGAACACCTCTCCATGAGCCACCAGTACGGAAGCACAGGGGTTGCCCAAGGAACTTCACCATAAGGGAACAATCTAGTTGGGAGTATATAGAATAACAATTTTGTAGTCGTTCTAGATCAACTCAACGTTCGAGGTTGGGGTCGGGGTAGAGGATGACAATTGACATTTCTATCATCAGGTAAATTTCAATTTCCATACGTGACTCAGATGAATCAACATATAGTTCCTTATATTAGTAGCTAATGTAATGTTTTAGGTGAAGGGAATTGTGGTTTAGAGCATTGGTTTCTATGACACCAGGAAATGAAGAACGGTGGGTTCAGATTCGTACCGACTTATATCACGAGATATTGGCGAGATGACAGTTATACGAAAATGTATTTGTATATGACAACGTTGATCAAGTTCTTAAAACTATTACCCACTGGGAAGGCCCAGCTCCGATGGCACATTGGATGGAAATGCCTGATATTGGTCATGTCATTATAACCCGTTACTGTGTATTGTTCGCATATTATTCATTGAATGCATGCAGCTCATTCCTACCTTTAGTGGCTATGAATGGAATTCAAGGTCCTGAAAATGAAGTCACTATATTTTTTTTGCAAGACATGATTCACTACAAATTGGTGAGCACTAAGTTTAATGAAGATTTTTTCCATTTTAATATTATATGAATGACTAACATAATAATCTTTTTATTTGACAGGTATATCTTTTAGAAAATTTTCCACTCTCACCAATTCATACAAATTGGAATAGATATCGTGATAGCAGTGTTTCAACATGGAATATCTAATATTCTTTAAGATTCCAACAATGGCGCGCATTGGTACATGATGACACATAAGACCCTCATCCTTTATCTTCAGACTCAACTTTAATCTAGAAGCCATACCAAGTTGTCGATATAAAAAAGCAAGTGTGGCTGCACCCCATGCATAACCTTCAACCCGGCTAATATCTTGAAGAAAAATGATATAGTATGGATTAACTTTATCAACCATCTTATCGACAAACAATAATAAGCCACTCAACCATAATATATACAAGATCGCTTTTTCCTCTTCCCCTAACCAGTATGATTCACATACTTCTTGTATCCATTTAAATGAAAGCCCGCCCTTTTGAATGACTTCATTCACTTGCATTTCCTCCATCCCAAATAAGGTACCCATTGCACCAATCAATTACCCACGCGTGTCCGCTGTCATGTCCAAATGTAATGGATGACCATTAGCTCGTAGCCCTAATATACGATGTAAATTTAAAAGAGTGATTGTCATCTCCCCCCCATAGCATATGAAAGCTATTAGTGTTTGGTTGCCATCTCTCAATAAATGCTGAAATAAGCGGCACGTTCACATGCTCAAATGTGCAGGATGGAAGGTGTGATAATCCTATTCATCATATTAGAGCGAACATTCTATCATTGACGCTTCCTAGAAAACTTCTTAAAACCTCATGCCTCGTGTAGATCTTGGGACAACCCTGATCCTAATCAATAAAATAAACAAATGTAATCCATATATATGATTGATTACATATAAAATAATAATTAAGAAATAATGAATATGATAAACTTACCTTTCCTAACCATAAATCTAAAGCTACGTGATTGCCAAAGCTTGGAATTAAATAAGGGATTATTGGACCTCCGGGACATGACCCAAGCAAGTACCATTCATCCTTTAATTGTATACTCTCTTCATCTTCACTAGCATCACCAACATCACTACCGTCCCTATCATGATCATCTCTATCCTCCTCCTCCTCCTCCTCCTCATCATCATCATCATTACGCACATAAGTCAATGACGATGCTTCACTAGTAATGTAGGGTAATGATGCTGATAAATCTAATGATGATCTAGATCCACCAACAACAGTTGGGTAAACTGAGGATGATGTTACTCCCATGGTAGGCTGCGTCGATGAGGCAAGAAAATCTATATATTCTGTAGATAATGGAAAACCTCCAGACTCAAAAACTCTGACCCCTAAACCTCCCACCCCTAAACTTCCAAACCCAGAACCTTTGTACCCCGAACCTCCAACCGCAGAACCTCCAACCCTCAAACCTCCGCACCCCGTAGTGCCAACATCAGCCACAAATGATGGACGGCCTGCATAGTCTACAAATGATGGAAATTTAGGACCTTGTTGACTAGACCTTAGTTCTTCGGGAACTTCTGTATATTTTTGTTGTTCTGATGCATCTTCCGGTTCTTGTTCTCCAGATTTCTTACCTCGTCGTAATCCTTTAGTAATATTCCTTCTGAAATTTCTCAAACGAGCCATCGATGCAGGTAGCTCAGTAGTAGTTCTGTTACGTCATGAAGAAGCAGTAATATGACGACCATCAGTTCTATCTACTACTTTGTCTTGTCTGCGACTCATCTGAATTTCAATAATAAATGCCTAAAGTCAATTATAATTAGGTATATGAATTGAAGGTAATACGTGATAACATAAATAAAACCTAATTACATACATGAAATTAATATAATTATTAAATATCAACCCATATTATGATAGCGAAAGAGATATGTATACCCAACCATATAACTAAAATATAATATCTTAAATTAATCCTGTACTTTATTAATTAAATATATTAATAATATTTGTATTACTTACTAGTAGGAGTTTAGTATAATATAACAACTAAAGTATACTTAATTATGGTATGTCCCGATATATTTTTTCAATAATCCAACCAAATTTATCCAAATATATTCCATAAAAATTAGCAAACTAATTAAATATAATACAAATATAAACATATTTAATCTATTATAAATAGATTTAATAAAATATTAAACAAATCTAACCTATTATCCTATTAATATAATTAAAAACATTCACCAATAATTCCCATCACATAAAAATATTTAACATATTTAATGAAAATATAAATAAATATCTAATCATATATAAATAATACAATAATGTAATTAACAAAGTATTAACAAATCTATAAACATAATAAACAAATTTAATCAACTTAACCATAATTAAAATATATCATTAAAAAATATCATTAATAAACCATAATTAATATATACAAATTACATATCCTAACAATAACCAAAAACTCTACAATAAAGATATTATTTACCGAACCTATCTTTAATTAAATTATGAGAGCATAATTAATATAATTAATAAACCATAATTAACATATATAATTACACATCCAAAAAATAGCCAATACCCTAGAATAAAGAGATAATTTAACGAACCTATCTTTAATTAAATTATGAGCACATAATTAATATAATTAATAAACCATAATTAATATATATAATTACACATCAAAAAATAGCCAAAATCCTAGAATAGAGAGATAATTTAACGAACCTATCTTTAATTAAATTATGAGCACATAATTAATATAATTAATAAACCATAATTAATATATATAATTACACATCAAAAAATATCCAAAATCCTAGAATAGAGAGATAATTTAACGAACCTATCTTTAATTAAATTATGAGCACATAATTAATATAATTAATAAACCATAATTAATATATATAATTACACATCAAAAAATAGCCAAAACCCTAGAATAGAGAGATAATTTACCGAACCTATATTTAATTAAATTATGAGAGCATAATTAATATAATTAATAAACCATAATTAATATATATAATTACATATCCAAAAAATAGCCAAAACCATAGAATAGAGAGAAAATTTACCGAACCTATATTTAATTAAATTATGAGAGCATAATTAATATAATTAATAAACCATAATTAATATATATAATTACACATCAAATAAATAGCAAATACCCTAGAATAGAGAGATAATTTACCGAACCTATATTTAGTTAAAATATTAGTGCATAATCAATATAATTGATAAACCATAATTAATATATATAATTATATATCCTAAAAATAACCAAAACTATAGAATAGAGATATAATTTACCAAACCTATATTTAATTAGAATATTAGAGTACAATTAATATTATTAATAAACCATATTTAATATATATAATTTTACATCCTAAAAATAACCAAAACCCTAGGATAGAAAGATAATTTACTAAAACCTAGATTTAATTAAAATATTAGAGTATAATTAACAAAGTATAATAAATCTAAAAATATATTTTATAAGATTAATCAATTAACCATAATCAAAATATATTATTAAGATAAAATATAATTAACAAACTATTATTAATAAATATAAATATAATTATAATTAAGATTAAACCCTAAATGGTGGATAATATATGTCCCTAGCATCGGCATATGAGGCCGAAGCTGATGCATATGCATCGGCATGTTTGGCCGAAGTGCACCATTGGCATCGACACAATTTGCTAAAGTAAGCCCCATACATCGACAAATTTAGCCAATTTCACCCCCAAAGCTTCGGTAAATTTAGCCGAAACACAACACCCACTGTAGTTGTCCAGACATCGGCAGATTTCGCCGAATCTGATGAGATCCATTAGCATATTTTGCCGATCTCACCCCAAAGCATCAACTCTGTTAGCTGAAACATAGAAACTACCGAATTTTTTTTCTTACATCTACGATCTAATTATATAATAAAAATAAAATTTATACTTACACATTTATAAATTTAAAAAATTAAAACTCGGATACTTATACATTAAAAATTAAAACTCATACTTACAGATTTAAAATTAAAACTTACCTTCAACCTGATGTTTGATTGGGAAAAAAATTACTTCGAAAATATTTATTGCTCGTAGAAGGAAGGAAGAGAGAAGTGAGAAGAAGAAGAAAGTAAGAAGCAGTCAAGCAGAGAGAAAGTGTTGACGAAAGTTAGATGAGCAGGTAGGTAAAGCAACAATTATAAGGGTATATTTGTCAATTGATGTTAAAATGTTTTCTAAGCAATAAATATGTGTTTTCCATATAACAACTACGTTATATATATATATATGTGTGTGTGTGTGTAATGACAAATTTTACTGTTCGTTTGGGAGGGAGAACGACGTTATTTGTCAGTGATGGGGGTGAGGAAGGACAAAAACTAGAGTTAGAATAAGGGTAAAATATTTACGGTCCGTTTGGTAAATGGGAATGAGAGTTTGAGAATTAAAGAGTGGGAATGCGAATGAGAATTAGTTTATTTAGTTCCATTCCTATGTTTGGTATTTGATGGGATTAACTTGGGAATAAAAATTTCCTTTGTTTGGTACGTAGGAATGAGATTGGAAATATAATTATAAATTTACAAAAATATCCTTCTTATATTTATAATATTTATAGTTATATATATATAACCAATTATTATTATATTCTTCCATTATTCGACCTTTTTTTTTCTCATAATAGATTATATAACATCATATCATATCCGATCAGGTTAGATCCGATCCGATCAGATTAGATAATAGTAATTATTATTATATCAAATAATATTTACAATAATAATAATTATTATTATAATTATGATTATCTTTATTATAATTATAATAATTATTATATTTTTAATTATAATTAATTATTATAATAATTAGAATTATAATAAAGATAATAATTATAATAATAATTATAATACAGTTATAACTGTCCGTTTGGTAAATGTAAATGAGAGTTTGAAAATTAAAATTATTATAAAGATAATCATCATCATTATCATCATTATTATTATAATTAATATTATTAATATAATTTTATATATAATAATATAAGGTTATTTTGGTAATTTTATTTTTTATTTCCATTCTCATCCTTTTAATACCACCTCTCCCCTAGGAATAAATTGATGGAAATTGGCACTTCTAAATCTCATTTTTAATCCCATTTTAATTTTCACCCCCTTAAAATTAATAATAGAATATTTAAATTCTTCGTCAAAATTCTATTCCTATAATTTTATTTCTTCGGTCCAAATAAGGTGTTACGGTAGTAAGGATAGGAGACTGATAAAAACTATCGAGGGTCGGGGTAGGAAATCGGTAATTATTGCCGGTAGTCAAGAGTAGAAGACCGGCAAAAATTGTTTGGAATGACGTTACAAAAGCAACAGAAATTGCCCATAGCGGAAGATAGGTGTGAATAACTCCGTTCATTGTTTTCGGTGGAGTAAAAACATACTTTCTTAATAACAATATCCTTTATCTGATTTATTTAACGTTACTCTGATTTATTTAGGGTATTGTTATATAGAAAACAGATTTTTATTCCGTGGAAAATAATTTCTGAAAGTAACCTTAACATCGGTCATTTTTTCCGAAGTCACTAAACCAGCATCGACGATTTCAGCTGAAACAAGGGATGACATTCGGCAATTATTGCCGAAACTGGCCAGGCCATCGGCACTAACTGCCGATTCACCTTTTTTTTTCGATTTCGGCTAAAAAGTTTGTAAATAGTTATTATTTATAACTAAAAAAATCAGAATTCATATAAATATTTGATACAAAAATTTAAATTAACATATTTACAATTAAAAAAAATATATAATAAGTTTAGTTATATATATGTATTAATGTGGTTTGGTTCGGCATTTTCTACCGAATGTTACCTAAAGTATAGGCAATAATTGGCCGACCCATCTTTATCATGAATAGTTAGCTCATCCTCAATAATTTCTATATATCGGCTATAATTGTCGATGCCTATCACTCCAATTTTTTTTTTCTTTCAGCAATATTGAAATAATTTTTATTTATAATTTAAAAAATTCATAATCTAGATGTATAATATAAATATTTTGTACAAAAATATAAATTAACATATTTACAATCAAATAAAAAAATTCATTAAATAACTTTAATTAAACTTATAAATTTATGCATATTGTAGGAAGAGAAAAAAAATATTAAAACAAAAAAATTAACTACCTCATATATTCAGAAAAGATTGTTGAACATAATATAAATCAACAATAATTGTCGATCCATCTCCATCATGAATAGTTGGCTCCATCCTCAATAATTTCTATATATCAGCTATAATTGCCGATGTCCATCACTCCAATTTTTTTTTCTTTCAGCAATTTTGAAATAATTTTTATTTATAATTTAAAAAATTCATAATCTAGATGTATAATATAAATATTTTGTACAAAAATATAATTAACATATTTACAATCAAATAAAAAAATTCATTAAATAACTTTAATTAAACTTATAAATTTATGCATATTATAGGAAGAGAAAAAATGTATTAAAAAAAATTATGAGCCCATATCTTCTATAAAGATTGCCGAACATAATATAAATCCGCAATAATTGCTGACCCATCTCCATCATAAATAGTTGACTCCATCCTCAATAATTTCTATATATTGGCTATAATTGCCGATGCCTATGACCCCAATTTTTTTTCTTTCAACAATTTTAAAATAATTTTTATTTATAATTTAAAAAATTCATAATCTAGATGTATAATATAAATATTTTGTACAAAAATATAAATTAACATATTTACAATCAAATAAAAAAATTCATTAAATAAATTTTATGTTAAAATTTTTGAGTTTTGCAAAAGTAGCCTTTAAATAAAATTGTATCGATAAAATTTGTTACCTTCCCATCGATTAAAAATACCGATGTCAAATCTTAACTAATATAAATTATTTGGAAATAAAAATAAATTTAATCAATATCTATTATAAATATATCTAAAATATATAAATTATATATACTAATGAATATTTTTAAATAAGTAATATATGAATTATTATGAAACAAACATGTTTTTTATCAAAAGTAGCAATTATTTTAGTATTTTAATACTTATTGAATTACATTTATACATGGAGGTTAGGACAAAATATGTTTTCCATGGAGTAAAATTTTGTTTTCCAAATAACAAAAATTTTATACTATCATCTGATTCGAAAAGATTTGAAACAGTAAAGTAATGCGAACTTCTGATAAAAAAATATTTGTCTGACAATGAATCATATGGCAATATATCTTGTTGTTGGTGTTTCGGCAAGTTTGGCGGATAGTTATACTATCATATACAATGAAACATATGTTGGTGGGGATAGGCAATTTTTGTGGCTTCTGCAAATAGTATTGTAGGACGGTACGTAGAATAAATATACTGTTGCATATATTTGTAAATAAAATAATTGTACGATGGTATGTCAAGCTCGTGAAGTTAAGAACAGGAAAAATTTTTGTCAGATGCGTGTATAATTATTATAATTTCTGTTCGAATCCTTATATATAAATGAACAACTTATTATTCGTATTCTTCAACTCAATATTTATATTCTGCAGAAACTTTGTTAGTTGAAGGTTGAGATATAATTTTTCAATATTTGTTAAACACTCACAATGAATAATGAATTTGGAAGTTCTTCAAACTACGAAGAGTTTGAAACTTCGATAGGGTACGATGAGTTCGGAAGTCCGATGAACTACGAAGATGGGGTCAGAACCCCATCGTATTACAGTGCACAAACAAATGCACACGTTCCTGGAGACATCACGAGGCAGCTTTAATACAGTGCACAAACAAATGCACACGTTCCTCGAATTACAACATGATGAGATAAAAGCATCGCTGGAGAGGTCTCGGTTCAACACTCCTCATTTTGCTACAAGTGATCTTTATGCCAATTTGAGGGGTCATGTTTCTTTATATGCAATGGAGTTGGTGAACAACGAGTGTTAGAGACTTGAGCATGTAAGTACGAATGATGATTTATGCAGATGTTGCATGCGTCGTACGCACGGGATACCATGTACATATGAAATTAAAACATACATTCATAACTACATGTCAATCCCCCTGTCGGCTATTCATCCGTTTTGGAAGAAACTCGACATAGATGGACCCATTACTCCACCGAGACCCCAAGATCTGTTATGTGTCAGCCACTAGAAATACATAATCAGTTGGCCAGAGAGATATTTAATATTGTAGTTCCCTAGAGAACACCTTTCAACGAGCCACCAGTACGGCAACACAGGGGTCAGCCAAGGAAATCCACTAGAAGGGAACAATCTAGTTAGGAGTTTACAGAACAACAATTTTGTAGTCGTCCTATATCAACTCAACGTCGGGGTCAGGGTCGGGGTCGGGGTCGAGGACGACAATCGGCATTTCTGTCATTAGGCCAATTTCAATTTCCATATGTGACTCAAATGAATCGACATATAGTTCCTTATATTAGTAGCTAGTGTAATGTTTTAGGAGATGAGAATTGTGGTTTCAGAGCAATGACTTCCATTATACTAGGAGATGAAGAACAATGGGTTCAGATTCGTACCGACTTATATCACGAGATATTGGCGAGATGACAGTTGTACGAGAATGTGTTCGTATATGAAAGCATTGATCAAGTTCTTAATACTATTTCCCACTGGGAAGGCCCAGCTCCGATGGCACACTAGATGGAAATGCCTGATATTGGTCATGTCATTGCAACCTGTTATTATGTGTTATTCGCATATTACTCATTGAATGCATGCAGCTCATTCCTACCTTTAGTGGCTATGAACGGAATTCAAGGTCCTGAAACTGAAGTCACTATATTTTTCTTGCAAGACATGAGTCACTATATATCGGTGAGCACTAAGTTTAATGAAGAATTTTTCTATTTCAATATGATATGAATGGCTGACATAATAATTTTTTTTCTACAGGTATATCTTTTAGAAAGTTTTTCACTCCCACCAGTACATACCAATTGGAATAGATATCGTGATAGCAGCGTTTCAACATGGAATACCCAATATTCTTCAAGATTCGAACAATGGCGCACATTGGTACATGATGACATACAAGACCCTCATCCTTTATCTTCGGACTGAACTTAAATGTAGAATTGCTGTAATTTTTTCTTCATTTATTTGTGTTTACATCCTTTGTAACATATTTTAATATTTTTACATCAATGGTAAAATAAAAAGGACAGGTGGTATTAATTCTAACAAACATATTTTAATGTTTTTACATAATAATATGGTAATACATGAAGTTCATTACAAATGGTCACACCGAGGTGGAGTAACTCCTAAATCACCAACAAGGGTTTCGATACATGTAACTAACTGCTCATAATTTGGAGCTGGCTCTCCCCTCCAATACAATCGACGAATAGTTTTACGTGCTTTGTTCAGACATTTTTCGGCTGGTATATGATGATCATCGTTCGCATGTTCAGCCAAATATTCTTCCGTCGTAGCCAATATATATCTATGCGTTCTCAGAACATACCAATCCATATAATCATCGGCCACATCCCATGGGTATTCAACCGCTGGTCTAAAAACATCCGGGCCCAAAATATGTTCATACCTCAAGAACCATAGCCCGAGCATGTGTGCATAGTATACTTTGTACTTCTTGAGGGAATGACCTCTGTATGAGTTTCTAGTTGGCTTGATGGGCTCCTCAGGGATGACTTGTGTATAACCGAATTGCCGTGTCACTCTATCTGGCATATGTGGTTCAACTTTCTCCAAACAGTGTATACAACCGTGATAGAATGCCATACGACAATATCTATATGGATCAGCTACTCCGTACGGATCCCAATTGACCTTTTACGAAAATATTCAAGTAAATATGGATATCACAAATATAATATAGGAGGATCAAATAATGTTTTTAGCATACCTTTGACGTAGACATAACATCAATATTTGCCCAAAAGTGCTAGAGCGTCTCTAATTTATTTTTGAATTTCTGGCCATAAGACCTCCTCATACAACGAGGATGGTCTGGATCATACCTAGATCTTTCCACTCCAAATCTGGGAAAGTATTCATATATCCACGTCTATCATAATATTCGATTGTTAGCCATCATAATGAATATAGAGTATGTGATATATGTATATATATATATTGATTATAAAATTACCTGTAATAGAGTCATGCATCCAGACATTTGAGCAGCGTCGGTTCTAGAAGCCATACCAAGTTGTCGATATAAAAAAGAAAGTGTAGCTGCACCCAATGCATAACCTTCAAACCGGCTAAGATCTTGAATAAAAATGATAAAGTATGGATTAACTTTATCAACTGTCTTATCAACCATCTTATCGACAAACAACGATAAGCCGATCAACCATAATATATACCCTATCGCTTTTTCCTCGTCCCCTAACCAGTACGATTCACATACTTCTTGCAGCCATTTAAATGGAAGCCTGCCCTTTCGAGTGACTTCATTTACTTGCATTTCCTCCATCCCAAATAAGGCACCCATTGCACCAATCATTTGCCCACGCGTGTCCGCCGTCATATCCAAATGTAATGGATGACCATCAACTCGTAGCCCTAATATACGATGTAAATTTAAAAGAATGATTGTCATTTCCCCCCATGGCATATGAAAGCTATCTGTGTCTGGTTGCCATCGCTCAATAAATGCTGAAATAAGCGGCACGTTCACATGCTCAAATGTGCAGGATGAAAGGTGTAATAATCCTATTCATCGTATCAGAGCAAACATCCTATCATTGACGCTTTCTAGAAAACTTCTTAAAACCTCCTGCCTCATGTGGATCTTGGGACAACCTCGATCCTGATCAATACAATAAGCAAATGTAATGCATATATATGATTGATTACATATAAAACAATAATTAAGAAATAATGAATATGTTAAACTTACCTTTCCTAACCATAAATCTAAAGCTGCGTGACCACCAAAGCTAGGAATCAAATCAGGAATTATTGGACCTCCAGGACATGGCCCAAGCAAGTACCATTCATCCTTTAATTGTATACTCTCTTCATCTTTACTAGCGTCACCAACATCACCAGCATCCCTATCATGATGATCTCTATCCTCCTCCTCCTCCTCCTCCTCATCATCATCATCATTACGCACATAAGTCGATGACGATGCTCCTCCTCCTCCTCCTCCTCCTCCTTTCATAGCAGGTTGCACCGGTGAGGTAAGAAAATCTATATATTCTGTAGGAAATGGAAAACCTCCTGACTCAGAACCTCCGTACCCTGAACCTCCAACCGTAGAACCTCCATACCCAGCACCTCTAACCCCATAACCTCCATACCCAGAACCTCTAACCCTAGAACCTCCAACCGCATAACCTCCATACCCAGAACCTCCAACCCCCAAACCTCCAAACCCCGGACCTCCTACCCCCAAACCTACGTACCCTCCAAACCCCGCAGTGCTAACATCAGCCACACATGATGGACGACCTGCATAGTCTGCAAATGATGAAAATTTATGACCATGTTGACTAGACCTTGGTTATTCGGGAACTTCTGCATATTCTTGTTGTTCTGATGCTTCTTCCGGTTCTTGTTCTCCAGATTTCTTACCTCGTCATAATCCTTTGGTAATACTTCTGCTGAAATTTCTCAAACGAGCCATCGGCGCAGGTAGCTTAGTAGCAGTTCTGTTACGTCGTGCAGAAGCAGTCACATGCCGACCATCGGTTCTATCTACTACATTGTCTTGTCTGCAACTCATCTGAATTTCAATAATAAATGCATAAAGTCAATTTTAATTATGTATATGAATTGAAGGTAATACGTGATAACATAAATAAAACCTAATTACATACATGAAATTAATATCATTAATAAATATCAACCCATATTATGATAGCCAAAGAGATCTGTATACCCGACCGTATAACTCAAATACAATCTCTTACATTAATCCTCTAATTTATTCATTAAATATATCTACAATATTTGTATTACTTACTAGTAGGAGTTTAGTATAATATAACAACTAAAGTATACTTAATTATGGTATGTCCTCATCTATTTTTTCAATAATCCAACCAGAATTATCCAAATATATTCCATAAAAAAATAGCAACATAATTAAATATAAACATATTTTATCTATTATAAATACATTTAACAAAAATATTAAACAAATCTAACCTATTATCCTATCAATATAATTAAAAATATTCACCAATAATCCCTATCAAATAACAATATTTAACATATTTAATGAAAATATAATTAAATCTAATAAACATCTAATCATATATAAATAATACAATAACATAATTAACAAAGTATTAACAAATCTATAAACATAATAAACAAATTTAATCAACTTAACCATAATTAAAATCTATAATTAACAAATATCATTAATACACCTTAATTAATATATACAAATTACACTTCAAAGATATAGCCAATACCCTAGAATAGAGAGATAATTTACAGAACCTATATTTAATTAAATTATGACAGCATAATTATTATAATTAATAAAACATAATTAATATAAATAATTACATATCCAAAAAATAGCCAATACCCTACAATAGAGAGAATTTTTACCGAACCTATATTTAGTTAAAATATTAGTGCATAATCAATATAATTAATAAACCATAATTAATATATATAATTATATATCCTACAAATAACCAAAACTATAGAATAGAGATATAATTTACTAAACCTATATTTCATTAGAATATTCGAGTAAAATTAATATTATTAATAAACTATATTCAATATATATAATTTTACATCCTAAAAATAACCAAAATCCTATAATAGAAAGAAAATTTACTAAAACCTATATTTAATTCAAATATTAGAGTATAATAAATCTAAAAATATATTTTTCTAAAATTAATCAATTAACCATAATCAAAATATATTATTAACATAATTTATAATTAACAAATTATTATTAATAAATATGATTATAATTATAATTATAATCATTAAGCTGATACCCTAACAATAATACACACGAACATATCTTTAATTTAATTATGACAACATAATTAATATAATTAAAAAACCATAATTAATACATATAATTACATATCAAATATATAGCCAATACCCTACAATAGAGAGATAATTTACCAAACCTATATTTAATTAAATTATGAGAGCATAATTATTATAATTAATATAATATAATTAATATATATAATTACACTTCCAAAAAATAGCAAATACCCTATAATAGAGAGATAATTTACCGAACCTATATTTAGTTAAAATATTAGTGCATAATCAATATAATTAATAAACCATAATTAATATATATAATTATATATCCTACAAATAACCAAAACTATACAATAAAGATATAATTTACCAAACCTATATTTAATTAGAATATTGGAGTACAATTAATATTATTAATAAACTATAATTATTATATATAATTTACATCCTAAAATTAATCAATTAACCATAATCAAAATATATTATTAAAATAAATTATAATTAACAAATTATTATTAACCGAAACCCTAGCGCTCGAATTCTTCCCGGGAATCGGCACGATTTGCCGAATCGAAACCCCTACATCGGCAAAAATAGCCGAAACTAAGCCCTCTCTTCGGTTCAATTTACCGGATCCGCACCCTTACATCGGCAAAATTAGCCGAAACCCCTCCCTCCCTTCGGTTGATTTTGTCGAAACCCCTCCCTTCCTTCGGTCCATTTTGCCGAAATCCACCCCTTCTTTCGCTCTAATTTGTCGAAACCTACCCAGATCTCTCCATCTCCTAAAAATTTTTTTTTTACTTACCTGATTTAATTAATAAAAAAAATTTATACTAGATCTAATCAAAATAAAATATTATACTTACAGATAATTATATATTATAAATTATAAATTAAAAATAAAATATCAAACTTACCTTGCCGTTGCTTGAAATTTCTTCTCGGAGAGGAAAGTTTACACTAAAATTTAAGAGATAGAGAGAAGATAGGAAAAAAGGAAAGGTTAGTGTGTCGGTTGAGAGATAGAGAGAGGAAATGTTGGTCAAATAATAGGCAGCACCGACTGGAGTAAAATCGGTATTTATTACGCAAATATTTTCTGCATAGTAAATACACGATTTTCAAATAACAGCTACGTTTATTTAACCTTACCTAATTTATCTAATTCATTTAGCCCAACCTAACTTAATTCATCTACCCTGACACTAAAGCTACCTTTAACGGACTTCTGTGCGTATCTCATCCCCCAAAATAAATCAAGTGGAGGTAGGGATGACAACGGGGCGGGTCGGGGACGGGGACCTCATCCCCATCCCCATCCCCGAACCCGATAAAGAAAATAATCCCCGAACCCTACCCGATCTCCGATATTTTTTTATCGGGGATTCCCCGACCCGATCCCCGCGGGGATCAAGTCTCCATATCCGACCTGATCCCCGATCTATTTTTAATCCCCGATTTATTCCCCGTTCGTAAAACCCGACCCGATCCCCAAAACCCGACTTTATATCCGATCCCCGATCCTCAAACTATTTTTTATATTATATTTTTAATTTATATTCTATAAAAAAATTATATATATTATATATATATAATTATATAAAAATATATATAAAAAAAATTTTAGGGCGGGTTCGGGGATGGGGACCCCAAACCCGTCCCCGAAAAAATTCCCGCTAAGAATCCCCGAATCTGAACCCGATCCCTAAATTCTCTCCCCAAACCCAAACTCGAACAGAGAATTTCTGATAGAACCCTGAACCCGCGGAAAAAATTGCCTTCCCTAGGTGGAGGCTCCACCTCCGGTCACTCCGTCCTCGAGATTTAAGACGCTTTCCTAACGACAGCAGCTCGCGCGTACAAAAATGTTCGAGCCCGCTACCACCGCCACTTCTGTTATTTCTAAATACGGCAATTGTCCGTACAATCCATCGTCCACTCTCCCTCTTACTATATCATTGAGAAACGCAACACAAAACCTTCAACAGGACAGAATAGCTGGAACATTGAGGACGAAGACGTTGATGAAATGGAGGATGATATCTGCTAGTTCTGGTCCGATTTTGTCTGGCTCATTTCCTCGAACAATTGGTGCGCGTGTCTTGGTGTGTAAAGGCGATGTTGAGAGAAGCAGACGTAGTAAAAGGGTATTCTTCTTGGATGTGAACCCTCTTTGTTACAGTGGCAGCAGACCTAGTTTGCAGGCGTTTGCTTGGTGGATTTCTCTCTTGCTCTCCAAAGTCAGCCTCCAAGACCCTGTCATCGCTGTGAGCTCTCTTTCTTTTCCCCTCTTTCAAGTTTGTTTCCAAAATTTGCGATAATGTGGTGCTGAATAGCGGATTATGCCACTGAAATGGAAATCGCAACGGGTTTATGGAAAAGGCGTTTACTTCTTGGCGCTATTGGTTTTTCTAAATTGGTTTCTTGTCTTTAATTTAGATTGGTTTTGCAGGTTATTGATGGAGAAAGGGGGAATGAATTTAGAAGACGGATATTACCTTCATATAAAGCACATAGGTTGAAGTACCTCAGACAATCATCAGCGTTGATGGGTTATCCAGGAGTTTCAGTCGAGAGATCACATGAAGTTGTCATCAATGCTCTTAGAAATTGCAATATTCCTGTATACCTTCTTATCATTTTTGGTGACTAGCATGTATTCATTTTGAATTTGATTTATGATGTTAGCAATAACAGTCCAATTCCATATAGCGCACTGTTATGAAGTGGTTTTGGAGAGTAAAAGTGGGACTGGCATCCTGGACCGTATATTTTCCTTGCATTTTCACTGACATAGAGTATGTGACACTAAATGACCGAGAAAAAAAGCAGAAGGTAGGCAAACTGATGCTTTGAGACTCTAAATTGGTATGAAATATGGAGAATCGGCCATCTTTCCTGGCCGAACGCCTGATGGGACCAGGACCGAGAGAATGGTTGACTTAAATTCGCATAAATAAATATTTTTCTTACAGTAGAAAATATTCTTTTTTTTTTTTTGTTAATAGGATTGCTTGCATATTAATCGCTATCTTCTTTTTAATATGTTGTCCTATCTGTTTCTAGGTCATGTCGAAGTAGTTTATTGAAACACTTGATTATGTAGTTCAATATATTTAGTGTGGTTCACACATAGGTTCACTGAAAACTGGATAGTACTTGATTAACATTGTAGTCGCATCTTTATATGGGCAGACACAATAACTGATTGAGCCTGTAGGCATGCCATTGCCTTATTTATATTCTTTCACTAGTTATTGTCTTGAAGGTACAATGTTGAATATATAATGCAGCGCAGGTATTAAAAGTTGAAGATCATGAAGCAGATGACGTGGTGGCCACGCTTGTGGGTCAAGTTGTGCAGAAGGGTTACAAAGTGGTGATTGCTTCACCCGATAAAGATTTCAAGCAGCTGATATCTGATGATGTTCAACTAGCTATTCCCATTCCAGAGCTTCAAAGATGGTCGTTCTATACGTTAAAGCACTATATGAATCAGTATAACTGTGATCCATGCTCTGACTTGAGCCTTCGTATGTAGTTCACTTTCCAAATTGATCTTGTAATCATCGGCACCACATCTGAGTTCATCATCATGTGTTGTAGATTTCTTGTTCTGGTGTGTTTAAGGTGCTAACTTGTGACTGTTCCAATTAAGCACCTCTGTATTATGTTCTTTTATGATAGTCTTCCTATCTTGCACTAGAGTACTGAATAGGCGTGCAGTGGAAATGGAAAAGCTAAAGCCAGTATATTGAGGTGTAATTTCTTCTTGTTGGAGCAGATATTTGAATGAGGGAATGGAACCTCCAAAGATGTAGTAAGGGTTGATTTTAGGCTTTGGTATGCATATCAGTATGTGTGAGGTGTGTTGTTAGAGGGTTGTCCACTTTCAGCAGGAACAAGCTCCAGAGTAAAGAAAATGGGGGGAGGAAGAAAGAATCTAGACAGAGAACAGAAAGCAATTCTTTGCCTATGTATGTATTGCTTACATGCTAATTTATAGCCAAAATTGTTAAGTTCTCAAAAATAACAGAAAAAGACCATTCCATTATTCAGCAGATATGGAAATGATGATGTGATTAAGTAAGCCTAATATGTTGCTTGGAATTCTAAAGGAAGAGTATTCTGTGTTATAGCCTACATTTTTTAGTGTCTCAGAATGAATGGACTGTGCTATTGTTAGCCTAGGTGATGCAATTAAATAAAATGCTAGTTGCATCTCATGTCTCCATCCAAGTGCATATAAAAACCATAGCCATGTCAAAAATGTTTGCCATCTCTAATCTAGTTGTGACCTTCAGTCCAATATATTGATTTCAGTGGTTTATTCATGACATATGAAAGATGGAAAAAGACGTCTCAACTCGGTCAATAGATTTTTTTTTGCTAGGTTTGAAAGGCAATCTCATGCATATTAGATACGTCCCTGTGATTACATCAGCATTGCTGTTTGCTCCTCTACCGAGTCCCTTTTTTTGGTTCGACTTTGGTGTTTTCATGTGTATAACTTGAGGTATCTCTGGGTCTAGGTTTACACACTTATCTACTCCGTGACTGAACTTGTGATCTTTTAGGTTGCATCATGGGTGACAAAGCTGATGGTGTTCCGGGCATCCAAATGATGGTACCAGGTTTTGGGCAAAAGACTGCTATTAAGCTGCTCAAAAAACACGGTTCTCTAGAAAATTTATTGAATGCAGCAGCCGTGAGAACTGTTGGTAAACAATATGCACAGGATGCTCTTACAAAATACGCAGACCATCTTAGAAAGAACTATCAGGTTCTTGCTCTGAAGAGGTAATATATATTCTTCACATATTACAGGGATGTTATACTGTGTTTTTATCATTCCTGGACCTTGATATATGTGGTATTAACCTGTAGGGATGTAGATGTGCACCTTCAAGATGATTGGTTGTCTGAGAGAGACACATCAAACGATTCAGCTACTATATCCGGCTTGTATAAGTCTCTGGGCAATGCCAAAAAGCCCAGCCATAGAGGAAGATCTCAGTCTTCAAACGGATGATTTTCCTTTATGTAACCGAAGATGAACTGCATCTCTGTATTTGTGGAGTTGCAACTTGTTGTCGGAACCACAACTTTGGCTACCTTGTAGCCGATAAGATACGTTGTTACTTGGAAGGAAGGACCATGGAAGGAAGTCAGTTATGTAGCACACGTTCGTAGGTATTTTGGTGACTTCGGGAACCTTTTGAGTTCATATAACAATTAGTCTGGGATCAGAACGATTCATTCATCTGTCATGTAGCCATATGATATATTGATCTAATCACGGTCTTTTTTAGGTGGTCTACGAACAGCTGCTCAATCGACAAGTCATGATATATGTTTGTTTGATCGAGTAGAAACGAGTTTTATGTTCCTGCTCTGAGTAAAGAAAATACATCTAAATGTGATAATGGTAGTAGGTACTCTAGGAGCTCGGTAGTATCCTGTTCCCAGTATGATGAACGAGCCCTTGTTCACGGTCAAGAGCAAGCCTCACAAAGTAGTGTTGGGAGTCCCTCCTATTTGGTGGGGCCATACAACAAAAGAAAAAAAATATATTAGTAAGCAAAAAGAATGAAACTGTAGCAATTAGTGGCGTTTAATGTACCATTAGACTTCTTGACTTGGTAAATGGAAGTTATACATTATTTAATTGCTTATGGAGTTATTTACATGGAAAAAGTAATCATACTTTATAATAGATTTACTTTTCCAAGAATTTCGCATATTAATTGGAGTTAAAACTTTCAATGGAGAAGGCTAGAGTTATATAATGGTGATTCATATATTCACCTATAAATACTTTTGCTTAGAGAAGGCAAGATGATACATAAGTTATGAAGAGCATCTGTAACACAAATAAAAGATACCTACTTTTAAACTGTGATAAAGAGAGCCATATAAAAAATAAGAGAGATTATTACTTATCGTAATCCATTATCTGTGGGTGAGGTTATTTGAGAGAGATTTTCTAGTTTTTATTAGAGATGAATTTTTGTAATCCTACTATATTATAGTAGAAGTTTTAGTGGATCAAATATCTCGTAGTTGTTACCTTCACCTTGAAAGGTTTTCACGTAAAAATTTTGGTGTTCTCATTTATTTTATTTTTACAATTTATTTTAGCATAATTTAAATTTTATAAAGAGGAAAAAATTATTCCACAAATTAATTCATTTTTTCCAACAAATAGTAGATACCGTACCACCAACATTGTACGAACATGGAAATGAGGACGGAAGATGGGGTTGAGGAATAATGAAAAATGCTAGTTTTTAAAATATAATAGAGATGCAAACGATAAAATATCTCTAAAATAAAGATGTTGGGTCAAATAAATTTTTTTCATGTATTAGTTGATAACAGGTGAGTTACATACTCTTGGTTTTATTTATATTTTCTTAGTTATATGCATGCTGTTTTTTTCAAGATCAAGCTACTTTTTATCGGAGAGAAAATGCTAATCCATCTCCCTAGCTCATAGAGGGTCCACTCACAATGATTTAAGAGGGTAATATCACTACAAAAATTTTTGTTTACTTCTTATTTTACATTGATATTTTCTATAATAATCGTAGTCGTTGTAATAGACACACCTATTATAAAGATAGGTTATCACTGAAGGGGTAATTTGATGACTAGAGAAAATGAGCCTACAATGATGATAGGGGTCGTTGTTGTATGGTTATTATGATAACTAATAATTAAATTTATTTTACCTTCATAATATTTCAAATTAATTTAAAAAAAAATAAGGATTGTCATATTATAATGAAAAATATATCCTTCCACCAGGTTTTCTAACCAAAAAAATTGCCTCTTTAAAAGTGAAGGGTCACTATAGTAGGGTGGGGGGTCATTGTTGTAGGGTGTGGTGATACTTTTCCCTCCTAAAAATTGTTGCGGAAATTTTTTTAGGTAGGATATATTATAACGATTAATTGACATTATAGGAGATATTGTCATAATAGTATGGTCAACAAAAAAAATGTTGTTGTACCTTTAAATGGGAGTCTACTACATTGAGTCATCATCGTAGTAGAGGAAGATGAGTCACTACAATAAAGGTGAGTTATATAAAATAAAATAAAACCTACCCATCTATGACATTTGTCGTTCATGTCTTCGTTTGTCTCTTATGCTGTTGCATCTATGTTTGTCTCTCTCACCGTAACATCCTCACAATTTACAGCTTAAAATTTTCATTTGTTAAGGAAAATCATGCACCAAAATAGGGGATTCTACCCTCGTGATCAATACAAGACTAACCCTAGGCTAGCCCCATACTAACCACAAGGCTAAAAGGTACAAGGAACAATAACGAGAGATGATTAAAACATAAGCAATTCAATATTAAATATAGAAATAGAGTGAGCAAAAGTCAAGGTTAATATATGAGTGTAATGAAATACAAGATAATGCCCTGCTACGAGGGAATAAAAATAATATAAACATAAAAAGATAAATAATCTGGAGAACACCCTCTTTGGTCCCATCCCTAGGACATCAGAACGTCACTCTCCCCCAACCAACTCATCATAGGCATCAAAATCCTTAAGGGTCTCATCACCTACCTACACAGACTTAGGATGAGCCACTACTCGTGGGAATGAGTAGTACCCATGATAAAGATGATCAGTATGCTGCGTACTAGGTAAGGTAACCATACAGCTAATACAAGGTAGATCATATAAAATACAGATAATAGAAGTAATAAGTTTTATTAAATTAATTATCACTATGAGAGTTTAATCCATTAGTACCAACTTTACATATCTCTCGAATTACATCCATGTGATTATGGAGTCCCCACTATTATGACCGGTGGAATAGAAATAACTATTCTAGGGCAGAACACGTCTAACCACTATTATAGCTGGTGGAATGGTAATCATGAACATCTTTAGGGCAAAAAGCTCCTGACTACTATTATAAGTGGTGGAACGGTAAACATCCTAAGTCTAGTCCCGACTCATGTGATATTCCATTGTAAGTAATCCGTATTTTTTCCATGAATTATTATTATCCAAGGTTTAATTTATTGAGCTCAAAACTCCACTATTATAATTGGTGGAATAGGAATACTACTTTAGGACAAAATGCGTCTGTCCACTATTATAGTCGATGGAATAATAGTAAACATCCCAAGCCTGGGCTTGACTTAATAATATTTTACTTTAAGTAATTATTATTTTATTCATGTCTCATTTAATAAGTAACCCCCATCTAGACATGCACACCCCCACAACCACTCTTAACTCACTACTACTCTACTAACCTGGACTCCCTAAAACCCCTATCCCTTACCCAGGGCTTCTATATTCCACAAGACTCTAAGACCCCCATACACCCTCCCACCATACTCACAATGAACTTAGAACTCCATATATATGGGTCAAGGCCCACTTCCCCATTTCTCTACCTATGCTCACCATCGTCGACTAGGGTTTTTCCTTGAAACCCTAATCTGGCCTACGTGGCCCTAGCCTCTCCTCTTCTTACTCAACCCACATTCTCTTGATTCAACACCATCACCAAACTCAGCCCACACCAAACCTCACACCCCAACTCCTCAACTCCCACATGTGATAATGATATCCTAGTTGGTCACCCCCAAAACCTTAATATATCCCTTTTCCATCTACATCCTCTTATCCTACACATCTCTACCATCTATTTGACTTGACTCCTAATTTCCATGAGACAAACCCCTCATTACAACCCCATGTCTAATAAACCTACTTAACCTTTCCTATAGTACCCCTATCCTTAAAGTTTTCTCCCAAAACCCCTAGTTATGCTCCCATGTATATTTCTATAAACCCACGTACTAACTCTTTTTCAAGTACACCAATCACCCAAAATAAAATTTCCTTCCCATGGTCAACCCTCAAAACTATATTTCCCCATGTAACTCCCCCCCCCATGTAGAGCATATACACCCCATGCAAAACTCACACTCCCTATGTAAGATTTTAACCTAACCCTTCATTTTATTATTTTCTCTCTTTATTTTCTCAACCATGTTTCATAATACACTTAGGGCATCTCCCCCTAAAATTCTCCTCACTCACTCCACCATCTTTGTTTTCTTTTGTCCCCTATAACCACTTGACCCTCCTAAGGTCTCTAAGTATACATGTCATAACATCTCAACTATACATAAGAACATGTCATCCATAACTAGTTACATCACACATATTTCGCATAATACAAATCACACTCACCATACCTTAGCTCCTTGCAAGCTATGCTGCACCACACACATACTTAGTTCACATTCACATATATTCACACATAACATATTAATACACCCATACATACAAGATTTATAACAAAACCCAAACTTTACACATATCCTTACCTAGCTGGACTTTGGGCTTGAAGTATGAATCCTATGCCTCCTCATGGGGGAAGGCTTGCTCAAAACCTATAAGGAGAGCATCACTAGTCATTTCACCTTCTTCCTACTTCTTTTTCCTTTTTCTTTATTTCCTTTGTCAAATAATAATAATATTAATGATAATAATGTTACTAATAACAAGTTATTAAAATAAAATATACTAAGTACGTAGGAGGGAGAATGACACAACTAGAAAGGACAACAAGTGAGAGGGCAGTGGTAGAGGTGGCCCATGGTGGTGGTGGATGATGGTGCAAAAGAGGGATTTTGGGGTTGGAAAAGAGAAGGGGAGTTAGGGTTCCTTAGGTTAGGGGGTTTGTGGTGGTGGTGGTGGCCTCATGGCATCAGTGTAGTGGTTGTAGTAGCGACGACTGAGAGGGAGAGAAAAGAAAAGAAAAGCAAGGAGAGGGGAGAAAGAGGGAACTGGTGTTGTGGTAAGGTAAGGGAGGGTTTTTTGGGCAGGAAGGGAGGTAGGGAGGGTAGCGGTAGCTATGGTGGCGACTTCACAAGTGGTGGTGGGAGGTGTAAAAGGGTAGCTCAAGCTTCCCACTTTGCACAGGTAGGGAGAGAAGAGGAAGGGGAAGGAGGGCAAGGGAGTGGTTTTTAGGGTGCAGGGTGATGCAAGGAAGAGGAAGGGAGGGTGTGGCAGTGGTGGCATATCTTGGTGGCGACGACTATTAGGGTGGTGCGAGTAAGGATGGGGAGAGTGGATTGGCAGAGAGAGAAAGAAGAAAGAAGGGAGTGAGGAGGGGTATTTATAGGTGTAGGGGTTAGGGAAGTGGATAAGAGAGGGAAGAAGACAAGGAGAGGAGGTTGGTGGCTACCTATCGGCATGCAGGCCAGAGCAGCAGTGAGACAAGGGGGAATATGGGGCATATAACACCCCCAAAATTCACAACTAAAATTTTTTTTATTAAAGAATTAGCGGAAGGGAAATGACAAAACTGTAAATTCTGGGAATATTATTACCACACATAGTATCGGACCGGTTCACTCCAACCTTTCCAATATCAAGTGCTAAGGCTGAAAAGGATTATCATCAAACATGAGTCAATACTTAAGACAAGAATTCATGACAGAACTAGAAAATTCATAATATGGAATTCAGAGTATGTGGAAAATAGTTTATAAACTAGAGTACATAATTAAAATTCCTTGAAAGGAATAAATATTATAATGCAATAAAAATTGAGTCTAAGAACACCCGTACAATGTAAAAGAACATGAAAAGTAAATTTGGCTATGATACTCTCGAATCCCCAGTTCAAGTCCATGCTCAGCACTCAACCCTACCTGATGCCTCATAAACATCTAAGACATAAAATATAGCATCACCAACCTGCACAAACTCAAAGGGGCCTTCTGCTCGTGGGAATGAGTAGCACTCATAAAAAGGATGGTCAGTACGCTACGTACTTAGTAAGGTAGCCATGCAGCTAAGACCTAGCATACAAAAACATGTAACACAAGTATGCTCACATAAACTACATACAATCATTACATATGTATAAAGGCCAAGTTCTAGTCCAAATCAACTAATTCTTTGAATATTTGATCAATACTCATTTCATACCATGCTTATTATTATTCTATGCGAGTGTGGGAGCCCCACTATTATAGTCGGTGGATCGGAAACATATAGGACATAAAGCTCTTGATCACTATTATTGCCGGTGGATTGGTCTCTAGGGCAAGATGCTCCTAGCAACTATTATTCACCGGTGGACCGGTCTGGCCTCGACTCTCATGGTGTTTCACTATAAGTACTTAGTATTTTCCCCACGTCTTAGCAAAATTATGTTTGGTTTATTGAGCACGGAATCCCCTACTATTATAGCCGGTAGACCGACAGCGTACAGGGAATAATGCTCCTGACCACTATTATTCATCAGTAGATCAGTCTCTAGGGCACCCAAGCTCCTGGCAACTATTATTAGCCGGTGGACCGGTCTAAGCCTGGCTCAACAATCTTCCTCTTTAAATGAATAATATCTTATTGTATCTTATTCAACACGTTTTGCCTTAGAAATGTATGTCACACTCCCTCTATACTTATCCTCCCAAGAGGGCTCGTCCCATATCTTGAGAATTTACACCTCCTAACATGCCCCTAGCAACCTTTCCTTCCTCCACTTATTCACACTGGAGGTCCACTCCTGAGTGTGTGGGTCAAGGCCCACTACCTAACACCTCTAAGTCCACTCACTGCCTTACCCTAGGGTTTCCTCCAGAAACCCTAATTTGGGCCTATATGGCCCATCCTTCTCCGCCTCACACAACTAAGGTTGTTCAACACCCCACACATCACTTCCTTAGATTTCCCCTCATCACTTCACTTTACTCCCCCGAGTACATGTGTGACCACGAAACCCTAGGTGGCTACACCAAACCCTAGCATCCTTTTTTTACTTGTCACCTCTCCATTTCTCACCTTCTACCCTTGCTCCTCCCATGATATTCATACTCACCCCACATAGGACATTCCTCCATTCTCATCTCATACACCATTCACTCTCCATTTATTTTTACTTTCACCACCATCTCAAACTAGGGTTTTCCTCCCAAACCTTAGCCAGGTCTCCTATACACCCTTATAGTAACTCACGTACTATTTTTCACCCAAAGCCTCTAATCACCCAAACAACTCTTCTCTTACCTTACTTACATACCAATACAACTTTTCACATGTAAAATTCATCCCCATATATACTCCATACACACCATGCAAACCCTTGAAGTTTTCATGCAAAACCCTATATTCTCCCATACAAACCCTAGATTCTCCCCTTTAAGGTGTACCCACTCTTTTATTTCATTTAGAGCCCCTTTTTATTCTTCCACTCATGGATCACAGGATATTTAGGTCAATCCCACACTCCTTGGTCAACTTACTTCCCTTTGGTCAAAATATTTTCCCATATTTATTTTTTATCTTTCCACCCCATATTACCACATTAAATATCTTAGCATGCATGTCCTAAAGGGCCACATTACAACATATCATAATTTACAACATAAACATATTAAACACGTGCCATAAGAAAGCACATGAGCATACCTCAACTCCAATCTAAACTACACATAAAAAAAATTATAATAATACACACAAGATACATATATCATGATACATGGAATACAAGGCATATGAGGCACATAGCACACATAGGGCCTTCACTACATTCTTACCTAAAATGTCATCGGTCTTGGAGCACGCTTCTACGTCTCCTTAAGGTTTTGACCGGTTTCACTTATAAGATGGAAATACTAAGGATTATTTTTCCTCCTACCAAAATACTATTATTTCCTATTTTATTCTAAGATTAGGGTTACTATTATTAAAGGAAACATTACAAGTGAAAAGTAGGGTTTTTATCCTCAAGTTAGCCTACTAAATTATTACTAGTCAAAATAGGTTTATGTTAATATTTATGGCCATATTTATATTATTAAATCTAATAGCTTTATTTCTTCTAATGACAGAACTAACATTAGTTATAGCAAAAATAGTGATATTAATAATAATAGTAATTCTAATACTCATATTAATAGAAAACCTAGTATTTTTAAGGCTAAGGCTAATAATAGGGTTAGGGATACAATAATAAAATAATAATAGTAATACTAAACAAATACTAATATTGCTAAGGATAATGATATTAATATTAATAATTGAAATAATGATAATATAAGGGTTCAAATAGTTTTACCATAATAATAATAATAATAATAATAATAATAATAATAATAATAATCAAAATAATAGTAAAATAGGGTTTTGACCCCTTATTAATAATAATAGTATCTCGAGGTTGAAAATAATAATAAGCATGATAAATAGTAATACATATGAATATTAGTAGTAGTGATAATAATAATAATCGAAATAATAGTAAAATAGGGTTCAACCCCCTTAATAATAATAATAACAACAATGTTCCAAGGTTGTAAATAATAATAATAATAATAATAAAAATAACAACAACAACAATAATAATATAAATACATGTAAAATAGATAAGGCTTGCATAATTAGGTTTTAAGAGTCTAAAGGAGTTAGGGTACCACCTAGGGTTGGTGGTGACCGGTGGCACCGGCGGCGGCGTAGGACGGCGGCTGTGGGAAAAGAGGGAGAAAAGGGGACTAGTTGAGTGATGGGAATAGGATAGGGGTAATGAGGGTGGAAGTTGGGGCGGTTGAGGTTGCCCAAGTTGAGAGGGTTGGAATGAGGGTGGTGGCGCAGCCAAAGGCGGTAGCGCTGTGGTGGCCGAGGGTGGTGGAGAGGGAGGAAGGGAGGAGGAGAGGGATGTAGGGAAAATGGAGGGTAGGGAAAGGTAGAATAAGGTCTGCATATGATTTTTGGAGGTACAAGGGGTGGTAGTTGTGGAAGGAGTGGCGGTGGATGGTTACGCAAAGGCGGTAGTGGCTGGAGGTGTGGCTGCTCGGGGAGGGTACTTTGCGTGGATGAGGTGGCTTGTGCAGAAAAAATCAAGGGTGGAGGTGGGTGTTTCTTGGTGTAGGGTGATGTAAGGAGTGGTTTGGGTTGTGGCTTGAGTGGCAGCGTTGGACGATGGTGAAGAAACAAGCGGTGAAAGGGGCGATGGTGACAGAAAAGGGGGGGGGGTTTCTGGGTTGTGAGAAAAAACTTGAATGAGGGGTGGTAGAGGGGTATTTATAGGATAAGATTGAAGGGGAAGGAGAGAAGGGGAAGATAAAGGGTCGGTGGTAGGTGTGAGGTCACCGACCGGCGGCCCAATGGCTAGGAAAAGCTTGCAAAAGCTTGTAGGTTAGCTGCTCGAGAAGGAAAAAAGGGGAGAAGAGAGAGTCACGTGTAAGGAGAGAGAGGGGCTAGGATTGGGTGGAGGAGAGAGAGGGAGTGTTAGGGGCTGCGTGCCTACACCGGGAAGTGGAGCAGTTGGGAACGGGGAGAGAGAGGGAGTCGGGGGAGAAGGGAAAGAAGAAGGGAGGTGTGCGGCGTTGGACCGACATTCCAAGAAAAGAAGAAAAAGAAGGGGAGACCGGACTGACGAGAGGGGAGGGGTGCGGAACATGGGCTAGGCCACATGGAAGGAAGGGAGGGGGAGGAAGTTTGGATCGTAGGCTGGGCTGGCCCAAGTCGGGGGGGGGGGGGGGGGAGAACAAAAAAGAAGGAAGAAGGAAAAAAGAGAAAAAGGAAAAAAGAAAAATAGGTGAGTTGGGATATTTAGAATATTTTAGTGTTTTAGGATATTGAAAAAAATAATATTTTAATAAAATAATAATTAATTCCTTTTCTAGGCTAATTTAGGATTTTTAAAAGAATTTTTCTAAATTCCATTTTAATTAGCAAAATACCCTAATTTTCTCTAATTAAATTATTTATAAATTTCCTATTGATTTTATCCTAATTAATTCCTCTTATTTTAACCAAAATAATTTATTTAATTAATTTTTCTAATAAACCCTTAATTAGCTGTAATTTCTTAAATTAGGATTTTGGGGTATTTCATGGCTGGGGGAGTAGGTGAGGGGTTGTGAGGTTTGTAGGAGGGAGGGGAACCATGAAATATTGTGCCTATTAGAAGCTCTATAGGGACAAATGGGGAAAAGAGGAGGGAGAGAAAGGAGGGGGAGCTGCAAAGCAACCATACGCAGGCTATGTTGATTGGGGAAGAAGAAGGAGGTAGGGGTAAGAAGGGGAAATAAGAGAAAAAGGGAGGGAGAGAAAAGGAAAAGAGGGAGGTAACTCATGCAAGCTTGGGCTGATTGGGGGAGGGGGAGGAAAAAGAAAACTGGGCTGGAGAATGAGGAAAGGAAGGAAAAGAGGGGGAGGGGTAGTTGGGCTGTCGTTGGGCGTAACCCAGCCTACCGAAGGAGGGGGAGGAAGGCAAAAACAGAAAAGGAAGAAAAGAAAGAAAAAGGAGGGAAGAAAAAGGGAAAAAGAAAAAGAAAAAAATGGGGTGTAGGGTGGTTTAGATTTTTTTGGAGTTTTAGAAATAATGAAATTAATAATAATAATAATAATAAAATAAATAAATAATTTTTATTAATTTATAAATTGTTTTCAATTCATTTATAATTTATCTTAGGTTAGCAAATAAATTTAACTCTACTAATCATGTCCCAATATCATTTTTCTTCTTTTATTTCCATCATCATCATCATCATCATCATCATCATCATCATCATCATCATCATCATCATTATTATTATTATTATATTAGAAATGGTATATATAATTAAATATTATCCAATAATTTATTATTTTATTCTTAAACCCTAAAATAAAGTTTTGGGGTATAACATCACTACCCCATCAAAGGGAGATTTCATCCCCGAAGTTACTAGTTTAATTCTAGGAGTAGAGAGGAAGGAATAAAGGCAAGGCAGTTCCAAGGCAATTTGATAAATAGATGCATAAAACATGATAACTACTACCCCCCTTAAAGAAAAGGGATTCTATGGGAATGGCCATACCCTAGGCGAAGAGTTCCGAATATGCCTCGTGTATCTCCTTCTTAGATTCCCAAGTAGTTTTCCCTACGGCAGCTCTAGAGAATCTTCACGAGTGGGACCACACTCGTATGGGTCTTTCAGAGCTTGGTATCAAGGATCCGCATGGGTCACTCTTTGTAGATCAGAGAATTATTAAACTTGGCCTCATCAGGCTGGATCACATGGGAATGATCTACAATGTACTTTCACAACTACGAGAAATGGAACACTTTGTGGACATGTGCTAACTCTGGTGGGGCTACTAATTGATAAGCAACCTCTCAGACCTATTCTAGAATCTCTTAGGGTCCGATGTATCTAGGGCTCATCTTGCTTTTCTTATCAAACCTCTACACACCTTTGGTGGGGGACACCCTGAACAATACCTTCTTACTAGGCTCAAAGTTGCCACCTCGATGCTTTTGATTAGTGTAACTCTTTTTTTAACTCTAAGCAGCTCTCATTTGGTTCTGAATCTGACGGATCTGCCTGATCATCTCCCCAATCATCTTAGGTCCAAATACCACTGTCTCACCGATGTCACTCCACCATAAGGGGGTCCTACACTTCTGTCCATATAATACCTTAAAGGGAGCCATCCCTATGCTGGCATAGTAGCTATTATTGTAAGAGAACTCTATCAGGTACAGACAATCTTCCCAACAACCCTAAAAGTCCAAAACACAAGCCCTCAATATTCCCTCTATTATTTGTATAGTTCTCTCAATTTGCTAATTTGTGGCTGGATGGAAAGTTATACTCATCTTCAACTTTGTTCCTAAGACCTTTTGTAGCTTTCCTTAAAAGTAAGAGAGGAACCTCGAGTCTCTGGCCAAGATAATATCCTCAAGCACCCCATTCTAACTAACCACAAACTTTATGTAGGCACTCGCCAACTGATCTATGCTCCAAGTCGACTTCATAGGAATGAACATGAACAACTTGGTCAATCTGTGCACGATGACCCATATAGTGTCATAGCCACTTCGTGTCCTTGGAAAACCACTGACAAAGTCCACAGAGATCAAATCATATTTCTATCTTGGTACTTCTAGGGGCTGAAGCAGCCCTGTATATTTATGATGCTCAATTTTGACCTTATAATATGTCAGGTATCTGGACACAAATTCAGCTACCTTCTGCTTCATGCGAGGTCACCAGTACACTTTCTTGAGAACCTTGTACAGCTTATCCCCTCCTAGGTGGAAAGATTATGGGGTTTGGTGTCCCTCTTCCAAGATCTGGAACTTCAACTCTGCGTAGCCCTGCAATACACACCAATGACCCTTGTAGCGAAGGCTACCATCCTTGTGTATCTGAAACCCTTAGGCCTGGCCTTCCTATATCATCTAACAGATCCTCTCAAGCTTAGAATCTTCGGGTTGGCGGGCATGAATCTTCTCAAATACTGTATGGCTAATTTTTAAGGCACTCATGTGAACCTCGAGGTTACCCTACTGGATCAACTAAATCTCCAAGTCTCACAATTCCTCCAACAATTGGTTAACAACCACACAACAATTCATAAAGTGTGTGGTCTTTCTGCTCAATGCATCTACCACCATATTAGCCTTACCCTCATGGTAGGTCAAATTAATCTCATAATCCTTGATTAGCTCTAACCATCTTCTCTACTTATGTTTAGCTCCTTCTGCATGAAGATATACTTGAGGCTCTTATGATTCGTGAAGAACTTATACTTGGCCCCATATGGGTAGTGTCTCCAGATCATGAGTCAGATAGTTCTACTCATGCTGCTTCAGCTGATGGGAGGCATATGTGACCACTCTACTATTCTATATCAACACACACACTAGGCCATGCTTGGATGTGTCACTACACACCTCAAATCCCTTAGAAACTTCTAGCAGAGTTAGGACAAGTGTTGTGATCAACTATTTCTTTAGCTCTTGGAAAGCCTCATCACAGGAATTGTCCTATTAGAACTTGGTGGTCTTCTTCAAGAATTTGGTTAGGGGATGAGCAATCCTTGAGAAGTTTTATACAAATCATTAATAATATCTAGCCAGACGCAAGAAGTTACAAACCTCTGACTTGTTCATAGGAGGCTTCCATTCTCTAACCACCACTATCTTTTTTTTTTGGTAATTAACCACCACTATCTTTACCGGGTCAATAGCTACTCCCTCAACTGACACTATATGCCTAAGGAAAGCCACTTTTAAAAGCCAGAACCCACACTTGGAAAACTTTGCATACAGACAGTGCTCTTGTATAAGGGATAGAATAGTGCAGAGAAGCTATTTGTGCTCTTTATTCCCTCGGGAGTACACCAGAATGTCATCGATGAATACCACTACGAATTAGTTGAGGAAGGGATTGAAGATCCTTGTCATAAAATCCATGAGTACCTCAAGATCATTGGTGAGCCCAAAAGGCATCATTACGAACTCATAATGTTCATACAGAGTCTGGAAGGCAGTCTTCATGATATCTGCATCTGCTATGCACAATTGGCGGTATCCATACCTCAGATTGACCTTAGAGAAAATTGTGGCATGCCATAGCTAATCGAAGAGATCATCAATCCTTGGGAGCGGATACTAATTCTTTATTATTAACTGGTTCAGCCCTCGGTAGTCAATGCAAATATAGAGACTCCCATCTTTCTTCTTTATGAATAGGACAGGTGCCCCCCATAGTGATACACTTGGTCGAATGTACCCATGCTCTAGAAATTCCTCTAGTTGATTCTTGAGCTCCTTCAGATTATGGGTTCCATCTAGTAGGGTGATCTGGAAATGGGTTTAACCCCTAGTACTAGCTCGATTGTGAATTCAATCTCATACACTAGGAGCATACTTGGTATTTTCTCTGGGAATATGTCTAGAAAATCCCTAACCACCGGAATATCACCCAAGGTTGTCGGATCCTTGTTCAGCTCTTGCAAACTATAAAAATACAATGGATACCCATTTTGGACCAGAGAGTGTAGTGTGACCCCATACACCACCTTGGTGGTGGGCTCGAGCTTGGTCTTTCTATACAAAACCCTAATACCCTTTGGGCCTTATAGCACCACATGCTTCTGAGTGTAGTTGATCACCGTCCAATAGCTTCCAAGCATATCATCCCTAGAATGACATCAAAGTCCCACAATTCTATACCGACCACATCCACTAAGAAGTATACCGCACCTATGACTGAGGCCATATCTGAGTAAAGTTTAGTAGAGTTCATCCTATCTCCTGAAGGTAGCATCATAGATAATGATACGCTAGCAGATGGTGATTGCTCAGCCTTAACAACAAAATAAGTGGAAACGAATGATAAGGAGGCACCTGAATCAAATAGAACATGCACTAGTAAAGATAGTATGGTGAACAAACTATTGATGACGTCCAGTTACCTATCAACATCTACTTGGTTGATAACATTCAGGTGCTTGCCTAACTGACCTCATTGGTAGCCTCCTTGGTATCCTTTGGAGCCTTGAGTCTCACCTTCTCTCTAAGGGAAAGGTTGTGGTCCCTAAGGCCTTCCCTTGAAGTCCCAAGCTGGTACACTACCTAGGGTAGGTGCTCTATGTTGGACCTATTGGAACGAGGTCTGAGCATGCTACTGGTAGGACTACTATTGGAGCATCAGGGGTCCCCTCTACCAGAACTGTTGATCCTAGGGATCCGAGAAGTTCTACTACCTCTAACACTCAAAATCATGGTGGCCTAGCTTGCTATAGTTCCTGTAACTTATAAGTCTATCCTCACAGTCTCGCCCTGGGTGGTAAAACCACAGCGTCTACATAAGGATCCCCTCAGTGTTCCCTGAATTCTGAACTGACTCCTTTGCTAATGTCCTAAGGTTCCTCATACTTGGGGTTGGGTCCTAGTCTCAGAGCTTTGGCCCTATGATCTCCTCTTCCCCAAGATGGAAGCCTGCTCCTAGAATAGAGTGTTGGTGATGCAGGCCCTCTTGTATAAGGTAGCTTAGTCTAAGAAGGCCACCACTCCCATCATCCTATGGATGCTAAAATAAATTCCTTCCTCAAACTAGTATACCACAGTGGACTTGCTAGTAGTAATTCCTGGGGAAAACCTGAGCAGCTAGGTGAAGAGAGCATAGTACTATTGGATTGTCATGCTACCCTGAGTGAGTTGCATGAACTTCTTGAGCTTGCCCCTCTTTAAGCTATTTGGATAGAATATGGTTAGTAGGAAATCCTTGAAAGCGTCCCAAGTCATTTAGGGACCATGCTGGATGTAGTGTTCTACCCACCAAGCATCTGCTACGCCCTTGAGGAAGAAAGCTAATGCTAGACTGCCTAGCTAGAGGGCAGTCCACAACCTCCAAGGTGCAATCCATATCTTAGATTCATCCATCCAAGATCGTGGGGGTTCTCCTCACTTGTGTACACTAGAGGGTGATGCCTGGTGATCTTTCGGAGCTAGTCCTCCTTGACACCCACAGAATGATGCTATGGAGGTGGGGTGGTAGCTACGTCAAAGGCTAGCACTAGACGGACTCCATAAAGGCCTTGAAGGCCACCTCCAGGCACTCGACCCTTCCTTTCATCTTGTAGGTATGATGCAAAGGAAAAGATACTTTAGGAGGGAATCTCTTGGTTCAAAACATTTACAACACATTATTTCCCCTGTGGGAAATTGTAACACCTCCAATATTCACTACTGAAAAATTTCGTTTAATTAAAAGAAAATTTGCGGAAGCAAATTAATAAACCGTGAACTTTGAGAGTATTACCGCCACACTTAGTACCAGACCGGTTCACTCATACCGTTCAAGTACCAAGTGCTAAGGCTAAAAGAGTAAAATACCATTTTACGATAAACTTAAGCATTTAAAAATCAGAGAAGCACAGTAAACACTTTACAAGAGAAAAATTCAACAACGGTGGTTACAAAAATAACAAATACATTGAAGTTGAAAGAGACAGATTAAAACCCTAAAATTCCGGACAGTACCTTACGCTCTTTCCCGAGAGCCCACTCAAATAGCACCTGAAAACAACTTGCAAGGGGTATTGCCCATTGAATAGGCAAGGGGCCCACGAAGGGAACCTTTCAGTACTACGGTACTGAGTAACCCTTTAAAAACACACTTAAAAACTGGCACGTAATGTAACACATGAAATACTACTTCATTCATATATAACCATAGGTATAAACATGATATTCAGATCTATTTATTCACACATCCAACAATTCGATCAGATATTAATAGCGTATGCGTAACATTCACTTTCGTATATTCGCTTACTTAACAAGTCAACCAATATCAATAGGCCGTAATGAGTAATCTATACTTTTTCAGGCCTTGAGGCTATTAGTCCATCATTAATCATTCATCTCAATGATTAGTATTTTTCCATAATTTATTCACATCCAAATCAAATTTAATTGAGCTCGGGACCCCCACCATTTTTCCATAATATATATATATATATATATATATGTATCATCCAGGGTAAAAACATCCTAGGCCACTATCTTATCTGGTTGATCGATACTCATGAACATCATCCAGGGCAAAACATCCTAGGCCACTATTATTTCCGGTGGATCGGTGCTCATCAAATAATTCAACTGGTCCCGACTCATTAATCTTTCACTTTAACAATTAGTATTTTCCCTTTTTATTAAGCACCACAATTCCATTTATTTTTCCTCGATAGGGAGATCAAGAACCCGGGATACAAAGGTACACCGGTTGCACTGGTGCATAAAAGCTACTCAGTACCCTTCAACTAGTAACGCAGGGATGCAAAGGTACCCTGGTCGTACTAGTGCATAAAGCTAACTCATTACCCTACTGACAAAGACACCTAATCCTTAAGTATGCATACCCCCTAACTAGGTTCGTAGATCTAGATAGAGTAGATATAGGGCCTGGCTAGGGCACAAAGGCACTCCACCAAATACCAAATAATCATGGGCTAAACCAATTCTTTAGGGTAGCGACCCCTAAAGAGCCACCATTCCCGATCTCGAGGTCTTTCACTTTAAGTATTAGTGTCTTAATTAATGGTGATCACAAAAAGCACAACAATCAGCTATTTATCCAATTTTAACTGTTCAGATATCATCAAAAATTTCTTATTCAAATGGTCATCCAAGGTAACACAGAAGACTCAGTAAGGCCGTCCTAGTCTCATCTAATTTCGAATTAGAATTCGATCTCATGATACTTACTAATCATCAAATACTCCTACCTCGTTAATCAACATTATTAGAGTCATATTACGAATTCCACAATCACAACGATATATTAGATACAAACTACTCATTTGCCCCTTACTTATAAAATCACTAAGTCATCCCTTCCTTATTTAATAAATTACCATATTACCCTCTTTGTTACAAAATCACCAAGTTACCCTTACTCGATTTAGGTTACTAAATTATTTCTCATACTTATTAGGTCACTAATCCCCTTTAATAATTATTACACTTAATATACTTTCCATTTAGTTGGTTAGATTACCACTTTGCCCTTTTTCCTTTATTATAATTAATAAATTATCCTTGAGTTGGTCAAATTACCAAATTACCCTTCCTCCTTATCCTAATTACCAAATTAACCCTTTATTTAGTTAATTACCCAATTACCGTTCTCTATTATCAATGACCAACTACCCTTCTCCATTATTAAAACTACCAAATTACCCCTGGTTGGTTAAATTACCAAATTACCCTTTTATATGATCATAATTACCAAACTACCCTTCTCCTTCATCAAATTTACCAAATTACCCCTTGGTCATTTAAATTGCCAAATTGTCCTTCTTAATTGTCATGATTACCAAACTACCATACTCCATTATTAAAATTACCAAAATACCCTCTAGTCGGTTAAATTACCAAATTACCCCTCACATTTATCATATTTACCGTTTTACCCTTCTCCATTATTAAATTATCAATTTACTCTTTTAAATATTTAAATTATTATTTTTACTCTTCTCAATTATTATAATTACCAATTTACTCCTTTCCAATTTCCACTTTTACCCCTTTGATTTTCAAAATTACCATTTTACTCTTTATTCATGAAATTACCATTTTGCCCCTTTAATTATGAAATTACCATTTTATCCTTTTATTAACAAATTTACTATTTTACCCTTACCTCCAAAATTACTATAATACCCCTTTTTACTAAAATTTACCATTATACCCCTTATCACACCACTTATATTAAATTATTATTATTACTACATAAAATATTAATATTAATGCATCATCCACAACTTTTATAGTTAATACAATACTCATTAATACCCATATATATATTAGGCCATATTCTTGTACAATGTACATTAATAAAATCCCCTAAGGCTCACAAAATATTAAACATGTATTAAATATTACAATAGCATAAGATAGTATGTATAATACTTAACATTTTCCTTAACAACCAAAGTATTACCTTAAATATTATTTCCATACATATCATATAACTTATCATGCTTCCTTTTATCAACTAACACAATAACCACATATAATATACTAAACAATATATATCAAGCATAATACACATTAAAAATGCCTAATATGCTAACATGAGTTAATCCATGCATTTAAGCGGGATTTAACGATTACCTCAATTTCCATAAAAACAAATCTTACCAGTATTCCGGTTAAAGGTTCAAGCTTGATTTATCAAAACCAATACCTAAAAATAATTTAAGACTTATTACATTAGAAATTATGAAATCAAAATATAAGGCTTTAACAATTAATAGAATAATTAACTTAAAATATAATTATACCTTAAAATTATTAAACAAATAGATTAAGAGATGCAGAAACTCATGTTACTAATGTAGCATGAGCTGCATGCAAAGAAATGAAAAGGAGGGGGGCTCAAAGGTGGTGGAAATAGGAAAAATGGGTATTTTTGGGTTGGTGGTTTGGGGCTAAGAAAAGGACATGGTGGGGAAGAATTTGGGGCAAGGGAATGGTGCAGAAGTGTAGAGGAGGTGTTCAGGGATGGGTTGAAGGTGGCTAATGGTGGCAGAGGCGGCGGCAGCAAGGCTGCGAAGGGGGCCCGAGATGGAGGCTGGCAAGGAAGGAAAATGGGGAGGAAAAATGGAGGCTTTTGGGTGACGGTTTCGATCAAAGGAGGATTTTGGATGGTAGAGGGGGTTGCAGGGAGTAATTAAGTGGCTTAGGTGGCGACAGAAGTGGCAGGATGGAGGCGGATTGGGGCTACACAGGGTGGTTGCTGAGAAGGGATGGAAGGGAGAGAAAAAGTAGAGAGGAGGAAGAATGGGGCTGTGGGGTGGCTCTATGGGGACTATGATGGTTCGAGGGTGAGGTAGAGGGTGGTAGGAGGTGGTGCAGGTGGTGGTTGAGGCGGCAGCAGCGGCAAAGCTGGGTGGCAAAAAAAAACAGGGGGAGAGAGGGGAGGAGAAGAAAGGAAAGAAGAGGGGGTTGGGGAGCGTGGGGAGTTCGGGAAAGAAAAGCGCAGAACGGGTAGGGAAGGATCAATAAATAGAAGAGGAAGAGAAGGGAGGAGACAAGGATCTCGAGGGTGGCGGTAGGCGGTAGGGGGATGGGGGTTGCAGGGAGAGGGAGAGAAAGGTGACGGCAGGGAGAGGGAGAGGGAGACAGGGGTGGTGGGACCGGTATGGCCGAAAAACGACGAGAAGGAGAGGGAGGGAGACAGGGGAGGTCAACGGGGGAGAGGGAGCTACAGGTTGGGTGGCGAAAATGGTGGAGGATGGCCGGGATTATCGTTGGGGAAAGAGGAAGAAGAAGAAGGGAAGAAGAAGGAAGGGTCGGGGGGCTGGGCGTGCGAGACGGGCCGACCGGCCGAAGGAAAGAAAAAAAAGGAGCGGGCCGGTCGAGGAAGAAAGAAAAGAAAGGAGGAGGCCGGGCGATGCGGAAAAGGCAGGGGAGGAATAGGCCAGCGGCCCAGCGCATGAGGGGGGGTAAGGGCAGGCCGGCGGCCCAAAGAAGAAAGAGAAAAAGAAAGAGAAGAGAAAAAGGAGAAAAGAAGGAAAAGGGGAAAAAGGAAAAAGAAAGGGAAAAAGAATAAAATAATTTAATTGATAAAATAATAAAATGGAATAAATTTATTTAATCTTTTAATTTAAGATAATTAAAATGTAAGGGTTAAAAATGATAGTTTTTGTAAAATAAGGGTTTAAAATTTTATTCAAATAATAAGAGTATAATAAAATAACAAAATATTTATTTTAATTTATTAAATATTTATAATAAATTTTATAAGCTCAAAAATCCATAAAATAATTAAAGTAAATATATTTAAAAGTTAATTTATCCCAAATAAAATTTATTTATTAAAATATAGGCTTTTAGAAATTCAGGGTATTACAGAAATTCATAGGCTACCCCTTTCATTTCCTCATACGTGGACTCAGACTTAGAGTTTTAAAATAGTGAAACCTTTTTAGGGTATAAAACATTTTCAAAACTAGGGAAAAACTCATTAATCCAATTTTTTTTGAAAAATAAAGCGTAGTTATCATAACTATTTCTCTAATACTAACTTGTAACATCCCTAAAATTTACACTAAAAAATTTTTGTTTGTTAAATAAGATCCTACACCAAAATAGGGGGTGCTACCACCGTGATCAGTACAAAACCGACCCCTGGCCAGCCCTATACTAACCACAAGGCTAAAAGACATAAGGAAAAATACCAAGAGATGATTAAAAACATAAGTAGTTGAACATTAAATATAGAAACCAGAGTGCGCAAAAGTTAAGGTTAATACATGAGTGAAATGAAATATAAGACAACGCCCCTCTACAGGGAATAAAAATAATAGAAACATAAAAGGTAAACAATTCAAAGAACACCATATTTGGCCCCCTCCCTAGTACATTAGAACGTTACTATACTCGAACCAACTTATCATTGGTATCAAAATCCTTAAGGGCCTCATCACCTACCTGCATAGGCTCAAAATGGGCTATTGCCGGTGGGAATGAGCAGCATCGATGATAGGGGTAATTAATATACTATGTACTGAGTGAGGTAACCATATTACTAAGATATATCATAACACATAAAATAGAGATAATGAAAGCAACAAGTTTTATTAAATTAATTACCACTATTAGATTTTAAGCCATTAGTACCAACTTTACACAACTCTCAAATTATATCCATATGAGTATGGAGATCTCACTATTATGTCTAGTGGAATGGAAATAACTACTTTATGAAAGAACGTGCCTAACCACTATTATAGCAGTTGGAACAGTAATCATGAACATCTCTAGGGTAAGACGCTCCTGGCTACTATTATAACCAGTATAACGATAAACATCCTAAGTATGGTCCTAACCCACTTGGTGTTCCACTGTAAATAATTAGGATCTTTTTTATGAATTATTATCATCTAAGGTTTAATTTATTGAGGTCAGAACCCCCACTGTTATAATTGGTGGAATGGGAATACTACTCTAGTGCAAAACGTGCTTGGCCATTAGTATAACCGGTGGAACGGTATCCAGGGCAAAATACTCCTAGCCACTATTATAGCTAGTGGAATAGCAGTAAACATCCCAAGTCTAGGCTTGGCTCAATGATCTTCTACTTTAATTAATTAGTAATCTATTCACATCTTATTAAGTAAGTAACCCCTGTTTAGACATGCACACCCCCAAGGCCACTCCTGACTCACTACCACTCTACCAACCCAAACTCCCTGAAACCCACTGAAATACCCCAAAATCCTAATTTCCGAAATTATGACCAAATAAGGAATTATTAGGAAAAGCAATTATATAAATTCATTTATTAAAATGTAGAGAATTAATTAAGGTAAATTAAGAGGAAAATAATAAAGAATTTAATTGGAAGAAATTTGGGTATTTCCTAATTAGCATGAAGGTTAAGGAAATTTATCTAAAATAGTCTAAACTAAGCAAAAAAAAAGGAATTTATTTAATATTTTATAAATATTAATATTCTAAATAGCCCAAAAATATTCTAAATAAATTATGCAAAATCCAAAACCCTAAATAAATCCTTTCTTTTCCTTTTTGCCTTTTTCTTTTCCTTCTTTTTCCTTTTTCTACCTCCTCCGCCGAAGTTGGGCCTCGCTCGGCCCAATCTTGCCTCTCCTTCCTTCTTCTCGCCCGTGGCTCAGCGAGCCCAGCCGCCTGTGAAACAAAACGCTACGTTTCGACGCTAAAGTCGCCAAAGCACCGTGTCGCAATAAGAAAGAAATAACCGTTGCCAGACCGACGAGGACGCAGCGTTTTTCCCAAAAATTTCCCAAAACTCCATGTTTCATTAATGGGGAAAATAACCGCCGCCACCCGGCCGGTTCCCCCTTCCTTTTCCTTTCCCCTGGACCGCCGGTCCACCCCCTTTCTTTCCCCTTCTTCTTCCCCGTGTAGACGGTAGCAGCGACGCACGCCTGCACTGCCGGTGTTGCCCCGACACCGGCGAGCCTACCTCCCTCTCTCTCTCTCCTGTCATTTTCTTCCCCGTTTTGGCCCCAACCAGCATTGTCCTCCCTCCTGAGCAGCCTGCAACCCTTCCTTTTTTTTCCTCCTGCAACCGCCTGCCGCCTGCCATGGCAGCTGCCGCCTGCCGGCCAGCCTGGTGCCTGCACCTCTTGTCTTCTTCCCCTGGCCTTGCCCGACCACCCTGCCTATAAATACCCCCATTGATCACCTGGATTTGGGATTTGGAACCCCGAAACCCTAGATTGCTCCCTCTAGCCGCCACCCCATCAGACGCGTCGACCGCTGCCATCCCCCAATGCCGCCGGTCTAGAGCCGCCCAGAACCCCACCTTGCACCACCCTCCACCTAACCAAGCCCTCCTCAGCTCTCGATTCGCCTTGCACGAGCCACACCATGCCGTGCAAAAGTGTCTCCTCGAACAGCCTGTTCCAGCCCCTCGCCGCCCTTGCGCCGCCTTCCACCGCCAACCCAGCCGCCACCAACACCTCCTCCACCCTCCAAAATGTCCAGCAGACCTCCCTCTAACTTCCCATACCTCCATCTTCCCCTGCCTCCCTCTCCTTCTACCTCCCCCATCTTCCACCTCTCTCCACCACCCTCGGCCGCCGCGCCAACCACCGCGCGCTGCCACCCCTTGCCACGCCACCACCCTCACTCCACTCCCCTTCACCTGCTGTTTCCTTCCCCACCTCAAACTTTTCCTTTTCCCCTCCCATCTAACCTCCACCTCCATTTTTCCCCCTCTTCTCCTCCTCCACCGCTGCCGTCGTCGCCGCCACGCGCCGCCGCCGGACCACCACCGACCTTAGGTGGTTTCCAACTTACTCAAACCCTAATATCTCTTTTCTATAACTGTTATTAATTTTTAACTACTATTAATGATATTACAGTTAATATTATCATTATGATTATTACTTTCATTACTATTATTATTATTACTATTACTATTATTATTATTATTATTATTATTATTATTATTATTATTATTCTATTACTACTGCTAATGATATTATCATTATTATTATTACTAACAACTTAGTGTTAATATAGTTACCTCCTTTGTTATTATTATTATTATCATTACTATTATTACTATTACTCAACCTAACCCTATGATTTTCCTAACCAATAATACTATTATCATTAATAATGGTCTAAGACTTTAGGGTTAATGTGATTAAGACTTCCCTCATTTACTATTATTGCCACTATTAACCTCACTATTATTTTTACTAATAATACTAACGCTAGCCATGGTTTATTATTGTCTTTATCTTTACTATTATTATTATTCCTATTATTGTGACCAAAAACATTGAAACCCTTATATTATTACTATTCAAAAATATACAACTTTTATCATTATCATCTTTCGGAATATTTTACTTGTTGGTATTGTAATTAGTATATTATTATTTTGACCCTAACACTATTATTAGACTTAGCCTTAAAAAAGCTAGGGTTTCTATCACTATAAACATTAGTGTCACTATTATTAGTTTTATTATTATTATTATCACTATTTTTCTATAGTTAGCATGAACATTACTATTATAAGGATAGGGCTAATGGGTCTAATAATATAAGTGCAATAATAAGTATCAAAAATAAATATATTTTGACTACTAATATTTAGTATACTAATTCTAAGGTAAAAACCCTAGTTTTTGTCTAATACCCTCTTTAGTAATAAAAACCCTAATCCTAAACTAGAATAAGGGTTGATGGTACTTACAAGGGAAACTAATACTTAGCATTTCCCCCTTTTATAGGTAACCCCGACCAAAGCCCTAAGGAGTTATAGGAGCGTGCTCCAAGCCCGGCGTCGCCTTAGGTAAGGACGAAGCTATGGCCTTGTGCTATGTGTGATGTGTTGATGGATGATGAGTATGCCATGTTAATGTGTATTATTCATGTGTTATGAATAACTTGTTTTGTGTAGCGCAGCGTGGATAATGAGGTATGTTTGTATGTGTTCCTATGACATGAGCATGACATGTATATGTGTGATGTTTATGATGTGATATGATATGGCCTCTAGGACATGCATGTTAGGATAAATGGTAATATGAGATGGGAATATAAGGATGACCGGAAATAAATGGGAAGTGAGTTCACTAAGGGGGATATGGGGTAGACCAAAGTAACTCATCATCCATGAGAGAAGTTTTAAGTGGAAAGAATGTCTAAAATAAATGAAAGTTGGGAACCATGTAGGGGGACCTTAAAATCTGCATGGTGACTTGGGGCGTTTGCATGAGGTGACTAACTCTTGCATGGGGGTGTGTCTTACGTGAGAAAATTTGAATTTGGGTGTAAGTAAGAGAATGGGAGAGTTGTGGAGTGATTGAGGACTTGGGATGAAAAATAGTACGTAGGTTGGTGTAAGGGTGTATAAGGAATCCGATTAGGGTTTTTGGGAGAAAGTGGAAATTTGGGAAGTACAAAAGTAAGAATGATTAAGGAAGGATGGAGTATGGGTTAGAGTGAGATTTCATTTATATAAAAGGTGAGTATGGGTTCCCATGTGGAAGAAGAGACTTTGGGATGAAAAGAGAGAGATTACTTGTGGGAGAAGAAAGGTACTAGGGTTGAGGTGATCAACTAGGGTTTTTCATGATTATGTGTTGAATCGAAAGGTAAAGTGATATGTTTTGGGAGAGGACCTAATTGAGGTAAGATGTGGGGCGTTGAATGAGGTAAAGGTAGCGTAAGTGGGAGAAGGTTGGGCCACATCGGCCCAATTAGGGTTTTCAAGGGAAAACCCTAGGGGGTGATGGGAGGTAGAGATGATTTCATGAGTATAGGGCCTAACCCACACCTATAGGGGGTTGACTCTTTCATCTAAAGGTAAGTGTAAAGGGAATGGATGTCGGGGTGTGATAAGGGGTGCATGAGTCTCAAGATATGGGACGGGCCCCCTAGGGAGGATAGACGTAGAGGGTAGTTGATATGCATGTCAAGGGTGGAAAGCTTTATTTGATAAGACACGAATAGGATACTAATTACTTAAAGAGTAAGATTGTTGAGTCAGGCCTAGACCGATCCACCGGCATAATAGTGGCCAGGTGCCAGGGTGCCCTAGAGACCGATCCACCGGCATATAATAGTGGTTAGGTGTGTTATGCCCTATAAGTGACCGATCCACCGGCTATAATAGTGGGGGATCCCGAGCTCAACAAACCAAATGGTATGTTGTAATTAAATCATGGGAAAGATACTATATACTTACAGTGGAACACCATGAGAGTCGGGGCCAGACCGATCCACCGGCGTAATAGTGGCCAGGAGCGTTGTGCCCTGGAGATCGATCCATCGACATATAATAGTGGTTAGGTGCATTCTGCCCTATAAGTGACCGATCCACCGGCTATAATAGTGGGGTTCCCGTACTCGCATGGATTAACAAAGATTATGGTGTGAAATGAATTACAAATAAATCATGGAAAGATACGTTATAATCACAGTGAAACACCATGAGAGTCGGGGCCAGACCGATCCACCGACATAATAGTGGCCAGGAGCGTTCTGCCCTGGAGACCGATCCACCGGCGTAAAATAGTGGTTAGGTGCGTTCTGCCCTACAAGTGATCGATCCACCGACTATAATAGTGGGGTTCCCTCACTCTCATGGATTCATAATGATTATGATGTGAATCGACTATAATTATCAGAGTTATGAAAAGAAGAAGTTGGACTAGACCATAACCAACCTACATCATCCATAATATTACATGTTGCTTATGTGATTGTGCTGTGTGTGTTATGTTGTATGATGGCATGCTTGGCCTTAGCGCACCTGCGCCCTTACGCAGTATTGGACCCATACTGATACTACCTTGATTTAATGGGTCCTGTGATGATCCATCGATGGTGGGGAGCAGACCTCCTGTACATGTCTATGATCGGGTACTATTTTGGGGTGGAAGGCTTGACTTGAGTGAGTAGGCGATCCGGATACTGATCCTTTTTGGGAATTGTTTTGTTAGCTCTATTTTGTATTACGTTTCCTGTTTTAAAGAAAAAAAATATTATGGGGTTGTAATCTTAAATCGTATTCTAACTTCTGTTCGACTTATATCTTATTAATGATTTATGCTAAATGTCGTCTTGCGTTTTATGATACCTCGTACTTATTGATGATCGAATTTATCCTTAGCACTTAGTACCGGAACGGTAGGAATGAACCGGTCTGGTACTAAGTGTGGCGGTAACGCCCTCGAGTTTACAATTTTTACCCTTCGCTTCCGCTAAACCTTTTGATTTTAAATGAAATTTTTCAGTAGTAAATTTGGGGGTGTTACAAGTTGGTATCAGAGCTTTTGGTTGTTGAGAGTCGGGTTTCGGTTAGAGATTCGATTCTCACGATCCTAAATGTTTTAACTAAAAATGTATTTCACTTCTTCAAGCATTTCTTTCTTTTTAAAATCCGAATTAGCTTGTGAGGATAGTGTGATTGGGTAGCGTAAGTGGCCTTGTGTTTTGTCACCTTGATTGAGTTCTTGTAATTAGTTTTCCCTTAAGGGGGTAATGACCCCTCTAGATTTACCCTAGTCTTACATGTTCCGTGGAGTGATAGCCTTAAGTCGTACTTGGCGGGTGTGGTATAATGGGGCGAATAGTAATATGCTCTGGTGGAATAGTTTCACTTTCGGAGTTGTGAGAAACTAGATTGGTGACTTGCTTAACCCTAAGTATGTACTTCTTCCCTGATTGAGTTCCATTGTATTTGGTTGGTTAAGCATTGATTTAAACTCGTAAACATCAAGTTGCTTCTCTTCAGATTTACCTTTAACCTAATTATTTTGATAAAGGCCTTATTCAATTTCTTGTTAAGTTTCCACTACTCGATTTTTCCTGAACTTCGGGGACAAAGTTCCTTTCAAAGAGGGTAGTGATGTAATACCCCATATTTTTGAAAAGCCAATTTTATTAAACTTAATGATGGTATTAGCATAACTTGATGAAAATGGTTATCATTCTAATTTTGATTCACTTAATGGATTCATCGACGATTTTCGGTTAAAAAGATGTGATCCCTTCCTTTTGTATTTTAGACTTGTATCTGTTTATAACTTCGTCGTATAACTACGACTTTATTTCGGGATTTATTTCGCCAACAAAAGATATTATTTAAATTATATAACTTCAGTTAAATAGTTAAATTGATTTTAATAATTTTATCCGTATAAAATATTTCCAGTTCTAAATTTATTCATGCGAAAATCGTTAATCTTTTGAGATGTCTTGAATTTAAATGGTGCGTTCAAGAATCCCTTTCCAGAATCAACCTCCTTCTATTTTATGCTTTGAATTATAGGAAACTGATTTCAGAAATGATAAAATTGGTCTCGAATTATTTGAACTTGACTTAAATATGTTATACCTTAGAAAAGTTTTCGAAGTCTTATAGTATATTCCCGTAAATAATACAATTTTTATGTTCATGGGTAAATCTCTTTTGAAAATGTTTCCAAATTTCTTTATATAACTCTTTTATTATTTTGAGCCTTCGGATACTTTTGAAATAGATCTTTGATAGATAAATTCTTGATTTAATCCTCCCAACATTAATTTCTGACCATTAATTTTTGACAATTAGTATTTAACTTGAACCTATACCCTAGGTACGATGACCCCTAGTTCGTCACTAAGGGGGTAGTTGATTTAGGTATAGTTAACGATGTGTCATTATGGAAGTTTAGAATACCCTAACCCTAACCCTAGAGAACCGCAAATGACTTCGGGGACGAAGTCTTTCTTTAAGGGGGTAGTGATGAAATACCCTAAAATCCTAATTTCCGCTAAACCTTTTGATTTTAAACGAAATTTTTCAGTAGTAAATTTGGAGGTGTTACACCCCCTATCCTATAAACTAGAACCTCTACATTTCCCAATAATCTAGGACCCCTATACACCCTCCTACCATATTCACAGCAAACTTAGAACCCCACCCACTTCTCCATTTCTCCACCTATGCACACTATTGCCCACTAGGGTTATCCCTTACAACCCTAATCTAGCCTATGTGGCCCTAACCTCTCCTTTTCTTAGCCCACATTCTCCCTTGATTTCAACACCATCACTATACTCAACCTACTCCAAACCTCAAAGCCCAACTCCTCAACTCCCACATGTGATAATGATACCCTAGTTGGTCACCCCTGAAACCCTAATATACCCTCTTTCCCTCCACACCCTCTTCTCCTCCATAACTCTACCCTCCATTTTAATTGACTCCTACCTTCCATGAGGCACACCCCTCATCACAATCCAGTGTCCAACCAACCTCCTTAACCTTTCCCACAATACCCCTATCCTTAGGGTGTTCCCCCAAAAAATCCTTATTTTTCTCCCATGCATATTTCCATCAACCCACGTACTAACTCTTTTCCAATTACTCCAATCACCCAAAACACACCTTTCTCCCCATGGTCAACCCTAAAATGAGATTTCACTATGTAACTTTTTCCCCCATGCAGAGCACATACATCCCATACAAAGCTCACACTCCCCATGCAAAATTTTATCCTAACCGGTCATTTTATTATTTTCTCTCTTTATTCTCTCCATCATGTTTCATAATACACTTAGGGAATTCCCCCCTCCTCCAATTCTCTGCACTCACTCCATCCTCTTTACTTTCTTTAGTACCCCATAACTACTCAACCCACTTAAGGCCTCTAAGAATACATGTCATAACATCTCAACCATACATAAGGACATGTCATCCATAACAAGTCATATCACACATATTTCACATAATATAAATCATGCTCACCATACCTTATCTCATTGCAAGCCAAGTTGTACCACACACATATTTATTTCACATTCACATATATTCACATATAATATACTAATACACTCATATATATTAGATTTATAATAAAGCCCAAGCCTTAACCATATCCGTACCTAGTTGGACTCTAGGCTTGAAGTATGAATCCTATGCCTCCTCATGGGGATGATTTGCTCAAATCCTATAAGGAGAGAATCACTAGTTATTTCAACTTCTTCCCACTTATTTTTCCTTTTTCTTTATTTCCTTAGACAAATAATAATAATAATAATAATAATAATAATAATAATAATAATAATGTTAGTAATAATAAGTTATTAAAATAAAATAAACTAAGTAAGTAGGAGGGAAAAGGGCAAAACCAAAAGGGACAATATGTGAGGAGGGTAGTGGCGACAACACACGATAGTGGTGGAGGATGGTGCTAAAGAGGGATTTTAGGGTTGGAAAAGAGGAGGGGAGTTAGGGTTTCCTAGGTGGTAGGGTTCCTTAGGTCAGGGGGTTTGTGGTGGTGGTGGTGGTGGCCTCATGGCATTGGTGTAGTGGTTGTAGCAGCGGTGGCTGAGAGGGAGAGAAAAGAAAAGAGAATAAAGGAGAGGGGAGAAAGAGGGAAGTGGTGGTGTGGTAAGGTAGGGGAGGGTTTTCTAGGAAGGACGAATGGTGGTAGATGTGGCGACGGTGGCGTAGGCGGCTGTGGGAGGTGCAAAAAGGTAGCTTGAGCTGCTCACTTTACACATTTGAGGAGAGAAGAGGAAGGGGAAGGAGGGGGAAGGGAGTGGTCTGTTGGGTGTAGGGTGTTGCAGGGAAAGGGAAGGGAGTGTGTGGCAATAACGATGTAGCCGGATGGATGTGGTAGCGGTGACTATTTGGGTAGTGCAAGCAAAGGTGGGGAGAGTGGATCAACAAATAGAAAGAGAGGAAAGGTGGGAGTGGGAAGAGGTATTTATAGGTGTAGGGGTTAGGGGAAGTGGATAAGAGAGGGAAGAAAACAATGGGAGGGGGTTGGTGGCTGCCGACCAGTGTACATGCCGGAGTAGTGCGACAAAGGGGAATAGGTGCAGGTTCGTAGGGCTGGGGGAGTAGGTGAGGGGCTACGGGGGTTGTAGAAGGGAGAGGGACCATGCAGGGTCTGCCAACTACACGCCTTGTAGGGCCAAATAGGGAAAGGAGGAGGGAAAAAGGGGAGGGGGAGCTACGAAGTAGCCATGTGCAGGCTGGACTGATCATGGAAGAAGAAGGAGGCAAGAGCAAAAGGGGAAAGAAGAGAAAAAGAGAGGGAGAGAAAAGGAAAAGAAGGGGGGTAACTTGAGCGGGCTTGGGCTGATTGGGGAGAAAAGAAAAAGAAAACTAGGCCCAGGAAGGGGGTAAGGAAATAAAAAAGGGGGAGGGGGAGCTAGGCATCCGCTGGGTGTAGCCCAACCAGCTGAAGGAGGGGAAAGGAAGGAAGAAAAATAAAAGGAGGAAAAGAAGAAATAAAAGAAAGAAAAAGGAGGGAAGAAAAAGGGAAAAAGAAAAAGGAAAAATGGAGTGGTAAAGTAGTTTGAATTTTTTTTTGGAGTTTTAGGAATAATAAAAATTGATGATAATAATAATAGAATAATTTTTATTATTTTAGAAATGATTATGATTCATTTATAACTTATCTTAGGTTAGTAAATAAATTTAGTCACTTTTAATTATGTCCATATATCATTTTTCTTCTTTTATTATCATAATAATAATAGTAATAATAGTAATAATAGTAATAATAATAATAATAATAATAATAATAATAATAATAATAATATTATTATTATTATTATTATTATTATTATTATTATTAGAAATGGTATATATAATTAAATCTTATCTAATTATTTCTTATTTTATTCTTAAATCCTAAAATAAAGTTTTGGGACATTACACTCTCCCTTTTGGTATGATTTATGCATTGAATCCTTATTTTTACTTTTATGAATTTCTTGTCAAAATCTTGTGTATTATTATTAGTTCTTACTCTTAATTTCATTTTGTTTTATGGTTTTGTGGGTTTCCATCAATGACCCCTTACACTTCCTCCTCTACCTATATCAGTTTAATCTTTATTTTTTACTATTTCTTTTTGTTTATTTTATTTATTTATTTATTTATTAACACTAGCATTTTTTTTGCTTAACTTTAGGTTTGATTGTAGGTTGCAGGAGAGGTTGCTGCTACTGGAACTTGCCATCGCCACCTACTGCCTTTTGGTGCCACTATACATTTATTTTAAGTGATATATATATATATATATATATATATATATATATATATATATATATATATATATATATATATATATATATATATATATATATATGATTATTGTTAATTTTTTTTGTTGTGATATGGATTATTATTAAATATTATATGGATGATGGTGGTGGCGTGTGTGCGAGCACACATACATTGTGACTGATAAATTTGGTGATAATTGAGATGCATATATTGTGATTAATAAAGTATTATTAGACTTAAATAAAACACTATTAAAAGATTGAAATAATAAGATAATAAAATATTATTGGAATTTGAAAATTTGATTAAAAAATTAACATATATATATATATATATAAACTTAATATATATTAATATTAATTAAGTATTAATATTTCTTAATTTGCAAGCAAAGTCTGAAAGAAATGCACAAAACAGAAGCAGGCAACAATGACCTAGTCTCCATGGGTCGTCAACAATCTCTCAGTTTGTTACGGTAAGGTATTAAATACCTAATTTATAATTTCATTCCTTATTCATAATGTTATTCATAAAGTTCTATCTTTTTATATTATTATAGCTATAGGCCGATCCTAAAATCAAGAAAAATTCGAGTGAGGTCGAGACTTTTAGAGAGATGCATTACAAGGATAGGAAATGGGTGAGCGAGGATGCTGAGAAGAAATATGAAAGTTTATAAGTCTATAAAAAAATAATTTAATTTCATTTTATTTATAAGCTATTTTTTCTTAACTTTGACTTTTCTTATAACATAAAATGGTGAATACATGACAAAGGATGATGGAGGAGGCTCAAATCTAATCAATTGAGAGTGAATATATGTCTATCAAGCTGATACAAATTGATGAGAAAACCATTGTATACGACATTCTTGGATAATGGTGTGGCCATGAGAGATCTATTGATAGATTATTAAAGGGTTTTCATCAACACCATCTTCATCTCCATTAGTATCAACAATTTTTTTCTAGTACCAGCACCAACACTTCTTTACTTGAGGAAAAATTTGGCAAGCTAACAAAAATTATTCAAAAGTATAGGAAAGTGCTAAGGCACCAAAAAGAGACTATCAAATTGCATACTTTTGCAATACAATAACTTAAATATAGACTTATAGAGTCAGGGAAGTAGGTAGGGGAAGAGGAAGAGGAGAAGGAGGAGGAGGAGTACGAGGATGCGGATGTGAATGATTAGGGTCTAGTTATTTATACTAGATAATAAAATTGTAATGACAATTCAAAATAATAAACATTAGTTTTATTATGAATATTTTTTATTTAATATTATCAAGTAGATATTAATATTAATACGAAAATGAAATTAGGCATTATTAATTGTTTAAATTAAAATAAAAAGTCTAAATTTAAACAAGAATATAGTTAAATTTTATAGGATCGTAATAAAAAAATTAGAAAAAAAGGTAAATTTAGCTTTTAGTGATGGCAAGGATCGCTGCATTAAATTTGGAGTTGTCACGATAGGTTGATACTTTTTTTTATTTATTTAAATTGGACATTTAGTGACAATTCAATACTATAGATTCAAAATATTGTCGTAATATATACTTTTAATTTTTTATATTTTTTTTAATATTGCCATCACAAGAGTATTATAGTAACGGTATTATCGTCGTAATAAGAGTAGTTTTTAATGACGATTTCCGTCGTGGTAATCTTGAATCTTTTAGTATGAAAAATATATGACAACACTTCAACGATGATGGGTCATCGCAATAAGCTTTTGTCATTTACAGATTTTCTATGATAATTCTTCAGACCTTCAGTGATGACTTTTGTTGTTGCAGAAGAGGACATAGTTGTGTGTCAATGTTAAGCATGCCTATTCTGGGAACCTCCACCATGTAATTTTCTCAAACTTAACATTGACAGGCCAGAAAAAGAAAACAAACAGAGAAAAGTGATCTTATTTATTAGACGAAAATGGTGCCTGGGTTGTGTGTTTCGCAAGAAATGTAGAGAGGTTAAACAATCTGAAATGTAAAGAGGTCGTGGGTGTTCTAAGATGACCTTACTCTCGCCAAGTATTTGGGCCTCAGTTGCCTCTATATTCATCGAGTGTGGTACTCTGTCTAGCTGTTTCTAACCTCATGGATGATGTTACCTCTTGTCATCTTTTATTTGGGATCTTTTCTGCTTATAGATGATTTTTGAATATATTTACAAAGCTAGAATCCAATTTATCCGTCGCGAAAGAAGCCACTATAACTACCAAATCTCGATGGACACATGTTCTTCATTTCTTTCTGATGTAATTTTGCATGACTTACTTATTAGTCTTTAAAAGTCCTCAAGCGTGAACTTTTGCTCTTTATTTTTGTCTAATATAATAGTTAGTGGCTCTAAGAGACTGTAGCTGATATTTCAATTTTCCTGGGAGTGGGGACCCAGGAAATCTGGTTTTAATACGACTTCACCCCCCACCCCCACCCCCTACCCTAATCCAAGGTAGGACGTAAGCTCGTTGAATTGGCGATTGTCTTTTTCTTTTCCACGTCCCATACGTAGGCCAGCTACCCACTCATTTTTGTGGAAAACACAAGGAGAAATCCAAGATTCCTGGTTCTTACGGTCAACGTCGAAATTTCGTCATTGCGTATGTCATTTTGAGGGCCAACTTTATTTCTTCCCAACTTTTCCCCTCGACCTTAATCTCCTGGTAAATCGTTATTTCGTCATCCCAGCCCGAGATATCAGCTGGGTGGAGACGAATTCGTTACCTAAGAGAGTCGAAACTTTTTTTTTATCGGACCAGGAGACGAACTATTGTTTTTTCTCGATCTACTTGATTGGACCGGAGACCTGCGACACATGAACAGGCCCGTAAGATTTGATTTGGTTTGGTTTCGATTCTAAATCAAATCAAATAGAAACATAAGGTTTTGAAAAAAATTCGTCACGCTATCATTTTACGGCGCAGTTTGATTCCGTTTAAATTTTATACGTTTAAATTCATGTAAATATAAGAAAAACTGCTCATAACATATTCATTACAGCTTGAATAAGGTTTGCTATGCATTCGTAAACAAACTTGCTTCATCACCTAATCACAAAAACAAGGCGCCAGTGCTGAAATGAACTATAAAACTTCATCGAAACATTAAAGATACCCCGTTGGAATTAAAAAAGAAAAAAAAAAAGAGAACAGATTGTTGGAATCCTAAGTCATGCTGTGATACATTAACAACCACTCAACAGTCGCAGCAACTATAAGTAGTGCTGCTGCAATACATCAGTCAGCCAACCGTTCTCTCTCAATCATAGGATACTAAAAGCTAAATCATATGTATCATGCATTACAGAACATCATCAGTAAAACAACATCAATGAAACAACTATAAAATATTCATTATATAGTGGCTAAAAACAATGAGGAAAGGCAAAAAAAAACCCTACCACAATTCTAATGCAAAATTGTAGCAACCCCTAAATCATTAGATGCTGTAACAAGTTGCTCCATGCCTTCATCATTCCACTGCAACATCATCATTTATCTTGTTGTCTCTAATATTGGACCAAACTACAACAAATCAACACAAGTGTTTATGTTAGTGGCTATAAACACCAACATGTTATCATAAGTAAAATCAAATGATCGTGTTTATCTTATAACAATCAGGTCTCATGTGACATCAATCACTAGGGGTGCTGAACAAATATTTGCAATAGCTGCATAAACATATACATAATTCACAATAATCACTTCATCAAATATTATTTCAACCATAAATTAGAAATATTAGATGTTAATAATTAAAGAGTTTGAAATACCTCTCTCTAATTCTTCAACTGTTTCTATGTGTTATTCAACTAAAAATGATTGTAAATGTGCCTAAAGCCAATCTTGGGAGTAAATGAGAGACTCTACAATATTAGCTGGTAAAGAACTCCTAAAAGCATCAAGAACTCTTCCAACAGGGCAAAAGGTAGATTCAGATGCCACAATACTGATAGGAATAACTAATACATCACGTGCAACTAAAGAAAGGATCAAATATTTATTGTTATTCCCTTTCCACCAACCCAATACATCAAAGTTTGAAGTGTAAGTCTCACATTCATCAATAAGATATTTATCTAATTCAAATCTACCATCTCCAGTATTAGTAGTGATTTCCTAGTTTAAAAGGATCCTTAACAAGTCTTCTACATGCTATGGTTGTTGCCTATTAGAATACCCACCTAAACTTCTAGATGTTTCAATAAGTTTGCTCTAAGATTCCCATTTGAAGACATTTTATACTCACCAAATAACTTATTTAACACTCTCCACATTTTGAGATTTACTAGCATACATTTTGTTGATCCCAAAGTGAACAAACTAAAGCTTTTATCTAAGATCAAGAACAACAACAACAACAAATATCAACACATTGATTTTTTCTAGATTACCCTAATATTTGTTACACTTTTCTTTCATTTTTTCAGCTGTGACGCTCAATCTAATGTTTGTTCCATTATAAAAAAATGTTCAATTGACAATCAACATTAAATATCTCTTGAAAATCCTTATTTGTTGTAACACATAAGGAACCATCACTATAAAATAAATGATTTGTGCCAACAGGACCTTATCTGTTGGTAAAAGCTATTTTTCTATTGGCAAAAGCTTTTACCAACAGATATTTTTTTTTTGTGACAAAACTGTGGGTAAAAACTCTGTGCTTAAAAGTTTTACCCACAGATATGTATCATCTGTTGGGAATAATTGATAATGCCCACAGATATTTATTTATTAGCAAAACTTATGCCCACACTTATATCTGTAAGTAAAAGTATTAACCACAAAATAATATCTACGACTAAAAGTATTACCCACAAAACAATATATGTAACTAAAACTATTACCCACAAAATAATATCTGTGACTAGCATTATTAGGCACAAAATTATATCTGTGATAAAAAGAATTAACCACACAATCATATCTGTGTGTAAAAGTATTAAACACAATATTATAGCTGTTACTAAAACTTATTGCCAATATATATATATATATTGTTGGATATACATATTAACCCTGTATGTGTGTGTGTGTGTATATATATATATATATTGGTAAAACCTGTACCGGCCAAAATATACAAAATATCAAATATCCAATATCCACCTGTAGTAACAATTTATGCTTATATATATATATATATATAATTAACTACACCATATATAATTATCATTGTGTAGTACAAAATAATTAGTTGCTTAGCTCCCAAAGGCATAACAGTCCTTTAAGTACAATACTATATAAACGACTTATAGCATAAGCTATTATACAAAAACATCTTCATACATTGATATACAAAATCATCGGCTATTATACAAAAAACATCTTCATATGCTGATATACAAAATCATCGAGCATCTTCGTAAGCTTACGAGCAAAAGCACCGAGCATCTTAGTTAGCTAACATATATACAAAAACACAAGGCATCTTCATAATTTGATATACAAAAATATCAATCATATTTGTAAGCTAACAAACAAAAGCATCAACCGTCTTCATAAGCCGACTCACAAAAGTGTTTTTATAAAAAAGCATCAAACATCGTCTTCTTCATTCTCCTCTTCAGTGTCATCCTTTTCATTCTTGTCATCCTCCATTTGATAATAATCGTCAACATGTTTTCCCTAAAAATATATATACAATTAACTTAATCATATTAATCTAAATTCATATCAAAAAGCTAGATGATGAGAGTTTGTACTCTTTAGGGAACCAATAATTTTTTTTAAATTTGATAAAAAAATTTCCATTAAACACAAAAAAATTTGCTTCCTCATAACATTAATTATTTATAGTGAACACAACGTAACTCAATCACTCTAATTATTTCTACTACAATTGCTTTTTTGTTTTCATTTGATTCATTATTTTCCATGTAATAAAATCTCAATGCTTAACTTCACAGGAAAACTTATTCTTATATAAAAACATATATATTTTATCTTATGATATAAAAAAATGCGTGTAATTTGCATTATGAGTATATAATATACGAATTATCTAAAATAAAATTTGATGTGGCAAAATAACCATCTCACGAAAAATCCTAATTAGCATGGATAAATTTCAATGTTATGGCTAAAGGGGATAAAAAAAATAAAAGGAGAAATAGAATCAGTTGGATAAATAAATGGAAACAAAAAATTTAAGCATAGGAAAGTCAAAAATAATTGAGTATATACATATCTAAAGTTTTTTTTGTTTGAGTTTTTGCATAAGATTGGTACGGAAACTATCTTCTAGGTTTGGATTGCATAATTTATTTAATATTTAACTATTTATAATAATTTACTAGGATTCCTCATCTAATAAATATTTTGAGAACTTATGACGAGACATAAACTTAGAACTTTTCAATAGCTCGGCTAAGATAGGTTAACAAGAGTAAGGACAGTGATTAGATAAAGACATTAATCAGAGAAAGAGCGTTGACTAGACAACTAATATAGGTAATAGTTTTATAATTTTTTTTTTATTTTTCTCTCTTTATTTTAGTAGATTTTGTCTATTTTTATTAAAAAATATATAATATATACGTGCGAGTGTGCGCTCGCATATAAATATTTTTATCATTTTCTTTCGTACCTACTTTCTAAATTTTTAAAAAATATCGTAGGAAATCAATTAGCATACAAAACTTCTTCCAATCGGAGTCGAAGTGGCACATTAGCTGAGATTGAAAGAGAAGAGACGCACATACCATAGTTACCCAATCTAATCACTATGTGACCCCTAATATTCTCATATATTCATCTATGCACTATTTTAGAGGTAAAAAAAAATATACCCAAAATAAATGTGTTGCGTGAGAAATGTAAAAAAAAATTATCAACATTTAGTGAGGAATTTACTTGATTCTCTAATAATGTATGCATTATACCAGTCAGATATCTTACTTGGTCTTTAGTCTTAAGGAGATCCTTTTCTAACTTCTCAACTCTAGACTCGGATTTGATCCTTTTAGCTCGCTCCTCCTCAAAAGCACATCTTCTTTTGTGGGATCGTGGAACTTTTACACTAAGATAAAAGGTTTTTGCATATCCATTCCTATCTTCTCCCACTACCTTTTTTGAATATTTCACGTCAAGCATTAGCATCACATCCTTCTGGAAGTGTACTCATCTCATCTAGAATCGCTTTCTGTAAAGTATAAATCAATGCTATTAATGGGCAGTAGATGAGATAGATTTGCATATATATATATGTAACCCTAAAATTAAAATATATTGAAAACATACTCTTGTTGCAGCAGAAGCATCATTAAGCTTAGAACCCTTTTTCGGTTCATGAGTTTTCAACCACATTTCCAATTCATTGGGTTCTTTCCCCATTTTTGCCTAATCAAAACACATATGAAATTATATATCAAGTATACAAAGTAAATTAAATTTGGTATTGCGTAGATGAATTAATTATATACCTACCTTTTCTTCTGCTTAGATGCGTGCAAAGCTCTTTAAACCAGCATATGAACACATTTTTGACTTTGCACGATTGAAAATCCCTCTTTGACTTCTTTCCTAAGCAATATGAGAAAAACAAATATTAGTATAAAAAATAAACTAATCAAACTATCATAGTCATAGCCTATTTTTTTTAAATAATTAAATGAGAAATCACTACCTTGCCTTTTGGAGATTCCCAAAATTTTACCATCTCTAACCATATAGTCTCGGGTATTTCTTTTGGCCTAGAATGTATTGCTTGATTGTGTGTTTTTCCATCAAAATGAACCACCTTCAACTCAGACTTATGAGCTCTCCAAGCTTTATGGATTTTACCCAATGCCCACTTATATGGCTCTCGATTTTCAGGAAAGTAATAAGAGATCTATAAAGGAAGAAAATGAAATAGAAAACAAAAGCTATAAATTACATATAGCAAAAATAAGAAAGTTGATAAAGTAAATGTTATGGTAATGTACCTTTGCTTCCTCCCAAATCGAATCTAGATATGCCCTATCCATCTTTCTCCAATCCCAACAATCAAGTGGCAACCACCTAGGATCCCGTGCCAAGCAGCCTATAAGTGTTGACAATTGCCTAGTTGAACACTAATTGGTTGAAGATGCTCATTGACATCCACATACTCAGCCTTATTTAACACTTTAGTCTTGTTACATCCATGACCCTTTTCATTTCTGGGCATTGTACCTCGAAATCTTCTTTTATTCGTGGTAAAATAGCCATCTAAAATTGCATGCTCGGTTTGTGAACCATCATTTACTTCTATTATAGATGACACATTGATGGATTGTATATGGCCAGGACTATGTAGTTTGCCTAACAACAACAATAAAAGGGTAACTGAGTTATTCATTTTCAACATGGAGAAGGTGGTAATAAATGCTAAAGTAAAGTTATAACATATAGATTTACATGACTTACAAATGTCAGTATTAGGAATTATTGAAGGATCTTGCTCTATCACTTCATTTAGACTATTAATCTTTGAGCAAGAAGATTCTTGTCCATGACGTTTGCCTTAAAAAATGAGAAAAAAATAACAATAAATGCCATCAATAAAGAAGTTAAAAGACATACAAATAATTAATTTCTACCATTGGATATTTTTTATTTAGTATTTTTCATATATTACAAGATTATCTATTACCATACAAATAAGGTTTTAAACTTACCCATGCGACTAAGTAACATTGACCACCTATTAATGGCTGTTTCCTTAGTAGTTTTCATATATTCTATCCTTTCCTGCCCTCCTAATTGAAAAAAATTGAATGTAATAAAAACTTTGAATAAACTCATGTCTTAGATTATTAAATGTAGTAATGAAATATAATATGAGTAAATATATACCAAATTCAGCTCTTTGAGATCCTTCCTCTAGTAACATAGGCGTGAATAGTTTCTGCTTAATTGATGAATATGTGGATGGATCGATTGCAATCACTTTCTTTAGCCCATGAGCATGTCCTATTGCTTCAATTGATTGTCCTTCATTTGGACATTTTGAAATTCTTGATGTTGTAGCAATAACTTCCTGCATAAATAATACAATAATAATGATGAATTAATAGTGGCTAAGAGGTTAGATACAATTGCTCGCCATAAAAGTATTTCCTAGACTTATACAAAAAATGACAACAAAATTATGAAGAAAGAGAATTAGGACAACCATATTTAGTACTACTAAAACAAAATAATTTCTAACTAGCACACGAAAGCAATAATAGTAAAAAATTTGCCTCCAATTGTCCTTGACTTTTTGGAGTTACTTTCTTCTTACTCAATGCCTTTTGCAAAGATGACATAGAAACCTAGTAACATAAAAAATGAGAATTAGTATTTTATTAGTTATGTTTCCGTATGCAACTTAGAAATCAAAAACTAACATATTAAAAATAAACGTTCACCGACAATTACCATTTACGTTGCTAAGAAAAAGAAAGTACATAAAAGAAGAAGAAAAAATATAAAAGATAGATTTACCTGTAATTGTTCCCGACTTATTGTAGTTATTTTCTTCTTACTTGATGCTTTTTCCAAACCCGACATGATAACCTAACAACATACAAAGTAGAATTAGTATATATTTTCATTCAACATACCATACAAAGTAGAATTAGTATATATATTCATTCAACATACCATATTGATGGTAATAATTAAAAATATTGAAAGGCATACAACACAAAATATATTTAAGTATAAGAAAAATAAATACTATTAAGAACCTTAAAGTACACAATCTTCATAACCGGAACACACAAACATAAAATTACATTTCTAACATTATAACCAAAATCAGAAAAAGATACATATTTCTAACACTACTCGGTATCATAATCATATAAAGTTTTATCTTCTTCATCACTTTGGGTACTATATTCTTCAATTTCTTCATCATCATTATTGCTTTCTGTCATAGCAAAGAAAGGTTCTTCTTGTTCTTCTCCAGTAACAGTAAAATCATCTACACCTAAATCTGTAGGCATACTAGTTTATCTACGATCCACTTCAGGTATGCGATCGTCTTCCATTTCAAACAAGTCTCTTGGCTTAGTGACATTGAGAACATGCCAATTTCTTTCTTTAGAATCTGGGGTATAGAACACCTGCAATGCTTGAGATGCCAATACAAATGGTTCACTTGTTTTCAGAATAGCCTTTAGATTAACAAGAGTAAATCCAAGTTCATCCTCTTTAACTCCTCTACTAGGATCAACCCAATGGCCTCGAAACAAAATAACACTCCTTCCACGAGGATAAGTCAGCTCAATAATTTATGCTAAAACACCATAGTATGACATGCTTCCAATATTTGTATTTGCATTGACTAGAACACCAGAGTTTTGAGTTACACTCCTCTTATCAATGCCTTTCACACGCCACCTGTATCCATTGCAAGTTAATTTAGTCGTTGTCTTTATCCACATGCTTGGAGCAAGACTAAGAATTATCAGATCTTCTGCAACACATGCTTCATTTGGTAGATGCTTGGAGACCTAATAATTAATAACAATCATTGAATAAAAAGATGTATAACTAATGATATAAACATAATGAGTATAAGTATCAACATACATTTATTGCAAACCATTTAGGGAACTTTCTTCTATAGATGTCATCAATCATATTTGACATCTGTTGGTATTCAGTTCTTATGATATCATAATGCTCTCTGGGAACAAATAATGAAGTTAGAAATATATATTAAATGATTAAAAAAAATTATTCAAAGAGAATTAGGACTTACTGTGCAAATACGTCAACTTCATCATAATTTGCAAGCACATAACTATGTGCTTCTTCAATCAACATATATTCCGGTTACACATCTTTTTTCTTAGACATTACATGAGATTTTAAGGAAAATATAGGCAACCCATTATGCAATTCATTACCATCATCATCATCATTTCGTGTGGACCTATTTTCCCTTGTTGGAACATCAGACAAATATCTAGAACAAAATGTCAGACATTCTTCCGCAATATATCCTTCTGCAATTGATCCTTCAGGATGACTTTTATTACGAACATACATTTTTAACCTCCTCAAATATCTATAACATTAGTATCATATTACTAACATAAAGGGAGCATAAGCTTGATCTTCCATTAAAAATAATAAATAAAATACTAGAATGTACATACCTTTCCACATGATACATCCAACGGTAAAATACTGGACCTGCAATGATTGCCTCCTTAGGCAAATGAACAACTAGGTGTACCATGATGTCAAAGAAAGAAGGTAAAAAAATGCATTCCATATGACATAGTGTGAGAGCGATGCGATCCTCTAATATCTCCAAGTCTTGGGTTGTTGCCTCTTTCGAGCAAAGTTCCTTAAAAAAATTACTTAGCTCAATCAACACCTTACTCACATCCTTATTCCGCATTTTTCTTAAAGCCAATGGTAATAGTTGTTGCATTATAATGTGATTAATATGAATTTTTAAACTAGAGATTTTTCCATCAACAATTCGCCTTTTGATGTTTGCAGCATACCCATCCGGTACTTTCACAGAACCTAATATGCTTAGTATTTCCTCCTTTTCTTTTTGGGTTAATGTGAAGCATGCTGGAGGTAGATATATTTTATCTTCTATTTCAATTGGATGCAGATTATGCCTTATATCCTTTACCTGCAAGTTAAGTCTTGACTTTAAGGTATCCTTAGTTCTCCTTCGATGCCTAAAAGCATGCCAAGTAAATTTTCAAAAACATTCTTCTCCACATGCATCATATCTAAGCTGTGGCGTAGTAGAAGATGCTCCTAATATAGAAGTTGGAAGAATATGCTTCTCTTCTTCCAAGGCCTTTTTTTATCCTCCCTTCTCCTTTTATTATGAGTATAAGGGGCTTTTCCAAATATGACATCAATTCCATCCATTTGGTATAACAATTCTGTCCCAAAAAATGATGTAGGAGGAGGTCTGAGTTCTATTTTCCCATCAAAGGCCCTTCTGCTACGACGAAATCTGTTATTAGAATCCAAGAAGCGGCGATGGCCCATATAACACATTTTTTTGCTTCCCCTCAAATATTCAAAGCAAGTATCTATATTACAATGTGGGCATGCAATTTTTCCTTTAGTTTTCCATCCCGACAAATTGCCATATGCTGGAAAGTCATTGATGGTATTAATCAAGGCACCATGAAGAGAGAACGTTTCATTTTTGGAGGCATCATAAGTCTCTAATCCTACCTCCCACAACTCCTTTAACTCATCAACTAATGGTTCAAGAAAAACATCAAATATCATTTCCAGGAGCCTTTGGGCCAGGTATAAGTAGTAAAAGAATAAAGTATGATTGTTTCATACATAACCAAGGAGGTAAGTTATAGACCATTAATACAACTGGCCAGATGCTATATTGAGTATCCATCATGCCAAATGGGTTGAACCCATCACTTGTCAAGCCAATCCTGACATTTCTTGAATCACTAGCAAACTCTGGGTACTTAGCATCAAAATCTTTCCAAAGATAAGAGTCTGCTAGATGCCTGAGCTTACCATCTTTTTTTCGCTCCTCTTCATGCCATCTCATTAAGGGAGCTATTTTTGATGACATAAACAACCTTTTAAGCCTCGAGATCAAAGGAAAGTGTCATAATACCTTTAAAGGAACCTTTTTTCCACTAGCTAATTTCACCACAGTTCCATCATCAGCAACTTTCCATCTTAAAGCATTACAAATAGGAAAATTATCTAAATCAATCTTTTCCTTCCTAAAAAGTGCACAATCATTTGGACATGCATCAATTTTCTCATAACCAATTCCAAGTTTTTTTTTATAATCCCCTGCATTTGCCTATGAGAGTTTGGCAATGTTGATTCTTTAAGAAGAGCTCTTTTAAACAATTTCACTAAGGCATCAAAGGCAACATCGGTCACTCCATATAAACATTTTAGATGATACATTTCAACAATGAAGGAGAGTTTACTAAAAGCTTCACAACTGGGATATAAGGGTTGCCCTGCATCTTCAATCAACTTAAAAAATGCATCAGCTTCTTCATTAGAACCTGGACAATTACTGCTTGCCCTATGAAATTCAAAAATATCTCCTACTATCTCAAGAACATCATCACATGAACCATCATGCACATCATCAAACCCCATATCATCATCGAGCCCCAAATCAAAAATTTCATTATCTTCATTGCCCCTTTGCTCCCCATGAAAAATCCAAACACACCTTTGATAGTCTATATCCATTTCTCTCATTATAAGATGACCTCTAACCACATTTCTTTCATGATAAAATTGATTTGCACAAGTCGAGCATGGACAAGCAATCTTATTCCCATCAGTGACCGAGGTTGCAAATGCATAGACAAGGAATGTATCTAAGGCTCTTTTGTAAGTATTTTCTACTCTCCTTAGTTTCACCCAACTCTTATCCTTAAATACATCCATGACATCAAGTTCCTACATAATTTTCAACAAGTAGAGACATCAAAATAATGAGAAATATAAGGACAAAGGATAATAATAAAGACTAGTTTTTTGTAGCACACGATGTGTGTAGCTTTATATATTATAATTATAATTATAATATATCTACAATTTAATTATAGGTGATGCTACCTAATCCACCAATATAACATGACCATATAGTGTCCCTTACATGTTTGGTGAAGTGATTTTGTATTTTGTATTTTTTCCAATATTGAACCATGATTAAACAAAGTAACAAAGTGAGACAATATCATACAAGTAACAAGAAGGTCAAAAAATGATAACAACCACTATATATCAAAAACTCCAATTGATATATATCTAGAACTATGTCATAAAAGTCCAGTTAACTTTTAGTAAAGAACTTCAATCAACAAATTCGGATAATAATCAAACTCCAATTAGACAAGTGTACAACCACTATATATCAAAAACAAATATAAAAGAGTACCATTATGCACATATAAAATTCAATTGTAAAAGAATAATCATTTATAAAAAAATTATTATGTTGCATATTATGAACCAATAAAAAAAGATAATATAGCTACATTAACACAAAATATTAGAGATAACCAAAAGAATGTTAGGCCATTATAGGCATAAAAGGGAAAAACCAAGTACATTAGGCTATAAAGCATTAGCTTTGAGCACTTGTAGCTCAAAAGCCCTAGAAAAGACCCATAAACCCACAAATCATACAAGCAACCTATCACCAAATCAAAACCTTAAGCAAAATGACCAAAGAGAAACCAAAAAACTATAAATTAACTAGTATATATATTGGGCTTTCCGGATCCATTACAGCGTCTTCCTAGATCACCGATAGAAAACGTAAACACTAAATTAGAAAAACTATTTCAAACATAAAAGAATAGAAAGTGAGTAAATTTTGATAAAAATCACTTACACAATTAGGGCTTACAACCCCAAAATATCAAATCAATCAATTTCATAGAATTGATCCAAACGATAAGTTAAAAACTTCATTTAATTGATTTTAAATCAAAGCTAGCTGATTTTAACTCAATTTAATTGATTTCAGAATCTATTCCCAAAACTTAGGGTTTTAAAGCCCAAAATACAAATCCGGATCATTCAAACCAATTAATCTAAATTGAACATGTTAAAATACAATTAAGGTCATTTTAAATAATTCTATAAAATCAATTTTAGAATAAACTATACAAATGATAATTTACATAATTTTATTTGAAAGTTAGGGTTTTAGGAAAAAAAATACAACTCGGTCAAATTTTATTAATTTATTTAAATTAAATTTTTTGAAATGTAATAAGACATATTTTATAACATATTATATACTCAATTGATTAAAAAAAATAAATACCCAATTTAACATAATTAGCGTTTTTGAGCCCGTACTATAAATTCGGTCAAATCTTGCCAAAATATTTAAATTGACGGTTCAGAAATTAAATTAAACATATTCTATTACAAAATGTATAATCAATTTAATAAAATAACTCAATTATACAATTCAATTTAAATCCACAAGGATTTTGCCTAAAAATCAAATTCCGAATAATTTCACACAATTTTCTTAAATTGACAATTCCAATACGAAATTAAGTATATTTTAAAGTATAATGCATAATCAAATTATCCCAAATAGCTTAATCGACCGAATCCAACATATCCGGACATAACCGGGTCAATAATCACAAATTCCATAAATCAACATATATCACATAATTAGCATATCTAATTCAATTATACAATAAATATATACTTAATTAAATAACTAATTTAGCTTAATTAAAGCCCATTCTTTCATAATTAATCAAAACAAAAAATTAGGGTTTCGGGAAATTATACCAAACGAAATTAGCCAAATCAATGCAGGTAAAGGGTAGCGGAGCTTTATCGGTGGGAGAGGAGCAGTCGCCGGTGGCCGACCGACGCTGGAGCTGTTCGGCCGGTGGCGCGCTGCTGCTGCCTTCTTGCCCTGCTGCTGCGCCGCTGCTGCCCTTCCACTGCTGCTGTTCCACTGTTGCTGCTCCCCTGATGCTACCGTGTGCGATGACCGAGAGCTGTGGCAGCACGGTAGAGCGGCGGCGAGGCGGTGTGCGACGGTGGCTCGATCCTTACCTGTAGGCAGCGAACCACAGGAACCAAGGGAATAAAGGGCGGGGGTAGCTGCGTGCGTGTGTTAGGTTAACCGACCCTTTTTTTTTCTTTTTCAAATATTTAAAAGAATTTATGTCAAAAATATAATTTTAAATAGATTAAATTTAATCAAAATTAATATTTTATAATGTATTATAAAGATAATATTAATCATAATTTATAATAAAATAATAATAATTATTAAAAATAATTAATAATGGGAAATAAATACAAATATGAATAATATAAATATTAATCATAATTTCCAACAATTAGTAATAATATTTTTTTATTAAAATAATAATAATAATAATAATAATAATAATAATAATAATAATAATGTCCTAAAATAATTATTCTTAGTAATAATTAATAAAGAATTATATTAATAAGAATAATATGAATCATTATTTTAAATAAATTAATAATAATATCTAATAATTACTAATATATTATTAATAATGTGAATGATTATTGATAATATTTATTATTGTTAAGATAATATAGATTTGACTGATAATTGGTAGTATTTAATAATAAATTAATTTAATAGTAAATGGTAGTAGATATAATATATATTATTTCATTATAATTGTTAAAAGACACCATTATGAACAATATTAATATAAAAAATTAGAAATAAAATAATAATTAATAATAATATATGTAAACTATTATTTCTAATAATGACTAATGACTTTATTATTATTATTATTATTATTATTATTATTATATTATATTAAAAAGAATAGAATTAATCATTATTAAAATTATATAAAAATAAATATTATTGTTGAATTTCATAAACACTGATACCAACAGATGTAAAAGTGGGTATTAGTTCTGTTGGTATAATGCTACTAATAACCACAGATATAAGTGATGGTAAAAGATCTATTGGCGTAACATATTAATACCAACAGATAAAAAATTTTTGTGGGAAAAACTACATTATTGCCCAGAGAAAATTATCTGTTGGTATTAGTTACTTTTACCAACAGAAAAAGTATTTGTGCCTAAGTTTCTGTTGGCAAAAGTCAATTATTTTGTAGTGCATTTTAGCATCAATGACAAATCTTTAACCATTTCCTAGTCACTATTAGTATGTTTTCATCCATCAACTATCTCTTCCCATTCATCCTCCTCAACAACTCCTTGTTCATCATTTATCAGTTCCTTAATCTCTTTATTACAAAAAAAAGGATCTACATAATCAAACCTATCAAATGTTGTATGTAATTTCAAGATTCTATCCAACATCAAGTAGGTTGAGTACCATCGATTAGGGACATCAAGAGATAATAAGCCATCATATTCAATATTTTCTTCCTCAACACATTTTTTTATAACATCTTTAATCTTTTAGGAGAATGTTTTACATACCTAACAACATTCCTAACTTGACAAATTGACCTACCAACAAGTTTTAGCCTATCATGCATAATTGAATTCATTATATGTGCAACATATCTAATATGAAGGAATCCCCCTTTCAAAATGACTTGTTTCTCTTTTAGTTTCTTCTTCAAATATTTAATGGAAGTGTTATTTGAGCTTGCATTATTCACTTTGATAGACATGACATTATCTATACCTCAATTCAATAAACATTTCTCGACCACGTTGCCAATAACATATCCCATATGACTAAATATTGGGGGGAAAATAGAATTCTTTTGTTTAATTTCTAGCAATCATCCATGAAGTGATCCATGAGACACATGTAATTAATTTTTTTGCAATGACGTCCATGTATCAATTGTAAGACACACCCTTCTATAATTTGATTTCAAAAAACTCTTCAATTGCAAAATTTCTTCCACAATCAATTCATAACAATCCCTAGATACATTAGTTTGAGAAGGAACAATAAACTTACTAGTCAATTGAGAGACAAAACACCTAAACCCTTCATTCTCAACAAACTTAAAGGGAAGCTCATCTACAACCACCATGTAAGCTAAAGCTTTCCTAACATTGTACTACTTAAATGTCTATTTGGATATGGTAGGACTACCACCATCTAAGCCAAACTTTGGTACACCATTTAGTTCTGTTTGCCTACCATCAATAGGATTTGGAATTTTCTTTTTATTCATATATTTTGAAAGTGTATAATAGTCCCATGTAATCCAAGAATATCTTCATAACTTTATGTGTTTATTTGGTGAAATGAGTCCAAACATCTACCCTCTCCTTCACATCCTTCTTTTTCCTTCTTGGTTCAGATGAAGCGACTCCATTAGGAGTAGAGTGGCTATAAGTATTATTTAATTTTCGGTTAGACTTCATGATCTTGCTATATATAAATGGATACTATTCAACAAATAAATGATTCATACTTGAACTCACGTTAGAACTAATTAAAAAATTGAAAAGTTACGGGTATAAATGGAAAAAACTTACCGATGAGAAATTAGCACACTAATTATGATTGATAGCTAAGAAACAAGTTAAAAAACCAGAAATAGGTTGCGTTTGAATCAATTATAACCAAATACTAATCAATTAAACCACAATAAAAAATCTAGATGTGATAACTCGTAAATAAGAGAAACCTAACAATTTTTCGAAGACAAATCATGGAGAGTATAGGGTCACGAAGCTAGAAGGCGAGAGGTTGATGACGAGGGTTGAGATAGATGGATGTGCGAGAGCGAGAAAACAGAATAGTAGACGGATCTGAGAGGCTGGATGTGGTTGCAATTTTGATCTACTGACAGGAAAAAGTCGGTTGGGATATGGGGCCTTCAGTTTCTCTCTCTTATTTTTGATTATTGAATTTGAGACTTAAGAATTACGATAGAAGACAAGACTCACAGGCTCATAGTGATTGGCAGACGCCATATGCACGAAAAGGAAAAGAAGGTCGGGCAACCAAAAGTTTGGGCACTTTCAAAATGTAGCACACTTTTACACACTCACGTTATATGCCATATATATATATATGTATATATATATATAAATTAATAATAAACTATAGTTTAATTTTTCAAACTGTTACTAAACCATATTTTTAAATAAAAATCAAACCATAATTTTTAAAATCGTAAATTTAGTTTGGTTTATGGTATTATGAATGGCCCTGTATTACAAGTTTGTGTCTATGTTTTGGTAGTTATTTTGAGATCAAATCATTATTTTTTAACATTGATTTTTAAAATTTAAAAAAAAATTTTAAAATTTTTTTTATTTTTATTGTTATTTATTGATAATAAGAGTTTATTATTGTTTTATTAGTCATTGATAATAAAATTTTATTATTGTTATTAATATCTATTAAACATTGATGATATTTTTTTACTGTATTATTATTAAAATAATTTATTAATAAAGTTAATTAATTAATACTTGTAAATAAAATTATTGATTAATTCTTTTGGATTTAAGGATGTATAAGATTAAAGGTAGTATGGTAAAATTTAAAAACTATAAGTAAATATTAATAAAATCCTACATGTTCAAAAAAATATTATATATTAATTCATATTATTTAGATAAATTATCAAATATTATTATTACTTCAAATACATTCGTATACAAATATTATATATTAACCAAGTATCTTACCATATTATTATTATTTTATATCATATTACTGAATGATACCAAAATCGATCGGGGCAGCGAGTACAGATAAAAATGTATGAGTAAAACGTATTAGAGAGCATTCTCAAACAGAAAAAAGAAAAAAAGAAAAAAAAATCTCGAAGTAATCGTAGAAGAATATTCTTGAACGGACTCTAGCAGACTGCATGGTTCCGCCGCGTATCAGGGCTTTGATTTTTCTTTTCCCACGTTTACCCCACGTTTTTCTGGCGACACCATGCAGTATTTACCTCTTCCTTAACCAGATCGTACACATTTTGACAAGAGACGGTGACGTTTGTTGAATTCTTCTCTGTGTTCCAAAAGCTATGCAATTGACATGAAATCCTCTACACTATGCCTAACATGCAGGAACATGAAGAATAGATGTATGATTTGCCAATAATTGATGATGACCTTTCACATAGACGGAGCTTCCATGATGTCGTGGCGGGACGAGTGTCCATATTCCGAATCGGATGACCTAGAATGGGCTGATCTTGATGCCTTATTCAATGGACACTGTGATGATGGCAAGGAAATCGCTAGTGTCCGGTGGCCTCATGCCCGTTTCATTGCGGAAGAAAAGAGAGAGATGAGGAAGCCGTGTTGGCGTTGCCTGAGTGTGAAAGTTGTTAGGGAAACCTCTCCGATATGAGACCATATCTCACAAATTGATAGATGTAAACGCTGGATGAGAATGATGAGATGACCAAATTGGGGGATTAGTTCTTCCTCATTGAGTTTCAAGAAAAATCAGACTATGAGTATGTCTTGAGTGGTGGACCGTGGATAATGTATCGGCCTTATTTCATGTATGATAATCACTTATTTTAATCTTTTAATAAATAACTCCAAACGAGCGTGATTGTAGTTTGGGTTCGTATATGTGAGGTTCTGATTGAAGCTTTTCAGAACAAGTAGTAGTTGCAGAATATAAGAAATCTTATTGGCCATTCTATTCGTTTAGATGATCACAAACGCGAATCGGCCACAGGGCGTTTTGAAAGATTATCGGTGGAGGTTGATTTTAGTAAGCCGCTGCTTCTTAAGGTTTACTTAGGTTGTAAACCTTGCACGATTGAACATGAGGGTATTCGTACTATTTGCTTTCATTGTGGGATGGTAGGACACCTACAATATGATCGCCCTCTCTATTCCAAAGTAATTGCAAGAAAGAAAGAAAGAAAGAAAGAAAAGATAAGGCCACTTTGAATACAACCATAGCTATTGGATTTCAATCAGAAAATGAATCTGATAGTGCTTCTCCATATAATCTGTAGGGAGAGGGCGTAAGTAAAAGCCCAAGCAGAATAGAAGGGGACCTCAATCTTCTCGAGTGGATCGTGCTACAGGGTGTGAACATATGCTGGGGCAGTTTCTTTTGGAACTACTACTCATCGACCGCAAGTTCTACCTGTGGAGTACTGTAGGAATTGGATGATGATGCTGAGACAGACGATGACACTTTATTGGCTCGATCCGTAATGTGAAAGGCCAGGCAGAGCGAATTATCATGGGTATTATGAAACTCATCAAGTTTTGAAGAGATCAGCCCAATTTGGTCAGTTTCTTTTGCTAAAGAGGAGCTAACTCTTCTAGTTCGCATACCACTAATAAGTCGAAGAAAAATGAGTAGGGTAAGTAGCCGCTACCTAAGGGAGGTATCAAGAACCAGCAAGTGAAAGGCAGCACACAACAAAGGCGTTCTTAAGCTAAAAAGGCGCTTTTAAGCACTTCTGACGAGAGGTGGGTCAATAGCCATTAAGAATCGATTAGATGGTGATGCAGAAGGGGGTGAATCTCTCCCAAGCAAATGAGTTACCGTTTCCGCGTGTCCACGGACATTTGAAGAGTCATATTTTTGAATGTATAGGGCGCAAGGAACTCCTTTTTCATTATTGTTTTCGTGACTTTAGTGACGCAAGCAGATCTTCTTGTTGTCGTTCTTGTTGAGATCCTAAAATACCACAGGATCTCCCTTACTTCAACACAAAGTTTTCTTTTTACAATTTTTTTACACCCCTCAAGGTTTTGAAAGCCTGGGTCAAGTTTTAAAAACATTATATTCTACTTTTATTAATCTTTTTTTAATTATAATTTTGACTTTTAAGTCACTTCTACTTATTAACTTCTTTGGACTCATTCTATTTTATATATATTTACTAGTCATATTTCAGATAATAAATAAATATTACAACAAGAAAAATATTGTTCATGCTTCGTTTCATGTCTTAACGAGTTTTAACTTTTTAGAAAATTATAAAATTTTGTGGATTTTTCTTTTTCATGTTTTAGGGTTACAAATGATTTAAAAATACTTCATCACCATCATCATCATCATCATTAGCTAATTTCTAGCATGATCATTTACTAAAACTTGTATTTCTTTGCTTTGATCTTATGTAACTTTTGTGCAACTTAATTTAAGCCATCTATACCCTTTATCTTTTCGCTAACCTTGTCTATGACCTAACATACACCCCCTTTGCTTTGATTTTTATTATTGTAATATTCTTTCGATCATTGCAAATATTCCCTAATCATTACCATGTTTTTTTCTTCTAAACCTATCCCAATTTTCCAAGTGTAATTTGCCCCCTTCTCCTCACCACTCCACCCACACCACATGCTTCCCCACTTGGCCATTATGAGCCTGTGATATAGCCACCAAATACACCTCCCCTTGATTAATATTGTCCCAAATATTCTTCTATCATTAATTACCTAACTCTCCACCTACATCACCATCTTTCATGTGTGATTCCTCCTGTCCCTTCTTCCTATCCATTTCCACTCAATTCTATTCATCCCCCTTGTATCCTTGAGCTTGTGAACTTTCTTAAATATACCTCTCCCAAATTCATCTCCCTCGGTTAACCTTATCCACCCAAATATTCCTTCCACTATTACCATACATTTCCTCCACCAACCACACACTACAACACCTAGCATTCACCCCCATTTCTTCCTCCATGGTCACAACCCATACAACTCCCTTCACACCTCTTTTGCATCTTATGTTTGAAACCATTAGGTCCCTCCATTTACTTGCACACAAATTTCCACACTCATCATGTTTTGATGTGCACAATTCTTACTCACCATCTCCATCTCCATTTCTCTTCTTTTCTTCATCTTTTTCAAGCTTTCTTCATCATCTTCTTGTTTTCTTTATCCCATTTACTCCATTTATATACAAGCCTAAACCATCACATCTTTAAACAACACCTAAGTTTATCTCTTTAATGTTTTAATTAAATAAAAGGGAGTTAAGACCTGGTTAGGGTGAAGTTTTCCTAATATCTTCTACTATTTTTCAAATATCATAAAAATATTTATAATCCTCTTCAAGGGCATGTCAATCTTTCCTTTTTATTTGGTTTTAATTTCTTTTAGTTTGATTATATTTTAATATGGCTCTTAATTGGTTTATGTTGTTTTAATATATTTTTCATGGTATTTTGCAGTCTTATACTTTGTGAGGTGCCTTACTGTAACACCCCCAAATTTACTACTGAAAATTTTCATTTAAATCAAAGGCTTAGCGGAAGTGAAGGATAAAATTGTAAACTCGGGGACGTTACCGCCACACTTAGTACTAGACCGGTTCACTCCTACCGTTCCAGTACTAAGTGCTAAGGCTAAATCCGATCAACATTAAGTACGAAGTATCATAAAACACAAGACGACATTTAACATAAATAATTAATAAGATATAAGTCAAACAGAAATTAGAATACGATTTAGGATTACAACCCCAGACTACGTTTTTCAAAACGGGAAACGTAATACAAAATACAGCTAAACAAAACAAATCCCGAAGGATCAATATCCGGATTGCCTACTCTCTCGAGTCAAGCCTTCTACCCCAAAATAGTATCCGATCATAAACCTGCACAGGAGGTCTGCTCCCCACACTACTACGAAAACGGGAAATAATAACGGGACATTAATAATGGTAGTTCGAAAACCGTTGTCAAACGCGTGAAAATTAATGGGCGGGAGAGTTTTGATAACGGTTCTAGTTAAAAACCATTATTAAAAAGGCAATATTAAAACTTGGACAGATGTTTTATTAACGGTTTTATGTAAACCGTTATTAAAAGAGGATTTAATAACGGTTCTAATATGAACCGTTGTCAAAAGTCAGAAGCTTTTAATGACGGTTCCTGGAAGAACCGTTATTAAAAGATGTTTTAATAACGGTTCTCTTAGGAACCATTATTAAATCCTCTTTTTAATAACGGTTATCTCAGGAACCATTATTAAAACCTAAAAATCAAACTTCTCCTTATGTTTTAAAACCCCAAAATTTCGCTCAATTCTGTTTCGTGCCAAAGTTTTCAGACTCTCCTTGCAAACCCTCGCACCACCACACCGTGCACCACCAACTCGCACCACGAACTCGCACCACCACACCGGCTCCTCTCAAGTAAAGGAAACCCTCGGACCGCCAACTCTCCGTCGTATTTGAAGCCCTTGCCTCTCTCAACATTCTCACCGTCGTGTTTGTAGCTAGCTCACTTTATGTATGTGTTTGTTCTTCCTCTCATTTGTTTGTTGTTGAAAGATTGTGGTTTGTCGTTCAAAAATGTGTTGGCTGAAAATTTTGCTGTTTGTTGTTGAATTTGTTGCGTTATTGTTATATATTAACAAATGCACGTGTTGGCCGAGACCTTTACATATTATTGTTGTATTTGTTTGTATAGAGAATATAGATTCAACATTATTGTTGAATAATGGCTGTTGGGAAATAAATTTGGGTACTATGGATCAGAAATACAATATATTTAGAGAAATAAAATCACTAACATTAACACCATTCAACATATTAGTAAGTAATAAACAAAAGAGAAGACATTATTACTGTAAACTTTGGAGGGTCATAACTTTTTCATGGGACCTCGGATTTAGGTGATCTAAGAGGCTATTTTGGGTATTTTTTTTGAGATCTACGACGTGGCAAAGCGGCGTAGCCGGTTTGGGCAATATCGGAGCCCAAAAAGACCATTTTGGCCTGTAAATTGAGGTTTTTTTGTTACATACAAGTGATACAACCTTGACGGTATAATTTTAGGGCCTTTTTTACAAATTGAACCTTTAATTTAGACTATCTTGAAAACCTTTTTCACATTCTAGGGTATGATAGTGTTACATAACCTTTTGATTAAAGTGGTATTACATGTTGCCTACCCCCTTGTATTATTTTGTAGGGTAATACATGTTTTCAGTTATCAGAATTGTTTTTCCTTTATTGTTTATCTCTTTATCCTCTATTGTAATTATGGATGAGATAAGAGCTTTAGGTACCTCCAAAGAGCTACTGGAACCAGATCTTTGAGACAAAGGAACTTAGATGATGATGATGATGAAATTGAAGTTTTTAAGGGTTCAAGTGAAGAAGACGAGCAATGGATCTTATAGTCCAGAATAGATTATTGGTCAACATAGATCCAAGCCATGTATATTTTCTTTTCCATATTTTTCTATTAATGAATCATGACATATATATTTTTGACCCAATGGCTAACTGTATATTGATTGAAACATGGGTGCTGTAGTTTTTCACCGATGACTATGCATGAGGCCAGCAATATAATGTTGATGAAATTGATGAAGTTAGAGACCAATGGGCCAAGCACATGCACTCATTCATTTGGTATTAGGTAGCGATCTATATATTCTTTACTTTGGGGTGTAGAGCTACCAAGTTGTGGTATGCCCACTAATTTTTATTCCTAAGTATAGTTGGTGTATTGAGACATGCATACCAATTATAGATTGATTGAAATTATGGTGTGGTTGCAGATTTGGTATGAATTGATGTTGTTTTACATTGCAGATTTGATAATTGTTTTAACATACAACTGTGTATGTGAGCAGGAACAGAATAGAAAAATGCTAAAAAAAACATATACTTTTAATAACGGTTTCTCATAGAACCGTTATTAAAACTTACGTTTTAATAACGGTTTTGTTTAAGAACCGTTATTAAAACTCCAGTTTTTAATAACGGTTTTAATTAAAACCGTTATTAAAGCATAGGTTTTAATAACGGTTTTTAAGTAAAAACCGTTATTAAATCTGAAGTTTACACACATATTCGCGGGTTTTTGTGTATTTTTCATGACGGTTATGAACCGTTATTAAAGATTTAATAACAGGCGATTCAATAACGGTTGACAACCGTTATTAAAACCCCTTTCCGTGGTAGTGCCACCATCAGTGGATCATCACAGGACCCATTCAACCAAGGTAGTATCGGTACAGGTCCGATACTGAGTAAGGTAGCAGGTGCGCTAAGGCCGGCATACAAAACACACAACACAGTATACATGGCATAATCACGTGAGCCACATGTAGTAAAAAGATGAAGGCTAGCTACAATCCGGATAAACTTATTCCTTAGATCTCCGGTAAATGTAATCGATTCACATCATAGTCTTTATCGATTCATGTGAGTGTGGGAATCCCACTATTATAGCCGGTGGACCAGAAATCATGTAGGGCAAAACGCGCCTGGCCACTATTATAGCCGGTGGACCGGTCATGCAGGGCAGAACGCTCCTGGCCACTATTATTCGCTGGTGGACCGGTCTGGGTCCGGCTCAACATCTTCCTCTTTAAGTAATTAGTGTCTTAACATATCTTATTTGAAAGTATTTTACCCTTGACATGCACGACTAACTATATCCACACTTATCCTCCCAGGAGGGCCCGTCCCATATCTTGGGACACTTGCGCCCCTCATCACACCTCGATATCTACTCCCCTTTACTCTTACACATAATGAAAACAAACTCTTAAGGGTGTGGGTTAAGGCCCAACACCTCGTGACATCTACTCCACATGCTATCTCCCTCTAGGGCTTTCCCTTGGAAACCCTAATTGGACCTATGTGGCCCAACTTTCTCTCACTTACACTACCATTACTCCATTTATCGTCCCACTCCTCATCTCATTTAGATCCAATCCCAAATCATATCGCTTTACCCCTCGATTCCACATGTGACCGAAAAACCCTAGTTGGCCACTTCAACCCTAACACCTTTCTTCTCCCACAAGTAACCCTCTCTTTTTCACCCAATATCTCTTCTCTCCCATGACACCCATAATCACCCCTTATACAACAATTTCCACTCTTAACCCATTACTCTACTCTTCCTTAATTGTTGTTACTTCCATATTTTTCAGATTACTACTTTCTCCCAAAACCCTAATCGGGTCCCTTATACACCCTTACACCAACCTACGTATTATTTTTCATCTCGAGTTTCCAAACACTCCACAGCTCTCCCTTTAGCTTATTTACACCTTAATACAACTTTTCTCATGTAACGATCATCCCCATGCAAGTTTTATCCCACCCATGCAAACTCTCGAAGTTCCCATGCAAACCCTAGAATTCCCATGCATAGTTCTCATCTCTTATTCATTTTAGTCAACCTCATATCCCCCTTTAGCAACTCACTTCCCATTTATTTCCTTTGTCCTTTCATCTCCATGTCATAATAATAATCACCCTAACATGCATGTCCTAGAGGGTTAAATCATGCCACAGCACATCATAATCACCACATATGGATATCACATTCATGTCATGAGGAAACACATACCACGTACCTTAACTCCAAGCTGCGCTACGCACAAAACACGTTAAGGATAATCATGTGATACACAACAAGACATGATATATATACAAGGCACCCAAGGCATATAAGTCACATAACACGTAGGAACCTTAGCCACATCCTTACCTAATACGACACCGATCTTGGAGCACGTTCCTACGCCTCCTCCGGGTTTTGACTTGATTCGCCTATAAGAGGGAAAGACTATGGATTAACTTCCCTCTAACCAAATTGACTAGCCTTCCTACCTTACCCTTATCACAACTTACCATTAGGGCTAAAAATAATAATATTACTAATGGTGACAAGGAACTAAAATAATAATAATAATAACCATAATAATAATGATAATAGTAATACTAGTAATAATAACAATAATGATGTTAAAATAATAATACTAAAGTTATAGGTCATTAATAATAGTAATAATAACAGTTATAAATATTTCAAGGTTAGGTTAAATAATAATATTAATAATAATAATTATAACATTAAGAATAATACTAATAATACTACTAAAAATAGCTAGCATTTGTATAACAAGGGTTTAGGGGTTTGGGGAGTTTAGAGGACCACCTAGGGGTGCTGGTGGCACAGGTGGCGGCGCACAGTGCACAGCGGCGGCGGCGGTGGCAGTGATGGGGGAGAAGAGAGGTGGAGAAGTGGTGGAGGGAGGAGAAAGGAAGAGGAGAGGGTGGCAGGGGAAAAAGAAGATACGGGGAGGTAGAGGAAGCTCCCCTGGTGGTTTTAGAAGGCAGAGGGGGTGCTGGAAGTGGCGGCACCGGCGGTGGGCGGTGGTGAGAAGGGTGGCGGGGCTCGAAGCAAGGCTGCTCGGGAAGAGCTCTTTGCACGGCCGGGGTGGCTCATGCAGAGCAAATCGAGGGGTGAGGGAGGCCTAGGTTGGTGGAGGGTGATGCAAGGGAGAATTTTGTGGGTGGATCAGGCGGCGGCGACGGAGTGGCTGTCTGAAACGGGGATGGCGCAAGGGTGATTTTCTGGGCTGGGGTTTCGAAAGAGCCCGATGCTGGGCTCGTGGGGTATTTATAAGCTCGAAATGGGGGAGGATCGAGAGAGGGGGCAGAGAAAGGTATGAGCAGGCAGAAATTTTGGCACGCCGGCCGTCGGTGGCAGGCCGACGCGGGTCTGCCATGGCAGACCTGTGGCTCGGTCGGGAAAAAGGAAGGGGGCGGTGGCAGACCTATGTGAGGTGTGGGGGTGGTCGGTCAGTCGAGGAGGGACAGACGGGCGGTGCAGAAGAGAGGGAGAAGGTGTGCAGGCGGCGTAGAAGGGTTGTCGGCGCAGGAGGCTGGTTGGTGATTTGCAGCGAGGCGCGGGAAAGAGGCTGGACCGGTCGGTCCAGGGGAGAAAGAAAAAAAAGAACCGGTCGGGCGGTTCGGGTGAAGGAGAAGGAGGGCGCCTGGCGTGCGAGACAGGGGGGAAGAAAATTGATCTGGGCCGGTGGGCTGGCCCAGTCGAGGGAAATGGGGGAGAGAAAAAGAGGAAAGGAAAATAAGGGAGAAAAAAGGGTTTAAGGAAAATAATTAGGGAAGAAAATAATTAAAATGACTTATGGGGTGAGTTATAGTATTTTTGGTAGATAATTAAAATTTTAGTAATTTATCTTAATATATCTTATTATATTAGTTTAAAAATGTAGCTTTTAGAAAAATATTGACTTGAACCTTATTTAAATAAAATGAGTATGATAAAATAGCAATTTATTTATTTTAATTTATTAAACACTCACATCTAATTTGGTATACATAAAACCCAGAAAATAATTAAGTTAAATAATTTAAAAGGCAAAATCCTCAACGTAATTAAATTAAATAAGGTTAAGAGTTAAATTATCCCTAATAAAAGTAATTTATTAAATTATAGGCTTTTAAAAATTTTGGGGGATTACATCCGATTTACGGAAAACCGATTTAAGAAATTATATAATTTAAATAATATATTTCGTTAACGAAATATAACTTCCAAATAACATCGTAATCACATGACAAAGTTATAATCGAAAATGAATCTAAAATATTAAAAATCAAAATACGGGAAAGAACGGGGTTACATATTTTTAACCGAAACCGAAATCATAAGAATATAATAAAATCATTAAACTTAATAAATTTAGATTTTTAAAAATATGGGGTATTACACTTACCCACTTTTGGTACATTTTTTTTTACTTTTAAGGAAAAGATGAATCTAAATTTCTTGTGTTAAAACATAATTTTTACTATAATCACATGTATCTCATTAAATATTGGTGTTTTATGCTCGCTTTAGTATATTTATCAATGATTATTTTGCAAAATGGTTCATATGATGTTCTTTATTCTTGGTGAGCATAATTTATCATGTGTATAAGTGTTTTCAATCACGAGAGTTATTAGAATTTTTTTCTTGAAATATTTGATGCAAATATGATTAAGGAAAGCACAAAGTATGCTGTTTTTAAACTTACAAATTTGGGATCACTTTCGACTAAAAAATGTACCAATTAGTTAAGTTTTTTTATGCAAATAAGGTGCCATATTTAAGATATATGTGGCAGGTTTACCACAAATTTTATGGTTAATGATTTTGATGCGTATGTAAAATGTTATTGATAAAATGTCGTACATGCACAAATTTAACCATTTCTGTCATCATTGATTGAGGCTTGGGTTTTTGGCAACTAAATCTAATGATTCCACGATGACTATTGACATTTCTATATGTAATTTAGTGTATAAGATTTTATCATTTAGGTTAATATAAATTAAGTTATGATTGAGAAAAGTTTGAGAATGTTTAAGAAAATTAGTTTGAATCTTCTTCATGTTCTTCATGAACATTTAAAGTGTTCTTCACTAATTACTCACTAATCACTATTAGTAGGGTTAGTAATAAATTAATCATGTTCATAGATATTAACCAATAATAAACCATGTAACATCCCCATTTTTAGAACTTAAAAATTTTATTTAAGGGAGTTATTTATGGAAGCTAAAACATTCAAAATACAAGGTTCTACCACCATACTTAGCATAAGTATAGTTTCATCTACCATTCTTCTAGCAAGTGCTAAGGTTAAAATATTTCTCCACTTAGATTAATAAAAACAATGAGAAAAAAGAGGATAAAAGATGCTGCATTACAAGTTATCACTGCTATGATATTACATAAAAGATTGAACAATGTTACAACAACCAGCAGAAAATAAGTACATGAGATATTTAGAATACTAGATAGTCCTAAATCTTAATACCAAACCTTATTCACCTCAATTGGGGCCCTTAAAATACTATTGTAAGCTCATTAAATAGGTAAGGGATCATAAAATGAAACCCAACAGTATAATAGTACCGATTAAACCACTATAAAACATTAAGTGTACAAATGTCATATGGAGCACATAGGAGGTAACATAAATAAATCATCATATAAGCACATCAATAGTGCATATGATAGCTAAATGCCATAATCATGTCATAATTCATACTATACTATAGGCCACATGTTTATCATACCAAATTTAATCATATTACAACCACTTCATTAAACCAACACATACCAAGGGTATCCCACAAAATCCATACATAACATATCCAAAAACAATCAAACATAACCTATAACTAATAGCATAGTGCACTATGGAAATTGATAACCGACATACCAAATCCAATCTAATTAAATCACCGTACAATTGTTCCATTATAATCTATTCAAAGAGATACAAGAATAACCTAGAGATGTATAACATATGCCAGCCATACTAGTACACCAAGGTAAAACAGTACCCTCAACCTTTGTAACTTGAAGGCATATAAAATATACCGATCATACTAGCATATCAAGGCAATACAATACCCTTTCATCTCAGAACACCTAATCCTTTAGTATGCACACCACTACAAGAAAAATCCATTTTTAGCAATGATACTTTTTGTTGCTAAAGATATAAAGTCATTGCAAAAAAATAAAAATATATCACAACAATAGTTTTTGTTGCGGGGTCATTGCGCATCATGGTGTTGTAAAAAAATAAATTAACAACAGTAATCACTACAAAAAAGCAATTAAATACAACAAAATTATCGTTACCAAATAAATATCAATAAAATAAATCACTTCACGTAACTGTATGTGTTTATATATTGTAAGTTGTAACTACTTTTATCATTGCAAAGTATCAATCCTACTTCGGCAAAAATTTATGTTGTCGCAAGAACCTATAATTAGCAACGAGTTTTGTTGTTAAAAAATACTGGTTGTATTTTGGCAACAAATTAAGTTATTGCAAAATCTTGTAATTAACAACAGCAAAATTCGTTGCAAAAAAAAGCATATTATAACAACAATATTTGTCGTTGCAAAAATACATTAATTACAACGACTTATGTCATTGGAAAAAATTAAATATACTTTAGGAACAATCTTTATGTAACACCTTGAGTCGATACCTGATAGTACCTGAGACCCATAAATTTCTAACACCTCGAGTCTAAATGACAACGCGAGGCCACTTGGTAGTCACCTAAGCTCACATATCTATATGAGTTATTTCAGCACACCTTTTCTCCATTCACACTCTTCTAGTAAAAATTTTAAGAAATTTTTGAAACTTCTCAAGAGGATCGTCCATCCTAAAAATTACTCCACAGTAAGCACACTTAATTATGGAGTTCTTAATATAAATCACTAAAAGGATGGTGTACCATGCTGATATAAGTAGTCATATCAATCATTATAATATTCCACTCAATTTGTTGGTATTGCGTTTTATTGTTGTAAAAAAATACATAATTGTAATGCTAAAGGTATTGCCAAAATTTAAACTTAAAAATTCAACGACCATCTTTGTCATTGTGAAAACATATAATAGCGATGACACAATAACCTGTTCTTATACCATTGCAATAAATGACTTGTGAAACCTGTAATCGATGTCCATAAATCATGCCATATATATATGGCTCGCTGATATAAATACAATAAAAAAATATAAAAATGATTATATATATATATATATCAAGAAAAAATTATCATATTGAATAAAGAATTATAAGAATTTCACTTAAAAATTAGGGCTTCGATTATGCTAATGAACATTGAGACAAGCTGACATATCCAATCAATATAATTAGACCAGGCTAATACAATGGAGGTGATATTAGGAGTTGGAGAAGGCTGTGGCAACAAGGAGGAAGGAGCCTATGATGGAGAGCAAATAAGAAGATAGTAAACGACGAATAAGATCACACACAAAATGACATTGAAGATAGGAAAAAATATATGAGAGAGAAATGGGGTTGGGGGAAGTTAGTCTAACTTTATTTATATATTTTTATTATACTTTTTTCTTTGTCATTTTTTATATGTTTTTTAATAATCGGATGTTGTTGCGAAAAATGATAGGTATACTATAACCAATATAGTTGTTATAATAAATTGATAAAATATTTGACAGTAAAAACTATAATCGCTAATAGTTATATGTATAACTTACAACAACAATTATCGTTCCAAAAATATTTTTCTTAATTTTCATCTCTCTGTGTACATTGAATCTAATGAGGGGCAATAAATTAATATTTATAACAATAATGTTTAGCAATGACACTTAATCATCATTGTTATAAGTTATTTTTCGTAGCAAAAAAGTATAGACATTGCAATAACATTGTTTTTTTACATCAACTTGTTGTTGTATTAAAATAATATAAATATTTTCAACAAGTATAGTTGTTGTAATAAATTCAATCAATATTTTGCAACAATAAAAATTCATTGCAAACATGTTTTGTATATTGCAACATATAAATGTTGTTTCAAATAAACCATCGCATAGATTGCAATGAAAAATGTCATTGCAAAATATTTATTAATAATCACCATAAATATGAATTATTTTTGGCAATAACTTTTTGCAGTGTCACAAAATTATCATTGCAAAAATAAATTTTTCACAACAGCGAAGTGTTGTCGTTACAAAAATGTTATTTCTATAAAAGAGTTTTCTGGTAGTGTACCCTCTAAGAACTCCTAATAACTAACTAAAGTATACTAGGGCTTTATTTTGATTGATGAGGCATCCGAAAAACCACCAAACCCATCAACAACTCCAACCTCATATCTTGGGTAGCTAGCCGTAAAGAGGAAACCATTCCCAATTATAAGGTCTTCCTCTTTAATTATTGATATTTTATTATGGTGATAACAATTATCATGTAGGGAAAATATGATAACAACATCACACTTTACCATTTCCCTTTAATTTTGATTATTTAAGGTCAAACATAAATAAAAAGTGAATATCTAGGTGAACACCCATGGCGAGGTCAAACTCATAGTAAATCCTAAAAAACATCATAAAGCTATCCCAAGAGACCGGTTTATTGGCACCACAAACCAATTAACTTGTTCAAGACCTAAAACAAAATACTCAACTTGAAATAGGAAGACTACTCAATTGGTATGAGAGTGGCTAGTTGATTGGTTTCCCTCACTAGTTGGTTGAAACCAAAACTAAGGGGAGAATAAAAATCACCACTTGACTAGTACTATTAGGTGAAAAAAAACCATAATTCATGCGATTAACTTAAAAAAATCACTAAATCATCCTTGCATTTCTAACATGCTCTTAATCATAAAAATCATATAAAGCAAGTTGTTTACATCCAACTAATGCTTAGAAACCAAAATAAATTTAGCTAACATGCCTCATGATTCACTTTAGTTCACCAACATAGCCAAAATGACAAAGCTTGCTATCATGATCCAAAAACTTCCTACATAACATAACACCAAATATAATTCTCAATACATCAGCACTTAAACATACCACTAATATGTAAGCTACCATCAAATACTATCCCACGTTATGAAGGTGTATATATTACCTTCTTCCAATAAAATCATGTAAAATAAATAAAGAAAGAACCACCCAAGGTTCTTACTTCCAACCATAATTCTTCAATTCCTTAAAGCACATAAATAAAAATTAGAAAGCACTAAACATAAAAAAGATAACAACAACAAATTAACAAGGATTAAACAAGAAACCAAACCTAACACTAGGGTGGCACGCCAAGAGGGGAATAAAAATGTAAGATCTTCAACTTTTTCGAAGTCAAATACCCTTATACATCCAAAGAGCTAATAAACATATTGTGATAAAATGCAGCTCAGCCATGGGATGTTATTAGGTGCAAGGGTTGCTCTGAACATGGTGCAACCACTCTTAAACCTGTAGTATAATTCTATTTTACATCGAATACTATTATAGTGTACTATAATTAAATGTATTACACTAATTATTATCTAGGTATAACAAAAACAATTGCGGTGTACATTGAATATATATATAATCTACCCATAATTAATGATACAATACTCATAATTATAATGGTACAACTAGAAAAATACTAAAGGTAAACCAAAAATATACTATAGATGTAAGGGTGGTTTCACCATACTTAGTGAAGCCCTTATACCTAATAACATTCCATGCCTGAGTTGCTTTATATCGCAATAGTTGTAGTTTCATGCCAATGTACTAGCCTAACAATTGGCATTTTCTTTGGTTGTTTAGAAGGTATGATAATAGTGTAATAATATTTTATTTTGAGGAGCCTTTTTTGATCCCTAAGGGATGTCACATGATTTTTAATGTACATATGGCAAGGATATTTTAGCTTGGTTGAGCTTAAAAGAACTTTGTGACCCTAGTAGAAGGTATTATCATAATGATGTGGGTTTGTATTATCCCCATAATGGTATCATCAAAATTAATGTGGATGGAAGTGCTTTGGGTAATATAGGTAATATAGCCTTGGCTAGTGTAGTATGGGGCAGTATAGGTATGTAATTATATGGTTTCATAACTAATGTGGGATTCGGTCATATCATGCTTGTGGAGTTTTGGGTGATATACTATGTTTTATCTAAATGATATTCATTTATGGGGTTGTATCTTCTCAATGTCTTGTAACATCCCAAAATTTAATATTTTTTTTAAAGTGGAAGAATTGAGAATTTAAAAAGTGTGAATTCTAGGGATGTTACCGCCACACTTAGTACCAAACCAATTCTCTCTGACCGTTTCTGTACTAAATGCTAAGATTAAGAAAAGATTAACATTAAACTTAAACTAAGAGTTTATGAAAGAACTAGAAAGATCATAACCCCAAAGATCAGAGTACTTGTAAAGAATTATAATTCATGCCCAAAAAGCAAAATAATCGTACAACGGTTAAAAAGTTCATCTCAAGTATTCAATACAGAGTAATAAATCAATAAGGAAAAAATCCAATACAAAAAGAAATAACAGAAGGGAAATAAAATAATGAGAAGAGTGAAAACGGCCATGACACTCTCGGACTTTGAGCCAAAACATGCTCAACACTCAGCCTCGCCAGATGTCTCGTCCACCTACACAAAGTCAGAAGGGCCTACTACTCGTGGAAATGGGCAGCACCCATGAAAAGGGTGATTAGTACGCTACATAATGAGCAAGGTAACTGTGAAGTAAGGCCAACACCTAAAATCATATAAACCATGCAAAAGAATAGAATGAATATAAAGACCAACATGATAACATAATATCGAACAATCATTCGGGTAGATACATAAAGGCCTCGTTATAGTCCGGATTAATTATTTAATTAATCTCTGATTAGAACTTATTTCACATCATGCTCTTTATCAAGTCCATACTATTACGGGAACCTCACTATTTTAGCCAGTGGATCAGTCTCCTGGGCACTTCGGCGCCTGTCCACTATTTTAGCCGGTGGATCGGTCAGTTAGAGTACATGCCCTACCACTATTTTATGCCGGTGGATCGGTCTAGTCCCTTTCTCACATGATGTTCCACTGTAAGTACTTAGTGTATTTCCCATGTCTTATCAAACTATAGGGTTTGGTTTATGGAGCTCTGGATCCCCCACTATTATAGCTGGTGGATCGGTCACTAGGGTAACAAATCCTACCACTATTATACACCGGTGGATTGGTCTCTAGGATACCACAGTACCTAGCCACTATTATGCCCATGGATCAATCTAGGCTTGGCTCAATACTCTTCCACTTTACATGATTAATTTTTTAAGTGTCTTATTCAGAAGCTTTCACCCTAGACATGCATGACTCACTCTCCCCACACCTATCCTCCAATGGACACTTTCCACATCATCAGACTCATATACCTCCCAACTTGCCCCAACATCCTCCTCCATATCCTATCTCACATTAGAAGTCTAACTCTTAAGTATATGGGTCAATGCCCACTACTTTACACTGCCAAGTCCACTCCACATCTCACTTTAGGATTTTATCCTGAAACCCTAATTTTATCCCGAAACCCTATTTTTATCCTTTGTGGTCCATATTGCTCCACTTCACACAACCCAAATCATTTTAACACTCCACACATCACAAATCATAAATTTCACCCTCATAATTACACTTTAATCACCAAATACACATGATACCACAAAACCCTAAGTAGCCACACCAAACCCTACTTGTCCACACAAACCCTAGCTCGGTCTCCTACGTACCCTTATATTGCGCCACGTACTATTTTTCATCCAAAGTTTTCAAACACCCAAACAACACTTACATTACCTTCTTCACATCCCAAATCAAATTTCTATACGTAAATTTCATGCCCATGCAGACTTTACACATCATATGCAACCATTCAAATCTTTCATGCGAAACCCTAGAGATCCCACGTGAAACCCTAAATTCAACCATGCAAACCCTAGATTCTTCCATACAAAAATCTAGATTCCTCCATACAAACTCTAGATTCCTCCGTACAAACCCTAGATTCTTCCATACAAAACCCAAGATTTCTTTATATAAAACCTTATATTCAACCCATATAAAAACCCTAGATTAGATCCTTCCATGTAACACCATAGAATCTGCCATGTAAAACCATAAGTCCATCCATTCAAAACCCTAGTTGAGAATCTCTCATGCAACACCATAAAATCTACCATGCCAAACCTTAAGTCCTAACATATCAAACCCTAGTTTAGATTCTCCCATGCAACACCATAAAATCTTCCATGTAAAACCCTAAATCCATCCATCAAACCCTCGTTTAGATTCTCCCACATAAAACCATAAATTAGATTCTCCCATACAAAACATTGATTATATTCTCCCGCACGAAACACTAAATTTCTCATTTTATTCTTCCACTCATGGATCATTAAAATACTTAAAGTCAACTCACCTCCCTTGGTCAACTTATTTCTCCCATTTTTTTTCATCCTTTCCCCACACAAACCACATTAACATCCTCACATGCATGTCTTATAGGGTTACAAAACATAACATCACATACACATAGTACACATGCCATATAATAACACAGAAACATACTTCAACTCCACGTCATACCACACATATAATTATAATGTTAAGCATAAGATACAACACATACAAGGCATATACTGCACATCAACACACATAAGGCCTTAGTAACATCCTTACCTAAAACGACACCAGTCTTGGAGCATGCTTCTGCGCCTCCTTAAGGCTTTGACTGGTCTCACCTATATTCGGAAAAAACTAAAATTAGATTCCCTCCTACCAAAAATACTATTTATTACTAACTTATTCTAAGACTAGTTTTTTGATAAAATAATAACATATTAATAAAAATGACATTAACTAATTACTATCTTGCTAAAGATATAAGAAATAATATTAATATTGTAAAAGTTGATAATATAAGGTTGAAGACTATACCCTAATAATAATAATAATGATATTAAAATAATAATAGCAAAGATACTACAAATAATATCAATGTTAATATTAATAAGAATAATAATAATAGTAACAATAACAATAATAATAAAAAGGGCATTACTCAAAAGCATAGTGAAATAAGGGCTTCGACCCCTTTACCAAAATAATACTAATAATAAAATTAGTAAAATAAATAACAAAATTTAGTAGTAATAATAATATTGAAATAGTAATAATGATAATAACCATAATAATATTGCAAAAATAATAATAATGATAATAATTGAAAATAAAATAAAATAGGGTTTCAACCCTACATTGAATAATAATACTTATTAAATAATAATAATAATAATAATAATAATAATAATAATAATAAGAAGAAGAAGAAGAAGAAGAAGAAGAAGAAGAAATGCTAACGATACAGTTATTATTAATATTAATAATAATAAAACTTGATATTTATAATAATGCTACTACAATTCAAAATAGGCATAATAGGGTTTCAGCCCTAAATAGAGTAATAATAATAATAATAATAATAATAATAATAATAATAATAATAATAATAATAATAATAATCATAATAATGATGATGATGATGATGATGATGATGATGATGATGATGATGATGATGATAATGATAATAATACTAATAATAATTGCATAACAATAATAGTAATAATAGCAAAAATAATAGTAGAATAGTTGTAATAACAACAACAACAACAATAAAAAAAATAAAAAATAAAAACTCAGAATAATACTAATAATATCAATAATACTAATACTAATAATCTACTTATCCAAATAGGGTCAGCCCAAAGAAGAAATATTAATACTAATAATATTGAACCTAATAGTAATAATAATAATAATAATAATAATAACATATTAATATTAATTAACAAAGATAATAGCAATAATAGAAATCATAATAATAAAATCAAAATCAAAATATAATAGGGCTTCGATCCTCAATAGAAATAATAATAAAAACATTAATAATGATAATAATAATAATAATAATAATAATAATAGAAATAATAATAATAATAATAGTATATTTTGAATAAATGAAATAAAATAGATTAAGGCTTGTATAAATAGTGAAAAAGGGTTGAGAGGGTTTAGGGTTCAACCTTAGGCTGGTGGTGACAGGTGGCGCTGGCGGTGGTGCACGGTAGTGGCAGCGGTGGCCGGAAAAAGGGAAGAAAAGGGGAAAAGTTGAAAGGTGGGAACAAGATAGGGAGAATAAAGGTGGGGGTTGGGGTGTTTAAGACTGCCTAGAGGGAGAGGAGTTGAATGAGGGTTGTGGCGCACGACGGCAGCGGTGGAGGCCGAATGGAGAAGAAGAAGAGAAAGAGAGGAGGAGAGGGAGAAAGAGGAAAAGAAAGGTAGGGAAAGATAGAGGAGGGTCTGCAAAATAGATTGGGAGGTGAATGAGACAGTGGAAGCGGCGGTAATGGTGGTGGACGACAGCGTGAAGGGTGGAAGAGGTAGAGAATGGGCTGATTGAGAAGGGAACTTTGCATGGCCGGGGTGGCTCGTGTAGGAAGAATCGAGGGAGAAAGGAGGCATAGTTAGTTAGAGGGCTGTGCAGGGAAGACATGGGAGGGAAGAGGGGGCGGCGAAGTTGGCCGATGGTGGCGGACGAAGCGTCTAAAGTGGCGGCGGCGCACAAGGTAGGTTTTTTGGGAAAGAAACCAAAGCTCGATACAGGGATCAATCTGAGGGTATTTATAGGGTTTAAATGGTAGGGTGAGGTCTATGAGATGATGAGGGAATAAGGCAAGTGGGGTTAGGGTTTGCCAACGGCGTCATGTGGCCAGCAAAAATTGAGGTCATGGCAGGGAAGGTGATTGGCTGGGATGAGGAAAATCGTGCCAGGAGAGGGGATAGTTGGTTAAGTTGGATGACAGGCGGGTCAGTAGGGGGGAGAGAGAAGAATAACGGCTGGATCAACTGCGAAAAACTAGGCTCAGGTGAGGGAAGAAGTTGCAGGTCGATGACATCAGGGGAGGAGGAAGGAAGAAGAAGAAAGAAAGGGGGTTGGACCAGGCGGCTGAGGAGAAAAGAAAAGAAAGGAAAAGAAGGGGAAAACTGGACCAGTCAGCGGAAGAAGAAAAAAATGAAATGCAGTGTTTGGCTGCGCCGAAGGAGGAAGAAAAGAAAAAGAAAGTTGGGCCGCCGGAAAGGAGAGAAAAGGGGAGAATGGCTTGGGCCGTTGGGCTGGCCCAGGTCGGGGGAGGGTAAGGAAGAAAAGAAAAGAAAGAAAAAGAAAGGAAAAGGGAAGAAAGGAAAAGAAAAAAAGGGAAAAATAAAAATATGAGGGTTGGGTTAATTAAATTAATTATGATATTTGGATATTTAAAAATAATAATATTTAAATAAAAATAATATTTAAATCCCTTTTAGGCTAATTTAGAATTTTTGAAAGATTTTTCATAAATTCTCTTTTAATTAGCAAATCACTCTAATTTCCTCCAATTAAATTATTTATAAAATTCCTATTAATTTGAAACTATTTTCTCCTTATTATTTTAAATAAAATAATTTATTTAATTAATTTAAAATAAAATCCTTAATTAGCTAAAATACCCAAATTTCTCCTAATTAACATACTTATAAATATCTTCTTGATTTACTCTAATTAATTTCATTTTATTTTAAGAAGAATAATTTATTTACTTAGTTTTTCTAATAAAATCTTATTTAACTATAATTTTTAAAATTAGAATTTTTTGGGCATTTCACACTTGTTCTTCCCATCACCTGCTATCAAATATCTTGCTGGATTACCATTAATTTAAGAAGTCATTTAAAATTTGGTTGTAGGATCATCTATCAAATATGGGGTGCTTTCACTTTTCAATTCGCTTACCTATGAATGCCCTCTGTGGATTGTTTTTCCTTACGTGATGTTTGATAAGTATGGATTATGACTTCTTGTTATTGTATGTACCCTATTTAGAATGCTTATTTCTTATGTTTTATGCCCCTTTTTGATAATTAAAAGGATAACATTAAAATACATAATCTCTGTGATTCATTAAATAAAGTGATAATTTCATAATGAGTATTTTATTGGTAAGATGATAATGGGAAAAATATATGATATATTAGTTATTTTATATAATGTATTTGATAATGATAAAAAAAGGTTTTTGAAGAAACACCCATTTTAATCTTAAAAAAGGCATAAAACTTTTATATCTTTTTTTTTCATTTTAAATATGTAATATAAGATACATAAAATACAAGATATATTCTACACCCTTATTATCATATACCATAGGTTTTTATCAAAGCCTTTCCTAAAAATAGCTTACTCTTGTAAATAATTTTTAGCCGAGACCAAAGGATGGTATCAATATCGATTTGAAATTCTTTTTCTTGATTTTCCAACAAGTTTAATTATTTCAAACCCAAAATATCTGTGAGTGAGAGTAGGGTCAGAAAGGTGCTATAGATAACTTTGTGATTATTACTGTGAGAGTCTTAATACTCGGTAAACTAAATTCTATCCTTAACTTCTTCTAGTTTTAGGATGTGATGATCACTAACTACATCTACGAGTGTATTGAAGCTTGTATGGAGACTATTGGAGTGTATATGGAGGGCTAGATCCAAGTACTTGAACCTCCACTAGTGCCAGTAGCTGCACCAACTCTAGAGGATTGGCTCAGGAGGGCAGGGCATCATCTCCTGCCAATCTTTGAGGGCCATGAAGACCCTAACATCATGGAATGATGGATCCAAGATATGGATAAGACTTTCACAACCTACAATTTCCTTGGAGGTAGGAGGGTAGACATGGCCGTCTACTATCTACAAGAAAGGCAACCACATATAAGAGGAGCGTCCAATGCAGGGGTGGAGAACCTACGGGATGGGGACCATTCTTGGAGGTGTTGCAAGCCGATTATACCTAACTTATCTATGCATGGAGAAGTAAGATGAGATTATGGAGCTTTAGTAAGGGGGCATGTCCATCGAAGAATATTACACTCACTTCATGGACTTGGTTCAGTTTATCCAGATATAGAGGCCAATGAGGTGATGTAGGTTCAACATTTCGAGATCAAACAAGGGATATGATACCAGAGGCTATTGGTGAGAGTCACTCCACTAGACATGGTAGGGATGTAGGAGCAAGCCTTGGAGTCATCCTAAGTCATCCAAGCCTAAAGTGCCCAGTCATGAAGCATGATAAAGTTTTGGAGTCACCAGAATCCTCGTGATTGGAAGAAGGTTTCCTCTAGAGGTAGCTTATCACTAAGATTTGGTTAGAGCATGGGATCAGTACCCCAAGCTGGAGGGTTGTCTAGGGGTCATAACAAGGAGAGGTACTAACACTACAAGAGATGCGGGCCAAATCACCTAGGGGTTGATTGCAGAGGCAATAAGATAACATGCTATGGTTGTGGCATGGTAGGAGAGAGGTCATACGAGTGCTGACTTGGCAGTGGGTGCATTCATAGAAGCCTTACTAGAGCTCAGAACACAGGATCTACTAGCAGCCATAGTCGTAGATACAGAGAGTTCCTTTATGGCCAGCCAGTACTATTAGCCAAGCTAGTCAACGCAGAGGTCTAAGGCCTCACCTATTTTAGTAAGGGTAGGGATCAGTTAGTGCCCCATGTGTTCTTTTAGCAAGATGCTTGAACTTGATGAGTTAGGCACAGTGTTGCATGGGGACGGGGACGGGGATGGAATGAAACGTGGAAACGCTATTTCTTAAAAATTTTAAAAACGGGGACAACAAGAAACGTTAAAAAAATTATATATATATATATATATAATTATTTTAAAATAGATTAAATTTACTAAAATTAAAAGAGAAAAATAAAAAATTTCTCAAATTATTACTTATATTAGTTAATTTTAATTATTAATAATTATTTTAAATAAAAAATTAATTAAATAATATTTTTTAATAAAAATATTAATTAAATAATTTTAATAAAAATTTTGACACTAAAACGAACGGAAACATTACGGGGACGTTCGGGGATGGGGGATGGCACCTGACTACCGTACCCGTGCATCAGTGGTTAGGTAAAGGCAGAATGACAGGCTGGTGTAGTGACTGGTATGCTCACTGTCTCCACTCATTCTTCTTGCATGTTTTTTTTTATTTTATTTTATTTATTTTGGTGCATCACACTTTTTTGTGGTATCTACTTTTGTAACTAGAGCTGCCTTATCTCCTTCAAGTAGCATTTGCACTTCTGGTGTGTTTTCTTTTAGGGATATAATTGCATGCTTTATGTTTTATCGAGGGGTTGAATCCTTGTAACACCTCGAATTTTTAAAGCCTAAAATTTAAATATTAAAAATTTTATCTAAAATAATTTATTCTTTTAATTATTTATTTAATTATTTTGTGGATCTTTGACTTATAAAAATAGATAAAATTATTTAATAAATCAATATAATTATTTTTGTTATTTTATCTTACTATTTTTATTTAAATAAATCCCAAACCTATAAATATTATTAAAATTATTTTCTTAAATTAATACCTTGATTTTGGATAAATTAATATAATATTTTTTCCAATAGCCCAATTTGAACCTAATTTCTAATCCAAACTCAAAAAATATTTTCCTTTTCTTTTTATCCTTTTTCTTTTTCAATTTTTCCTTTCTTTTATTTTTTTCCCTTTTCTATTCTTCTTCCTTCTTCCTTGGGCTAGCTCAAATCACCGTTCCTTTTTTTGCTTCCCTTTTTCTCCTACATGGGCTAGCCCAAGCCTTCCCCATTTTTCTTTTCTCTTCTTTTTCCCTTTGAGCCAACCCAACCTTTCTTTCCTTCTTCCTCATTTCTCCCGTCCAGGCAAGCCTACTCCTTCTCTTTTCTTTCTTTCCCCAGTGCGACCCATTTCCTCCCTCTCATTCTTCCCCCATCTACACCCCCATGCCAAACACACCCCCTCTCGCACACCCTTCTTCCTTTAGTACCCCTACACGTCTACACCTCCTCCCCTCATTCAACCAGACCACCTGCACCACTGCCCCCTTTACCTTTCTTTTCTATTTTTGACCCTACAGCCCCTAGTCTCCTTCCCCCACATGCCTTCCCATCCATTTCACTCTTGCCTTGTATGCGCAGCCCCTACTTGCAATGTAACCCCTCTACATCCACCTAATCTTGCATTCCAAGCCCTCTCCTCCTCTTCTTTCTCTTCTTTTTCTTCTCTTCTTCCCTACCTCACTTCTCCCTCATGCACAAATCTTCTCCCCAATCCTCTCTTTTCTTTTTCTCCCTTCTTCTCATGCCCTTATTTTCCCCATTTGACACCCTTGTAGCTGCCTTCGTCGTGTCCACCACCAATCCAACCTCCACGCTGCCATCTCCTCCACCCTAACTCTTCCCTACACCACCCTGAACAACCAACACCAGCCCACCCCTATAACATGATTCCCTTCTCTTTTTCTCCTCTTCGACCCCCTACAACTACCACCCTTGGCCACTAATTCCTCTCCCTTTCCTACACCACCACCGCTTTCCCCCCAACTCCATACCACCACCTTGACCTCCCTTCCCACACCATCACCTACAGTCACCCCCAACACCGCTTATCTTTCCCCCCTCTCTTTTTCTTCTTCTCCTTTTCTTCCTCTTCTTCCCTTCTCTGCACCTCTCTTCCTACAGCCCACACTGCCGCCTCTGCCATTTCTGAGTCACTACACCACGACCTCCAACTGCCACTCACCTCTTACACCCAACAACCAACACCAACACTCTCCACCATCTACCTCAAACCCTTTACCTGAGCCACCACCATCTTTCCCCATTCCATTCCTTCATTCAAATCTTGCATGGCTCATGCTGCACATACAATGTGAGTTATATTGTAGGATTTTAGGTATTTTTGAACAATATTAAGGTATAAGGGTAGTTTAGTAGTCTTATATTTAATAAGTATTTTTAATAAAATATTATTTTATTTATCTAATATTAATATTATATTATGATATTAGTTTTAGGTACAAAATTTTATTAAATAGAGCCTAAGCATTTTTAACTAGATATTGGTAAAGTTTAGTTTTTGCTGGAAATAAGGTAATCGTTTTACCCCACTAAAATATTTGGATTATCATATGTTAGCATATTAGGATTTTTTTTCATATGATTTGTGTAGATATGATGTGTTATAAATAATTCCTTGATTATTAATATTATCTTCAAAAGTGGGAAAAGAATGCATGTTATTTTGTATAATGTGTTATGTATATGAAAGGGGGATTGAGAAGTTGTCTAATGTTTGATGATGGGTTTTATGTGTATATAAATTTTATACTAAGTGAGTATAAACACTTGTAGTAAATATATTACTACTATAGGCCCTAGGGACAATTGGTCATTTGGACACATCATGATATTTAACCTTAATTGGGGTACCTAATGTTTTATAAGTATTACTAAGAATGGAGATTAGAGTTTAGTTTATTATAACTACATGTATTAGTAGGAAGATCAATATTTTATGGTATAGGGGTATTTTGGTAATTATAATGTATGGGGGTGATCATCCTAATAAGTATGCATGATAAGTGTTATGTGGTGTTGAAAATAATAATAGGGGATCTGTGGTAATGAAAAGACATGTTCTATCATGAATCATAATATTATATGATCAAGGGGTATTTTGGTAATTTTGCATGTGCAATGGGGATTATCCTAATAAATATGCATGATAAGTAATAATTAGTGCTAAAGATGAAAATAAGGGTTTGTGTTGGAAACAAAGAAACATAGTTAAGTATGCGATTAATGTATGCTTTTCATGGTTGCCCTAATTAAAATACTAATACTTAAAGTGAAAGACCTCGAGATCAAAAATTGTGGCTCTTTAGGGGTCACTACCCTAAAGGCATGGTTTAGCCCATGATTATTATGGATTTTGTTAGTGTGCCTTAGTACCCCAGCCAGGACCTACATCTTACTCTATTTAGCTCTACGGACCTAAGTAGGGGGTATGCAGTTACAATATGAAGCTCCTTATTTATATGATGAATTATTGTGCAGTCTACATGATGCTTTATGTGAAAATGAGAAAATTAATAAATAATATGATAACATAATAAATAAAAAAACCTCCATGGCTACTTAAATGAACAACCTACAAATTTGTTGAATGACCATGCTCTTTTAGAATCTCATATGTTGCATGTTAAAATTGAGTTGAATAAAAAATAAATTGAATTTAAAGTCTAAAACTTTTTTATTAATGCTAATAAAAAGGTGAAAATTGATCAACTCCAAACTAAATTTTTGGAGCTACAAGCCAAATGTGACAAATTTGTGAAAATAAACTATACTTTCACCGAGGGTGAAGAAGGATTGAATTTATTACTTAGGAGAGAAAGGTATGTCAAGAAATATAAAGGCCTTGGATTTGTTTATAATAGGGTCATGAAATATCAAACCCTCAAGAAATTATTTGTAAAAGCATAATAATCTCATAAATCTTCTCTTTATACTTCTAGTGGTTGTGGTGTGTGTGGCAAGCATGGTCATAATGCCTTTGTGAGTGGAAATGGTAGAAATGTTAAATATATTCTTATATTGAACAAGATAATTGTTTTTGATGCATGTGAAATGACTTAGACATGTTTCATCTTCATGTGCTTTTGGTAAAAATGCTAGTTTTGCTTTAAAATATAAGATGTTGATACTGAAGGGAACCATTCTTCAAGGTTAGTTACTAGCCCCTAAAGGACCCATTAAAATGGTACCTAAAATAAGATATTCATGTTTTAGGTTGAATTCAATGTCAAAATAAAAGGTCACAAATGGTTCATAGATAGTGGCTACCTAAGGCACAAGACAAGTGACCAAACATTGTTCTCAAAGTTGGCACCCTATGATCGAGGTAGTTTTACTTTTGGAGACAATTACAAGGTGAAGAACATTGGATATGGAAACATAAATGTTAGTAATAATAAAACTCTTATAAAAAATTTGTATTTTGTTTATGGGCTCAAACATAACCTTATTAGCATAAGATAATTTTGTGATAGAGGTTATATTGTAAATTTCTCTAATTCACATTGCATGATCTCAAATAGGAAAGATAAATCAATCTTATTTGTTTATTCGTGGATCAACAATGTGTAAATTATAGATTATAAGTCTTTTAAATTGAAAAGTGCATATTTGAGTGTACAAGATAATGATGTATGGTTGTGGTATAAGAGGATATCTTATGGTAATATGGATTTGCTAAATAAATGAGCTAAATGTGAAATTGTGTGTGGTATTCCTAATTTGAACTTTACAAAGGATAGACTATGTGATGTATGTCAACTAGAAAAACAACATAGGACTTCATTCAAACCTAAAAAAATTTGTGACCATGTCTAGAACACTGTAAGTATTACATATGGATCTATTTGGTCCAACTAGGATACGATGTATAGTTGATTCTAGATATGCAGTTGCGATTGTTGATGATTTATCATGCTATACTTAGAATTTATTTCTTATATCTAAAAATGATGCTTTTAATGAATTTGTTATTTTTTGTAAGAGGGTACAATTTGATAAAGGTAGAATCATCAACTCAATAAGAAGTGACCATGGAAAGTAATTAAAAAACATGACATTTATAGAATTTTATGAACAAAATGGGATCTCAGACAACTTCTTAGCCCCAAGAACACCACAACAAAATGGGGTAGTAGAGAGAAAGAATAGAACCTTGGAGGAAGTGGAAAGAACCATTCTTGTGGACCTTAAATTACCTAAATACTTTTAGGCAAAAGTAGTCTCAACCACCAACTATGTCATGAAGTAGGTACTCATCCAAGTAACCATAAAAAATAAAAAAAATAAAGATACCGTTTGAGATCTAAAAATGAATGAAACCAAATATTGGTTACTTTTGTACATTTGGTTGCAAATGATTTATTCTCAACAATGGAAAAAATTATTTGGGTAGGTATGACTCTAAGTGCTCATTTGGGTAGGTGTAATAGAGGTAAAAAAATTACTCCCATTTTTTATATATCTTGTATAATCTATTTAAAATTAAATATTCTTTTGATCTAAAATGGGTATTTTATTAAAAATATATTTATTAACTTTAAATATTTTATTATACAAAATAGTGAAAAATATTTTCTACCCCTATTACTTCCATACCAAACAAGTCCTAAAGTGAATGAAGTAGTATTCATTAGTGCATTATTACTCGGTAAATATTACTAAGTCTCCAATGAAAGAACATTAGTACTTGAAGAATCGATCCATGTTTCTTTTGATGAATCTAATTTTAGTATGCAAGGTACAAATGATGAAGAAATAGGTCTGTCAATTCTAAAAACCTAACACGTATTCTAACTTACCATAAATCACATACTTTCATTCTTAACATCATATAATACATGTTAGGCATACATGTTGGAATATAGAAGCATGAAATATGAAAAGACAATTCTACCCCTAAGCCATACAAATATTAATAATGTGAAAATATGCTTAAAAATGTTTAATGCTATCATGTTATACATCGACATCCTTATACATCTTGCATAATTAATTCAAACCATTAAACATATTATAGTATGCTTTTTTGCTATTAATATTATACATAACTTGCATGCTTAAGACACATAATTTTATTCTAACATACATCAAAACAATATATCTTAAGGAAATAAGCATGAACTAACACAATAACACCTTAAAATTTCAACATGCAATTTCCACATCCTTAGAAATACATAAGGGTTACATTATCCTTTAAGAAAAAAAAATAAAAGTAAACAATCCCTAAACCTTAAACTCTAGCTAAACCTCCTTCACCTAAAAGTATAACTCAACAACCCATATTAGAATCTATCTCATACTAATAGCATACCAACAATAAAACTAAGAAAATTAAACATAAAAAAAAAACTTAATTGAAGTTGTGATAGTTGGGGTAAAAAACATCTAAAATTCATATTGACAAAGAAGCTCCAACATGAGCTTCTCACACAAGGTAAGGTTGGAAATGCTTTGAGCTTACATCGAAGGGGTTGTGCTATGTGAATGGTAGATGTAGTTGGGGGTTCTTATCATGAAGGATGGACACACCTAGGGGTGTTTGTATGGATTTATCATGCAAAAGAAAGGTGGAAAACATGTAGGGTTAACACAACTACAAGGTGTAGTGTGAGGTATTGGAAAAAAATGTGGTGATGCTGCATGAAAGTGGAGGGTGCTAGGTGGTGTTTGATTGCATAAATGGAGGTGAAAAGCTAGGGAAAATGAGAAAAAAACAAGGTTCAATAGGATAAATTGCTAAACAAGAAGGGCCAAACACTAAGGAGGATCAAGAAGATGAAGAGAAAGATCTTGGAGATATAATTATGGAAATCCTCAAGAGCTCATAATTGGTGATCCATTTAGGAGAGTGGTCACTCGATCTTCAATAAGTAGCTTTTGTAATCATTTAGTGTAACACCTCAAAGTTTATTAATGAAATGTTTTATTTTAAGTGGATGCATAATAACAATATAGGAAGTGTTACCACTATACTCAACATAAGTCTAACTTAACATACCATTCTTAAATTGAATATAAGACAAATTAGTTAACACTTGAAATATGGTAAAACATAGAAATAGATCAATTCATAAACTCAAATGTGCATTTGGAGGTTAAATCCAAGTACAATATCCAAAATACATAAAATGGATACATCAGAAACTAAGAGTCATAAAAGGTATCCAGACCAAAATTAATAATAAGATAACATGACTTTACATTCTAAGCTCCAAATATAACACATTCACTCATCCTAGGCACATCATTATACACAAAAAAGACATCCAATGGGTCCTCATTAACCTTCACCAAACTCATCTAAGCCATCTACTTGTGGGAATGAACATAACCTATAAAAATGATGATTAGTATGTTGTGTACTGAGGAAAGTAACAATACACTCAAGGTAATGTTACACATAATACCAATAGTGTGAGCTATTATTGGGTATTTAATTCCCAACATGACATTGTTTTGGTTCATTTATTTACTGAAGAAGAGTTTGTTTTGACATGTGAATTCTATGATATACACCAGGGGCATGTTTACTAACATGAGCTATACTTATTCACAAAATATTTTAATTTACTTTTTGAGCAAGAAGCCGAGAGAAAGAAAATTAACATAGGGGTTTATGTTTCTTAGTGACTTTATGAAGCATGTTGTTTTTTTGGGTAGGAGTTTATCTAATATAAAAGAGATATGATAAAACTCTAGTTATAAAAGCATGTAGGCTAATCTTCTCATTCTTTTCTATGGTCTTATCCTTATTAGAGAATTATTGATTTGTGTAATTGGCTAATTAATTAGTTGAATCGTCTAGTAATTACACAATTGTATGGATAAAGATCTCTATTTCCTCCTAATTTTTTCTATCTTATTTTTGAATTATCAATTATTCAATTATCTTGGTAATTCTAAGATTCATTCATATCTATTTAATCAATGTTATTATGCAATAATTTGGTATTAGAGTTGTGATTGTTGAAGAGATCTGATAATTAGGATGGGTACAATATTTCATATAGAGAAGTTTAATCATCTTCTCAATTTTAGATTATGAAAATTGAAGATGTGGGTAATTCTAATTTAAAATAGATTAGAGACAAATTTATCTAGTCATTCGTGTAATCTAGAATCAGTGATAAATGAGAGATTTGAAAACCCTCTCTAGCATATAATTATGCTTATCTAATAAGGTATTATACGCAGTAGAAAATGAATAAATAATGGCTACCTTATGGTTGAAGTTTGAATTATTGTATATGAAAAAGTTAGTAGCGAATCAGTTACTATTGAAGTTTCAGCTTTATGGTATAAAATTAGGCTATGGTCAATCTTTAAAATTTCATTTGGATGAGTTTGATTCTATTATGATATATTTGCATAACATAAAAGTCAAACGTGATGATGAAGATTTTAGCCATTACGCTTTTGTGTTCTTTGCCTCCAAGCTTTTAGCATTTTCATAACAATGTTGTTCTATGGAAAGCATGAGTTATTCCTTGAGAACATGAAATACACCTTACTATAATGGTATTTGATTGATAGTCAGTTAACTGGCAATGGTAATTCTAGGGACTCACACAGTGAGGGAATTGTAGAAATAGGGAAGAATCGGTAGTGGGGGTCTAGTGATGATAAAAAGTCTAGATCTTAGTCAAAGAGTGGGAAAAAGAATTTGATGTGCTATGGGTGTCACAAGAAGAGGCATATTAAAAGTTTTTATCCAAATAGGAAGCCCGATGCTAAGTCTAGGGAGTCATCCGGAAAGAAGGATAATGTTATTATTGCCTAAGATGATAGTGATGGAGATTTATTTATGACCAATGATAGATAGACCAAGATCAATGATAAATAGATCTTAGATTTTGAGTGTTCTTATCATATATGTCCCAACCAAAGTTAGTTTCAAACATTTGAGATGAATTAGGGTGGATTTATCATGATGGGTAATATTGTTTCTTGTAAAGTTGCTGAGATTGGGATGGTGAAGGTGATGATGTGTGACATTGTGGTCAGGACACTTTCCAACATGATATATGTGCCCGAGATGACCAAAAATATTATCTCTTTGAGTTCCTAGAATTATAGTGGGTATTGGTGTGTTATTGCGGATGGTACCCTAAGATTTACAAATGGAGATATGGTGATGAAGGGGAAATGGGTTGGGGAATTTTATGAGTTGGTTGATTATACTATCGTAGGGATAACTACTATGACATCAATGAGGTTGACAGACTTAGATGTTACGAGACTTTAGAAGATGAGATTGGGGCACATCGATGTTAAAGTACTAATTGAACTCTCTAAGAGGGGATTGCTAGATGGACAATGCACATGTATTATGGGCTTCTTTGAGCACTATGTGTTTAGAAAGTAGAAATATGCTATTTTTTCAATGACTAACCATAGTATGAGAAAATCTATTAAGTATATCCATTTAGATTTATTAGGGCCAGACAATGGTTTCCAAAGGAGGTTCATAATACTTGCTCATATTTATTATTGACTTCTCTAGAAAGGTATGGGTTTATTTATTAGAGCATAAGAATAATGTTTTTGGTGTTTTTGCATGTTGGAAGATCTTATTAGAGAAGCATATTGAGAAGTAAGTTAAGTTTTTTAGGACAGATAATGGTCTTAAGTTTTTTAGCAGAGTTTTACTGATTTCTGACAAGACTATAGGATAGTAAGACACCACATTTGTGTTGAAAGACTGCAACAAAATATGGTTATTGAGTAGATGAACAAGACCCTATTAGAGAAGGCTAGTTGTATGTTATCACAAGGAGGGATAGGTTGAGAGGCTGAGGTAGTTCGCATGGTAGCATACCTAGTGAAAATATCATCAAATCGATCCATTGAGTTGAAGACACCGAAAGATTTGTGGTCTGGTAAGCCACGTGATTACTTTGATTTGCATGTATTTGGTTTCTCTACTTATGTTAATGTCATTGATGGTAAACTTGATCCTAGAGCCAAGAAGTGTATCTTTCTTGGCTTTACATTCTTGACTAGTCGGGATTTTACCATCGATGAGTATGTATTCCTCCAAATGGTTGAGTCGTGTAATGATGTATCTAAGGAGGTGCAGAAAGATAGTGCTTCGATGCAGGTGGAGGTTGAGATTGAGTTGGATAATATAAATCCTTTTAATATACCCACTATTCCTAAATTAGGTGGATATAAGCAAAAGGTGGAAAAAGGGGCATTGCTCTAGGAAAAATATGGAGGATTATTAAGCCTCCGATTAGGCATGGTTTTTATGAATTGATTGAATATGTTTTATCTAGTGAGGAGAATGTTATTGATGTGCATGAGTCAACATCATTCTCATAGGCTATTGCAAGTTCTAATTTTTTTGAGTGGTATGTTGCTATATAGGAGGAGATAGAGTCATTATTAAAGAATCATACATGGAAACTTGTGAAAGCATTCGGGAAGAAGAAGCTAGTAAACTGCCAATGGGTGTACAAGTTTAAACAAGGGGCCTTAGGGGTTGAGAAACCAAGATATAAGGCTCATTTAGTTTTATGTGGGTTCATTCAGATTCTATGCATGAATTATAATGAAGTATTTTATCCTGTGGTTAGACTTACTTCTATTCATGCTTTACTTGCACTTGTGGCTATGCATGATCTAGAGTTGGATCACTTGGATATTAAAAATATATTTTTACACGGTGAACTCAAAGAGGAGATTTATATGCATTAGCCTGATGGGTTTGTTGTTGAGGGGATGCGTGACCATGTGTTCCTATTAAAGAGGTCACCGTATGGTTTAAAGTAATCTCCTAGGTAGTGGTATAAATGATTTGATTAGTTTATACTTGAGCATGGTTTCTCCAAGAGCGAGTATGATGGATATTTGTGCTTAAAGAATATGGAGGGTGGATCATTTTTGTATCATTTGCTATATGTTGATGACATACTTGTTAAAGCAAAATAGGTGTCTAATGTTGATAAGGTGAAGACAATATTTATGAGTGAGTTTGAGATGAAGGATCTTGAAGTTGCAAAGAGGATCCTTGGCATGGATATTATAAGAGATTGTGAATGAAAGCTTTTTTTACTTGTCACAAGAGTCTTATATGAACAAGGCGCTAGAGAGGTTTCATATGATGGATGTCAAGTCGATGAGCACTCCATTGACTACTCACTTCAGATTATTAGAGTTGGATTGTCCCAAATCCAAAGATTAAGAAGAGGTCATTGCTATTGTTCCCTATTTATATGTTGTTGGTTGTATCATGTACACTAAGATTTGTACTCGACCTGATATAGCTCAAGTTGTTAGTTTTGTGAGTTAATATATGGCAAATCCAGGGATAGCTCACTGGAAAGCATTGAAGTATATTTTGAGGTACTTGAAGGTCATGACATCAACTTGTATAGAGTATGGGAGATCAGTTGATTCACTGGTTGGGTTTATGTATTCTAATTATGGTGGAGACCTTAAAAATAGGAGGGCCACTAGTGGATATATTTTTTGTCTTAGTGGTTAAGTTATTAGCTAGAGGTATTCCATGCATGTGGTGATGGAATTATTCACTATTGAAGTAGAGTATATGGCTAAAAGAGAGGAATTTTAGAAAGTTATGTGGCATGATGGTTTATTACAAGAGCTGAGGTTTGGTCTTATTAGTCTAGTCATTAGAGGTGATAGCTAGAGTGCTATCTATTTAGCGAAGAATCAAAATTATTTCCATCTTTGAACAAAGCACAATGACAACTGATATGTTGTCGTAAACAAAGTTGTGCTAAAGAAAGTGGGCAATTTGGATAATTTGGCTGATATGTTAAAGAAGACACTGATCGTGAGCAAGTTCGAGTGTTTTTCAGACTTGATCAGTGTTCATGTGCCATGAGGCTATTTGTTGGACTAGGGGTTTTTCTTCTTTGTAAGGGTATTTCTATGTCATGTGTCACAAGTAATGTGTCAAGGTGCAGAATTGTGAGCTTTGATTATGTATTCCATACATAACATAACATTATTTTGGTTCGTGCAGGTGGTGGAGATGATTTTTTTTTAGCATGTGAATTATTGATAAACTTGAAGGCATCATGTTTACTAACATGGGTTGTGTTTATTTACAAAATGTTTTGATGTATTTTTTCTATAAAAAGTTAAGAGCAAGAAAATTAACATGAGAGTCCCTTTTTTTCTTAACACAAACTATGTTTTATAGTGACTTAATGGAACTCATTGTTTTTTTTAGTAAGGTTTTATCTGATATAAAAGAGATATAATCAGACCCTAGCCTTCAAGTCATGTAAGCCAATCTGATTCTTCTTCTTCATAGTGTTTCCTTATTAAATAATTACTTATTTGTGTAATTTATTGACTCATTAGGTGAATCATCTTGTAATTACACAATTACATGAATAATGATCTTTATTTTTCCCCTAATTGTTATATTTTATAATTAAATTATCAAGTGTTCAATTATCTTGTTAATTCTAACATTCATTCAAATCCATTCAATATGTGTTAATTTGCAACAAAAAATCACATAGAAGAATAGGCATGGAAATAGATTAAACATGATATGATGAAAGAGAAATAATGAATCAAAATCCCATTATTAGGTATAGTCATAATTTATTTCTTATTTACTTTGAGTTTAAGCCCCTATATTGATCTGATGGAGTAGATTGAAACACCTTCCAATAAAAAATGCACATGACCACTATTATTAAGCTAGTGGAATGAACTCAACAACTCCTAGGTAAAAACACTTCTTGACACTAATCTTAAACCTATGGAATGTTCTAAACCACCTCCTAAGTAGAATGCACCTTGCCACTATTATTAAGTCAGTGGAACAGACTCAACACCTCAATCCTGACTCATGCAACCTTTCACTTTAAGTGATTAATGTTTTATTCATTGTTATTTATCTCAGGGTCATCATGTATATAACACATGTAGATATTCAAGGAACATACTCCAACTTAACATAATTATTCAAAACACATAAAACACAACCACATACATATCGAGGCATCTTTCATGGAAAAAAGGCCATAATTTTCCTAAGAAACTCTAATTTCATAAGTTAAGCATAACATATTCCATAATTCTCATTTTACAACAAAATTAAGTAAAAATCCCTAAAATATAAATATTGAAAAGATATCAAAAAATCAAGGTCTAAGTATAACATCTAACATATGTGATGATAGCCTACCTTTAGGATTGCTGTTTACAAATCCCTAAAAAGCCCTAATTTCACAATTTAGGCATAAATTTTCCTCTAAGAGTCATATAACCATCAGTTTTAATACGCATTTTTAAAATACCAATATTGATAATATATCTGAAAATCAAGGTTTAACTACAACATTTTACATATGAAATTAGTAATCTCCATCTAGTGTTATTATTCCTTTTTCAAGTTGTTTTTACATTTTATTGGACTTAGGCCACTTATAATTAATCCAAATATTCCACAAAATATATTTACCATATTTTTAACCAATTAAAACATGAAAATAGCACAGATTCCATATTTGACCCATATCAACTAAATTGCCCTTAACATAGCCTAAAATATTGACATTTTTACGCAAAAAAAAAAAACTACAATTCCTAATATGAATGGATTTTGACGTCAAATACAATTCCTCATGAAAATAATTAACCAAAATTATATATATATATATATATATATATATATATATATATATATATATATATATATATATATTAGTCAAAAATTATAGCCTAATTTAAATAAATGATTCATGCCAACCTTTTAAAATGAAAAGACAAACTTAATCTCCTCTCAAACCACCAGAAAATCACCTAAGAGTCAAGGATAATACATAATTAGAAATTAAGAAAAAAATTAAGGAAAATATAAGGCAAAGTAGGTATAAAATGGAGCAATATTGTAGCAAACCAAGTTACACAAGGCTCAAACTAGCTACGGCAAAATTTGGTGCAGCAATAAGAGAGGCAACATGAAAGAATCATGCAAATATGGTTTGTGTGAGATCCTCAAATTTAGGGGTTTATTATTGTGAGCTCCTAAAATTGATGGAATTGTGCAGCATGTGGTTGAGGTAGTTGGGTGGATGGTGTAGCATGAGGTTGAGGCAATTTAGGGGGTGGGTGAGTATTTTATATAGCTTGGGGTGTTGAGCGTAGGTTTTTCATGCAAAAAGGCTTGAGTAATTAGATATTATCATATTGAATCTACTTTGCACCATGAGGTGAGGAAGATTTTGTAGAGTTATGCTGAAGAAAAATGTTAAAACTTGCGATTGACTTGCAAGCAAGGGGAGGAAAAAGGGAGGTATGAGGGTTTGCGAGGGTTGCAAAAAGTATAAGAAGAGAGAGGAGGGGTGTTTATAGATGGAATGGTGGTGAGGTGTGTGATACGGGAATGGGTGTGGTACAATGGTTAGGAGAGTTTAGATTGGTTCTACATGGCAACTACACATGTTGGCCTACTACAATTGGGGTGCAAGGGCAAGGAGGTGTTGGTGGATGGGAAGGAAGGGAAAGAAAGCCATACATGGCTTGGAAAGGAAGTACGATAAAGGAGATTGGGACAAGGAAGAAGGGGAAAAAAGAAAAAGGAGAAAGGAAAAGGGAAAAGAAAAGAAAAAAAAAGAATTTAGGGTTAGGGTTTAGATTAGGTATAATTTTTCACGTTTGGGAATTAGGGTATAGTTACATTATCAATCATGTGATGTTAGGTTTAGGTTAAAATATTAATATCCCAGAATTAGAATTATATTTAAAATTAAGGACTTAATGTAAGATAAAAATGTTGATTACCCGAGATTAGAATTGGGTTAAAATATTAATTACTCTAGATTAGGGTTAGATAAAATTTGGGGTGTTACATTGACCATTCCTATCTCAAATCAAATCTAACTCTCATTTAGAATCCATGAAGGACACAAATTGGTTCATGGAAATGTAAGATAAACATAATCAATTTGAGAGAAATCAAGTGTGTGAATTAGTCCCTATGCCTCAAAATAAACCCATCAATAGAGATAAATGGATCTTTAATATTAATCAAGATGATAGGTAATTGTGGTTAGAAACAAAAGCCTAATTAGTTTCCAAGGGATATAACGAAGAGGAAGGTATTAATCTCAAAGAAACTTTTTCCCTTATAGCTAAACTCAAGGCTATACGTATGCTACTTCATTTGCATCATATATATGAAGTAAATTTTATCAAATGGATTTTAAAAGTCAATTTGTGAATTGTTTCATTGAGGTGGAAGTCTCTATTAAAAAAAAAACTCCTTGTTTAGAAGATATTTCAAAGGCAAATCACGTGTGTATGCTTAAAAAGGTACTTTATGGCCTAAAATAAGCCCCTAGGGCTTGGTATGAGTTTTTTAGTAAGTTTATAATTAACAAGGTATTTGAAATACATAAAATTGATAGAAATATATTTATTACGAAAAATAAGAAAGACTTATTGCGTTCACATATTTATGTTGATGACATAATTTTTGGTACCACTAATGAATCTTTGTGCAAGGAGTTGTTGAGATGATGTGTAGTAAATTTGAGAAGATAATGATGGAATTAACATACTTCCTAGGAATTTAAGTAAAAAAAACAAGAAATGAATTTTTATCGACCACGAGAAGTACACCAAGTAGTTGGTTAAGAATTTTGAAATGAATGAGAGAAAGCTTTGCAATACTTCTATTGTTACCTCTACAAAGCTAGACATGGATGAATGAGGTAGGCAAGTTGATCAAAAATACTATTGAGGTATGATTAGGTCACTTATTTACTTACAATGTCTAGGCTAGACATCATGTTTAGGTTTTACTCATGTGCTCATTTTCAATGCAATCCCAAGGAATAACATTTAATAGCAGCTAAAAACATCCTTTGGTATTAATTGGTGAAATACCCCAAAACTTAATTTTAAGAATTATAACTAACTAAGGATTTATCTAGAAATTAATTAAAGTAATTATTTTTATTAAAATAAAAGGTAATTAATTAGAGTTATTCAAGAAGAAAATAATAAATGTTTTTATTAGAAATGTTTTGGTATTTTAGCTAGTTAAGGATTTTATTTTGGAAATTAATTAAATAAATTATTTTATTTAAAATAATAAGGAGAAAATAGATCCAAATTAATAGGAATTTTATAAATAATTTAATTGAAGAAAATTAGGGTGTTTTGCTAATTAAAATGGAATTTATGAAAAACCTTTTAAAAATCCTAAATTAGCCTTAAAAGGGATTTAAATATTATTTTATTTAAATATTATTAGTTTAAAATATCCCAAATATCCTAATTAATATAATTAACCCAACCCTCATATTTTATTTTTCCCTTTTTTCCATTGTCCTTTTTCTTTCTTCCTTTTCTTTCCTTTTTCTTTCTTTTTCTTTCTTCTTCTTTTCTTTTTCCTTAACCTTCCCGATTGGGCCTGCTAGCGGCCCAATCCTCTTCTTCCTTTTTCTTCTTCCATGGGCCGCTTCCTTCTCTTTCTCTTTTCTCCTTCGGCAGCCCAGTAGCCTAGACTCCTTTTCTTTCTTTTCTTTTTCCTTCAACATCCAGAATGCCGCGTTATTCCTCTTTTCCTCCCTAAACGCCTCGTTTTGTTTAATTTTACTTCCTTCTCGCCCAACCGGTCGGTTCTACTCTTTTTTATTTTCTTTCTTTTTCCCCCAGACCATTGGTTTAGCCCTTTCTTTCTTCTTCTTTCTTCCTCCTTCCCCGTCGTCGACGACCTACAACTACGCCACCCCATCCCTGGTTTTTCGCCGCCGGTTACGCCGTTTTGAATAGTTGTTTTCTTTCCTCTCTCTTCCCCCTAATTCGGCGACCACTTAGACCCAACCTACCTCCCTTCCTTTTTGTGCACAACCTTCCCTTTTCCTGCTCATGCCCCTGCCCCAATTTGAATTTTACCGGCTCTTGTTGTCGCCGGTGACCCTAACCCTACCTTCATTACTCTCTCGCCGACCCACGAAATCCTAACCTCTCATCTAATATCTATAAATACCCCTCATTAGCTCGATCTAGGGACTTTTTCATGCAACCCAGCAAAATCTCCCTTATCACCACCACCTCTTTAGACACTGTTTCAACCGCCTCAGGCCAACTACGCTGCCCTCTCTACCCACCCAACTCATCCTTGCACCGCCCCCTAACTAATATGCCTCCCATATCCCTCGATTCCCCCTGCACAAGCCACCCTGGCTGTGCAAAGTTGCTTCCCAACCAGCTCTTCCTTCCACCACCTCCACCCTTCGCACCACCCTTAGCCACCACTTCTATCGCTATCGCCACTCCTTTCACCTCCCAACTTGTTCCGCAAACCCTCCTCTATCTCCCCTACCTTTCTTTTCCTCTTCCTCCCTCTCCTCCTCTCTTTCTCTTCTTTTTCTCCATTCGGCCACCACCAGTGCCGTCATGCTTCCCCACCTTTGGTTGTGCCACCACCGCCATTCTGTTCCTCTCCTTCTAAGCAACCATAACCACCCTTACTTCCACCCTCTTTCTCTTTCTCCTTTTCCCAGCATCCAACTTTTTCCCTTTTCTTCTCTTTTTCTGGCCACCACCACCGTCGCCTTACACCACCACCGATGCCGCCCCTCACCACCAGTCCAAAGTTGAACCCTAAACCTTCTCAACCCTTTTTCCCTATTTAATTAAGTTTATTTTAATTTTATTTCAATTTTAGCCTATTGGTTATTATTATTATAATCATTATGTATTAATATTATTATTATTAAGTTCAATATTATTAGTATTATTATTTCTTATTAGGGATGACCCTATTTGGATAAGTAGATTATTAGTATTAGTATTATTAATATTATTAGTATTATTATGAGTTTTCATTTTATTTATTGTTGTTGTTGTTATTTCAAAATTATTATTACTATTATTACAACTATTTTACTATTATTGTTTCTATTATTACTATTATTCTTATGCGATGATTATTAATATTATTTTTATCATCATCATCATTATTATTATTATTATTATTATTATTATTATTATTATTATTATTATTATTACTATTTTATTGTTAGTATTATTATGTAGGGCTGAAACCCTATTGTGTCTATTTTGAATTGTAGTAGTAGTATTATAAATATCAAGTCTTATTATTATTAATATTATTAATATTTTTATCATTATCATTTATTATTATTATTATTATTATTATTATTATTATTATTATTATTATTATTATTATTATTATTTATTAAGTTTATTATTATTCAATGTAGGGTCAAAACCCTACTTTATTTTATCTTCGATTATTATCATTACTATTATTACCATTATGATTATTATCATTTTTGTAATATTAATATGTTTTTATCATTATTATTATTAATATTTCATTATTATTATTATTACTAAAAAAATTATTTATTTTACTAGTGTTATTATTAGTATTATTTTGGTAAATGGGTCGAAGCCCTTATTTCACTTTGTTTTGGAATAATGCCCTTTTTATTATTATTGTTACTATTATTATTATTCTTATTAATATTGATATTGATATTATTTTTAGTATCTTTGCTATTATTATTTTAATATCATTATTATTATTATTAGGATAACTTTTTCAATCCTTATATTATCAATTTTTAAACAAAGTTAGTAATTTGTTAATGATATTATTATTAATATTTTATTATTTTATCAAAATCCTAGTCTTAGAATAAGTTAGTAATTAATAGTATTTTTGGTAGGAGAGAATCTAATTTAGCTTTTCCCTCATATAGGTGAGACCATTCAAAGCCTTAAGGAGACGTAGGAGCATGATCCAAGACCGATGTCATTTTAGGTAAGAGTATTACTAAGGCCTATTGTGTGTTGATGTGCATTATATGCTTTGTATGTTATGCATCCTATGTTTATCATTATATAATTATTTTATATGTAGTATGGCATGGAGTTGAAGTATGTTTCTATATTATTATATGGCATTAAGTGTGGAGGTAACATTCCTAGAATTCACGGATTTTAATTTAAGTATTTCTATTTTTAAAGAAATAGTGAATTTTGGGGTGTTACAATTAGGCATTTTTAACCTTGGTTTGTTTTACCCTAGTGATACCCGTTTAGACCTTGTCAGATATTCAAATGTTTATTTTTCTAGGTACAATATTGATAGCTATAACAATTTGCGTCCTTATTAGTTTCTAGGAGAAACCCTAGTTATTTAGCATAGGATGAAATAATCTAGTGTTGCATTATATATAGCGGAAGCAGAATACATAGTCATCGGATCAAGTTGTCCTCAACTTATTTGGATAAAAATAATTAGCATAGAACTTGAAATGACATTTATGTGATTTAAGTTATTTCTCTCATTATTTTGTGAAATCATGGCTAATTGATGCATAGATGATGTGATTGAAGCATGAAATTTTGAATAAAAATAAAGTTTAGATGGCCTGGATCAGTATTGATTAGATTTCGATACGTCGTGCATGAATTATGTATAACATGCTAAATTCAATTTTTTATTTCATGATTAATTCCATGGTTAACTTTTTTTTTCATGCTTTAAATATGTGTTTATAACTATAACACTCCTATGTTTTATTACCAATAAATTTTATTTTCAAAGCATTATGGAAGCAAAAATATGGAAATACTCCTAATGAAAAATTGGGTGTTACTATAGCACCTAACATTGGATATGCATTCTTCCTTTCATCCTATGTTATATACAAGGATAAGTATCCAACCAACAAAAATACTAGGAACATAGTGTACAAATTTGATTACATGAAAGATAGCAAGAATTATAGTTTATAAAATGAGAACATATTGTTCTAAAATGAACTAAAATACATAATGAGGGTGTATTGAGAAATAGGGCAAATTGTACAAACTTAGGTCTCTCAAGGACTAACAAAAGAATAATCCACCATAAGTCCATGCTCAGTTTCCCTATGCTCAAACACATAATAGGCCAACTACTGGCCATCCTCAAATACCTACACAAGGTCCTCTACTCATGGGATTGAGTAGATGACCAATTAAACGAGCATGCCACTATGGTACATAATAAGTGAGCTAATTTATCTACATATTAGAGCTTATGATGCATTTATGGTCATGGAATAATGTATAGCCATATTGGTATGCATTCTCATGCTCATTTAGTAATATGTAAACTTACGTGCTCTACTAACATGGAATTCTCATCCTGGTAACTAATCATGCACATGGTAAAAGATAGTATCATACTTAATAATAGACATAGAATTCAAAAAATATCATGTTTCACACTAATTCAAGGAAATTTATATTCCATCATGCTTTCACAAAAATCATGAGTCATATGTAATAGCATATGATCATGCAAGTGACAAACCAATGGTGTGAACTACTCAACAAACTTTAAGGTCCATTTGTCTTAACCATCCATGAAATTTAGGTCACTATGTTAAATAACCGCTAACTTAATTACTTATGCTTCCTTTCCTTTTTGAGCCATGGGTTGGATTAACTTCCATGGTCTCTCAATACCAATGGAAGTCAAACCAATAATTAAATGACATAAAGTCCAGTCGAAGGCAATAGAAACATCAATGGACGAAAATTCTGACCAAATTCAAAACAACCACCACTAAGCATAAAGTTTGAAGATAAAAGAATCACCATTGGATATAAAGTTTAGATAAATCCAAATATACCACCAAGGTGATGATTTCCTTTATTAAGGATACACCCTAGTACATCATCAGTGTCTAGAGTAGGAAAAGCTCTAGGATCAACTAGGATCCCACTTGAAGGTGAATACCAAAAATGCTTGAAGGCAAACGGACCCCAAGAGCTCATAGAATATTAGATAACCTAGATCCATATAGTGCTCCATGATCTTCCACTTTAAGTGATTAATGTTTTATTAATCAATATGTATACCAAAAAAGGCTCACATAGCATACCAAGTCCACCACAATCATATAATTATTCCAAATTACCCATTATAAACCTTCAAGGGAACTTAGTGGTAATACTGATAATACTTGACCAATTTGATCCACCAATTGAGTTAATTAATCCATGCCAAGAAGTGAATTTACATCATCAAAGAATCATTTCATAACATAATATCATGTATCAAACCATTACAAGGAAAAAGGAAGTAAATAGAGTAGTTTGGTTGAAATTGGTTGATTAGATGTATAAATCAGTCGATTAGTTTGGCACAACCAAACCCTAAATTTATTCTCAAAAAAATCAATAGCTTTGTTAGACCAGTTGATTAGTTTATCCATACTAATCAATCATTTCAAACCAAGACAAAGTCCAAAATTATAATTAGTGAACCGATAGATTGGTTTACACAAAAAACTATCGATTAATCTAGAAAAAACTACATACTTATGCATCTCCATACACTATACAAACCTCAACTACCAACCATACCAAATTAATACCATTAAATATTGCAAAAACTAATATAAAACATGCGCAAATACTATATCATGATGCATGGACACTCCAAATTAAACCCTAAACACACAAATAACTAATAAGCAATGAGTAAGGGTTAATTTCACAAAGTCTAGAATTTAATTCATAGATTTCTATTGTCAAAATATTCTAAGAAAAACTAATTAATAATAATGGGAATAATAATTAATAGAATGATAAAATAACTATAATGGGATAATAGGGGTCAAAGTACATAGTCAACATAGGGATATCAACTGATCATCCAATAATATGTACATGTAGTATTTTTATGTTAACATATAGAAGCTTGCACAATTATGCTTTCTATCATCCTCTTATGCAAACAAACCAAGGTCCTATTATGATTTATTATCTAACAATTAATAACCTAGTATAATATCTCTATATTAAATTAATGGCAACATTATGGATTAGGGGCAGCTAACTAGAACCGTAATTATAATCACCATAAATTATGTAGTTCTAAAGATTAATAAACATATATTAAATCAATAACTTGTTTGCTACTTGTGAATGTATACATTAAAAATTATAAACTAACTATATTATCCTAGCTTTTGATTAGAACTCAAATTAACCAAGTGATCAAGTTAGATAATAAATTTCTAATCTTGGATTAGTGATCATTAAAATTGGTTTATTAATCTAACAAAAACTACACATAACAATTAAATTCAATTCACATCTCATAATTAAATCCAATTCAAATCTCCTAATTAATTATCACATGACCTTCAATTGCCCTTTACTAACCTAGCATATTAATAAAACTATAAAAAGTGAAATCTAAATGCATAAAAATCATAAATTTAAATATAATCAATAAACAAAATAACAAATATTGAATTAAACAACATAAAATCACAAACTCAAATAAATAAAATAATAATGATAATTTTATTAAACTTAATAAAAAGTATGAAACAAAGGAAAGAAAAAACTTAGGATATTATAGAACCATAAACTTCATAAGATCTCAAATCCTTCAATTGCAACAATGAGCTGAATAAATATAATATAAGAACCCTAATGGTTTAAAAATAATAAAAACAAAGTTGAAACTCTAACGATGGTGCTCTTAATGTTCTATTGTACCTAATATATATTGCATATAGAGACAGAATGTCATACAAATTAGATCCAAAATTTGGTAAAAATATGGTCATTATTGATAAATATGAGGCACTCATATTTTTTTCTCTAATACTATGCACTTAATGGAGCATGTAGGAGGAATAACCTACAAAATATGGGCTGTATTTTCATAAATAAAATGTCATGTAGTTTTCTCTTTATTGATTATCTTATCTTGATATTTCTTCACATGACTTCTCATGCTGTGTTTTTCCCCTTATTTATTAGCCTAAATTGCCTTGATTTTATATTTTCTTATAAAACTAGGCTAATAGAGAAAATTTGAGGGTAAAAGTTTATATCATCATAACAAATATAGAAAGTTGGGTAAAGATAGGTCAATTAATTCTATAAAATATGCACCTATTAGCTTAAATATGTGCCTATTAAGGGTTTTTGTTGGTTTATTAGAGAGTATTATTGCTATTCTACCTCGTATTGGTCTAGGGAAACAGAAATTTCTTCTTTTCATCCACTTCCCTCAATTCCACAGAATTAAACCTTTTGTGACAATTTTCTCCTTTGATTTTTCCTTATTATCTTTTGATTCTCTTTATTTAGAACTTGATATTTCATTTAATTTATTTCATTTTATTTATTAAGTATATCTAAATAGAAAACCATGACTACAGGTACTACTAAGGGCAATGTGGTTGATCAAGGTCCTTCCAAAATGGCCCATAACTTACCTAAATACTATCATAAGATCTCTACTAGGATAGAGGAGACCACTAACACTTCCACACCTAGAGAGTCTACTCCACCTCCAATGGCATTTAGAAGACCACCTTATTCTTCTAAGATTATTAATCCTAGTCTATTCGGTGATCATCCTTCTATCAAATCTATCCTTTGATTTTCCAAGATAACTAAGAACTCTCTACATTCCCCTTTTTTATTTTGAATTAGAGGCAATCAACAACATTTTATTACAAGTTTCTATGGTAAGAAAGTTCCCTAGGGTAAGTGCATCTATACAAACACTTATGCCAAGCAGTACCAATTGCCATACATGTAGAAACTTCTTTTCCTTCATATACTTCCACTCTTTACACTTTGAGATCGAGAATACCAAGATTTATTTTGCCTCTTCTACAATAATTTGAATGTGAATGTCATAGTTTCTCCTCTTTCTACTCTTGTGTTTGGGGTTCCTATAGTACTAGAGAATGCTAGGTTAGCCAAGATACTTTAGATCATAGACGCCATCAACATTGGCATGACTTTCACTAAGTGAATGCGGACTCATATGCAAAACATTATCTTTACTAGGATGGAGATAAGACATTATGTGCTTGGAGGCAGAACCCATTCCTTCTATTTGCCACTTGCTAAGAGGGTGTTGCATTAATTTATATGCTTTATTCTTTTTCCTAGAGCTAGTTTTAGGGGAGATATGACAATGAAGGATTGGTATAGGGTATCACATATCCTTTTAGGAACATTGATGGGGTTCAAAGTTGATAACTTTAAATATATGTATCACTTAGCAAGCCATTGTTAAAAAGCCTTAGGGTATGGGTCTCTCATTACTTAGATCATATGTGACTTTATGGTCTTTTTCAGTAATTTTCTTGCTACTTTGCTCCATATTTTAACCAAACTATATATTTTCTATGAGGTAACACTTAAACTTATGGGATATGAGATAAGCAATGATGGGCAGATGATGGCCCTCATAACCAAGGCTGTATCTAGCAAGATATCAGCTACTTCGGGATCTCAACCTCAACTGAGAGATGGAGATGATATCCCTTCACCATCTAAAGACCCTTTAGATATTACTAACATAGACTTTTTTAAATATACATTCTTCGTATACTACACCTCCACTTATTGGCAAGCATAGTGACCGTGGTTGGCATCTAGGATTTACTGCTTCACATGTATATGATTTTAGATACTTAGTTGGCAACCATATAGAGGTGCTAAGAGGAACTAGAGTTACATGTTCATGCTATTCAATCCCAATGTTAGCCAAACTTTGAGCCACATCATTAGGTGTTGGGGTTGTTAATTTTGTGATAAAAGTGGTTATTGCAAGCACCATACCTAATCTTAAACTTTTTAATGATCCTAATCCATGAGTGTAATAACTAAAATATTTAGGTAATCTTAATCCCAAGAAATTAATAGCTTAAATAAATCCTAATATTTAGTTTGGGTAATTTATGTTTTAACCTAACCTTAATATTGGTTGTTTAATATAATAATCTTACCTTAATTCTTTAATCATAATTTTACCTTAATCTTACCTATTCCTAACCATAATCCCACACATATCTTTCTTTTCTTTCTCCTTTTATTTTATTTTTCTCTTCTTCTCCTTTCCAATTTTCCCTCTTCTTATAACCTTGTGTATTCCTTCTTCTCTACCCCTACCAGACTCCCCCTATTAAGCTTTCCTAGCCTGACCATCTCAACAATCATCTCCCACAACTCTTACAATATGCCTCATGGAATTTTTGCCTAACATTTCCCCAATCCACCTGATAGTGACGTCTCCTTAGCCCCTTGCATGTTCCCTTTGAACCATTTCTCCTCATGTATGCCACCACACACAAACACACATACATACATACATACATATATATATATATATACCCTTATAAGTCTCTTTGTCTTATTTAATACTCAACTAATGTATTCCCTCCCTCCATTTCCATCGAGAATAATATCTCCAAAAACCAACTTCTTCTCCTTTTTTCTTACCCTAAGAATGTTTTCCATTGATCACCCATACACCACTTACCACCACCAACCACCAAGCACCACCATCTCCCTAAAAAACCACCCACCACTACCTCCTCATCAACCCCCTAGGCAGCACCTAATCATTGCCACTCCATTTTCCTCTCCTTGTCATGCTCTGTTTAATTTATATTGAGGATCATAACTGCACACACCTCAAACACCCCAATTATGCCTCTCTCAGACCATGTACATACGGCTTCGCACATAGCCCATGCATGCCTTTTCTTCTCTCTCGTACATACCCTTATCCCCTCACCTATGTATGTCTTGCTCTCTTAAACATTTAATGCATAACACACTTGCATATACACCTTAAACATTCCCCTTGGCACAAACATGCCTTCCCTCTAACACCACTTTAGCACCATAGTACATTCCACCATACTCCCACACAACTGAGCTCCTCCACTTATTTTAGTTATCTCCATTTCCTCCCTCCTTTAAATTAATTTTTCCTTGATTGTATTCTTAAGTTATAATTGTGTATTACTATTTTTTTGTAGGTGATTTTCTGATGATCTCAAAGAAGGCGAGTTAGGCTTAAGTATTTAGAGATTGATGTCCTTTTTGGTATGGATACATATTGTGTCTAAGGATTTTATGTGAAACATATAATTTTGTATGTAATATCATGTTGGTAATTTTATATGGGTGATGTTCTTATGATAGTGCTATTATATGATATCTTGTGTCAGAAGATGGAAAAGTGAGTTATAAAAGTATGCATTTGTGCATACTGTTAGTCGGTATGAATTGAGATATTTTATATTTATATATAATTTTCATTATGTATGTTAAGATGATATGTAAATTTTGGAGGATGAAAATTATTAATATTAGGAATAATAAGGTTTTGCAAAAATATGAGTGTTTGGTTATCATAAGGGAATTTGGTCATTGATGATATGGAAAACAATCATGGCATGATAATTTTGGAGGGTTCTATAAATTATTTCATAAGTATTATATTTTTAATGATGTTTTAGTTAGACACAAGTTATCTAATATGAGATTATGAGGTTTTCGGTAAGATAAAGGCATTTTGGTCAATATGTGTTAGATATGAATTTTTAGTGATTCTAAAAGATGAACAGAATTTAATATAATACTTGGAATATTATGGATAATTACCATAAGAATAATAAAATAAGAAGATGGATTCAATCATAAATAGTAACCTTAGATATATGTTCATTATCGCTTATGTAAGATGGAAGAGTTAGACAATGATTTTCATATGTGATATATATTTTATATTATAGGTTAGAGTACTAAATTTTGTGATGGTGTAAGTCATATAGGAGAAGTTATGATCATACTGTGAAATTAGGGTTTCATAGTGGAAATTATGAACCTTTTCCTTGTGGAATGCCTTGGTAATCATGTGGTTGTGCTTTACATGTTTCAATTATGTGTTGTGCATATCTACATGAGTCCTACATAATGATCTCTGTATAATAAAAAAAACTAATAAATAAGGCACTAATAACTTAAATTGAAATATCACTTGAGTCTGACTTAAGTATTGTATGTCCATTCCACTATATAATAATAGTGGCTTAGAAGCATTCTACTATAAGAGGGGTATCAGTTCATTCCACCGGATTAAGAATAATGGGGTCCCTAAACTCAACATGAATAAGAATATGATTGTGTGATAAGAAACTATGTGATAAGATATTAATCAATTATAATGAAATATTACATGAACTAGGACCAAGATGTTGTGCCCATTCAACCAGATAATAATAATGGCTCAAGTGTGCTCAACCCTAAGAGATGCTTTAGAACATTCTAGTAGTTTAAGAATAGTGGTCAAAATCATATTTCCCTAGTATATGTTGGGTCTGTTCCATCGAATGATAATAGTGCTACATGTATGTTTTGCCCTAAGAGGTGCTTCATTCCATTCCACAGGATTATGAATAGTGGATTTCCTAAACTTAACGTAAATAAAAGTATGCATCTTATTTGCATGTAATAATAAGTTATGAAATCATTTGTTACCTTGCATTGCTTCATGTTAACATACATGTATACTTATTCTCTTATGAGAACTTATGTAATTCTAAGTAACCTTGCTTTAACTATATGGCCTCCTTACTCAGTATATAGCCTATTGATCATCCTTTCATGGGTTGTTCTCATTCCCACGAGTAGATGACCTAGATATTTTCGTATAAGTTATTGAGGAACCTTTGGATGATTTTATTGCATACAATGCTTTATTTGAGGAGGAGTGATTCTTATATATCATGGTTGGGTGTAGAGTTATATTATCCAATTATCTCTTTTGTTCTGAATGCCTGTTGGGACTCTTAGTTCCCAATGTATCCTATTTATGTATTTTGATATTTTAATCAGATTTAATCTCCAAACTCTTATCTAATATTTATGGAAGTTCTCTAATTCTATATTTATCATGCTTTAAGTCTAAACTATTTTGCCTTGTATTCAATGTAAGGATGGTATGGTAAGCCATACTTATGTCAAATATAATGGTTACACCCACCTATTTTGATATTACACTTTTGCTAAAATTAAATTTTTTAGTAGTACATTTTGGGGTGTTACAATGAGTCACTCGCCTAAGCTACTCATAGTTTAAGATGTTGTTTAGACTATTGATTTTGAGGACACTAAGAGTGAGACTTGGACAACCTACTTCCATTATTGTTTGTCTTTTCCCCAATCTAACCCACCTATCTTGCATGTTCCAAGCACCACTGGTACTAATCTAAACTCTACATAGTTCGTGGTCACACTAGTGTGTTGTAATACCCCAAAATTTTATCTAATCTTAATCTTGTTTAATTAATATTTAAAGAAACTATAAAATATAATTCTAGGTCATTTATAATTTTTATCCCACCCTAACCTCGTATGATTGATAGATTAAATTTTAGCTAAATTCCCTAATTTTTAAAATTAAACCTAATTATATTCCAAACCCTAAAACAAATTCTTTTCCTCTTTTTCCTTTTTATTTTTCTTCCCATTTCCCTTTTTCTTTCTTTCTTTTTCCTCCTTTCTTCTTATTTGTCTAGCCCGACCCTCCCTTTCCTTTCCCCTTTGGGTTATGCACACCCCTTCTCCCTATGCACGCCCATCACTTTCCTTTCCATTTCCCAACGATGCATGATCCTTCACTGCATGCATGCCCATTGCTTCCCCTTCCCCTTCCTAGCATGCATGCACCTACATAGCCCTTGCACCACAACCCACACCAAGCCCTTGCACCCATTTCCTACACCCACCTACCTAAGCCATACCAAACTCAAGCCCTATTATTGTTCATCACCCCACCTCTAACACACTCCCTGACCTCATTTTATCCTATAAATACCCCCTCTTATCTTCCCTTCTCTTTTTCCCTTCCCTTCTATTTCATTGAGAAGCCCAACCACCCCTTTTTTCAATTTTTCCCTCTTCTCCCTACCTTATACGTCACCACTCACCACCACCACCCGAGCCCTTTCTCCCTTACCTCCTTCTCCTTCTCCTTCTTTCTTTTTTTTATGTCTATTCCCCTATACCCCACCTCAACCCTAGCCAAGACCATTTCTTGTGTGCCCTGATTGACACAACACCACCAGCAGCACTTCCCTCCTTATTCCATCCACCACTTCTCTCTCTACCACGCTACCACCTCGCCTAATCAACCATCATGATCCCCAAGAATATGCATTTTCCCTCCCCATTTTACTCTATTTTGTTTGTTGAGGTGAATAACCTGTGCACCCTCACACACAATTATTCCCTCCCCCTGCATAAACCATACCTTCCCGCATGAATCTACTCCTCAACCTACATACACCTTCCTTGAACCATGCCATCCTTGGTCTTCTCTTTGGCACTACTATGCCCTCTACCCTAGCAATACTCCCTGCACGAGATCTTCCACATTTTTTGGTTGTCTCTACCTCCACCCTCATTTTCCTTAGTTTTTTTCTTTAGCTAATTTTCCTCAACTCTAATCTTATTATATTTTTTGGATTTTAGGTGATTTTTTAGTGGTATTGGAGGAGTCATAAGTTATACGTGCTTAGAGAAAGGAGTCTCCTTTAGTAAAGATATATGTCGTAGCTAGGGATTCTATATGTAATGTATATATTTGTATGTGAAATTATGTTTGATATTTTTATATGGATAATGTTAATATAATAATTTTGTTATATGATATGTTGTGTTATATGATGAAAAGGTGAGAAAGTTATAAAAGCATGTGATTATGCATATTGTTGGTTAAGCTTGTTTTGCAAACCAAGAAGGTTGGCATGAATAAATACCTAAATTGGTATATGTGGTGTGTGGGGGTGTGTGTGTGTGTGTGTGTGTGTATGGTTATGTTTTTTCATAAGGATATGTGTGGGAGAATAAAAATCATTTATATTTAAGTTGGGAATAATAACCTTAAAGGTGGAGTCATTATCACATGTGTGTAATGTTAGAGTTTGACCTTAATTTCTAGTTAATACGTTAGTAATCTCATTTTAGGAATGAGTATAAGTTTGCTGGTTAGATGAGTCTTATGGAAAAATTATGCTTAATTTGTGAAATTAGGGGTTTGTAAGGATTTGTAAATAGTAACCCTAAAGGTAGGCTAACATCGCATCAATAATATGTTGGAATTAGACCTTATTTTTTTGACATGTTGTTAATAATAATCTTTTAAGGATGGGTATCAAAATTGGTGATAAAATAAGTATCGGGGAAGAAGTTATGCTTAACATAAGAATTTAGGGTTTATTAGGGGGGGATATGGAATTTTTTTCCTTGGAAAAATATATTGTTTAGTCACATGGTTGTGCTTTATATATTTCAAATCTTTATGTTAACATGGATTGTGTGAATTGCATACCTTATCATATGTATACATGATAACCTAAAAATACACCATAATGGATAAGACAATAAGAACTTAAAGTGAAAGATTATGTGAGTGAGGATCGAGGTGTTGTGTATCCACTTTATCGGGTGATAATAGTAGCTTAGTTTTGTTTTTCCCCAAGATATGATTCAAAATTTTCCATCAGTTTAAGAATAGTGGGGTTCATAGGCTCATCATAAACCAAAATATGATCTTGAGATAAATAATAATGAATAAGATATTAATCATCTAAAGTGGAAGATTACATGAGTAAGGATCAAGATGCTATGTCTATTCCATTGAATAATAATAGTGGATCAAGAGCATTTTTTTTAAGTACTTCAAACCATTCCAACAGTTTAAGAATAGTATTCCCTAATTTATGTTAGGTTCGTTCCACTAAATGATAATAATGGCTCAAGAATGTTTTGCCCTACGTGGTGCTATAATATGTTCCATCATATTAAAAGTAGTGGGGTCCTTCAATTCAATACAAATAAGAATATGGATTATGATTGTATCTAATAATGGGTTTATGAAATCAGTATTATCTTACATCATATTAATGTGTTCAATTTTCCTTTGATACCTTATGTATTTTGAGCAGTCTGGTTATGACTCTATTATCACCTTACTCAGTACTTAGTGCATTGATTATCCTTTTTATGTGTGTTGCTCATTTCCACAAGCATAGGCCCTAGTTGAGTTTGTGTTGGCCCTTGAGGACTCCCTTGGATTACTTTATTACATATGATGCTCTACTCAAAGAGAAGTGACTATGTTATCTTTAGGGCTTGGAACGTAGATTCATGTTATCTAAATTTGCACTTGATCTGGATACCTTTTGGAACTCTTCCTCTAGTGTATTCCTGTTATGTATTTTGAATATTATATTCAGAATTACCTCCAAACTCTTATCTGTGCTTATGGATTTCTCTTATTCTCTATTTTATCATGTTTATAGTGTTTAACTATTTCCCCTTGTATTTAATGTAAGGATGGCATAGTGAATCAGACATGTCAAGTACGATGTTAACACCCACTATTTGCTTATTATGCTTTCGCTAAAATAAAAAAATTTAGTAGTACACTTTATAGCATTACATGTGTGGGCTACATGTATCACTCCAATTGAAAATATTTTTTTTAAAGTAGAAGCTTATAACCAAAATATTAGGTGTTACTGTCGTAATTGATGCAATTTTGGTTTACCATACCATCCTCACATTAATCACAAGATTAAAGCCATTGAAGTAAACACAGTGTAACTCAAAATGAGAGAAACTTTATTAATACAAATATAAGTTTGTACATTAACTCGATGATACAATAATAGAGTATAAAAATAAGGATACTATGGATCAAAGAGTTCAAAAGGTATCCAAGTAAAAGCATTATCCTGATAAAACAACTCTTCACCCAAACACGCAATATGCATCAAAGGCCACAAAATCATTTGACTGGTCCTCAAATACCTACAACAAAGTATCCGAGTCATCTACTCATGGGAATAAGCAACACCTATGAAAAGAATGTTCAATACGCTATGTATTGAGAAAAGGTAACAATACCATCAAGTCATGAATAGACTTAAATACAAACTTTTATAGAAAATGATAGGTACACATATAAATTCCTTAGCACACTTTGAAAGATATAGCACCTTAAAATACCATGATTCTCATATTTAACCCACATTGACCAAAATACCCTTATTGGTAACAAAACCCTTATTTCATGTGAATCTTTTGTATTTGGTAACATTATTTCCAAATCCATAGTTTTCTCTATAGACATTTACATACTCATTTCACATTCATCATACCATTAATAAACCCATGATATATCCATATTTCATGCTAAAAAATTTTCCACATAAAATAACAGTACAATATGAACTTCGCTTACTCATTTTCTATATATAATATTAACTGCATATCATAGCATTAGAAATCTCAAAATTATTCACATAATAACAATAACATGGAAGAAAACAAAAATCATGCATAACACTTAGCAATCAAAAACCCTAAACTACAACAAGTATCCTTATAAAAATGGCTCCAGTCTTTAAGCATGCAAATCCTATTCCACGTCTTCCGGTACTATGGGAAAATCACCTAAGAAAATCATAATAAAATATCATTAGAATTAAACCACATAATTAATCAAATGCTTAATGAAATATAAGGGTTAAAGAAGGAAGAAAACCAAACTCAAAAGGGCATTGTTTGGGAAAAAACTTGCGTAACCAAGCAAATAGGGAAACGACGGGCTGTCGTGGGAAAGGAGGGTGAGAAACAACAAAACCTTTCATTTCTAGGGGAGGTTTAATGAGAGTGGAGGCCAAAAGGGGGAGGCCAGTGTTTGATGGTGGGAATCAAAGGGGGCAGTGTAGTAAGGTTGGAGGTGTCGAATAATGGATGGAGGGTTGCAGTTGTGGCTACTGAAAGAGAGGGGTTTGCTTCGGTCAAGGGTGGTGCTAGATTGTGGTGAGTGGTGTTGTAGAAAGGGGAAGGTAAAAGGGAGAAGGTGGTTGTATTAGAGGAAACCAAAGTGGAGGGGTTATCTTTAGCTCATTTGGGCGATGACCGGGGGTGATGTTTTGCAATGGCTAAAGGTGGTGAGGGAGAAATGACAAAGTTTGGTGGTGGTGGTGTGGTTGTCTTGGTTTAGCTCATTGGTAATGGATTTTTGGGATATTTTTGCAATGACAAGGAGGGAAAATGGTGGCGTGTTGTTTTACATAAACAAAAGGGAGAGAAGAGAGGTGGTAGGAGTATTTAATGTCAATCAAGTATGCCTATATATAACCCCACGTAAGGTGCAGCGACGATAGAGAGGTGTGAGGGAAATTTAGTCCCAACCCTTATGCATAGGGAGTGTGAGTTGATAGAAGTAGGGAATGGCTTGGTAGGTGGTAGGGAGTAATGGGTGTGTAAGCATTATTTGTTGAAAATGTTTCATGCATGGAGAAGGGGGGAAAGAGAAGTAGAGGGAAATAAAAATGGGGTTATCATTTTTATTTTTTTTATTAAAACAAGATCAATGTAATTTAGGTTAGGATAATAGGATAGATTAATTATCGATAAATTGGAAATAGATTAAATTATAGGGTTAGAGAATTAGGATAAGATGGAATTATTTATTTTCTTGAGATTATGATTATGTTACGATATTAATTACTTGAGATTTAGTTTAGCTAAACTTTAGGGTATTACATTACTACTCCCTTTAAAAAGACTTCGTCTTCAAAATTAAGTAGTTGAGGTTGGGGAAGAAGAGAAAAAGGGCGTAAGGAAGGTGATCTCGACAACAAACTCTATAGGAGTCACAACTATACAACCTTGGACTACCGCCTTAAAAAGGGTGTAAGGTTGGTGAATTCATTAGCACAAACATAGCTTATTTAGTCAACTTGTCGACGATAACACAAATTGTGTAGCAACCACCAGGAGTCCTTGGCATCTCACTCATAAAATCCATTGAGATGGAGTCTCACTTCTATCCAGGAACATATAAAGGATGAACCAACCCAGCAGACCTCTAGTGCTCTATCTTAACTTTATGACAGGTTAGGCATCTCGATAAAACTTAGCTACCTCTCACTTCATGTGAGGCCACCAATAGATCATCTTGAGGTTCTTATACAACTTATATCCTCCTAGGTGGCTGGAATATGGAGTATAGTGACCCTACTCTAAAATCCAATGCTTCATATCATCATAACTTTGAGGTATACACTATCAACCCTTTTAGCAATTGGTACTATCCTCGTGAATCCAGAAACCCTCAGCTCCACCATCCTAAATCTTTGACCAAGTCCTCTCAAGCTTAGCATTCCTAGGTTATCCCATTCGGATCTCATAAAAAACTATTAGTGTAATTATCAAAGCACACATCCGGACTTCTAAGTCACTATGATGGGTTACCTCTATCCCCATCTCACCAATCTCATCCAGAAACCAATTAGTCATCACAGAAGAACTCAAGGAGTATGATGTCATCTTACTGAAGGTATCTACAATGATATTAACCTTACCCTCATGGCAGTTCAAATCAATATCATAGCCCTTCACCAACTCTAACCAACTCCTATACCTCATATTCAACTCCTTCTAAGTGAATATGTACTTAAGGCTCTTATGGTCGGTGTATCTAAACTGAGTCCCATATAGATAATTTCTCCAAATCTTTAGCAAGAAAATAATGGCTACTAACTCTAGATCATGCATGGGGTAATTCTGATCATGTTGTTTCAGCTATCGAGAAGTGCAAGCCACTACTAGATCATGCTGCCTCAATACACAACTCATAGTTGTAGACATCAAACCCATCTAATCCCGAAGGTAAAGTCAAAATGATGTTATAGTCAACCGCCTCTCCAACTCCTAAAATGCTCTTTCACATGCATCATCTCACTTAAACCTAGTTGTCATCTTTAGAAGGTCTATCAAGGGATGAGCTATCTTTGAGAAGTCTTAAACAAATCATTTATAGCACCTGTCTAAGCCCAGGAAACTATGAACCTGAGGGACGCTAGTGGGTGCCTACCACTTAGTCACTACTAAAATCTTTGTCGAATCTACAGTGACTCCTCCTACTGAAACCACGTGTCCCATAAATTTAACCTCCAAAAGATAAAATTCGCACTTAGAGAGCTTTATATACAACTTATGCACTCTAAGGAGTGATAATGTTGTATGTAGGCACTGCTCAGTCTTATTTCTACTCCAAGAGTAAATAAAAATATCATCTATGAAACACCACCACAAACTAATTGAGGAATAGTTGAAAATCCCTATCATCATGTCCATAAAGATGGCAGGCACATTAGTAAGCCCAAAAGACATCACCATGAACTCATAGTGCATGTACCATGTCTTAAAGGCCATCTTTATGATGTCTACCTCGACGATGCACAACTGATAATATCCTAACCTTAAGTTGATCTTTGAGAAGATCGAATCACCCTAAAGCTGGTCATACAATTCATCAATCCTTGAAAGAAGATAACGATTCTTTACCGCCAACTGGTTCAAATCTCGGTAATCTATTCACAAATGAAGACTCTCGTCCTTCTTCCTTACGAACAAAACTAGTGATCTCCATGGATACACACTAGAAATAATGTACAGTGAACCAATAAATCCTCTATTTGAGCCTTCAAATCCCTTAACTTTATCGATGCCATTTGTTAGGGTGCCTTTGAGACAGACTCGGCCCTTGGTACCAACTTAATAGTAAATTCTATCTCATGTACCAGTGGCATACTTGGGATCTCCTTGTAAAATATATGAGGAAGCTCTTGGGCTACCAAAATATCCTCTAAAGTCAATACATCCTTGTTTAGCTCCTTAACTCCACACAAATACATATGGTATCCTCTCTGCACTAAAGAATACATCATATGGGTAGATATGACCTTCATCGTAGGTCTAAGCTTGTATCTCCGATAGAAGACCCTAGCAACTTGAGGTCCCCATAGTAAAACTCTTTCTATTGAGCAATATATCACCACCTTATAACTCCCCAACATATCCATTTCTAGGATAACCTCAAAGTCCTAAAGTTCCATCTCAACTAAGTCTACTAGGAATTCTACCATGCCTATCTCTAAGGTCACGTTTCAATAGAGCCTAGTACAATCCAATTTATCCCTAGAAGGAAACATCATAGAAATAGACATAGAAGAAGATGGATATAAAGCAGCTCTATCAATAAATGAAGAAGATACAAATAATAAAGATGCACGTGAATCAAACAACATATAACCTAGTAATGAGAAAGTGGAGAATGTACCACTAACCACATCCAACTATTGATCTGCCTCTGCCTGGATGATGACATTTAGGTGCCACCTAACTATCCTCTCTAGTATCCTCCATGATACCTACTAGAATCTTGGGTATGTCATCCTCCTTAAGTAAATAGGTGAGGCCCCTATTGTTTTCCCTTAGCCTCCCTAGGTTGACCATTAGCTAGGGAAGGTTCCCTCTACTGGTAGACCTGTTGTTGGTATACCTATTAGTGTGATATTTATGGGTCCTATTGTTGGTACCAACCCTATTGAAGTTGGTACTCAAAAGAATGGTGGCTCAGCTGACCACACGTCCTGCACCAAACTAGAATGCCCTGATATTCTTGTTTTAGATGGTCCCAACCACAAAATTAACACATGAAGTGCCTTGACTGACCCTAAGACCTATTCTGACCACTCGACTGATCCTAGAGTCATAACCGACCTCCTTAAGGCTATATTTGACCTCGTTGTTGAAGCCTTATAGGTCTACCTTCCCGAAATTGGATTCTACCTCCACAACCTTGCATCTTTAGCTTCCTCTTGCTTAAAATGGAAGCCTACTCTTAAAATAGTGTAGTGGCAATACACATCCTCTCGTATAATGTGGTTAAGTATTAAAAAGCCATGACACCCATCTTCCTGTGAATGTTAAAGTGGAGCCTCTATTCAAAGTAATAACCACCATTGACTCACTAGCTTCAATCCCTAGTGGGAACATCAATAACTTAGTGAACTGGGCATGGTATTGCCTCACAATCATGCTCCCCAAGTCAAGTGCATGAACTTCTTCATCTTATCCCTCCTAAGACTATTGGGGCAAAACTTAGCACGAATCGTTTCCTTGAAGTCCTCACAGGACATCGGCGATCCTCCTAGAGTACGATGACCTACCCACCAAGTGTTGACGACCCCTCGTAAGAAGAAAACTACAATGCTTGCCTTTCGAGTAGGTGGACAATCAACTGCCTCATACATCCTATCCATGTCACAGATTCATCCTTCCAAGATGAACGGGTCCTCATCACCAACATAGGTTGGGGTGCCCTATAACCCTCCAAAGCCAGTATTCTCCAATACTCTCCTATGGGTAATACGAAGATGGTAGTGTCAGTTGAGGCAAGCTTTGGACAAACTCGATGAATGCCTCAAATGTCTCCTCTAAAGACCAATGCCACCATTAAGTTTCATGTTGAATTAAATGAAAAATATGAGACACGTTAGGAAAATAATTCCCATCTTATTGACACATAATCACATTTAAGAGCCACCTAGGCTACTTGTTCTCCATTCCTCACAAGTTAATTAAGATTTTTAAAGAATTAATTTTAAAAATATGAATTAGAACAATGAAATCAGATGAGAGATAATTTGTAAATTGAAATTTAAAATACGGTAATGAAGATCAATGCTCTGATACCAACTTGTAACACCTTAGATTTTACTACTAAAAAAATTTGTTTCACAATGGAAGCTTATAGCCAAAATATCAAGTGTTACCACCATAATAAATGCAATTTTGGTTTATCATACCATCCTCCCATCAATCATAAGGCTAAAACTATAAAAATAAAAATAGAGTAACTCAAAATGAAAGAAACTTCATAAATATAAATATGAGTTTGGATATTAACTTCAGGATACAATAATATAATACAACAAAAGGGATATCACTGATCAAAGAGTCCAAAAGGTATATGATTAAAAACATCATCTAGATAATAAAACTCTTTTCCCCAATCACCTAGTAAATGAAAAGTCACTCATCCAATTATAATGCATCAAAGACTGCAAAATCATTGGACTGGTCTTCAAAGACCTACAGCAAAGCATTCGGCTTATTTACTCGTGGAAATGAGCAACACCCATGAAAAGAATAATCAGTACACTATATACTAAGAAAGGTAATGATACTATCGAGTTAGGAATACAAACATTCACAGCATATGATAGGTACACATATAAAATACATAAAGTCTCATAAAGTAAATACTAATTCGAGCCTCTTTATTATATATAACCATTTTCTTTTTTTTATTATTTATGTTGAGTTCAGGGAACCCACTATTCTTATACCAGTAGAACAATATGAAACACATCTTAGGGATAATGCACCCGAGCCACTATTATCATTCGGTGGAACAAATCTAACTCCTCTCAAGGCAAAACACTCCTAAGCTACTAATCTTAAACTAGTGGAATAGTCTAAAGCACCTCTTAGAAATAACATACCTAAGACGATATTATCATTCAGTGGAATGGATTCAACACCTTGGTCGTAACTCACATAATCTCCCACTTTAAACCATTAATATCTTATCCATTATGTTACTTAACTCAATCCATATTTTTATTCATGATGAGTATAGGGCCTCACTGTAATATCCCAAATTGAGCGGAGTGCTATAAGGATTGATATAGCTACTTATATCAACATGGTATACCATCCTTTTGGTGATTCTGTCTTAAGAACTCCACAGTTAAGCGTGCTGGCCGTGGAGTAATTTTAGGATGGTGACCTCCTGGGAAGTTTCGGAAATTTTCTGAAAATTTCTCGGGAAGTGCGTGAGTGAGGACAAAGCGTGCTAAAAGGACTCGTGTTGATCTGTGGGGCCAACCGATCAATCCGAAAGCGCTCCAAGGTAGCCCCCGTGTGGTCGTGTCGACTCGGGGTGTTACACTCACTCTTCTTAATTCAGTAGAACAGACCGAAGCACCTATCAAGGATAACACACCTAGGCTATTATTATCATCTAGTAGAATAGATCCATAAAACACCTCTTACGTTAGAACGCTCCTAACCCATTATTATCATCTAGTGGAATGAATCCAAAAATGTCGTGGCTCAACTCACGTAATATTTCACTTTAAATGATTAACGTCTTATTTATGATTGATTTAAAGTTTCATAACACATTTAAATTAGATAATTACATCACATATATCGTAAGGTCATTCTCTAGATTTAAGACCCCTATAACTCTCTAAAACCCTAATTTCATACTTTTATCATAACTCTTCTTCTATTACTCTTTTAATTAGAAAAATTAGTACCTCTTCCACAAATATTATTATTATCAACATCCTCAAATTTCAAGGCCTAACTCTAAGGTCTTGCATATGCGATAATAACTCTATCCTAAAAATTACTATTTCGAGGGCTTATAAACCCTAATTTCATAAATTGATCGTAACTTTTCATGTAGGGTTAAAACATTTATTATATTCAATATACATTCCCAAAACACTAATATTAACAACATATTTAAATTTTGTGATGTAATAATAGCCTTCTCATTTTAGGGTTACTATTCTCAAATCAAATCATTTTCATACTTTATCAATCTTATGTCATTAACGGTTGCTCCAAACACTTCATATAAATTCCTTAGCACATTTTGGATGATATAACACCTTAAAATACCATAGTTCTCATATTTAATCTATGTTAACCAAAATGCCCTTATCGGTAACAAAACCCTTATTTCATGTGAATCTTATGTGATTAGTAACATTATTTCCATGTAAATTTTTTTCTCTATATACCTTATCATACTCATTTCACATTCACCATATCATTAATAAACACATGATACATCCATATTTCATATTGAGGGTTTTTCGACATAAAATAACAATACCACATGATTTTTATGTACTCATTTTGTGATTTTCGACATAAAATAACAATACCACATGATTTTTATCGCTAAGTGTTATGCATAATATCAACTGCATATCATAGAATTAACAATATTACAATAATTCACATAATAAAAATAACATGGTACAACAAAAAATTATGCATAACACTTAGCAATAAAAATCCTAGACTATGACAAGTATCCTTATAAAAACAACTCTAGTCTCTAAGCATGCAAATACTATTTTGCCTCTTCCAAGACCATGGAGAAAACACCTAAGAAAATCATAATAAAGTATCATTAGGATTAAACCACATAGTAAAATGCTTAAGGAAATAGAAGGGTGAAGGAAGCAAGAAAACTGAACTAAGAAAGGTATTGTTTGAGAAAAACTTGTGTAACCAAGAAGAGGGAGAAATGGTGGGTTGTCATGGGATGGAGGGTGAGCAATGACACTACCTGCAGTTGCTAGGGGAGGTGTAATGGGAGTGGAGGCCGAAGAAGGGAGGCTAGTGTTCAGTGGTGGGAATCAAAGGGGGTGGTGTGGTAAGGTTGGAGGTGCCGAAGGATGGATGGACGGATGCAATTGTGGCAACCTAAAGGTGGAAGGGAGGCTTCATTTTTGGATGCCGAAAGGGAGAGGTTTTCTTTGGTCAAGGCTTTTAAAGGGTGGTACTGGGCTACGATGAGAGCTGTTATAGTAAGGAGAAGGGAAAAGGGAGAAGGTGGTTGGGCGGAGGCAACCGAAGTGGTAGGGGTTAGCTTCGAATGTTTTGGGCGATGGTTAGGGGTGATGTTTGGGAAGGATGGCTGAACGTGTAAGGGAAAATGGAAAAGGTTGTCGATGGTGGTGTGGCTGCCTCACTTTGGCTTTCTAGTGGTGGCTTTTTTGGCTATTTTTGCGATAACAAAGAGGTGATGAAGGAGGGGACATGGTGGTGTGTTGTTTTAAAAACAAAAGGGAGAGAAGAGAGGTGGTAGTACCATTTAATGTCGAAAAAAATATTCCTATATATACCCCATGCAAGGTGGATAGATGAGAGAGATGTGCAAGGGGAAATTTAACCCTAACCCTTATATATAGGAGGTGGGAGTTAATAGAAGTAGGGAATGGCTTAGTAAGTGGTAGAAAGTGATGGGCATGTAAGCATTATCTATGAACAGTGTTTCATGCAGGGAGAAGGGGGGAAAAGGAGAAGCCAAGGGATAGGGTAAGAGGGAAAGGAGAAAGAAATTAAAAGAAGGGAAAGAATAGAGGGTTAATATTTTTAGTTTTTAATTAGAATAAGATCAATATAATTTAGGTTAGAATAATAAGATAGATAATTATTGATAAATTTATATCATGTTAAATTCTAGGGTTAGAGAATTAGGATAAGGTAGAAATATCTATTTTTCCGAGATTAGGATTAGGTTACAATATTAATTACTTAGGATTTGGTTTAGCTAAAATGCAAGGTATTACACTACATGTCTATCTATTATATTCATTGTCGTATTTAATCTATTTGTATTATATTTTATATTGCACACACTCTGATACATGTACTAGTTTCATGGCATATGGTTTCCTTAAACCGGTTGATTAGTTCCTAGAACTGATCGATTGATTTGACTAACCAAGACATGTGGTGAACTTCCACATAAACCCATTTTACCTTTGTTTGAACGCTTCAATTAATTTCTTCAAACTATCAACTAGTATGACTAACTAGGTCATAGGTTGAAATAAAGTGCAAAATGGCTTTACCCACGAACTAAACCATTTGATTGGTTTGAGTGAACCCATCGACTAGTCGACATGATACATTGACTAATTTGTCAAACCAATTCACTATTCTTATGCATGTATAGGATAAATAATGTATAACATTAAACTGATCGATTGGATTATATAATGGTAACATTTTTCCATCATGTTTGGACATATTGCTTTGGTTGGTTATATCAACCAATTGATTGTCAGGATAACCGATCGACTAGTAAATATTAAATGCTAAAAATTATGCATGTTGCTTGTGTAATGGCTACATGCTTTTTACCCCAATGTCCATATTTTTGGCTATGATATAAATAACACTTATGGGGTAGACTAACAACTTTTAACCTCTCATTAATTGCATTTTTATTTCTCTATTCACTCTTGCAATTAATTCTCAACTATACACTTTCAAATTTTATTTTTGTTGAGATTTTCTCAAAAGTGTTCTTGCTTACTTTTTCAATAATGCTTTGATAATTTTAGTTGTGTGAAAAGAATAATTAAAATGTAAAAATATACTAAAATGTTTCACTTTTGTGTGAAAAGGAAAATATGTATTATTCATCAATAGTAAATAATAATAACAATAATGTAATTGTAATTTGTGTTAGCTTTATTATTCTAGATAATACTTTCCCATAACATTTCAAAATATTAGTAGCTTTAGTTTTGAGGGACAAAAAATATATTTAAAAAATAATGAAGAAATATTTAAAAATAATCATAAACCGAATGAGATGACAAACTAATTAAATATTCAAGGAAGAAATATATTTTCCGACACCAATATTTATGACTTGGGTCTTTATAGGTTTGTATTTTTTATCTTTTTATGAATTACAATCTCAATCTTATGCTTCTAAACCATTCTTTTTATTTTAATTAAAAAATTACTTTATGAATAAATTTTTACTTAGGAAAAAATATTTTAAAAATGTCAAATACCTAACTTTTACACTTATATATATTGTTATATTATTTTTTAATAAAAAAATAATAGTAAGATTTATTTTACTAACTTTTGAAAAAGTGTAATTTATTAAAAGGAGGTTTTTTTTTCTTTTTTATTCATGCACAAGGAACAATTTATTCTTATTTTAAGAAAGAACACAACTTTAACCGAAAGAGGACAAAAATGACAAGAAAAAGGAAAAAAGGAAGAAAAGTCTAGCTACGAGCCTACAAATTCTCAATTCTTCCGAGTTCCAAGTCTTTGATTAGCCCACCGGTTCACATGGCTTTCAGCGCGTGGTATGCCTGTCTTTCCTAGAAGCAACGATTGACCGCCTATGCAAATGTAAATACCTCCGTCAACCATTGCTTGTCTTTTGCTTTGTGCTTGCTGGTGGCGTTGTTTCCTGTCCTAGTTACAACTCCCCCAGAAATCCCATTATGAATTTCCCTTGTACTAATTATTGATTAAAAGTTGATGGTAAATACATAAGGAGGCAGGGGCAAATATATATCAAAAGACCGGTTATATATATGCGTGTATGTGTTAATATAAGTATGATGTGATTGCTAATTTTAAAAATAAAATAAAATATATCTTATTAAAATTATTAGAAAATAAAAAAAATTTATGTTATAGTATTTTTTAAAAAAATTACTATAAATTGATATCCATATTAATATAATTTTAATTAAAAATTAATTTATATACATCTTTTACCATAATTACATCAATATTTCACCACTCTTGTTTCACTAAATATTTCACCATAACTAGATATATATATATATATATTTCATTATACTTTAAGTATCATCATTACTATTAAACTAATATTTTACAATCACTAAACTGAATTATTCACTAGAGAGTTAATCTTTCTTTATTATTCTACTAAAAAATGATCTTTCACCACTTATATACTAACATTTCACTACTATTGTACTAATTTTTTTTATCACTAATACACTAAATTTTGAACCATAATGTATTATTTTTTACCAGTAAAATGATATTTCATCATTAATATATTGATCTTTTGCCACTAATGTATTAATCTTTTACTACTAATGTATTAATTTTTTAACAGCTAGTTGACAATTTACCATTATTCGACTTATAACCAATCTTTCAATACTAATGTACTCTTTTTTTACCACTAATATAATCATTTTTCACTACTAATATACTAATTTTTTACTAACAAATTGATCTTTCATATCCTTCACTACTAATGTATTGATCTTTCACCGTTAATGTATTGATTTTTCACTAGCGAACTGATTTTTTTTTTTATCATTATTTTGGTTAAAATTAATATTTCACTACTAATATATTAATATTTCACTACTAAACGTACTGATCTATCACCATTATTCTACTTAAAATTAATATTTTACTAATAGTATATCGATCGTTTACCATTAATATACAGATCTTTCACCTTTAATATATTTATTTTTTACCAACAAATTATCTGTCATTATTATTCTTCTTAAAACTAGTCTTTCACTAATAATGTATTTTTTTTCACCAATAAATTGATGTTCTACTATTATTCTACTTTAAACTAATATTTCACCATTAATGTACTGTTTTTTCACTAGGAAGAGGATTTTTCATTATTTTTCTACTTGAAACTAATATTTCACCAATTTTTTGCAAAAATATATTAATATAGATCTCTATTTATAAAATAAAAATTTATAAATATTATGGTATAATTTTTATTTATTTATTTAATAAACCAAAATTAAAATAAGTTAATTAGATTTTAAAAAAAAATATTGTAGCACATGTTGTATAGAGTTAGATAATGTAATAGGTTGTATAGTGTAAATTTCCCACGACATACGATATGATGACCCATAAATTGTAATGGTGATCCTTGGCACAAATTGTAGAGTCTCTAGAGTTTATTAGTTACACCATATTATAATATTGATTTCTATTATTTAAAAGGAATATTTTATGGTTCGACAAAATTACACTATATAAATTTTGTTGAATATTTTAGGGAAAATGTGTGTGATATATTCTATAATGGGGAAACATACCATTGAATATTTATAGGATATATTTTTTTTTAAAAATAACTTTAACATTTACTTTAATTTTAAATATTTTTGAGATATGTCAATATTGATGAAATATATATATGACAATGGGAAAATATGAGGTCACCATGGTAAAATCATAGCACAAATACAATACAATATAATATAATAGTGTGAAACATAAGTTAAATAATGATGAAATACAACTATAATATGATAACAATAATGGTAAAATATATTATATATGAAAAAAATACTATATTTTACACAAAAAAATTATTAGATCAAAAGTATAATAATATGAGTGTTTATTTATAGAAAAAAAATCTTAAAAACATTATAGCATTGCAACAAATTTATTTCTTAATAACCACAAAAAAAAAGATAATCTAATGAAAAAGTTCTAGATAAGTAAAAAAGTTTATCTTATTTACATAAATATCATTCCATACTATAATATTTTGAAGAATGTTAATTTATTTATAAAAATATCATTAGTGACACCATGCACATAGTCATGGTACACAATCCAAAAATTAAGCACATCTGTTAAGCTTTGGAGGTTGACAACTCCTTTCTATCCCTTAAATTTTTTTTTTATGAAAACATTACACGTATATACTATAACATTTGATCTAATTTTACTTAAATATACCGAGTTTCAAACAATTCTATTTGAATATCAAAATTTTTAAATCTATTTTTCCTTTAGTATCATTATATCAATATTTTTAGTTTTAGATTATTTTGTTAATATCACTTATGTTTTTAAGATGGAATGAAAAATTTTGAATACTCAAAATAATTTTTAATGTGTCTAAATTTTCTCAATTTTTTAAAATATTTTTCGTATTTATTTTTATAATTAAATTTAAAAACATTTAAACTTTTATAATTTCCAATTCATCTTAAAAAATATAAAATATTCAAAATTCTATTATTTTAGTAATTTAAAACTAAAAATATTGATAGGTTAGTACTAAAGTAAAAAAATATAAATTATACTTAAATAAAATTATTTGAAATATATAATAAGTGAAATTAAGAAAAATAAATCTTTTACATACGTTAACCCTTCTTTTATTTGTCTTTATGTGAGTACAGCACACTACTACTCAATAAAGAGCTCTATTGAATGAATATAATTTAAAAGGTCCCATCAAAGCATGAGGTTACTGGTCAAAATAAATTTGAAATTACTTCAAAAATGTATAAACTTATCCTTAATAACTTTGTAAATTGAAATTTCTTAGGTAGACAATGTTTTTTAAATAATAATGTCTTAAAAATAGCTTCAAAGGGAGTTGGTGAAGGATGGACTGAAATTTGTCCAAAGGCTCTTATGTGGCTGCAGTTAAGAAAACTATCAAAAAGTACTGAACACACTAAGAGATTAGTATTTCTTTTACAGTTTTATTTAATTTTATAATTAATAATTTCTCTATTAAACATAAATTATATGTAATGATACTTTTAGTAAAGAAATATAAAAAAAATGATGAATAAATATATATTTAACAGATCCTACAATTAATTTAGTATATTCCAAAATCAAATAACTTGAAAATAATTGTACATGGCAGAGACATTTAGGTAATTTCGGTTTTTTAAAGTAACGAATTCTCTGAAAGTCTGAATACTTACTGATTGCCTAATAGTGGCAATACTACTACTTCAACTTCAACATTATTTTTATAAAATAATTATTTTTCATTTCATTTTTATTTTACATTGATTTTTGAGCTGGGTGTTTTTAGCCAATAAATTCATTGAGGTGTCTTTCCATGAAACTTTCCACGCCCCTCTCTCCCTCCTTCCGACTCTTTACTTTGCAGATAGATTAGATGGAGCAAACAGCACTTGATAGCCAAGAAAGAGCATCCGGGCAACCCTGATTCAAGTGAGTTCTTCTCCGTGTCTGGTATTGTTGCTTCTCTTTCTATTTAGCGTTCTGTTCGATTGAATCTGGTGATTCTGAATCGATGGGCTGTCTCTGACTGTTGATTCGTGTTACCGACAATTTCATTGTCTTCACTTTCTGGATTAGGGGCCGGATAGAGATGATAATAGGGTACTTCGTGGGGTATAACTAATTTTTGGAGATGGCTGGTTTTGGGGCATGAGTTGACCTAAAATCTGTAGCAGAAAGTTGTATTCTCTTTTGCATGTCTTTTGTTGAAGTTTTGATTTACTAAATTTATGCTTCTGGTATGATTCCCCCCACCCCTTCCTGATAAGCTGAAATCTGTGGTTCACGAGCTGTGTTTCTTATTGGGACGAGACAGCTGATTAGATTGGTCTATGTCGGCTATGTAATATGTGCTTCAGATAGAGGATCTGTGGTTTGTAGATTCATAGATTCATTAGCACGACTTTTTGGTCCTGTTTCAGTTGGTCTGTTTGCAGTCTGGAAGATTTATTGTATAGAGCTATAGTTGCTATGGTGTGTTCCAGTTTCTGCATACTAATGTATATGATTTTTTATTATTCCAGGTTTTATTGGCTGTAGAGCTTTTGTTTTCAAAGAATACCATAAAAATGGATCCAAAAGACAGGATAGAAGCCGAAAACTGGGCAAAGAATTTTACTTTTCAAAATCAATTACAACAGTGTACATCCATGAATAATCAGCCTTTTAACCCTCTCAACTCCGAACAACATCAGCCGAAATGGGAGAATTCTTCTCTTTTGGATAATAGCATGAGGATTGATACTTTCTTTTCTAAGTTTAACCAGCCTTCTGAAAATCCATCTTCACTGTGTTTTGATACCAAAAACCAAACCAAGATCACGAATCAAGACGATGTGCAAATTAATCACATTCTTGGGAATGGTAGAATTCAGGAATGGGATCCAAGGGCAATGCTTAACAACCTTCAATTCTTGGAGGACAAGATTCATCAGCTTCAGGGGCTACTGCATATGATTATAGGCCGTAGAAGCCAAGTCTCAACTTGTCCTGAAGAACTTGTTACTCAGCAGCAGCAGCTCATTACTGCAGATCTCACTTCTATTATTGTTCAGTTGATATCAACTGCTGGCAGTCTTCTTCCCTCTGTGAAGCAGAACCTCTCTGCCGCGGGTCCTTCAGCTGGACAGCTTGGGCAACTTAATGGGATTCTTTTTCCTTCCACTACGGATCCCGCCCCTGCTTCAGTTCCTCAAAATACAGGCTGCCTGAACCAGCAGAATGGTGCAATGGATGCTCGATCTTCTGATCAGTCCAACCAAGGGGATCAGACGGGCTGCTGCATAATGGATCAAAACTCCAACCATGCTGATGACCACGAGCCAAAAGATGAAGATGATGCAAATGATGAGGAGCACCTCCCTCCTGGTAGTTATGAAATTTTACAGTTAGAGAAAGAGGAGATACTTGCTCCTCATACCCATTTCTGTACCATATGTGGGAAAGGATTCAAGAGAGATGCTAATCTAAGAATGCACATGAGAGGTCACGGTGATGAGTACAAAACTCCAGCGGCGCTTGCAAAACCCCACAAGGAGTCTGGTTCAGAGCCTGTGCTTCTAAAGAGGTATTCCTGCCCATATTTGGGTTGTAAGCGGAACAAAGATCACAAGAAGTTTCAGCCTCTCAAGACTATTTTATGTGTCAAGAATCATTATAAGAGAACCCATTGTGACAAGAACTATACGTGTAGCCGATGCCATAACAAGAAATTCTCTGTCATTGCTGACCTCAAAACCCATGAAAAACACTGTGGTAGGGATAAATGGCTATGCTCCTGTGGAACTTCATTCTCAAGGAAAGACAAGCTGTTTGGACATATTGCTCTTTTCCAAGGACATACTCCTGCTATTCCTCTAGAAGAGAATAAAGGGTTAGCTGCTTCTGGATCATCATCCAGTCATGCAGAAAACAATGAAGCAATGAACAAGGTTGGAGTTGGAGGCAGTACAGACTTTAATTTTGCCTCAAATGCGTCCAATGGAAATACTATGCAGAGCATGATGGATATAAAAGGAAGTGTAGATGATTCCTTCTTCTCAATGCTGAACTTTGATAGCAGTAACTTTAGTGGGCTCATCCAAGATTTCCCTCAATCATCTTTCGATGATTCAGGCAGTGCATTGTCATTCCTACTTTCTGGGGAGAAGATTGAGCTGCCATCAGGTACTAATAGCGTCGGCTAGTATACCTTGGTGTGTTGGCAAATCTCGATCTTTTTTCTTATAGAGAATCCCCTTATGGTTGATTCCAGATTTGTATGAACTGTGTGTATCTCCGGTTTGTTAGCTTAAATAAATGGCGGTTTATTTAATATCTGGGCATGCGTTTGTGGTTATTTTACCACCACCAACTGGGCTGCCGGATCAAATATTGTTCCAACTTTTGTTCTTTCCCATCTGTTTGGAAACCGTATGCTAGGAGCCGGGGCAGAGTTTTTGGGACATATAAGGTCATGTTCGTTAGATTTTAGCAGAATTCTGTATGCGTAAGCTTCCGTAACAATTCTTTGTGTAGCTACTAGGTTAATCAAGTCTGTGAGCAAAATTTTCGGTCTAGTTCTCTCCTCTCACTGCCAGCAAGCAAAACTTGCCTTATGGAGTGTTGCTTGGCATTGACGGTGAGGTTGTAAGAAGCCTGATCCTTTTTTAGTATTTGCACAAGAATTTGTATTCGAGAGTTTTGAGATCATTCATCATCACTTGTTTCGCTGGCTAATGGCCATCATTTCGAAGCTTTGTACATAATCATATACTAATTTCTTTTGGGATTTTACTGAATTGTTCCGAAATATGATAGAACATCTGAGTACTATACCTGTTTGAGCGATTGCCTCCCGGCCCGGGATTTGTTCTGAGATGAATATATGCTGGAAAACCGAAACACAGAAACTGGTCTCATCATCGGCGGAGCATATCGTTCATCGTAGATTACTCTACTTTTTGTGATAAATCACGCAGGTCCTTCATCCCAAAACGGGTCCTCAGAAGCCCAAATGTCATTGCTATCCATGCTTGATGATTGCCGACAATGCCTCACAAATTTTCCTATCACAACAGTTCCGGCCTTGCCTGTACAGATGCTATGCTACCGTCCGGATCAGAGCTGCCCAACACAACCGGTGGGGTATATTTGTATTATTATTAGCCATGGCATTGGCGATTAATGGCCCAACATGTGAACAAATACACAACCAACCAATGACGCGTCACAGCTTCTTTTTTTCCTCCTCTTTTGAAGGGGATGACGCATTGCAGCATCGATATGAACCATCAACAGTGTTTACCGAGTTTTAACAATAATTTGGTCGGGCTCTGCTAAGTACATTTCATCCATTCGGATAGAGATAACAGTTCGTAAAGAGAAAGCGCATCTTGTCTATTCACCGCACAGCAACTCTCATTGTTACAAGAAAAACAGTAAACAAGCGAATTTACCCCGGCGAAGGGAGAACTTAGTGAGGTACTAGAACTTAAAAATAAAAAACTAAACACGTGCTAACAGACTGAACTGATCCGCCCATACTGCGAATTATGTAGTAATATCAGCTTCAAACCCTTTATGCTATCTGCCTTGGCCGATGTTGTCTTCAGAGAACTAGGATAGAAGCTTTCCCTCAGAACAACATCATCTAAGCAAGTCCAAGTTTGACCTCTTGGGGAGCTATCAGACCACAAGAACCTCTCAGAAAATGGGTTCACCAGACTATATCGGAATTCTTCAGCTGTCTCACAGATCAAGGCCTAAATAAACAACCAGAAAAATATGTTCTTGTTAGCCGTTAACTTTAGCTGCAAACCACTTCATTCAAAATGTGCACATATTCAATAGGATCTGCAATTGAGAAGAACGTAGTAGATAAAGATCAAAAAGAAGAGGGATGCAAAAGAAATTACTTCAGACATGGCTTTGACCTTCAGGGTGACATCATCTGTGAGAAGGATAAGTTGTTCGTCATTATTCTTCTTTCTTTTTAAAGAGAGAGCATACTCAAGAATATAATCTTCTGCAGTGGGTGATGCAATATTAGATTGTGCTCCAAAGGCAGAAAAAAGGGCTCCACTGGAGAGAGATTGAGGAGTGGCGGGTGGAGTTGGTGCAAGTACTCTTCCTTCTTCCACAAAACTCTGAATGTGTATCCACCAGTTTGTCCTCACCATACACTCTTCGATCCACTCTAATGCTGCATATACCTCTGTTCTCCTTCTGAAGAAACTGGCCTGCCGCTTCATGTTATCCAGCTCCCTTATCACTGCAGGGTAAATAATCAATATCGTAATTGCAATATGGAGTTTGTTGCTTGCGTTTTAACATAGAAGAAATTTAAGTCTCGATTTATTACCGTTTCCTGGAATGATGAGTCGGGTTCCCTGAATGCCTTCGAGAAGCTGCAATGCCTTTACTGCTTCCTTGTTCAGCAAGCAGGTACTGTCAACTATCACATTCCACCTTTGAACTCTCTTTTCAGAGCAGTTAGGGGGCAACTGAATCAAATCAAATAGTTGTAAAAGTCAGCATGTAATGAATTGGAATGGAGAGACAGATAATAAAAACAGGCTTTGAAGTTTGAACTAAAAAGGATTGCCAACCTTGCTCTTTGCTTTGGTGCAATTAATTGAACTCCTCATAGTAACATTAGAGGGAATAGTTTCAAACGCACTCTTCTTAGGGGAATTTGTATGTAAAATATGAAAAGGAGCCCTTTCTCCTTCTCTCATATTCTGTCTGATAGATTTCTTGAGGATTCCAGAGGCACATCTCCCTGATTTCTTACCCTTAGGGGTCTGATTTTCTTTGTCCGAAAAGGGAGAGAAGTTGGCAATCAAAGGATAAATGCTAGGACTACCGGTCATGTTGCCAGTTGGTGAAGATCTCTTCTGAGGGGAATTTGTATGTAAAGGTTGAAAAGCAGCCCTTTCTCCTTCTCTCATATTCTGTCCAACAGATTTCTTGAGGATTCCAGAAGCACGTGTCCCTGATTTCTTACCCTTAGGGGTCTGATTTTCTTTGTCCGAAAAGGGAGAGAAGTTGGCAATCAAAGGATAAATGCTAGGACTACCGGTCATGTTGCCAGTTGGTGAAGATCTCTTCTGAGGGGAATTTGTATGTAACGGTTGAAAAACAGCCCTTTCTCCTTCTCTCATTTTCTGTCCAACAGATTTCTTGAGGATTCCAGAAGCACGTGTCCCTGATTTCTTAACCTTAGGGGTCTGATTTTCTTTGTCCGAAAAGGGAGAGAAGTTGGCAATCAAAGGATAAATGCTAGGACTACCGGTCATGTTGCCAGTTGGTGAAGATCTCTTCTGGGGGGAATTTGTACGTAGAAGTTGTAAAGGAGCCCTTTCTCTTTCACTCTTTTTCTGTCGGACAGATTTCTTGAGGATTCCAGAGGCACGTCTCCCTGTTTTCTTACCCTTGGGGGTCTGATTTTCTTTGTCTGTGAAGGGAGAGAAATCAGCAATCAAAGGATTAATGCTTGGACTACCGGCCATGTTGCAAATTGGTGAACTGTAGGAACCTCCTGACGTAGCCAACTTCCTTGCGGATGCTTGAGAATTTGGGGTGCAATTCTCTCTAGCCCGTGTAATGCATTTCTCCTCTAGATCATCCCCTCCCTGCAAGAGGACCCTTGACATGGATACATACTTGAAAGTCTCTTCACTAGATTCAATACTAGTACTAGCTATTTTCTTCCCTTTGCTCCTGCTTGATTGAATTTGGGGAGAATTTGCGGAATTCACTCTTCTGGCCCTATTGTTGGGTAAGTTTGACTTTTTTCCTGAAGACATACGAGGGCTCTCCAGGAATGGATCACACAGGTTGCTGAAGTCACTTGGATGCTCTGGCCTCTGATATTCACTTTTTAATAGCTGATTTTCTTCGTCTGAGAATGATTCCCCCTCTGAGAAAGATGAACGCACTGGAGGACTATCCAGGAACGGTCTTTCACACTGGTACCTCAAGTGACTACGATGCTTTGGATTCTGATATTCACTGTTTAATAGCTGATTTTCTGATTCAGAGAATGGTTCTTTCTCAGAGAAAGATGAATATATTGATTCTACACCCATATTGCCAGACCAGAAGCTCCATAATTCCTTTGCTTCACAGTGTGATCTCTCATTTTTATTGAGGTTGAGATTATCCAAATACTTCCTCTCAGATAGTACTCCGTTCAAAGAATCATACTGCGAACACTGATTTTCTTTTTCAAGGTGACTGCTTTTGGCAACAAAAGGACCATTTCCAGCATGCGAATCTGAGTCTACAAATTGAGATGCTTGTAACTCAGGCCAGAAGTTCCATGCAGCAATTTCGTCAATATTCAGTGGGCTCTGCATTTCATTTCTCTTAAGTTTTGCGACAATAGAATCATTGCCTGTTTCCTCATTTGTGCCAGAACAATTCAACTTCTTTGCTGAATCGGACACAAAAGCTAAACCTTCAAGAGTCTCTCCTGCAACCTCTGTACTAAGTGATTCTTCTGGCATACAATTGTCTCGTTTCTCTTTTCTTTCCTTGAACAATCTATTTTCAGTCAGCATATGCGACTCCATGCACATCCTAAATTCTGACAAGCCAGAAATTATTTTTGATCCACTGTTCAGTACTTCATCAAAATATTCACCTTTTAGAATGACGGATTCTTTCACCTTGCTTTTGACATTTGGCACTCCAAAATTCATATCTAATGATGGAGGAGTAGCTGAATTCACTTTGGGCATAGGCCATTCAATTTCCCCATCCAGGCACATGGACTCTGAACTCTCCACTACAGCAGAATCTACCGAGGGAGGATCTTCAGTTGCAGTAACTAGTTCCTCCTCTTTAACTTGTCCATTCATTTCATTTGGCTCATGAGATGCCGACGGAACCTCTCTTTGCAGAAAGCAATCAGTGTTTTCATCCAAATAAAAGGATCCTAAACCATCCATAACAAGCGGACCTATCGGTTCCCTGTCTTTGTTCTTAGCAACCTGTACCTCAACTTCGTTGCCTACCTCGAAGACTTCCATTACACCAACTGGTTCCTCACCCTTAACCTCTCCATTCGTGTCATCTGGTACAGGAGATGCCGATGGAACCTCTTTTTGCAGAGGCCATCCAGTGTTTTGATCCAAATAAAATGATTCTAAACCATTCATAACAGCCGGACCTACTGGTTCCCGGTTTTCATTCTTAACAACCCGTACCTCGACTTTGTTGCTTTCGTCCTAGAAACATGCAAAAGAAAATGAGGCAAAATCGAATGCCGAAGATCAATGAACATTCAAAAACAGAATAATAATTAAAATATCAGTCAAAATATACCATCCGTCTAGAATCCTGATCCAACAGCCGCATAGAAATGTATAAAATGGGCGTAAAAATAATACATTATTCTTTTACCTTTTGCTTCTCAGCTGCTGGCATGTCCATAGGAGGAACAAATGGGTTCTCCACATCATAAGCTTGGCTCAATCGAATCCAGTGCAGCTTATAAAGCCTACTAGAGGCGCCAAACATCAGTGTATCGCCCTCATTAACTTCTGTCCGGACATTGGGTTCGATCCTTATTCCAGATATCCATGTCCCGTGTACTAATCCAAAGCCAGAACCGATCAGAAAATTGTAGAAGCCCCCAGAAGACATCCAATCAGAGAGAGAAAGATAATGTGATCAAAGCAACTAGATAAATGAAAACTGCAATGCAAACGGTTCAAACCCTCGAACCGAAAGTCGCCAAAACCTCAACTAGGCAGGTAAACGCTAAACAGTAATGCGTAGCTGAATGATTAACAAGGGTGGAGTAAATAAATGAAGTTCACAAGAATGACGAAACTCATTAGCAATAATAAACAGATGCTAAATGAATAAGTTCTCGATAGACCGGAATCCTCAAAATTCCAGGTATTATCTCGCTTAACAACTAATGACACACACACACACACACACACACACATAGATAAATAGAGAGAGAGAGAGAGAGAGAGAGATACCAGAAGACAAGTCCGTAACAGTGAGAGATTTCAAGGAAGGTTTGGAGTGAAGTCGGAGATGGAATCGACTGATGCTAGGATGTTCCAATCGAATCTCACAATCAGGATGTCGTCCTACAACCAAAGTTTCTTCAAATTCTTGATGGGTCTCGGAGCGATTTCCACTGACAATTTCAGATTCAGAGGGAAGCTTGTCGATGAGGAAGATGTTCTTGAGGATCACATTGTTTTTTATCACGGTGAATACCGGAATTTCTCTCTCTTGATTGATGTTTGCTACTAATTCTTCCTGATCCGCCATGGGAGGTGATGAGCGAGAAGGAAAAGACACGGTGAACCAGGGTTTTTTTGGCGAAGAGGGATTGATTTTTTGTCACACTACACTCTACAGTACATGCTCTTTATCTGGGCGTGCGAGGTGGGTGGGCTGTTGTCATTTTGAACAGTGGAACCGTGGCCGTTCGATTTTGTTTCTCTAACGGCTACTTTTTCAATTTAAGAAAGTAGATGATCAATAATCGATACCAATTTACTCGATTCCTTGACAAGAATTAAGTGGTAAGGCGAAAGGAGCAACATTGGAGGAAAGGGCTTTAAGTGGAATTTGATTTTCATATGATCATAAATGCAGACTGGATATCAGCGAGACCACCGTCTATTTTGCTAAGAAATATAAATCTACTCCTAATTTTAAGGTATGCCTTTTGGTTTATTTGTATGTTTAAAATATTAAAAAATGAGAATATTTATTTAATTTAATAGCATAAAAACAACTCATGTATCTATTATGTATACCAAAATTAATGGGTGTTTAATGAAACACACAATTTTATGTATTAAAAAAATTTTAACCTCATCCTCAAAATATCCTTCATTATCTCGCTATTTTTTTTTTACAAAACATTCTATTTTTTCTTGTAATCTGATGTCATGATCGGATTTTAGAATTGCGGCGGAATGAAAGATTCAAGTAATATTGATACCAACAATCATGAACCTAAAAATGACAATAAGAACTATATTACTTATTCTAATTCTGAATGTTCGATTGGCCTGGGAGTTTAGGTAATATCTATGAATTTTGGGTATGTATATAAGATATATACGTGCACATTATATATATGCAAAAAAAGCTTTTGGTGTATATATGAAATCATCGATCATGTTTGTCAATTATCATAGAATTATATCATTATATTATTTCATGTTTGCTTTTGCGACTCTCCTTCATAAAATTACTAAAATTTATAGTCCGATTAATCCATATGTGTAAAGGTCATGTGCACAACCCTTTGGCAATACATGCACACAACCATATACGCCTCACAAGACTTGCACACAACTATGTATACACACATGAGAATATGTGTGGAGGCTAACATTCTACATGTGCATGGCAACGCACCCTTCAAAACATGACACAACATTATGTTAGATGCACACAATACAAATGTACCCATACAACATGTGTACACTTTCATGCCTTCTGCACATGAATCCCATGCCTCACACTCAAGCCACAAATTGTAATATTCCAAAAATTTTTAAATTTTAAATTTAATATTTAACCTTTATTTAGAATAATTTAATCTTAGACTATTAATTTAATTATTTTGTGGACCTTTGATTTATAAAAATAGATAAAATTATTTAATAGATTAATATAAATATTTGTATCATTTTATCTTACTCTTTTTATTTACATAAATTCTCAAATCCATAATTTTGGTAAAATTAATACTTTAAATTTTGGATAAATTAATTTAATAATTTTTCCATTAGCCTAATTTCTAATCCTAACTCCAAAAATAATTTTGTTTTTCTTTTTCCCTTTTTCCTTTTCCCTTTTTTATTCCTTTTTCTTCATTTTCCTTTTCTTTCTTTCCTTTCTTCTTCTCCTTTGGGGCATCTCGGCCCTCTTCTTCTTTTCCTTCCTCTTTCTCCACCGTACCAGCCCAGCCGCGCCACATTCTCCCTTTTTTCTTTCTTTCCTTTCTCTTCTTTCTCCTTTGGGCCAGCCAACCTCCCCCACTTCTTTTTTTATTCTCCTACGACGTAGGCGGCCCTACTTGCCCGTTTCCTCTTCTTTCCCTCCCTGCTCGACCTTTCCCTGTCTTCTTTCTTCTCCCCTACAATACCCCGAGCCAAACACACCCCCTACACCTCGCACACTATCTTCTCCCTCTCCTTCCTCTACATCTTTGCACCCTATCTGCCATGCCCAACTTCACGCCCCCTCTACTCGTCCCTTTCCTTCCATTTTCAGCCCTATAACCCTGGTCCCCTCTTCCCTACATGCCTTCTCCCTCTTCCCTGCCGCTTGCTATGATAAGCTACATCTCCCCCTACACCCACTAACCCTACACCGACCATCCCTCTCTTCTTTTTCTTATCCTTTGCCTCATTTCTCTCCCTCGAGCTCCCTTCTCTCTTGCTCGATTATCCCTTCCTTTCTCTCCTGTTTTTCTTACGTTGCCCCTCTCAACCATCTCCACCGGCCACTCATGCCCCTACCTCCTCCCTACACCACCCCAAGCAACCACCACACACCATCCTATAGCCAACTCCCCTCCCTTTCCTCTACTTCTCCTCTCGACCTCCCTCTACATCGCCACCCTATGCCACAATTTCTCCCCTTTTCCGCCTCCACTGAAGCTTCCCCTCAGCCACCTGACACCACCCCAACACCCCTTGCCTTACCCTACCTAAACCTCCCCCTGTAACTCCCCTTCTTTTCTCCTTCTTTTCCTTTCTTCCTCTTCTCCCTCCCTTCTCTGCAGCCTCTTTCCACAGCCACCGCCACCGTCTCCACCGCCTTTAAGCCACCACACTCCGACCTCCAATTGCCACAAGCACCCTGCCTTATCCCTACACCCAATAGCTAGCCCAACACCCCTCCATCACTCTCCTCAAACCCTTACCTGAGATCTTTCCCCTTCGTCCAATTCTCCCTTCCACTTCACCTCTACATACATGACATGCTCATGCTACATGAGCAGCGTGAGTATGTTGCCTAATTTTGAATATAATCTTAGCTAATTTTGAGGTATAGTATAGTTTGGTAATAATATGTATTTAATAAGTATTTTTAATAAAACTCATTCTCTTACTTATCTAATAATAATATGTTACTCGTGACATTATTTTAGGTACAATTTTAACTAAATGGAGCTTAAGCATTTTAAACTGGGATACTGATTAAGTTTGGTTTTTGCTGGAAATAAGGTAACCATTATACCCTACTAAAATATATGGATTATCGTATGTTAGCACATTAGAATTTTTGGTATGCGTTTTATGTAAATATGATGTGTTATTATCAATCCCATGATTATGATGCTATCTTGTATATGGTATAATATGTGTGAAAGAATGACTAAGAAAAAGGGGTGATGTTGATGATAAGTGTTATGTGCATATACATGCTATGACGAGTAAGTATGAAAACTTATATTAAAAATAATACTAATATAAGCCCTAGGGAAAATTCAATCATTTAGACATATCATGATGTCTAAACCTAAATGAGATGCCTAATTTGTTATGTATGATGTTAAGAATGGGTATGGAGGTTTGGTGGAGTATGGGGATGGCAATGGGTATCGGACCTTGCCCAAATCCGCTAGACCCACCTAATTTTTAATGGATCTAGGTCCATAATTTTTGGATCCTACGAGTCTGGGTCGGATCTGGGTTCATATATACCTTAATGGGTCTGGGTCTAGTAGTTCTAGACCTAGACTCATTTAGTATACATGTGTGTGTGTGTGTGTGTGTGTGTACATATATAAATACAGACTAACATTATGTTTTTCATTATTGTTGTAATCTTATTTGAGCTCCTTATTCATTTTTTTTAATTTTATTTTTTTATATTTACTTTATAAGTAATATGTATAATATTGTATTCTAAAAGCATTAAAACACCATTTGAAAAGTTAACATAACTATTTTAATATATTTATTTTTTTCACTTAAAAGATTTTTTTAACAAAAAATACATAATAAGTTATATAAAACATAAATGTATTTGTATTTACATAGATTTTTTTTTTCAAAAATAGTTGGACCCATTTAGGACTCGTTTATCCTCTAAACCCGATGGGTCTAGGTTTAGGTCTGAACTTTTGAGACCTGACGAGTCCGGGTCTAGGTAATATAAATGGGTTCGGGTTTGGGTTTGGCTGGACCCTACCCAGACCCGACCCATTACCATCCCTAGAGCAGTATAAATATAAGTGTTAGTAAAAATATTAATATTTATGACTTTGGGGTAATTTGACAATTTTAATGGATGTTGTTGGCTATCTTGATAAAAATACATGCTAAGTGTTGTGTGGTATTGAAAATGATGATAATAGTTTGTGGCATTAAAAATACATGTTCCATCATGAAAAATGATATTGTATGTTCTAGGAGTATTTTAGTAATTTTACATGTTCAATGGGAGTAATCTAAATAAATATGCATGGTAGGTGATAATTTGTGCTAAGAATAATAACAAGGGTTTTGTGGTGTTAATAATGCATGTTGGACATAAATATCAATATTTTATATTCTAGGGACATTTTAGTAATTTTACATATAAAATGGAGGTTGCTTAAATAAATATGCATCATAGGTAATTCTTGGTGCTAAGAATAATAATAAGGGTTTTGTAGTCTTAATAATGTATGTTGGGTATGAATATTACTATCTTATGACTTAAGGGTATTTTAGTAATTTGGCATGTGTAATGGGAGTTAACTTAATAACCATGCATGATAAGTAGTAATTGGTGATAAGTGTGATAATAGGGGTCTATGGTGTTAATGATGCATGTGAGGTATGATTATTAATATTAAATGACCTAAGGGTATTTTGGTAATTTTGCAAGTAAGAAGGGCATTTTAGTAATTTTTTAGTCCAGATAGGGATTAGTCTAATAAACCTGAATAGTAGGTACAAATTGACATTAAACATGATAATAATGGGTTATTGTCCTAGTGTCGCTTACTTGAGCATAGTATTCAATAAAATAAGATCTCGGGATGTTTTGGTAATTTTGTAGGTAAAATGGTGGTTGGGCTAATAAGTATGCATGAATGGAATAAAGTAATGCTAAATATGATAATAGGGGTTATGGAATTAGTATCACCCGTTCAAGCATGATCATAAATATTATAAGGCCTAGGGGTATATTGGTAATTTGGAATGTATCATACTAAGTATGCATGGTTTAGGGTCAACTTGGTAAATTAAGGTGTATTCTGATGTTATTTTCATAAACATGCAAGAGTTGCCTTAATTGATAATTATGCATGAGAATGTGTGTTGATTGTCCTAGAAGGGCATGTTGGGGTTTATGTGCAGAATGATCGTTTGGTGTGTAGGGTACTTTAACTTCATAGTCAATAGTATAATCATGATATGTTAATCTATTATGGCATGTTGATAAATAAAAATAAATTATGTGTTGGAAGTGGATGATAAGAGGGAGCCTTAGCCTTAGGGGCATTTTTGTTATTTTGACCTAAGGTGCCCAAGTGTGAGTATTGAAACCTAAGATGGCCTTAGTAGACTACTTAAGTTAACATTGACAATAATCATGATATTGATTACTTTGTACTAATGGAAACAAATAAAAATGGGCAAGTATGTATTTAATATATTTCTTGTGGTCACCTTAATTAAGATACTAATACTTAAAGTGCAAGACCTCAATTTTGGGAATGGTGGCTCTTTGGGGGTCACTACCCTAAAGACGTGGTTTAGCCCATGATTATTCTAGATTTTGTTGGTGTGCCTTAGTGCCCCATCCAAGTCCTAAATCTTACTCTATTTAGCTCTACGGACCCAATTAAGGGGTGTACATACTTATGGATTAGGTATCCTTATTGGTAGGATACCATGTGTCTTCGTGCACTAGTGCAACCAGGTACTTTTGCGTCCCTGGATTGATAGTCGGCAGGACAATATACTGCTCTTATGCACCAATATGACTGGTGTACCTTTTGTGTTCTAGGTTCATGATCTTCCCTTTGAGTAAATAAAATAAAATTGGTGTGATAATTAAATAGAAAGTCACTAATCACTTACAATGGAACACCATGTAGGTTGGGACCGTGTGGAGTATATCATATGTATCGGTCCACCAGTTATAATAGTGTTCAAGAACGTTCTTCATTGGATTATATCATATGTATCAGTCTACCGATTATAATAGTGGTTATGAGCATTCTATCCTTGATTATATAATGTGCACAGCTCCATTGGTTATAATAGTGGGGTCCCCAAACCTACGCAGATATAATTCGAGAAATGATTAATATCGAATTAATGGCTTAAGTCCACATAATAATGAAAGAACTATTATAACCTACTAGTGTGATATGGTAGGATGGCTTGAGTTTTGGTATTGTATTAATGGGCCCTTGGGCTTGCCTTTGAGTTGAGTGGATGGTGTTTGGTTGAGTATGTTGTTGGCTATCTAATTATACTACAAAGAGTATCGCTTGGATGCTCCCTTGGTAAGTTCTGTTATTTCTAAGTGAATGGGCCTTTGTGGCATATAATCTTGATGTATGTAGACATTCACATGATTATTGTATTTCAGTCCTTATATGTGTAATTTCATGTTCATGCGTTCAATGTGTGGTCACTGATGTGTTGCATGCAAGCCTTACATATTAGTTCTGTATAAAGGATTACTCAGTACCATAGTACTGAAGGATTCCTTTTGTGGGTCCCTACTTATTCAATAGGCAGTGATCTTTGCAGGTTTTACTCTTGGATCAAGAGTGTAGGACTATCTGAGAAGGTTTTTGGGTTTTCGATAAATTTCTCATATTCCCTTTTTAACAATTTTATTGTGTAACCACTATTAGTGGATTTTATTTCTTGTAATTTAATCTATCGCACTACTCAGTTTTATGTTTGTGATCTTGGATTTCTATAAAGTATGTTTTTTAACCTTACCACTTGGTATCATAATGGTAGAGGAAAACCGATCTTGTACTAAGTGTAGCGGTAACATCCCTGAAATTTACCATATTTACTTCTGCTTATAATTTTTAAGTTAAAAATTTTTAGTAGTACATTTTGCGGGGTACATTTTGGGGGCGTTACACAAGCAATTTTATATATTTGCTTACGCATACTAAGCCTCATATATACACCAATTATTCTGATTAATTTTTATTGTTCTGGTGCATGTATTTTGTAACTTAGGATGTGTTTTTTTAATTATTATTCTATTACCTACTTTTTTGCATATTTGTAAAATCCTATGTATTATTTGTATGCCTTATTATTCATATGTTCATTTTTTACTATTATGTGAAAAGACCTATCAAGAATGGGGCAGATGTTTGATAATACAGAAGATGATGTAGATTACATAGATTATTTTAACACAAGTGAAGTATTTTCAAATGGTGATGAACTTTTAGATTGGATAAGAGAATTTTGCAGAATACCAAAAATGGTTATGGTTATAAGGTGTTTAGTCAAAGCTAATGGTAGTAGAGCAAGTAGGGTTTGACTAATATGTGAAGGACCAATAAGTATATATAACACCCCAAAATTCACTAATTTTTTTTAAGCGGAAGAAATTAAAATACTTAATTTAAAACCCGTGAATTCTGGGGATGTTACCGCCACACTTAGTACCAGACCGGTTCACTCCTACCGTTCCGGTACCAAGTGCTAAGGCTAAGAAAATACTATTAATAATACCATACAAATCAAATTTTATAAAAATGAGAATCAGAGTACGTGCAAGTCTTACATAATTTGAAATACCAACTATTGTTTTTCCAGATAATAACTAAACAACATTAATAAAATTGTTTCGGCAATTTAAACATAATAAAAGTAACATGAGTCATAATTTTAAACAAAGAAAAACGGTCACACCGCTCTAAAGATTGATCCAGCCCAGCTATCACTCTGCCCCTTCTGATGTCCCATAGACATTGATAGCATCAAAGTAGGTATATCCTACCCGCAACAGATCAGACAGGCCTTCTGCTCGTGGGAATGAGCAGCACCCATGAAACCGGTGATCAGTACACTACGTGTAATCCCCCAAATTTTTAAAACCCTATATTTTAATAAATAGATTTTATTTTGGATAAATTAGCTTTTAAATATTTTTAATTTAATTGTTTTATGGATTTTTGAGTGTATGAAATTTGGTATAAATATTTTAATAAATTAAAATAAATATTTTGTTATTTATTATACTCTTGTTATTTAGATAATTTTTTTTTCAAATTATTATTTTGCTAAAATTTTCCCTTTTAAATCCTTATATTTTAACTATATTAAATTAAATTATTAAATTAATATATTACCAAAATTATTCCATTTTAGTATTTTATCAATTAAATTATTTTATTATTTTTCCTTTTCTTTTTTTCCTTTTCCTTCTCCTTTTCTTCTTTTCTCTTTTCCTTCTCTCTCCTTTTTTTTCCTTGAGCCGCCGGTGACTTGCCCTCCTCTCCCTGGCGCGCTGGGCCTGCGGCCCAGTCTTCCCTTCCTTCCTGCGCGTTGCCCGGCCGCCTCCTCCTTTTCCTTTTCTTTCTTCTTCGACCGGGCCGGCTCCTTCTTTCTTCGGCCGGTCCGCCCGTCTCGCGCACACAGCCCCCAGCCCGACTCCCTTCCTTCTTCCTTCGTCTTCTTCCTCCATCACCGGCGAGATTTTCGCCGCCCAACCTACTACTCCCCATTCCCCGTTGACCTCCCCTGTCTCCCTCCCTTTCCTTCTCGTTGTTTTCCGGTCATACCGGTCCCACCACCCTTGTCCCCCTCTCTTCTCCCTCTCCCTGCCGCCCCTCTTTTTCTCCCTCTCCCTGCAACCCCATTCCCCTACCATCCCGCCGACACCCCTCGAGCCGCCCTATCCCTTCCCTTCTCTCCTCTTCTATTTATTACTCCTTCCCTGCCCTTTCTGCATTTTTTTTTCGAGCCTCCCCCATGCCCCGAGCCTCTCCTTTTCTCCCATTATTCTCCTCCCTTCTGTCCCCCTATTTTGTTTCGCCACCGCAGCTCCGCCGCTTCCTCCGCCTAAACCACCACCTGCCACCCTCTGCCTCTCCCTCGGGCCACCACAGTCCCCATCGAGCCACCCCGCAGCCCCATCCTTCCTCCTCTCTTCTTTTCTCTCCCTTTCACCCCTTCTCGGCAACCAACCTGTACAACCCCCATCTGCCACCGTTCCGCCGTCAATTTCGCCACTTGAGCCACCATAATAATCCCTGCAACCTCCTCTACCACCCCTAGTCCTCCTTTGGTCGAAACCGTAACCCGAATGCCTTCTTTTTCCCTCCCTATTTTCCTTCCTCGCCAGCTTTTCACCTCGACCCCCACTTCGGCCGCCGCCTTCGCAGCCTTGCTGCTGCCGCCTCCGCCACCCTTAGCCACCTTCCACCCATCCCCGACAACCACCTACACCCCCTCTCCACTTCTGCACCATTCCCTTGCCCCAAATCCTCCCCGAAACTCCTCTTTTCTTAGCCCCAAACTACCAACCCGAAAATGCCTATTTCCCCTCTTTTACCACCTTCGAGCCCCTCCTTGTTCTTTCTCTGCATGCAGCTCATGCTGCATGAGCAGCATGAGCTGCTGCCCTCTTTAATTTAGTGTTTGATAATTTTTAAGGTATAATAATATTTTAGTTTAATTATTTTATTAATTAAGTGTTATAAGCCTTATGATTTGTTTTTTTTTATCTTTTCTAATCTAATAAGTCTTGAATTATTTTTAGGTATTGGTTTTGATAAACCAAAGCTTGGACCTTTAACCGGAATACCGCTAAGGTTCGTTTTTGCGAAAACCAAGGTAACTGTTAAATCCCGCTTAAGTACATGGATTAACGTATGTTAGCACATTAGGCATTTTCAATGTGTATTATGTTAATCTATGTTGTCTAGTATATTATATATGTTTTCTTGATTTGGTTGATGAAAAGGAAGTATGATAGATTATGTGCCATGTTTGGAGAAATTGTTTAAGGTAGAAGTTGGTTATTAATGAAAATATTAAGTATTATCCATGTTTTATTATGGTATTGTGATATTTATTGCATGATTAGTATTTTGTGAGCCTTAGTGAATTTTATTAATGTATCTTGTACAAGATTATGGCCTAGAATATATATGGGTGTTAATAATGTTACATTAATTATAAGAATTGAAGATGAGGGATTAAAGTTAGTATTTTATGTAGTAATAATAATAATTTAATACAAGTGGAGTGATAAGGGGTAAGATGGTAAATTTGTAAGTGGGAGGATAAATTGGTAACCTTGTAACAAAAGGGAAATTTTGTAATTTTATAATAAAAAGGGCAATGTGGTAATTTATAATAAAAAGGGCAATTTGGTAATTTTGTAATAAAAGGGTAATTCGGTAATTGGTAATAAAAGGGTAAAATTGTAATTTTATAATTAGAGGGTAAGGTAGTAATTTTGTGATTAATAGGCAGAATGGCAATTTGGAAATTAAAAGAGGTAAGATAGTAATTTCATAACTAAGGATAAATAGAAATTTTATAAGAAAAAGGGCGATATGGTAATTTTTAGGAGTTATGGGGTAAAATGGTAAATTTGAAGGTAAAAGGGTGAAACGGTAATTTCGTAAATCAAGGGGCAAAAGAAGAAATTGAAAAGGATTAAATTGGTAATTTTAATGATTGAGAAGGGTAAAACAATAATTTAAATGATAAAAGGGTAATATGATACTTTAATAATGGAGAAGGGTAAAATGGTAAATATGATAAATGTGAAGGGTAATTTGGTAATTTAACCGACTAGAGGGTATTTTAGTAATTGTAATAATGGAGTAGGGTAGTTTGGTAATCATGACAATTAAGAAGGGCAATTTGGTAATTTGAATGACCAAGGGGTAATTTGGTAAATTTGATGAAGGAGAAGGGTAGTTGGGTAATTATGATCATATGAAAGGGTAATTTGGTAATCTAACCAGCCGGGGATAATTTGGTAGCTTTGATAATGGAGAAGGGTAGTTGGTTATTGATAATAGAGGTGGTAATTGGATAATTAACCTAACAAAGGGGTTAATCTGGTAATTAGGATAACGAGAAAGGGGTAAGTTGGTAATTTGATCAACTAAAGGGTAATACGTTAATTATAGTAAAGGAGAAAGGGCAAATTGGTAATCTAACCAACTAAATGGGAAATGTGTTAAGTATGATAATTATAAAGGGTGTCTAGTGGCCTAACAAGTGTGGAAATAGCTTGATAACCTAAATCGAGTAAGAGTATAGCTAAGGCCGAATGTGTGCCATGTGTTCTACATGCCTTGGATGTCCTATATAATTTATGTGATGTGTTTTACATGCTATTATCTTAACTGTTTCATGTGTGGCGTGGCTTGAAATCGAGACGTGTATATGTGTCCTCATTCAGTATGTGATAGTATAGATACGTTATAAGTTATGATGTGTTGTGATGAGGCCCTTTAGCCATGCATGTCAGAAATGAAATATTTTCGAATAAGATACGTTAAGACACTAATCACTTAAAGAGGAATATGTTGAGCCGGATCCAGACCGGTCCACCGGCTATAATAGTGGTAGGGTATTTTACCCTCGCGACCGTTCCACCGGCAATAATAGTGGCAGGGCATGTGCCCTCGTGACCGTTCCACCGACTATAATAGTGGGGGATTCCATGCTCAACAAACCAAACGTAAAAGTGATAAGACATGGGAAAAATACTAATATTTACAGTGGAACACCTTGTGAGTTGGGGCCAGACCGGTCCACCGGCAAATAATAGTGGCAGGGTATGTTACCCTCGCGACCGTTCCACCGGCTAAAATAGTGGCAGGGCATGTTCCCTCACAACCGTTCCACCGGCTATGATAGTGGGGTTCCCGCACTCACAAGGACTTATATAATCCGAGATGATTGATTAATGATGGACTAATGGCCTTAAGGCCTAAATTATCGATTATTTGCTATGGCCTATTAGTATTCGATTAACTTGTAAAGTATGCGAATGGACAAAGGTGAATGTTACGTATACACCATTAATATTTGATTGACCTGTTGAATACGTGAATGTATGGACCTGATTGTTATCTTTACACGTGTCGTTATGTACGGATATCCTAGTATATCATGTGTGACATTGCGTGCCTGTTTTTAAGCGTGTTTTTAAAGGGTTATTCAGTACCGTAGTACTGAAGGGATCCCTTCGTGGGGCCCCTGCCTATTCAATGGGCAGTACCCCTTGTAGGTTGTGTTCAAGTGCTATTCAAGTGGGCTTTCGGGAAAGAGCGTAAGGTACTGTCCGGTAAATTCTAGGGTTTTAATTTGTCTCTTCTAAATTCTATGTATTTGTATTTTGTAACCACTGTCGGTGGATTTTACTCTCGTAAATTATTTACTGTGCTACTCTGATTTTCAAATGCTGAATTTTCTTGTAAAATTGTATTTTACTCTTTTAGCCTTAGCACTTGGTATTGGAACGGTATGAGTAAACCGGTCTGGTACTAAGTGTGGTGGTAATACTCCCAAAGTTCACGGTTTATTAAATTGCTTCCGCTAATTTTCTTTTAATTAAACGAAATTTTTCAGTAGTGAATTTTGGGGGTATTACACTACGTACTGAGTAAGGTAACCGAGTACTAAGGCCGACACATAAGCATATAATCCATGCAGACTAATAACAGGGCATAAACACCAACACAATAACGTAAAGGCAAATGAACGATCAGGTAAAAGTGCCAAGATCCAATACAGTTTAGATTAAGTATGTCATCAATCCTTTATCGGGATATTTTCACACCATACTCTTTATTAAATCCATACGAGTATGGGAACCCCACTATTTTAGCCGGTGGATCTGTCATGAGGGCACATGCCCTGCCACTATTTTAGCCGGTGGATCGGTCACGAGGGTAACATACCCTGCCACTATTATATGACAGTGGATCGGTCTGGCCCCTTTCTCGTACGATGTTCCACTGTAAATAATTAATGTCTTCCCACATATTAACAATATATATAGTTTGGTTTGTTGAGCTCGGGATCCCCCACTATTATAGCCGGTGGATCGATCACGAGGGAAATATTTCCTACCACTATTTTAGCCGGTGGATTGGTCTGGGCCTGGCTCAATATCTTCCACTTTACATTTTTAATATTTTATGTATCCTATTCAGACGTTCATTTCAAGACATGTAAATCAGGTTCCTACCATACTTACTCCTCAACTCAGGCTAACCACTTCAACCCTAGTTAATCATCCCACCATACTTAATCATGACATACCCTAATACCCCTACAAACCCTAACTACCATGCAAATCCTAACTCCACGTAAACCACATTCTCATGCAAACCCTAGCTCCCATGCAAACCCTAACTCCACATGACCCACGCTTCCATGCAAACCCTAGCTCACATGCAAACCCTAACTCCACGTAAACCACGCTTCTATGCAAACCCTAGCTCCCATGCAAACCCTAACTACACGTAACATGCTTCCATACAACCTAAATTCACATGCAAACCCTAGCTTCACGTACGCCACACTTCCATGCAAACCCTAGTTCATATGCAAACCCTAGCTCCACGTATACCACACTCCCATGCAAACCCTAGCTCCTCATATACCACACTCCCATGCAAACCCTAATTCATATGCAAATCCTAGCTCCTCATAGACATGCTTCCATGCAAACCCTAGCACCACGTAGACATGCTTCCATACAACCATATCACCATACCATTTCATGCAAAACTATAACCCATACCATTTCATGCAAAACTCTAACCCATACCATTTCATGCAAAACCCTAACACCATGCCATTTCATGCAAAACCCTAACGCCACATTGTTACACTATCCATCATCATTTTACCACCCTAACATGCACGTCTTAAGGCCACATCATACAATAATAATAACGTAAATATACACATAATTTTCATACCACAATTTACTCATACCAATATACTTCAACTCCACTTTATAACGGATATGAAATAATTAATAGTGATAAACATAGAATACATGGCATATAAGGCATATAATGCATATAAACACACAAATGGCCTTAGTAACACTCTTACCTTAATTGTCACCGGTCTTGATGCACGTTCCTATTCCACTTGAGGGATTTGACTGGGTTCACCTATTATATAAAAGTATACTAGAATTAGGCTCCCTTATAAAATTTTATTATTCTCTAACTTATTCTAAGACTTGATATTTTTTTAATTAAAACAATATTACAAAATAATTTACTACACAAAATATTATTTAAAGATACAAATAAATGACTATTTTCATTCGAAAAGAGTGGTGATATAAGGGTTTCTACCCTTCACCAAAATAGTAATAGTAATAGTAATAATAATAATAATAATAATAATAATAATAATAATAATAATAATAATAATAAAGTAAAATATTACTACTAATACTCTTATTAGTATAATATTAATATTAATATTAATATTAATATAAATCTTAAAATTACAAAGTGGCTTTCGAAACCACCCCATTTAATAATAATACTATTCGAACATGGTAATAATAATATTAATACTATATATACTTAAAATATAAAAGTTAATAAAGATAATAATGATAATATAATTATTAATAATGTTAAAAATGTTAATAATAGTAATAAAAAGCAAAGGTGTGAGACTTAATTAAAATGTTAGGCTTCTACCCCTCCTGAAATAATTACAGTATTAAATAAATAATTACACTAATAATAATATTATTATTAATAATAATAGCAAACATGTAATAATTCTAGTAAATAACAAAAATTCGAGAATAATAATTTATCTAACTCAAGAATACTCCCAAACCTGCCACAAAGATTCAGAAATTAGATTACAATTGATAATAATAATAATAATAATAATAATAATAATAATAATAATAAGAATAAGAATAATAAGAATAATTTTAATAGTAATAATTAAAATCGAATTAACATTAAAAACTAGGATAAAAGCAGAATAATTCTCAATAAATCGAAAGGAAGTGTTGAAAATGTCTAGGGTGTAATACCTCGTAGTTTTGAAATCTAATTTTATTAAGCTTAATAATTTTATTAGCGTAATTTGATTTAAAAATTTAATTATTTTAATTTCGTTTCGTTTTATGGATTTATCGATGATTTTGACTTCATATTTGAATTTAATTAATCATTGTCATTGTGGACCATTCTAGATAAATTCGTTCACGACCATGATTTTATTATATTCATATGATTTCGATTTTCGGTTAAAAATATGTATTCCCGTTCTTTCTCATATTTTGATTTTTAATATTTTAGATTCCTTTTCGATTATAATTTTGTCGTGTGCTTACGCCTTTATTTTGGAGTTATATTTTGTTAATGAAATATACTATTTAAATTATAGAATTTCTGTTTAAATAGTTAAATTTATTTTAATGATTTTATCCGTAGAAAATATTTCCAACTTTCAAATTCTTTGTTTCTAAAATCTTTAATATTTTGGGAAGTTTTAAATTAAAAAGATTTTCAGAACTTATTTATGAATTTCTTTCTGAAATTAATTTTCTTGACTTTTACCCTTTTCGATTTGCGGGAAACCGATTTTGGAAATTATTTAAATTAGTTTCAGTTTATTTAAATTTGACTTAAATATTTTATTATATGTTTTTAAATAATTTTTTGGGGCCTTATAATATAATCCATAAATAAAATATATTATTACGTTCATTAGTAAATTCTTCCGAAAATGTTTCCAAAATTCTTTATATAGTTTTTTTTATTAATTTTAAGCGTTCGGATCGTTTTGAAATAAATTTTAGATAAAATCATCCAATAATAATTTTACATATTTAGTATTTATTTTCTACTTGTATTTGTAAAAAAAAAAGAACCCCAATCGGTGCCGCTTGACCCCCCCTCTTCTTTTCCTTTTCTCTCTTCTTTTTCCTTGCTCCCGACCCTTGCTCCCTGTTCCCGTCTCGAGCCAACAGCAGCCCAAACCCCAGCTGCCTCCTTCTCCCCAGCTCCTCCCTCCTCCTTCATCGAGCGTCGGCAACCACGATCGACCGCAACCGACCACCGCTGCAGCAGCAGCCCACTGAAGCGCGCTGGAGCTGGAGCAACAACATACCACAGTAGTGACAAGCCGCACTGGTTGCGCTGCCGTCCGGCCACGATGAGCGTCGCTGACCACCGGCGAGCCACCCCTAGCCTCCGACAAAGCTTCTCTAGCGTTCCTTTGTCCCGATTTGTGTTGGTTTTGTTTGGTATAAATTTCTAAAAACCCTAATATTGATTTGATTAATTGGGTATGAATTAACTTATAAAAAGTTAAATTGATTGTTTGATTATGTATATATGTGTTATAAGAATGATTTGGATAGGTTAATTGTATGGTTATGTTGGAATTTTGGAAAATTGGATTTTTGGCCGGGTTATGCCTGAATTTTCGGATTCGCCCGATTTGCTGATTTTGGATAAATTGATTATACAATATGTTTGAAAATCTATTTAATTTCATATCGGAAGTGTTGATTTGGGAAAATTGTGAGTAATTGATCGGAATTAGATTTTTAGGTCAAAACTCTTGCGAGACTAAATTGAATTGTGTAATCTGGTCGTTTTATTCAATTGACTATACAATTTATATCAGAATATATTTAATTACATTTTCGAACTGCCAATTTATATATTTTAGCAAGAATTAATCGGATTTACGTTCCGGGCTCAAAAACCCTAATTGTGCTAAATTGGGTATTTCTTTTATTAGTTTTGATCAATTGATTATTTGATATGTTATAAAATGTGTTTAATTGTAGTTCTAAACATTCAATTTGATTAACTTTATAGAATTTTACCGAATTGTATTTTCGGGCCTAAAACCCTAAATTTAAAGTGAAATTATGAAATCGGTCATTTGTATTGTTGTTTTTTTTCTTCTAAAATTGAATTTATAGAAATAGTTAAAATGGTATTAAATGAATTCTAATACCTTTAATTAGAATTAATTAATTTGAATTACCTGAGTTTGTGTTGTGGGCTTTAAAACCCTAATTTTGAAAATGGATAGTCTTAAATTGGCTACTAGGAAGATTGTTTTGTTGAAATTAATTATCTACATTTATCTAAAATTTGTTTAATTGTGTTTTACAACTATCAATTGGAGATAATCGAAGTGATTTGGTTGATTCGTAGTTTAGGCATTTAAAACCCCTAATATTCAGGGATGGTTTTATAAAATTGATTTTTGCTATATATCTTTTATCTAATCGATTTCTACCTTTGGGTTTTAAATCATTTGAATTATGTATTAATCTAATCGGTTTGGATTTGGTTGTATACAAATGGTTGGTTTGTCTTATGGGTTGTAAAACCTAACTAGTAAATCATTTTCGAAAAAAAGTAACTCATCTTCTATCGTCATTTCCCTAGCTTCCAAATCAATTTAAAATACTTTAAGTGATATGTATTTAAACCGATTTGAGTAATATTTAACCTTAAATCTTAATAGAGCTATGCTCTTGAGTCCTAGGTTTTGCACACGTTTTTCAAGAAAAATTATTTGTGTCTCTTTGTGTCGATTTAATTATAATAATTGAATTATTGATCGATAGGATAGTTTCTAACTTAGTTTTCGATTTCTATAGTGATCTAGGAAAGCTTTATTGTGGACCCTCGGGCTAGTGATCTCTCTCTCCCTCTTATCTCGCTTAGCTAGCTTCAAATTTAAGTAAGTCTCTCCTTACCTCCACTTATGGGTGTTTCGTAAGAATGTGGCTAAGAACAACTATGTGTGTGTTATGTGCCTTGTGTACCATGTGTTATGCCATGTTGTGTACTTTATGTTTTTAATGACTAATTACTTGTAGCGTAGCTTGGAGCTGAGGTATACTTATATGAATTCCTTATGACATGTGTGTTTAAGATATTTTATGACGTGACCCTCTAGGACATGCATGCTAGGATATTAATAATATGATGTGGGGTAAAAGGATAAAATGGGGGAAAATGTGGAAGTAAGAACAATTAAGGAAGAGTAGAGTAATGGGTTAAGAGTGGAAATTTAATATACGAGCAATGAGTATGGGTGTCATGGGCAGTAAGTAATGCTAGGTGAAAAGTAGAGAGATTACTTGTGGGGGAAGAAATGTACTAGGGTTTGGAGTGGCTAACTAGGGTTTTTGATCACCTACGAAATCAATGAGTAAAGTGATATGATTCGGGATTGAACCTAAATGAGATGAGGTGTTTGACGATAAATGAATTAATGGTAGTGAAGTAAGAGGAAGTTGGGCCACATAGGTCCAATTAAGGTTTCAAGGGAAACCCTAGAAGCTAATAGTGAAATGCCCCGAAAATTTCTAATTTCATAAATTATATTTAAATGAGGTTTTATTAGAAAAATTATTTAAATAAATTATTTTTAATAAAATAAAAGGATATTTAACTAGGGAAATTCAAGAAGAGATTTATAAGTATTTTAATTAGGAGGAATTTGGGTATGTTAACTAATTAAGGATTTTATTTGGTAATTAATTAAATAAATTATTTTATTTAAAATAAGAAGGATAAAATAGTTTCAAATTAATATTAATTTTATAAATAATTTAATTGAAGAAAATTAGGGTGTTTTGCTAATTAAAAAGGAATTTATGGAAAATCTTTTAAAAATCCTAATTTAGCCTAAAAAGGGATTTAAATATTATTTTATTTAAATATTATTGTTTTTAAATATCCCAAATATTCTAATTAATTTAATTATCCCAAACCATTATTTTTCCTTTTTCCTTTTTCTTTCTTTTTTCTTCTTTTTCTTTCTTTTTCTTTTTCCTCTCCTTCCCGTTTGGGCCTGCGCCTCCCGCAGCCCAGTTTTTCCCCGCCCTCCTTCCTTCGGCGCGGCCCAGCCCAGCCCGTGCAGCCGATTCTCCTTCCTTCTTCCCCCAGCGCCGCGTTTTGTGTTTTCTTCTCCCTGGGCGCTGTGTTTCATCCTACCGTTTTAATAACAACGCCCGAACCGCCGGTCTCCTCCTCTTTCTTTCTTTCCTTTCTTCCTTAGACCGCCCGGTCCAGCCTTACCTTTCTTCTTCTTCCTTCATCGCACCAGCCCGACGCCACCGACTGCAACTCGCCGCCGCCATTGCCTGGTTTTTCGCCGGCGATCTCGCCGTTTTGACCGGCCGATCTCCTTCCTTTCTCTTTCCCTTGATTCGGCGACTGTATAAACCCTGTCAACTCTCCCTTTTATCGCGCGATTTTCCTCTCTCTCTCTCCTGCGCACCACCCCTTCCCCCGAAAAATAAACCCACCAGCCAACGTCGCCTCCGGCGACCGGAACCCTACCTTCCCTAGCTACTAGCCGGCCCACATAACCCTATCCTCCCTTCTAAAGCCTATAAATACCCCCCATAATAACCTGTATCGAGCCTTTGGTTTTCATTACCCAGAATTTTCCCTTTTTCGCCGCCACCCCTTTAGACGGTAGATCTGACGCCGTCGGCCAACACCACCACCTATTCCGCCTACCAAAACATTCCTTGCACCTCCATCTAGCTAACCAAACGTCCCATATCTCTCGATTCTTCCTTCACAAGCCCAACGAGCTGTGCAAAGTTCCCTTCCCGATCAACCCTTTCTTCCACCTCCGCCGCCCTTCGAACCACCATTAACCACCTCTTACACCGCTTCTGCCGCTTATTTCTCCTCCCATTATCTTCTTCAGAACCTCCTCTATCTCCCCATACCTTTATTTTCCTCTTTCTCCCTCTCCTCCTCTTTCTTTCTCCTTCTCCTCCATTCGGCCACCGCCGCCGCCGCCGTGCGCCGCCACCTTTGGCTGCGCCACCACCTCTATTCTGTCCCCCTCCTTCTGAGGAACTCAAAACAACCCAGCTCCCATTTTAATTCTTCCTATCTTATTCCCAGCATGCAACTTTCCCCTCTTTCTTTCCTCTTTCTGGCCACCGTCGCCACCTCCGTGCGCCACCGCCGGTGCCGCCTATCCCCACCAACATTTGGTTGAACCCTAGACCCTCTCAGCTATTTTCCCTATTTTTATAACCCTTAAATTATTTTATTTCAATTATTTACATATAAATACTATTATTATTATTCTTAATATTTATATTTTAATATGCATTATTATTATTATTATTAGTATTAATATTTTATTAGTATTTATGTTGATGGCTGAAGCCTAATATATTTTAATTCGATTTTATTATTATTCTTCTTATTATTTCTATATTTACTATTATTAATATTAAAATGTTATAAGTATAATTATTATTATTATTATTATTTTCTATTTCGAATTTCCATTATTATTATTTATTATTATTAATACAAATATTTTAACAATAGTGTTGTTAATAATGTTACTATTATTATCATTATCATTATTATTATTATTATTATTATTATTATTATTATCAAAATCATTATCATTATCATTATTATTATTATTATTATTTCTGAATTGGGTTATTTATTTTACAAATAATCTTTTTAGTATTATTTTGGTAAATGGTCCGAATCTCTTATTTCACTTTATTTTTGAGTAATGCCTTTTCATTATTATTTCTACTATTTTATTATTCTTAGTAATATTAATATTGATATTATTTTGGTATTTTTGTTATTATTATTTTATAAAAAAAACTATTCTTATATTAAATTAGTGTTTAATATTATTTTGATAGGAGATAGTCTAATTTTAGCTTTTCTCTCAAAATAGGTAAAACCAGTCAAAACCCTAAGGAGGCGTAGGAGCGTGCTCCAAGACCGGTGACGTTTTAGGTAAGGAGTGCTAAGGCCTTTTATGTGCTTATGTGTATTATGTGTTTCGCATGTTATGTATCTAATGTTTATTATAATGAAATATTTTATATGTGGTATGACTTGGAGTTGAAGAACATTGTGCATGGTATGTGTATTAATTATGTATAATGATATGTGTTGTGTATGTGAGGAATTCGATGTGGTTTGTGTGAGAGGAAGGATGAAAAAGGAGGATGGGGAAAGAATTTGATTAAGGGAAGTGAGTTAACCTAATTTTATGGTTTTATAAAGAATAATCTAATGTATGATTTTATGTGTGGAAGAGCAAAATTTATGGTTTGTTTGGGAGAATCTAATTTAGGATGTTATTTGGGAGACGGTAATTTATGATGTTATATGGGAGAATCGAATTTATGGTTTGTTTGGGAGAATCTAGTTTATGATGTTATTTAGGAGAATGTAATTTATGATATTATAGGGGAGAATCTAATTTATGATTTGATTGGGAAAATCTAATTTATGATTTGTTTGGGGAATCCAATTTATGGTTTTTCTTGGGAGGTTCTAATTTATGATTTTATGTGGAAGAATCTAACTTATGGTTTTGTATAGAAGAATCTAATTTGTGGTTATGAAAGGGGAGAATCTAATCAATTGTAGTATAAGGAAAAATCTTTGGGTTTTATATGATTTGAATCTTTGGGTTGGTATGGTTTGAATTTAGGGTTTGGTAAGGATGATTCTTTGGTTTTGTGAGGATTGAATGTAAGGTTGGTATGGATGAATCTTTATGGTTTGAACTTAGGGTTTGGCATGGAAGAATCTTTATGGTTTGAATTTAGGGTTTGGAATGGGTGAATCTTTGGTTTTGGTTGGATTGAATTTATGGTTTTGTATGACGGAATCTAGGGTTTACCTGGTGGTATTAATGGATGTATGTTGGTATTAGGGTTTGTATGATGATATTAAGGTTTGTATGGTGGTAATTATAGTTGTATGGTGGTATTAGGATTTATATGGTGATATTGATGGCTGTATGGTGGTATTAGGGTTTGCATGGTTGAATGTAGGGCTTCACGTGGAATTTTAGGGTTTACATGAAAAAGGTTCAAAGGTTTGCATGGAAAGATTAGTGTTTGCATGGAAGTGAAATTACATGTGGAAAGTTAATTTGGGATGTAAGGAAGGTAATGTAAGTGTTGTTTGGGTGTTTGAGCACTTGGGATGGAAAATAGCACGTGGAGCAAATTAAGGGTACGGAGGACACTGAATTAGGATTTGGAGTGGTTAACTATGGATTTTGAGGCTGCTTAGAGTTTTGGGTTATCACGTGTAATTGGTAATTAAAGTGTAATTATGGAATTTTATGATTTGTGATGTGTGGTGATTTATGCACGTTTAGTGAAAGCCTTTGAATAAAATATTTAAGACACTAATTACTTAAAGTGGAAGATATTGAGACGGGACCAGCCGATCCACCGGTCAGTAATAGTGGTTAGGGTTTTACCCTATGTGCGACCGATCCACCGGTTAAAATAGCAGTTAGGGTTTTACCCTATTGTGACCGATCCACCGATAATAATAGTGGTTAGGACATGATGTCCTATTGTGACCGGCCCACCGGTTATAATAGTGGGGGATCCCGATCTCAATGAAAATAAACCAGAGTTTTGCTAAGGCAAATAAAAGACACTAATTACTTACAGTGGAACACCATGCGAGGAGGAACCGAACCGATCCACCGGTTAGGAATAGTGATTAGGGTTTCTACCCTATATGTGACCGATCCACCGGTAATAATAGTGGTTAGGGCATGATGCTCTATTGTGACCGATCCACCGGTAATAATAGTGGTTAGGGCTTGATGCTCTATTGTGACCGGCCCACCGGTTATAATAGTGGGGTGTTCCTATGCTCGCATGGATTGAAAAAGGCATGGTGTGAATTGAACTCTGATAAGAGATTAATGAAATGATTAATCTGGACTACAATTGGGCCTTTGTACTTTTACCTGGTTGATCATATGCATTTATGATTGTGTTCTTCTATTTTTCTGCATGGCTTTATGTGTTTATGTGTTGGCCTTAGTGATCAAGTCACCTTACTCAGTACTGGACCCGTACTGATACTACCTTGGTTGATGGGTCCTGTGATGATCAACTGATGGTGGGGAGCAGACCTCCTTTGCAGGTTTAAGATCAGAGACTATTTTGAGGTGGCAGGCCTGATTTGAGTGAGTAGGCAATCCGGAATTTGACCCATCGGGTTTTATCTTGTTTAAATGTATTTCTATTTGGAAGTTACAAGTATTAATAAACGTTTATGCGTACTCTGATTTTGTTGTATGATCTTTTGAATTCTTTTATGAATTGTTAATTTGAATTTAACGTAAATCTTTTCTTTAGCCTTAGCACTTGGTACTGGAACGGTCGGAGAGAACCGGTCTGGTACTAAGTGTGGCGGTAACATTCCCAAGATTCACAGGTTTTAAGTGTTTCTATCTTAATTGCTTCCGTTTTAAAAAAAAATTAGTGAATTTTGGGGTGTTACAAATAGCGGGTGGAGTTTGATGTCACGAGGTGTTGGGCCTTAACCCACACCCTTAGGAGTTGATTTTCATTATGTGTAAGTGTAAAGGAAAATGGATATCGAGGTGTGATAAGGGGCGCAAGAGTCCCAAGATATGGGATGGGCCCTCTTGGGAGGATAAGTGTGGATATAGTTAGCCATGCATGTTAAGGGTAAAATGCTTTCAAATAATATATGTTAAGACACTAATCACTTAAAGAGAAATATTGTTGAGCCAGCCCTAGGCCGGTCCACCGGCGAATAATAGTGGCCAGGAGCCGGGGTGCCCTAGAGACTGTTCCACTGGCGAATAAGAGTGGCCAGGAGCATTTTGCCTTGCATGATTTCCGGTCCACTGGCTATAATAGTGGGGGATTATGTGCTCAACAAACCAAATGTAATGAAGTTAATCCATGGGAAATACACTAAACACTTATAGTGAAACACCATGTGAGTTGGGGCCAGATCGGTCCACTGGCGAATAATAGTGGCCATGAGCATTCTACCCTAGAGACCGATCCACCAGCAAATAATAGTGGTCGGGAGCATTTTGCCCTGTATGTATTCCGGTCCACCGACTATAATAGTGGGGTTCCCGCACTCACATGGACTATTAAAGAGTATGTGTGGAATGAACATATTAGTAAGAGGAATAAAGAATAAGTTACTTGAAAAGTAACCAGGCCTTATTACATGTATCATTGTATGTTGCCTACATGCTCATTCCTATGTTATATGCTATATGTGTTGGCCTTAGCACATCTGTTACCTTACTCAGTACGTGGCGTACTGATCACCCGTTTCATGGGTGCTGCTGGTAGGACTTATGATGTGGGTATTGAGTATGTATAATATTGTATCAACATCATGCACCATGATTCAATATGCACTTGATGTTATAGTTTACATCTCTCCCATAAGATAGGGTAGTGGGATTTACTCAGTATTGGACCTGTACTGATACTACCTTGGTTGAATGGGTCCTATGATGATCCACTAATGGTGGGGAGCAGACCTCTTGTGCAGGTTTGAGATCGGATATTTTATTTGGGTTGAAGGCTTGGTTTGAGAGAGTAGGCAATCCAGAATTTGATCTATCGGGATTTGTCTTGTTTGACTGTATTTATTTTTGGAAGTTTCAATTTTTGTATTTAAAATCTCAAGGGCGTTGTAATTGGCTTTTAATTCCTCATACTCTGAAAAGCTTTTAAAATTCGGATTTATTTCACAGGTTCCGCTGATTGATTCAGCGATGATTTTATTTAGTGAATCTATTCACTTGCCATCTGCCTGTGGATATTTCCTTGTGGGAGTTTATCCTCACGGCATAGACGTTGTTTGGAATTTTATTCGACAGGTTTTAGCCTTACATCCAGCATGAGATAGATGGTGGAGATTTATCTTGTGTTAGATGTGGCGGTAACATTCCCCAAATTCTCTTCTAGCTTTCGCTTTATTCTTTCAAAAAAAAAATTTCAGGAGTGAATTTTGGGGGTGTTACATAGGGTTTCACCTTGAGTTGGAGGGGATGGGTGGCACCGGCGATGGTGCCCAAAGGTGGCCGGAAAAGTGATCTAAGAGGGTTGAAAATGATGAAAAAGAGGGAAGGGGAAAGGAGAAAAAGAAAATAAGTTTATGGGTCTGTGGAGGAGAATTAGCAGGAGATTTTGGGTGGTTTATAGGGTGGCAAAAGTGGCAGATGTGGTGGTGGATGGTGGTTTAAGGTTTCGGAGTAAAAATTCTGGCGAGAGAACTAGCAAACTTTGCACGGTTATGGAGGCCCGTGCAAGGAGAATTGAAGGATGTAGATGGTTTAGTTAGCTAGAGGGCGTTGTAGGGAATAGTTTGGGAGGCAGAGGCGGTGTCAAGGTTGGCTAATGGTGGAGGAAAGTGTGTCTAAAGGGGCGGCGGCGCACAGACTGGTGCTTAGGGTTTCGGGGAAAGAAATCTCGAAACCAGGCCATACGAGGGGTATTTATAGTGGTGGAGGGTAGGCTCGATTTGTGGAGGTTACCAAGAGGTCAAAGATGGTGAGAAATGGAACGGTTATGATGTTGATCAGGTGGCACAATTTCAAAATTTTGCCCGACCTTCACGAGGGAAATTGGGAGCAACGTGGGGAAGAAAAGGGAAGTGGGGCATTTCAAATTAGAGTGTGCGTCAAGGGGAAGAAAATGGGCGGGATAAAGGCCGGTCACGACACGTGTGGCCGGCGGCGCCATTTTCGGGGGAGGTGGAAGGTTGCAATTATGGCGTCGAGGAAGAAGAGGAAGAAGATGATAGCGGAAAGGTTGGACCGGGCGGTTCGGCGGAAAGAAAAGAAGGAAAAGAAAAGGGAGGAGGGCGAACCGGGCGACAATATTTAAAGTCACGGGGCAAAACACAGAGTTTCGATGGATAAGAGAGAGAAACACGACGCGGGATTAAATGAGGAGATTCTAGGCCACGGGAAATGGCCCGCGCCAAAGGAAGAGAGGAAAGGTTTGGGCCGGTGCGACAGGCCCAATTCGGGAAGGAAAAGAAAAAGAAAAGAAGAAGAAGGAAAAGAAAGAAAAAGGAAGAAAGAAAAGGAAAAAGGAAAAAAGGAGAAGAGAAAATAGGAAGGTTGGGTTAAATAAAGTAATTAAAATATTTGGGATATTTAAAAATAATAATATTTAAATAAAATAATATTTAAATCCCTTTTTAGGCTAAGTTATGATTTTTAAAAGATTTTCTAAAATTTCCATTTTAAATTAGTAAATCACTCTAATTTTAACCAATTAAATTATTTATAAAATTAACATTAATTTGAAACTATTTTATCTTTCTTAATTTAAATAAATCCCCAAATTAAAGTCTTTAATTAGTTAAAACACCCAAATTTCCTCTAATCAACATATTTATAAAATTCCTTATTAATTTACCCTAATATATTTTATTTTATTTTAGTAAAAATAATTTATTAAATTAAATTTTTTGATAAAACCTTATATAAATATAATATTTAAAATTAGAAAATTTTGGGGTATTTCAGTATAAACATACTAATCCAGTGAATGTTGACGATCCTTGATTTACATGCATAAAAAAGAACCGTTGTTGTTTTAAGCATATTGGAACTAAAAACACTAAAGGTGGATGGTTTTTATGTGTTTTCCACGGGCGACACAATCATAAATTAGTGAAATATAAGGAAAGACATGAATTCTTGGGTAGGTTAACTAAAGATATAGAGATAGTTAAATAACTAAGTAGAAGTCATATGAAGTCGACAAATATTGAGACATATCCGAGATGCCCTTTCAATAATAATATAACTAGTAGGAGACATACCTATAATGCATGAGAAAAGATGAGGACAGAATAAATAGAAGGTCAAATAGTTTTTTAGATACTTATGTAATATATTGTGGATAATGGTTACATTCTGTGGCATAGAAGAGATGTGGATACAAATACTTTAATAGATTTATTCTTTGCACACCCTAAACCAATTCAGTTTATACAAGAATTTCCATATATGCTACAAATGTAAAAGGAAAGGTTTGTTTCTTATTAGGTTGATTAATTCTTTCATATCAATGTGACAGACATGTATTGTAAGATAGAGAACACTTAAGTAATTTTTTGCATATTGATTTAGTTATTTGATATTTGCGACCCAAATTATAATAATTATGTATTTATATTTTGGTAGGTTTGTGTTGTTTTTGATTAATAGGGTTGAAAATGCTCATTCTTCGTTGAAGAGATTCATAGGATTATCGACTAGAAGTTATGACACCATTTGGCATGAGATTCACTCCATGCTAACTTCACAACATAGAAATGTCAAAACAAAGTTAGAGTAATCTTGGTTCATAATGCCTCATTATGACACATCTTTATTATATTCTAATTTAAGATATCATACATCATTTTTTACATCATGTTTAATTAATAAGGAGTTTCCATGTGTAAAACCAGATGTGGAATTTTATGATGAAAAATCATGTGAATGCTACCTACGATCCACAAATGGGCTACCCTGTTGTTATGAGCTTGGTTTTTTAGTACATAGATCAAATACAACTTTTCTTTCATTTGTAAACCCATTTTGGAGGAAAATTGATTAAGATACACCAATCAATCCACTAAAACAACAACAAAAAGGATGATTACTACATAGTTTGTTTACTAAGGTAATGAAGAAATAATCTCTTGAGCAAAATTGGTTTGCTAAGAATTTTTTTCAACAATCTTCATCCAAAACATATTGACATGGAAGATCCACAAGCGCCATGAAGCACCATCAAGTTTGGAATTCATTAAAAAAATTATATTAATTAAGGGGGCATGGCGTGGTCATAGTCATAGTCATAGTTGTAATTGTGATCATGGTTGTGGTTGTGGTAGAGAAGGATAATGAGAAAATGCATCCACTACATCTATTGTCACATATCGTATGCCTCATTTTACATATGCTAGTGATTTAAATACCCATACCATATTATTCATTGAGAGTTGATATAATATGAAAAGAGATGAGAATTGTGGGTTTAGAGTAGTTGCCCATTTGTTATTAGGAGATAAGGAAAATAAATGCATATTCATAATGAAATATGTACGAATGCATCTTTGTATGAAAATGCGTAGTTAATATGCTTTTAAATGCTGGACATTGGTAGGGTTTTGTTATCAGATAACATAGGATGGAATAGCCTGATATTGGTATTATCATTGTCACATGATATAATACATTCTTTGTGATTTTATCTGTAATATATCCATTTTTAGGACTTAAAAATTATGTTTAAAGAGTTAGTTGCGGAATCTAAAGTAGTAAAAATGTAGGGTGTTACCGCCATACTTGATACAAGTCCGATTTCTTCTACCATTCTCATAGCATGTGCTAAGGCTGAAAACATTACCGTGCTTAAATTAATAACATAATTATGAGAAATGGAATATATATTTCAAAGCTAATTGACGTCATTATAATAATACAAATGGTCCACAATTATGAATTCAAGTGGAAGTAAATGCAAGAGGACTTAGAAGTCCCAAAATATCTAGATCAAAATATACTAAATAGGAAATCGGATAGTTCTAACTCTCAACCCAAAATACTAGCACTTAACTGATCTCACAAACTATCCTGCAAAGACCATTGCCCATTGAATACACATGGGCCCATGAAATGGAACCCATAAGTACATCAATAGTGATTAACCCATTATATAAAATTGACATGAAAAACTCTCATGGAACACATATAACACATTATAGTAGGACATGGTATAAAATATTGAAATATACATGTAATGACTAAAATATGATAACATATCAAATAAATGAATATCACTAAGGCTACATACTTATCATACCTATTCATTTAGAACCTAATGAAATTTATTAACCAAGAATCCAAGGGATACTCTTTAAAGTAATGATTAGAACCAATCTCAACCTAATAACTAGAACATTAAAAACATATCTCATATCTCAACATTAATACCAATGAATTTGATAATACCACAAGTAGGGTTCAATGACAACTAATGAGCATAGGTAGGCAGGATGTTTACTACCAAACTATATGTAGGCAAAAAGGCTACTACCAACCCAATCTAATAATCTTTAAACCAAAAATAATTATTTTTATTTTTATTTTGCTTGAGGGTAGGTCATATCAACCTAGAAACACTAAGGTACTCTAGTCATACCAACATACAAAGGCAACAAGTATCCTACCGACTATTTTAGTATGTCTTTGTCTATAACTTTAGTGATATTTTTAAATTTATTCATTTATTTTATATTCCTTTATTGGATAATATTTTTAATAACACTTAATATTGTAGATACATATCTTAGGTGGTTGTCCTTTACCTTAGTTGTGTGATGTTTTGATAAAAATTCATGATAGAAGTGTTAATGGATGTGATATATATACCTTATCAACTAAGACTTGAAGAGTTTGAGTGTATTGTCCCCTAATGCTCGTAGACTAGAATTTTTATGTAATTTTTTATTTATATTATTTTTTCACTCAATGATATGAAAATATTTAAAGATTTTTTTCATTTTCCAATTATCACATTAGCATGTTAAATATTTAATTATTCTTGTTTTCCTCCATACCTCGATGCCATATTAAGATGACAATATATGTAAACAACACTAGCAATACCCCCATGAATATTCACCAACCATTTCTAGGTTGGTGAGAAACTATAGATAATATGTGCTATCACCATGTTGAGATATATATCAATGAATAAGGTTAATATGATAATCCTCAATAAGTAAGCCTTATCCCAATATCTTATGTTTATTCTATACATGGAATCTAAAATCATTTTAAACTTGATCTTACTATGGCATAATTCCAAACCTTTATTTCTGGTTGTATGAAATATCCTAGCAACAATATGTCTTATATCCCCTTGACTCATATTTACCTACAATGCTTCCTCATTGACTTGTGATCCAAGTATATGAAGTATGTCATAAAGCAAAATGGTTATATCCCCCAAGACATATGGAAGCTATTTGTATTAGGATGCCATAACAAATGTTGAAATTAGTGGAGTGTTATGATGTGAAAACATAATAGATGGAAGCCACAATAGGATAGTCAATTTAATGTATTGCTTAATATCTTTAGGAATAAAATAAGTAATAGATTATTGTACATTAGAGTGTGTGTGAAAATTTACAACATAATCAATCTACAAAGCAAAAGGAGTAAGAAAAATTACTTTAACTTTATAACATAAAGATGGATTTTTAATATAAAAGGACAATTTAATATACCTCCATCCCAAGCCATATCATCAACACAATATGATTGCCAAAACTAGGGACTAGTGAAGGATCCATTAGCCTTACAAAACATAAGTTAACTTACAACCAATCATTCTTCCTAGGGAAGGATTATATATTTGCACCAATGTCAATATCATCATCATCATTTGCCACATTATCATCATCAACATGAGGGTTAGAAGGTTGTATATCATCAAAACTAGAGTGAGGCTATATGTTATCCTCTTGAAAGTAATGTTGATCATATAAATGAGCTTGAAAAAAGGGTGAATCACCCCCTATATAATCGCTAAATGATGGTAGTTAACTTGATGATTTTGTCTCATGTGTCAAAGTTATGACAAGTTGCTCATTTTATCAAAGGCAACTCTTCTTATTCTTATCCTAATTTTTACCTAGGTTTTTAATTGATATACTCTTGACCACTCATATTACTTAAATAAAATTGAAGTAGAAATAATTTAATTTATATATTTAAAATAAATAATTTAATATAAATAAATTTAAAAATTATACAAAATAAATAATGTATAGTATGCTTAAATTAAGTTATGTAAGCTTAAAATAATTAATTTAAATTAAATAGTATAAATATAATAATATAAAGTAATTATTATAAATTAAATGTTAAAAAATTAACTATATATATATATATATATATATATAATTATGAAAATTGAAAATAAAAGGTTGTAAGCACAAGAGGTGGTGTGCAAGCAACTAGATTTGTAGGCAAGGCCCAAATTTGTGCACAATTCACCATCGATCCATTTGTGTGCAAGGTATGGAATGGAAGGACAATATAGATCAATCCTACATAGGCTATCGGTCATCTGTGGCCTGTTGCACAAGTTACCTCCAAGAAGAACATCTTTAATCTAAATTCTTTCAAGTTTTCAATCAACTAGACAAATAAATTTATAGATCAAATTTTTTAAATTTAAATTTTTAGATATGTTTTAATCCATCATCTCATTAGATATATAATAATCAATTGAAAACTAAAATGTAGGAAACTTACCTTCTTGATATCTTCCTTTTAGCACAGATAGAGTGCAACCAATTACAAGTTAGCATGGCAAGATGGAGCAAAGAAAAAGGTTGGTGGATGGAGGAAGAACAAGGTTGCAAGATGGAGGAATAAAGAAGAAGATGTGAGAATAGAGAAAGGAGGGTGTGTCGAGAGATAGAGAGCAAGGTTAAGTGAAAAAGAGTATAGTGGCAAACACCTTTTTATTTTTTCTTGAATACATCAAAATATTTATTTCATTTAGCATATATGAAGCTAATTATACTATTTTGAAATATAAATCAAATGTTTACCTATAACCATACAAAAATTCTTTTTTATGCGTGTATGTGTGTCCAGGTCATTTCAAATATTTTTCCAACCCTGTTTTAAAATTAAAAAGAAAATCATAATTTTTTTAAAACTATAATTATCAAAATATAAATATATTATATAAAAAGAATCATTTTATTATTATTTTGTCACAAATAAAGTACCAAAATTTCCTTAAAGCTCTAATCTTTTATATAACATTTCAATGTATTTTAAATCTTTTTTCATTTTATCTCTAACATTGTGTTTATATTCAAAAAACTTTAAATAAGAAAAATAAGAAAGGTAAGTATGTGTGTGTTGTTAGGGTTTCTAAACATGGGAAGTTTCTTGAGTAACAACATTGAGACATAAGATGGATTTCATTAGTTGGTTAGCCAGAGTGTTTCAACTAAGGGCTACTAGTCGATCGACTAGAGTTAGTCAATTGGTTAGCAGAATCAAATGGTCAAACATCATAGGTTGGTTGGCCAGAGTAAGTTAGTCGGTTAACTAGAGTGGGTTGGTTGACTAAGGTGGGTCGATAGACATATGTGTCAATCTGACAATGACATCGTAAAATGCCAATTGATGGGATCAATTGACACACCAAACTTGAGAAGAATCACCCAAGTCAAGGCTAAGATAAACTTCTTGTTTTGGTTAGCTTAACATTTTGGCCAAGGCTAAAGGATAATTCATGGATAGGTAGATTAAACATGGGAAGGATTGGAGTGGTTAGAAAATCAATTAATTCAAGGTATTTGGTACTCGCATTGTGTGACAGCCTATAATTGATAGAGTTAAGTCATTGGAGTAATTATTATATGGTAATTTGTACACATTTTTCATCACTAATTGATCTTAGATAGAGACTCATATTAGGATTATAAGCTAATGTGGTGGCTTGTGTTAACCTAAGCTTGATGAAGGAAGGTATAAAAGGCCCTCGTGTTGGCCATTTGTGAGATGTGTGCAAGCTCTTATTTTTCTCCCATTCTTCATACTCAATAAAATTTCTATTTATTCCTCCCATAACTCTTCATTCTCATGCTTGAAAATTAGTTTCACATTTTCTTATAATTATGTTATTAACCTAAGGATTAAATCCTTGGATTGTTCGATCTTATCTTCCACACTCAACTAGCCTAGGAATTTGTCATCTCGGTGGAGGAAGTGCATTATCCCATTAGCTAGATAAGAGATAGAGGTGGTTCTTTGCCCAACATGAGTGCAATGAACGTGCTATTATAGCTATTAAATGAATAATAGTGATATAGTTAAATGAAACATAGCTAAGAGACTAGAACCCATAAATTAAGTAGTTAATATGTAACCTCTTAAGAAAGAGACTTTGCAAATGTAAATAATGAACTAATGGTTAATTCCTTTAATAAAAAAATATGAAAATATAAAAATATAGTCCTTTAATTTTTAAGGATTGAGGTATAAGGCGTGCATTACTATCACTAACTTCTTATTAGTTTTTTCACTTATAACAACTATTATATATCAATAGTTGGGGGCTTGTTCAATATCTTATACCACACCTCTTTATCAACATACCTGATGTATGTCATATTTCCTCTCTATTAATAATACTTTTTTTTTTTAAATTATAACATTTCATAAAATTCTAGGATGAAACTATTAGGGTACATATAATTTTAGAGAATAACATGACTTTTCAACAACAAAATGTTGGGTACAAAGAAACTTGACATTGAAAGGATTTTAACTATTTTGATTAGAAATTCTTCACCTATGAAAGTAGATAATTCACCTTCAAGGCACATTGCCTCATCTTGTGGGATTAGACAAGGGAATTACATATCTCCTTACTTTATTCATCCAGAAATTAAGACTTTTTTAACTCAAATTCTTGGAAAAATGGATTGTTTATAGGGAAAGGGGATGTTTCCTTCTCATAACCTTTCTTATTAGATGAAATTATTCTTTTGGAAAAAGATAATATGAATAATATCACCACTATCAATATAATATCCTCTATGGTTGTTGTTAACCCTCTAAGTAAATAATGAAGTGAAAAACACAAAAATAATATGATGCATTTGCCAAATGTAGATGAAAACTTTTGAACATACTTCTCCCTCATCTTTTACATTATGATCCTTTTAGAGTGGTTTTGATATAAAACGAGTTATGATTTATATTATAGGGTTGTGATTTTTTATTATTGGGAAAGGTTGGAATTAATTGCCTTTATATTTCATAGTGTGTTAATTGTGATTATTATGAATAAAACACTAATTATCAAAGTGAAAGATCTCGAGTTGGAAATAGTATACTCTTTATGGTACATTTGTATTGAGGTGAGGGCAAACATTAAAAATTAGCTTAAATGAAGGGATTGAAGGTGAATTATGGTGAATGTCTTAAAATATTGTTCGGATGAAATTAACCTGAGTTGGGTGAATCGAGGTGAATATTGTTTAATTCTATCTAGATTGAGGTGAATGAATGTTAAACATAAAATAAATGACACTTACACCAAATTCCTTTTTATAAAACATATATTAGGGGAGGGTCTTTTGTTCAATTAGGTAAATTTTCATTTATTTTTCCCCTTTACCCCCATCACCCCTAAACTAAAAGTTAATAAAAATGATGGAATTAGAGTGAATGAAGGAAAACAATTTAACCCTTATTATCCCTAGTAGATTTTTTTTGTACCCAAGTATGGTGAATAAAAGTGAATCACTTAATTTACCCCAATCCATCCCAAACCAAGTAGACCACTAGGGGTAGCTACCTTGGAGACAAGGTGGGAGCCCTTAATTTGTTTGGTGAATTATTAGGTGCTTCAACATCTCAATTAAGGCCCTAATATACTCTTCTTTGTCATTTGAACTTCTTAGGGGGTACATGTATTTAAGGATTAGGTTTTCTTGATAGGTTGGGTATTAGTATTGCTTGTGGATTTTAGTGTCTCTAGATTACATGATTGGAAGGGTATTGTGTTACATTATGTATGTTAGTATGGTTGGAAGGGTATTGTGTTAAATTACTTTTCAGGGTGTTTTATGTTTTTTGTTGTTTAATGGTTTCATACCCATCCTTACATCTAGCATGAGTTAGGTGATTGTATGCACCTCTTCTCATGATCGATGTAAAAGTATTGCCCATCATTTTTTAGGTTTTCTTCTACATTATACTTTTAAAATACATTTTCAAATTGGATAAAAATGGTGGTGCTACAAGTAGGCAATGTAACCTCTTTTTTTTGGCTTTCCCTCTAATTTTGAGAAAAATTTGGATTAACATTTTGAAGATTGTGAGTTTGAAATTGTTTAGCTTGATATTTGGTCTTATGTTTGGTATATTAAAAAGTATTTTTGTTAAGTGTTATTTTATACCTTAGTTGGTATTATCATTTAAGGTTTGTTTTAGTCTTATATGATCATTGTTTTGGGGAAAACCCTAGAATATCTTTTAAAGTGGTAGTGCCCCTAGTTGACCTCTGATTGGCTTTGAGTGACTTACATTGCGAAATTGGTGCTTAAGTGGTTTAGATACTTATTACTAATTTATGAGATTATCTTGATGAATGTTAAATGGTTTGGAATGATTAAGGTTTGTGTAATATTGGTGTTGGATGGAAGATTTCGTTAATATAAGTTTTGAGGATTGTGTTTGAGAAGTGAGATGACACATAGAGGATGTTTCAATGTGATGATTAGTGTAGTGTTTTAACCTTATGATAACTATATTAAGATTTATAAGATTATTGTGTAGCAATGGTTATTGATGGTAAGAGTAAGAGAAGTACATATGTTTTATGTGCTTTAATGCTTAGTTTTGTCATTCTGGTTGGAATTTGGGAATGAAGTCTTTTTTAAGGGGGTAGTGGTATAATACCCCGTTATTTTAGGTAACATAATTTATTTAATATTGGTGGAAAATAAATTTTCTTAGTTTGGTAATTAATCACATCTTTGTGGAATTTTGAAGCCCTAGTTATGTTCTCAAAGTATCTTGTTGACAACTCCTTTTCCTTTCTTAAGGATTTGTGTTCCGTGAGACTTTCAAACCACTTTTGGAATTTGAACTCATTTTAGAATTTTACTTCATATGGATATTTTACATCCTCATATTTTTTGAGTCTCCTAGGATTTTTCAAAATTCTAAACCAATTTGTTGGTAAAAAATCATTATTAATCATTCCGTTAAACCTTAATTGTGTGTTATGAGTCCAATACGCCCTTTCTAGTAATATTAATTTCACAAAAATTTTGGAATCATCTTATTTTAGTATTCTTGATCTAAATATGATCCAAAAGTATTCCATTGGTATTCATATCATTTTTGGATTGTTTTGGATTATTTCGGATATTATTGGGCATATATGAATTAACAAATTCAATTTCTATTCCTTTGTTCACACTTACTTTTGATGAGAAAGGTTTTTGTCCATTAATTTTTGATAATTATAGATGTGATCCACCCATTTGAATCCCTTGGGCTAGCTCTACCTCTAATTTTTGCGACAAATTTAGTTTTGGCATCTTTAAGCACAAATTTACCCTTTTATCCTTTGTACACTACATTGAGTTTCCTAAATGTTATATTATTCTCTACCAATTAATTCTAACATTAAACCAATATTTGGATCCCTCTTGGCAGCCCAATTTCGTTTCTCCTTCCTTTCCTTGTAACCTTAGATATTGTCCAAAAATATATTATAAGAACTTAAGCCTTAAGTCTTCATAACTTATGTCACTCTTAAGGCTTCTACCCTTATCCTCATGAGTCATTCTTTCTCTCCTTTTTCCTCCTCTTTTCCCTCTCAAATTTCTTTCATTTCATGCTCAATCTCCACCATGGTTGAAGGGTTAAATCCTTCTAAAATTTGAGGATGAGTTATTATATCCATTCTTCTTTAATTCTTCTTCTTTGATTTGTTTTTAAGGATTATATTTTCCTAATATTTTCAATGGTATTTCACGGTTATACTTTGTTATTTTCTTGATGTTAAAGATTTGATATTAAAGATAAGCCTTTCAAACCTTAAGTAAATAGAATTGATTTGTGTTATATGTTGTTGCTCAATTTTAAGCATGTTTGGGTATTATAGTGGCGGTTTGGCTTTTTACCCATTTTTTATGATTTGTGGGTTTTTAGTTAAATATAATTAGATTATGATGACCCATGATTTTTAGGATGATTTTGGCATATAACATCTAATATGTTTTATAATTCATTAAAGATTACATACTTTAGGCTTTTAGTTTGGTATATTCAGTTTGGAAGGATGTTGGAAGTTGTTGTTATTATTTGAATTTAATGATACCATTATATCCCTTGGCATATTTAGACAAATTTTCATGTTATTTGAGTATGATTTAAATGTCTTGATTTTGGTTGAAGTTATGATTGGTTCAAGATATTTATTTTGGTATTTTTTTTTACCATGATTTTTGGTGATGATGTTATTATTGTTAAAATACAATGTTACAATGCTAATCTTTGGAGCATTTAGGATAATGATGATATATAATGTGTGTTAATTTGAGCTTGTTTGATGTGGTTTAATTTTAGATGAAGTTCTTAGAGCTTTAGACCTTTGGTTGAATGTTCTAAGTGTTCTTGAAATGTTCTTCATTTATTTGAGTGTTATTGGCATAATTATGTGATAATCACTTTAAGTAGGTTTAGATTTAAAATTAAACATGTTTTTAGCTAAGTAAAGCATAAAAGAGTTATTATACTAATGTTGAGGTATTTTATGAAATGTTTTGTTACTCTTGAGATGTTTTGTGATTTTAATATATTTTTTAGAATTTTAGTTTTATCATAAATAGCGCTTTTATGAATAGTATTTTGAAAGGTTTTTTTTGGTAATAACTTTTTGATAAGTTTTGGATTTTTAATTTTAATATAAAATGATATTTCCCTTTATCCATGAATAGTGTTTTGTGTGAAAGTATTTCCCAAAAAAAGTTTCTATTTGACATATTTTGATATTATGAGTTGTTTCCCACCATTAGTTTAGTTTTTATGGCCTCAAATGTGGTTCTTTATGCCTTAGTTTGATCCAGGATCATTCAGATCCTTTTAGAGTGGTGTTGATATATGATGAGTTGTGATATATCTTATGGGGTTTTGACTTCTTTCTTGCTAGAAAAGATTGGAAGTAAGTGTTGTTATGTGTGAACCTTTGTATTGTATAATGTGTTAATTATGATCACTGCGAATAAAACACTAATTATCAAAGTGAAATATCTTAAGTTAGGAATAGGATATTCTCTAGGGCTAGCTACCTTAGAAAAGAGGTGGGGGCCTTTGATTGGTTTGGTGAGTTATCGGGTGCCTCAACATCTCAAGTAAGGCCCTAATATACTCTTTTTGGTCATTTAGACTTCTTTAGGTGATGCACATACTTAAGGATTAATTTGTCTATATAGGGTAGGTATTGTGTTGTGTTATGCACGCTAGTATAACCGACGGATAACAACGTCTATGGGTTAGATTGTGAAAAGGTTGTAGTGTTGCATTATGTGTGTTGGTATGACTAAGGTCCATCAAGTGTGCTCTTTGGTTGTCTTTGTATCCCTGAGATTATTATATAATCAAAACGTATGTGTGTTATTGTTTTAATAGTTTCATTATTTACACTACCCATGTTGTGGAGATGTCAATAGTTATCACTATATACTACCATTGTTATTATTTTGGTAGTTACATTATGAACCCTACCCATGTTGTGTAGATGTTGGTGGTTATTGCTTTGTACTACCATCGTATTTGTTTTGAAGGAGCATTATGTGAACTAACATGTTAGATTATTGTTTTGGTAGGAGGCATTCTATGCAATACCCTTGTGTATGGAATTACATCTTAGTACCTATGTTGTTTGGAGTTTATGCATGATTTGATGTTATTACATGTGAATTGTTAGTTAAGCATAATAAACATTATGATAACATGTTTTAGGATTTATTACCATTATTATAGTTGTGTATCCTAGTGGTCTATTAGGCTTTACCATGTTATCATAAAATGTGTATGTATTTGGTGAGCATGCTATTTACTTAAGGTTAGGTACATTTACTTAGTAATTTTATATTGAACAAATTATTTTTTATAGCTTAAGGTGTAAGTAATCTAAGTATTATTATAGCTTGAGTTGTAATAGGACATTAGGGTCTTTTGGTATTTTTTTTATGGTGGGACTTTTTAGTATTTTGTTATGGTTGGTGTGATTCAACTTTATAACCCTATATTATGCTTTTATACTATAAACATTTTTACCATTTGGGGTGTTTTATGTTTTTGTTGTGTTTCATGTTTTCATACCTAACATTGCATCTACCAGGTTAAGTGAAACACATACCTCTCTTCATGATAAGTGTGGCAATAATATCTCTCATTTTTGGTTTTTTCTTCTGCATTCTACTTTCAAAATGAAAAATTAAAGTTCAGAAAATGAGGGTGTTATAGTTCACCACTTATAACCAGGTTGGTTGTAATGTTATCTTGATGGACAATAATGTCTAGTGCTAGGTTGTTGTAATAGGTAGTGTAGATCAAGACCTGTGATGGATGATGTATTAGGGCATTAACCAATGTTAGGCAAATTCTTGATTTGAAGTGTAATTTGATTTCTTTAAGCACCTTTTTTTATATAAAAGGTACAAATTATACACACACACACACACATGCGCTATATTTATGTATATACTCCTAGGCGTAACTAGGGAGATATATACAAAAGGACTAAATATCCCTTCAAGAACAAAAGATATTGGTTTCCCAGTAATATACAACCAAAAAAAACAACACAAATGAATAAAAAATGCATGAGGCTACAAGTGTAGGATAAAATTTGTTGGGTCTTGTGAGTACACACTATACAAGACCTTATAAACATCAATTTTGACATAAAAGCGAGTTTTCTCATGGTTTTTTCTTTTTGTTTCTTTCCATCCACAAGTGATAGATAGTGGCTACCAATCCCCTAGCTCAAGCCAAAGTGTGATTTCTATTCCTCTTTTGTCTTGATCTTCTAATATGGCTAATTGCACTACTGAGTGTGGTTAAACCTCTCCTTATACCTATTCAAGCTCTAATATGCTGTCAAACATTGCTTGTCTTCTTGTAGTCAAATAATAAGTATGTTGTGATTACAAATTCAGTGTTACACATAGGGTATATATGGCTTATATTGAAAAAAGTAGAAGTTTATCCCTAGTATATAACCTACCTTTAATGGCAAACTATAATATGATAAAGTGCCTCTAGATAATATCATTGTTCCAAACTATTTCATCAGCTCTCATTTTTTCTCCCTTCCTTTTAAAAAATTCATAAGCTATGTTTGTTACATACTTCCCTCCTCTAAACTAGTTAGTCATCAACTCCATAGCTTGATCTGGTTACCCTATCTTCTGTTGCATCTAATCTCTAATCTTAGACACTACCTTCATCATTGGGGAAGTGTCATGACATGGCTTGAAAGTTTCAAACCTGCACTTTGTTAAAGAAAATTAGCTTATCCATTTTTCCCATAAGGTATCTTTCTTAGCTTGGATGTTCCAAGAACATTTCTTAGTAATACCGAACTCTATGCAACAAACTCTTTTATACTCACACCTCCTTCTTATTTGGGCAAGAAAAGTTAAAATTGGGCTATATGAGGTTTTTCCATACCCAAAACACAGTTTTTGTAGTGAAGAATAATCCTTTTTAGGACTATTTTAGGGACGAGAAAGCCATTCAACAAGAACTATGCCACTCCTTGAATAATTGAGCTAATAAGCTCTATTTTCCAAACATAGGAGAGAATTTTTGGCGTCCATTTGGTTATTGCATCTAGAACAACATTTATAAACCTTGAGCAATCTACAGGTTTTAACTTGGTGAGGCTAAATGGTATCCCTAAGTACCAAAAAGAAAGTTATCATGCTATCATGTCATTATCATTAGTTAATACCAACCCTAATTTCTTTAGCTACATAATCCATGTATATTTCAAACTTATCTAGTTTTGTGTGTAACTATGGAGCCTTGTTGACTCTATTTAGAACATCTATAAGAGCCTATGCAGACTTCTCATTGCCTTTGTAAAATAACATAAGAATATCTAGAAATGTCAAATGAGTTATTCTTTGTTTCCTACACTTTGCATGAAAATCAAAGTCCCATTGTATGAGAAAATCTTCTAAGATATACATAGGTACTCCAAACAAACCACAAACAAGTAAGGTGACAAAGGTTCACCTTATCTCAATCCCTTTTTTACCTTTTAAGTACCCCATCGCATCCCCATTTATGACTAATGAATAAGTTGTAGTTGCAATAGTTTGCATTATCCATGTCACAAACATTTGAGGAAATCCTAAACCCTCCAATATTGATTTAAAAAAAACAATTGAGAGTTTCATAAGCATTATTGAAATCAATCTTCATCATGACTTTTGGACTAGTCTTTTTGTAGTATATTGTTGTAGCAATTCGTGAGTTAATAATATGTTCTCAACTATTAGTCTCCCCTACACAAATGCTCCCTAATATTTGTTAATAAAAATATGCAAGCACTCCCTCACCTATTCGCTAATACTTTAGCAATAACTTTAGGGACCACAATACATAATGAAATAGGTTTAAAGTCATTAAATTTTTCCATGTGGCATTTTAGGTATACGTTTAATGACTATACGGTTAATTTGTTTAAGGATACATCTTGATCTAAAAAACTCCTTCACTATTGTACAAACATACTTTCCCACAATCCCCAAATCATCCTTGAAGAATTTTGAGAAATAAACATAAAGGCCTAGAGCTCCCCTATGGATGAAAGGGCTTCTTCACCTTTATATAAGATACCTCTTTTACCAATTGGTAAGCATCTAGACTATTGATATGTCTATCTTATCTTAATATAATAGGATCAACTAGATGGCCTTCTATTTCAATATCTATCATATTTACATAGCAAGAAATAAAGGCCTCTTCCATTTGTTGCATTCTACCATCTTATCCTTCTACAAAAGTAATGAACTTATTCTTTTTTTGGGCCTTGATCATATCATGGAATAATGTATTTCCTTTATTGATTTAAGTGAAGACTAATTTTTTTCTTTCAAGGATAAGAAACAAGTTTCCACCTTATTTAGAAATAATGCTTTATCCCTTAACTCTTTCATAGTATTAGAATCATAGGTACCTTGTTTCCCTAAGACCTTGCTATGAGCTTCTCTTAAACCTTTCTATACCTTCTTAGCTCTTATAGTAATGTATGAAAATTGTGTGCAATTACCTAAGGGGTTATTTTAGTCTACTTAGTTTCTTATTAAGAACAAACTATCAAGTTCCCTAACAGTATTGATTTTGGTCTTTCTTCACTATATCTTTAATGGTATCATGTTGAGCTCACATATTGAATAACTTGAATGAACTTAATCTATTATACTCTTTCAATAAGTAAATCAATATTGGATCATGGTCTAAGTGGTTTCCTTGTGTAAGGAAAGTTGCTAATATATTGGCATTCAAGTCTCTAACAATAAGGTTCATAAGAGCCCTATTAATCTTACTTTGCAATCTTATGTTAATAAGAGTGTAGAAGCACCCCAACATGAGACATATAAGTTAGGAAAATAGTTAAATAAAAATTCTTGAAATTTTCTACTTCATATTCAATTACCTCCCTACTTTTTTTCCTATCATCCTTAATGAAAGCATAGTTGAAGTCCCTCACCACTTTCCATGGGAGGTTTTGTGTGTTTTTGCACTCGATTATACTTTATTAGAGGGGATTCCCACTGTAATTGAGTTAAAACCTCATACAAAACCAATCATAAATTTCTTTGTATCAGTTTTAGATTGAATCCAGCAACTCAAGCTTTATAATCCCACATCTTTGAGTTATAGGTGAATTTTTTGCTCATTCGACACAACAAGAATCCTTCCATTTGGGTACTACTCAAAGTTTTGTGCAAACCTCCACCCTTGGAAAAAAATTGTTCATTTATAATATTTAACTTACTATTATCCAATTTAGTATCTAAAAGACATAACACATCACACTTATATTGTTTTGTAACTTTGAATATACCTTTTTGTTTCAAAGGAAGGTTACATTCCCTTATGTTCCAGAAAGTATATTCATGATGACCTTGGAGTTGGCCTCCCTAATATTCTATTTATGAATTTCTTCTATACTGGCCCCTTTTTTCTAGACTAAACCCTTTGGAAACTCTATTCATCAACCTCTATTTGTGTTATCTTTACTAATGTGACTGGAATAGGCATCCCCTTTATCTACTATAGTGTTGTTTCTTCATTATGTTGCACTTTATGACTAGTATCCCTTATTTTTTATGTTGAAGGATCACCTATATTAGGATTAGGGACTTTTGGTCTAGGTATTGGAATCATAGGATAATTGTTACCTTTCCCCCTTAATGTTAGTAGTTGGTAGTACAACTATAATCTTAACACCATTTTTGTCACCATAGTGAGCTCCATAGTTTCCATATTAGATGGAGGCAATGCTAGTGTAAACTTTCCTCCATTACTAGCATCTCTTTTTTATTGCAATATCTACATATTCATCACCCCTTGAAATCAACGATGTTGTTGGTTTCATTTATTTTAATTATGCCACTAGCTTAGATAGACGGAGGTCTATTTTTGGTTATATCTTCATGTTGTGTTTTAGTGTTATTAGTTAGAAAGCATTTTTGTAATCTACTACTACTCTACAAAAGTAGAATATGTTATAACTACTAAAGGTGTGAAGGAATTCATTTGGTTGTGAGGTCTAGTTTTCAAGATTGGTGATGTATAGTATAATAGTGCTGTGTTTTTAGGTAGTTAAGGACTTATTTGTTTAAACAAGAATGATGTTTATTATTTGAAGACCAAGAACATTAACATCAGGTTTCACATCATTAGAGATGTTGTTGCGGGAGATATTATGGTGGAGGAAGTTCACACATTAAATAATCCCATAAGCATGCTTACAAAGACACTTCCAATTGCTAAGTTTGAGCATTGATTGGAATTAACTATTTATTGTAGTTTTTGATGAAAGATTTATGAAGATGATGAGTATTGTATATTTGAGCTAAGGTGGAGATTTTTTTTGTTTCTTCCTCAAATACTTGATTTCAAAAGGTTTATGTTGAAGTACCCAAGTCAAATACAGACTAGGTGTGCCCCTCAATATGCCTGTGTCAAGTTTAAGCAAAAATGGGGAAAGGAGGAAGATCTTAGAGGTTAACACGGGCCGATAGTTCTCCTCAACACAACTGTGTTGACTAATGTTTCAATAATTTGAGTATTTGCTTTAGGTGACTCAACACACTTGTTTTGTGAATTTTCTTTAATGCCACCTCTATTCAATTGAGGATTCTTGCATTCTTTTATCTGGATAGTGAATTTGATTTTCTCATTATTATATGTAGACATAACCTACATTAGGTGAACCATTTAAATATGTGTGCTCTATATTTTCTTTGTTTCATATTTCTAGGTTGATCAACTGATTCTACATACTTTTCTATGTTAACAATCCCTAAGTGTTCTTCCTCAATCATTATATATCCTTACATGTAGAAATCCTCAATCATGAATGAAAGGCTGGAGCTAGTATTTGGTTGTTAGAAGGGAAATACCAAAAACTTATGATGTCTTTTATTTTTCTTTTCATTTGGCAATATGAGGTCCATTTGAGGAAAAACAATTTATGGTTAGTGGAAAACTGATATATCCTCTTTGAAATTCACTATAAATTTTACCTTTAGTTCCCATTACATATAATTTCTTAAAACTCACATAAAAAAATTTACCATGCAAAGAAATTAAATGTGGAAGCTTGATCCCCCTCCTCCCTTCTCCACCTAATTTTCTATGCATGGTTTCCATCAAAAGAATCATTCCCCAATCAAGATATCACCACATATCCTCTCTCTCTTTTTTTTTCATTTTACAACTTCTCACAGAGCTATTTGCACTAATTTTGTGGCTACATGTAGCTATCAAGTTTGTGGCATAGCTTGGAAATTAACCTTATAGCCCCTACTTCTTCTAAGTAGATATAATAATATGGCTTAAAATCAATTACTTGGTATGTGATATTAATTTATGGAACATTCAATTGGAAAATACATTCATTGAAGTCCTCTCAATTATTTGGTATTGTTAGAAGAAGTTTATTAATTCATAAGAAAAAATATGGGATTGTAATACCCCAAATTTAAGATAATCCTAATTCTAGGTAATTAATATTTCAACATAACCCTAATCCCAAATGATTAATATTTTGATCTTACCCTAATTCTTTAATCACTTAAAACTAAATCTAATCCTAACCCTAAAGTTCATTTCTTTTTCCCTTTTTCTTTCTCCTTTTTCCTTTTATTTTTCTTCTTCTCCCTCCCAATCTTATTCTTCCCCTTCTTTCCTTTATACTTCCCTCCTTCCCAGACCATTTTTATTTGGGTATGCTTCTAGTCTCCACCCTACATAGCCTAAAATCATCATTACCTCCCTCAACTTAAAGGATTTGCTATGTAGAATTTTTTACCCCAAACTTCCCTCAATCGTGCTCTGCCGATACCCCTTATGTGTCTCGACTTCTATCATCCCTCACTATTTACACCACCAACACTCTCCTATATATACCCTTCCATTATCTCTCCTCATCTCATTTATTACCTCACCAACCTTCACCCTAGATTTTATATTCTCTTTCCCCATATTCCATGAGTTTTCATCCATACCCCATCCACCATTTTCACGCATGTAGGCTCTATGTAACATATCCACCATCACACAACAAACCCTCTATTGTATTAAAAACCCATGCAAACCCACCCTTACATGCACCAACTCCTCACACAGCACACCCCCTAGCTATGTCATAAGCTCACACAAGATTGTCTGATTCATGTCTGAACCTCATGCAAACAACCCTCACCTAATGTAACATCACTTGATCCGTGTCAACACTCAATGCATCATACCCCTAAAATAGACCCTTGTCTATGTCACCCATTAATGCAACATAACCGATTGTTGCACTATATTACCATGCATCAATCCCTCATTCACACCACATCTTCCCACAGTACCATTGCTTTAATTGCTACTCCTTTTCCATATTCCTTTGCCTTAGCTTTTCCTTGGTTATTTTCTTAATTTCTAACCATGTATTACTCTTGGTTTTTAGGTGATTTTTTTACAGTCTTAGAAAAGGTGGTTAGGGTTATTCATGCTTAGAGACCAGTATTGTTTGGTAAGGATAAATGTCGTAGTTAGGGATTTTTGAATGCTATGTGTATTTTATGTGTATTATCATTTTTGTATTATTAAAATGGTAATTTCATGTTGTTAATGTTATTATATGATAATATGGTAGTGTATTATGAAAATTGAGTAATATGAGAAAGCATGAGCTTATATAGTATATCATATAATAAGTCTTATCTCGAAACCCTAATTGGGATAGTATGATATATGGTATTGTAATGTGTATTTGATAAATTATATTAAGTGGGAAATGAATGTGTTTAAGTTTTATGATGATGTAATAATTGATGGTCGAAATATAATGATGGTGGATAAGTAAGGTGTTTTAGGCACAAAAATTTAAGTATTATGGTTATCATAAAGTTATTTTTGATATTTTATGATAATGTGAAAAAGAATTAGGGTATGATAATATTTGAGGATTTATAAATTATTTCATAAGTAACTTGATCAAATGATAGTTGAGTAAAATACAAGTTATCTAAAATATGATTTTGAGGCTTTCGGTAAGATAAAGGTAGTTTTGTTAATATGGATTAAATACAGATTTTTTGGTGTTTATAAAGTGGAAATGGACTTACAATATACTAAGTGTGTTGCTTGAAATGTTCAGGGAAATTTATAAATAGCACAAGTATAATAAAATGAAAAAAAATAATAACTTAAATTATGAATAGTAACCCTAGATGCAAACGTGTTATCACAATTGTTAGATGTTAGAGTTAGACCTTGATTTTCAGGTATATAGTTAATAATTTTATTTTAAAATGGTGAAATAAATCTAGTGACAAGATGAGTCGTATAGGAGGATTATCTTAAATTATGAAAATATGGTTTATTAGGGAAATTGTGGCCTTTTTACTTGGGGGGATGTCCCAATCATCATGTGGTTGTGTTTTATGTGTTTTATATAATTATATTAAGTATGGATTATTTGACTTGCATATTTATGTTTACATCTCCATGATGATATCGATATAAACAACAGTTTAATAAGGTATTAATCATTTAACATGGAAATTAGTAGGAGTTAAGATTAAGGTGTTGTTTCTATTCCACCGCATAATATGAGTGGTTTAGGAGCATTTAGCCTTAAGAGGTGCTATAGGATATTTCACCAATTTAAGAATAGTGTTTAAGAATGTATTACCTTGGGAGGTGTTGTGTCTGTTCCACTGGAAAATAATAGTAGCTCAAGAGAATTCTACCTTGAGAGGTGCTTCAATCCATTCTACTAGATTAAGAACAGTAGGGTCCCTAAACTCAACATAAATAAGAAATGGATTGTGATTATACCTAATAATGAAACTCTGATTTATTTCTCTTGCATCATGTCATGTTTAATCAATATGTATGCATATTTTTCTAGGTGGCCTTACGTATTTATATGTCCTTGCTATGATTATCTTATTTCCTTACTCAGTACGTAGCGTATTGATCATTCTTCTCATGGTTATTATTCATTACCATGAGAAGACGACTTAGAATTTGTTGTGCACGTCGATGAGGACCACTTAGATGACTTTGATGCTTATAATGCTTTACCTAGAGACGAGTGATCATGTTATCTTGGGGTTAGAACTAGAGTTATGTTATCTAGTTACTAGTTTTTGTCGAAATTCTTTTTTAGACTTTTAGTTCCAATAGATCCCTTTTAATTGTATTTTTGTTTACATTATACTTGAAGTGAATATCCAAACTCTTATCTAAGTTTATGAGAGTTTCTCTCATTCTCTGTTTATCATGTTTTAGGCTCTAAATGTTTTACCTTGCGTTCAATGTAAGAATGGTATGCTAAGATAGAATTATTTCAAGTACTATGGTAATATCTAAGTATTTTATTATTATACTTCTACTTAAACAAAAATTTATAATAGTAATTTTTGGGGTACTCCACACTTTGTTGAAGAGATGAATGGTAGATCCAAAAGTCTTCAAGGGAAATAAAAATGGCTAAGATCTTAATACCAAATGGAACCCACTTCCTCCACACATAATGTATTAAACAAGGATAGATCATTTCATAAGAGTAACAGATAAAATCCTATCAAAGAGTATAAGTGGAAATTAGGTTGGGCGGGTTAGGTTATTTGTGAGTCATTTTCCTTTATGAGTAGAGTTAGATCATTTTGGGTTCGGGATATTTTAGGTCATATTATTATTTGGATTGGGTTTGTGTCATTGTAGATCTAAATTATATTGGATTAATTTATTAGGCCAGGCTAGGTTTGGGTTGAGCTAGTTTAAGTTCAATTTGGGTTATGTTTGAGTTATTTTAGGTTAGTCTATTAGATTGGGTCAGGTTGGGTTTAAGCTGAGCAAGCTCGTGCTTCAACTAGTCGAATTTAGATTAACTTCATGAATTGGGGCTTCTTATGTTTTTATGGTTTACATTTCAAATATGGGTCAAATTGGATATTAACTGCCAAAATTAATCTAACTCATTAACCTCATTAGCAAGTATTATTTTCACTTCATGTAACTATATGATTAAAATTGTGTTATTAACTACTATTTATTTATTATTATGACTTTTTAATGTTGATTTTTTATGCAAATTTAGAATATCATTAATGAATAAGTGTGTCCATATTAAAATTAAGAAGTATAACTAAAGTTTATAAAATAATATATTTATAAAAGCTTTAAATAAATAATAAGACATATGTAATTTTTAATTATCATAACTAGCTAATATTGAATATGGTTTTGTTGAGTTGGGCTAATGTCGGACTCAGTTGATAGGTGGTCGTGTTGATTTTGAGTTATGGGTTGCGTTCGGGTTGGGCTGATGAACTTCTTAGGTTTTGCGTGGATTAGGTTAGGTGGGGTGGGACTTGTAACACTCCAAAATTTAATATTATAATTTTTTAATTTTAGTAGAAGCATAATATTAAATTAGCTGGGTGGTATCGTTGTTTTTGACATAAGTCTAGCTTACCATACTATCCTTACATCAAATACAAGGCAAAATAGTTAAAAATTATAACATGATAAACAAATAATAAGAGAACTTTCATAAACATATATAAAGATTGGTGATTAACTCTAAGTAAAATATCAAATACAACAAAAGAAATACACTGGGAGCTAAGAGCCCCAAAAGGTATCCCAACTAAAAATGATAACTGAATAACATTACTTCACACCCAACCCTAATATATTTAAGCCACTCCACCACACATATGGCATTATATGCAACAAAATCATCCAAAGGGTACTCATCAACCTGCATAAAAACATCCTAGTTGTCTACTCGTAGGAATGATCAACACTCATGAAAAAAATCATCAATACGCTACATACTGAGTAAGGTAATAATATAACCAAAGGATACAAAAAGATAAAGCATACATGCGAGTTAATAATAATTGATACAAGGTAAAAATTTACTTTATAACTCATTAGTAGATATAAACAAGATCCATTCTTTTATCTACATTGAGTTCAAAAGCCCCACTATTCTTAATCTTGTGGAATACACTAAAGCACTTATCAATACAAAACATATATGAGCCACTATTATTGTCTAGTCTAATTGACCTAACATATACTAGGGAAATACAATTTGACCACTATTATTAAATCAGTGGAATGGTTTGAAGTACCTCTCAGGATAAAACACACCTAAGTAACTATTATCGTTTGTTGGAATGAACACAACAACTCAGTCTTAACTCACGTAATCTTTTACTTTAAGTGATTAATATTTTATCCATTAGTTACTCATGTTAGAATCATATTCCATTAATATTGATTTTAGGGCCCCACTATTCTTAATCCGATAGATTGAAGTGATGCATCTCTCAGGGTAGATAGCACCTGAGCCACTATTACCATCTAGTGGAACGAACCCAGCATATACTCTAGGGTGACTCACATGATCTTTTACTTTAAATTATTAGTATCTTATTCAAAGTATATTTTAATCAATATCATAATGTAATACTCTTTTAGATATTCCTAACACATAATTGGAAACACAAAAGGCACAACCACATAGTTATAGGGGAATTCCCTAAGGAAAATGTCCATAATTTTCCTAAGAAACCCTAATTTCATCATGTGAGAATAAATTTTCATTTTATTATACTTATGATACTCATCATTATCCTAAATATTTTAAGTATCATACTTAACATGTTTAAAGTGTATTCCCCTTTTAAAATCACCAAAATTCAATTATTAACCCTTATTGACCAAAATGTCATTCTCTTATTGAAAACCTTATAATCTCATATTAGGTATCTTATGTCTTACTCAACCATTATTTAATCACATTACTTATTAAATAATTTATAACACTAAAAAAACTTATCATGCCATGATTATTTCCTATGTTATCATCAAATGACCATTATGCTCTTATATTAGCTAAAATGCTCTTATTTTTCCAAAGGTCTTACAAGTCTTAATAATAATGAATTTCAACCCCCAATATTTATATAAAAAAATATAACCCCAATTACATATAGGTACCATGTAATTAGAATCATGTAATCCCCCAAAATTTTAGAAAACCTATAATTTAATAAATAACTTTTATTTGAAATAAATTAGCTTTTAAGATTATTTAATTTAATTATTTTATGGGTTTTTGAGTGTACGAATTGGGATAGGAGTATTTAATAAATTAAAAATAAATATTTTATTATTTTATCACAGTGTTCTTAATTAAATAATTTTTCAAACTAATATTTACTAAAAGTATCAATTTCAAACCAATATATTAAATGATATTAAATTAAATTATTTATTAAAAGTATTACATTTTATTATTTTCTAAATTAAATTAAATTAAATTATTCTCCCCTATTTTCTCTTTTTCCTTTTCTTTTTCCTTTTTCTTTTTCTTCTCCTTTTTCTCCTTTTCTCCTTTCTTTTCCTTTCCTTTATTTCCCCTCCCTTGGGCTGCCCGCACTGGCCTGTCCCCCCTCCCTGCGCACTTGGGCCAAAGGCCCGTTCCTTCCCTCCCTACCTTCTCCTTCTCCCACGCACGGCATAGCCCAGCCCATCCCTCCTTTCTTTTTTTCCAGACTGGACCGGCCGACCTATCCCTCTTTCCTGTGCTGGTCCACCCGCTCGCACCCCTCCCATTCCTTTCTCTCTTTTTTCATGCCCGACCACCATCTTCTGCCATGATCGAGCACGCCAACCACCACCTACAACTGCCATGCCCGACCACCACCTACCTCCCTGCTACTCCCTCTCTCTCCCCCGTCATTTTCTTTCCTAATCTGAACCAAACTAACCCCTGCATCCCTATCTCGCATACCCTCTTCCTTTCCTTCTTCTTCCCTCCCTTTCCCCTACCAACCGACACCCCTACCACCGTACTGCAGCCCCGACCGGCCACTAACTCCCCCTGTCTCTCCCTCTTCTTTTTCTTCTCCCCACCAGCATTGCTTGCCCCATTTTTCGAGCCTTGCCTTCCCTTCCCCGATCATCTTCTCTCATTTTCTCCTCCTTCCCATTTTTGCACGCTGCCGCTGCAACCACCACACCAACCCCTACACCACCTTCTGCTACCCCATACCTCAGCCCTGCACCACCACGAGACCACCCAAGCCACCCTCAAGCCCCTGCCATTCCTCCCTTCTCCACCTCTTCTTTTTCTCCCTTATCGACAAGCCACCTGCAACCACCCCGTTCTCCGTCGTCCGGCCACCTCTGCCACCACCAAAACCACCAATCCACACCCTACAACCTCCTCTACCACCTCCACACCTTCTTTTCTTGAAACCAACCCCTTCACCCCTCTCTTTTCCTTCCTTCTCAGCCACGCCCAGCCCGATAGCCATCTTCCCGCCTTGCTGCCGCCGCATCCGCCGCCCTCTACCGTTGTAAAACCATCCTTAGCCTCCACCTACACCCCCTCTTCACTCCTGCATCCTTACCTTGCCTCCAATTATCCCCCATCTACCTCCTTTTCTAGCCTAAAGTCCCTAAACCGAGCCATCTGTCCTCCCTTCTACCTCATTACCTTCAAACCCTTTTCTCCCCCTTATTCTGCTTGTGGCTCACACTGTTCATGCAGCGTGAGCTCCTACTTGATTTAGAATTTATTTATCTAAATTTTGAGGTATATTAATAGTTAATTAAAGTATATTATTATTAAATAATTTTTTTTATAAAGTTTTATCCATTTAATTTCTTACTTATAACATAATAATTATTGATATTATTTTTAGGTGTTGAGTTGCTAATTAAGCCTTGAATCCTTAACCGGGATACCGGTAAGGTTTGATTTTTGTGAGATTAAGGTAATCGTTAAACCTCACTTAAATACATGGAAAAACATATGCTAGAACATTAGGGATTTTAGTATGATTTTATGCATGTTTTGTGTGCCTAGTATGATATATATATGGTTGTTTATATTGATTGATAAAAAAAAGAAAAATATGATAGCTTTTGTGCCATGTGTAGATATGATACTTAAGAGAGGAGTTTGATTATTGATGGGAATGTTAAATGCTTGTCTATGATGTATTATGTTATTAATACATGAATAATATTATTGTGAGCCTAAGGGTATATTAGTAATATGCCTACGTAAATATATGATCTAATATATATAGTTGCTAATAAGTATTATCTTGAAAAATGACAAGTTGGTGGAGTTAGATCATAAGAATGAAGTGCTAATATTAGTATTTTATGTAGTGGTGGTAAATGTATAAAGTGGTGTAATAAAGGGGTTAAGTGGTAATTTTATAAGTGAAAGGGGTATTTTGAAAATTTTGTAGTAAAGGGGCATTTTGGTAATTTTGAAAGAAAAGGTTAAAACGGTGATTTTGTAAGAAAAAGAGTATTTTGGTAATTTCAAAAGAAAAAGGTGAAATGATAATTTTATAAGTAAAAGGATAAAATTGTAAGTTGTAAGAAAAATGGGTATTATGGTAATTTTGGAGGCAAAAAGGGCAATATGGTAATTTTATGATTAAATGGAAAATGGCAATTTTATAAGTAAAGGGGTATTATGGTAATTTTAGAGGTAAGGGATAAAATGGAAATTCTAGAAGAGAAGGGCAAAATAGTAATTTGTAAGAAAGGGGTAAAATAATAATTTTGGATGTAAAGGGGTATTATGGTAATTTGCAAGCAAAAAGGATAATATGGTAAAATTGGATGTAAGGGGCAAAATGGTAATTTTTATAAATAAAAGGATATTATGGTAATTTGGAAGTAAGGGGTAGAAGGGTAATCTTGTAAATAAAAGGGTATTTATGGCAAACTTGGGAGTAAGGGGTAACTTAGTAATTATGATAACAACGGATGATAATTTAGTAATTAAATTATGATTTTAAAAAGAAGAGGCAATTGGATAATTATAATAGAGAAGGGTAATTTGGTAAATTAACCAACAAAAGGGTATTATGGTAATTTTAATAATAGAGAGGTGTAAATTGGTGATTATAATTATGGAGAAGGGTAAATTAATAAATATAAATATGGAGAAGGGTAAATTAATGATTATAATTATGGAGAAGGGTAAATTAATAATTATAAATATGGAGAAGGGTAAATTGGTAATTATAATTATGGAGAAGGGTAAATTGGTATTTATAATAATTGAGAGGGGTAAGATGGTAATTATGATAATGAAGAAGGGCAATTTGGTAATTTAACCAACGAAAGGGTAAATTGGTAATTATTTAACCAACTAAAGGGGAAAATTGATAATCATGATAATGAAGAAGGGTAATTTAGTAATTTATCCAACTCAAGGACAATTTAGTAATTATAACAAAGGAAAAGAGCAATTTGGCAATCTAATCAATCAAATGGGAAATATGACAAGTGTAACAATTACAAAGGGTGAATGGTGATCTAAAAAGCGTAGGGGATAACTTGGTAACCTAAACCGGATAAGGGGTAATTGGGTAATTATGCAACTTAAAGGGTAATAGGGTAATTTGTCAAGGAAGGGATGACTTAGCAATTATATAAGTAAGGGGTAAATAAGTGATTTATACCTAACATGTCGTTGTGATTGTGGAATTTCATAATATGATTCAAATAATGCTGATTAGCAAGGCAAGAGTATTTGATAATTAGTAAGTATCACGAGAACAAATCCTAATTCATAATTAGATGAGATTATGATGGCCTTAATGGTTCCTCTGTGACATCTTAGATAACCGTCTGAATAAGAAATGACTAATGATATCAGATGATTGAAAGTGAATACGTATCTAATTATTGTGCTTTTTGTGATCACTTTAATTAAGATACTAATACTTAAAGTGAAAGACCTTGAGATCGGGAATGGTGACTCTTTAGGGATCGCTACCCTAAAGACGTGGTTTAGCCCACGATTATTCTGGTATTTGTTGGTGTGCCTTTGTGCCCCAGCCAGGCCCTATATCTTACTCTATCTAGCTCTACGGACCTAGTTAGGGGGTATGCATACTTATGGATTAGGTGTCCTTGTCGGTAGGGTACTGAGTAGCTTTATGCACCAGTACGACTAGGTTACCTTTGCGTCCTTGGGTTCGTGGTTGAAGGGTACTGAGTAGCTTGTATGCACCGATACGACTGGTGTACCTTTGTGTGTCGGGTTCTTGATCTCCCATTCGAGGCAAATAAATAGAATTGTTGTGCTGATTAAAGAAAGGAAAAATACTAATCATGAAAGTGAAAGATTAATGAGCCAGGCTCAGTTGACTTATGATAATGAGTACCGATCCACCGGTTATAATAGTAGCCCAAGAGCGTGTTGCCCTGGCAAGTGATTATGAGTACCGATCCACCGGATATAATAGTGGCCCAGGAGCGTGTTGCCCTGGCAAGTGATTATGAGTACCGATCCACCGGATATAATAGTGGCCCAGGAACGTGTTGCCCTGGATGATGATGATATGTATTCCGATCCACCGGCTAAAATAGTGGGGGTCTCGAGCTCAATAAAACAAGCATTGGATGTGAATAAATTATGGAAATATATAAATTAGTTATAGTGGAACACCTTGTGAGTCGGGGCCAAACCGGTCCACCGGCAAATAATAGTGGCCAGGAGCGTTCTGCCCTAGAGACTAATCCACCGGCAATAATAGTGGTCAAGAGCGTTCTACCCTGTATGTATTCTGGTCCACCGGCTATAATAGTGGGGTTCCCGCACTCACTTGGATATAACCAAAGAGATGATTGAATAATGATGGACTAATGGCTTAAGGCCCAAAAGTATCGATCGTACCTTATAACTTGTTGATATGTGGCAGCCTTGTTATATATGTGATTGTCATGTATGCACCTCTTATTACATATGTCTATAGCTTGCATTATGTATTTCATTGCGGGCCTGTTTTTAAGTATGGTATTAAAAGGTTACTTAGTACCATAGTGCTGAAGGATTCCCTTCGTGGGGCCCATGCCTATTCAATGGGTAGTGCCCCTTGCAGGTCTTTTCAGGTGCTACTCAAGTGGGCTACGGGAAAGAGAGTAAGGAATTATCCAGAACCGTTTAGGGTTTTTCTCCTTCTCTTTTGAATTCCTGGTGTTAATGTTATGTTGTTACTGTAACCACCACTGGTGGATTTTATTCTTGTAAATAATTTGATACGCTACTCTGATTTAAGTATGTTGAATTTCTTGCAAATTGTATTTCATTTTCTTTTAGCCTTAGCACTTAGTACTGGAACGGTATGAGTGAACCGCTCTGGTACTAAGTGTGGCGGTAATATCTCCAGAATTCACGATTTTATAAATTGCTTCCGCTAACTCTTTCAAATAAAACGAAATTTTTCAGTAGTGAATTTTGAGGGTGTTACAAATCATGTCACCTGATAATATACATAAATGTACACTTTCACATCTTTTTTACTTTGAAGATATCATACAATCGCATTTTCATAAGAACATCATTCATATAACATTACCAACATGATATTACATACCAAAAATATATGTTGTACATAAAACCCATAACTACAACATGTATTATTAACAAAAAGGACACCGGTCACTAATAACATAAGCCTTAATTTCCTCCTTCAACATCATCGGAAAATCACCTATGAAAATGAGAATAAAACACAATTAGAATTTAATAATACAACTGAGGAAAAGTTAAGGTAAAAGATGGTGGAAATGGGGATAATAGAAACAAGTGGAGAAGCTCAGGTTGCATGGGAGTACGGTGAAATGTATTGTAACACCCCCAAAATTCACTACTAAAAAATTTTGTTTAATAAAAAAAAGTTTAGCAGAATCAAAATAAAAAAACCGTGAATTCTGGGGATATTACTACCACACTTAGTACCAAACCGGTTCACTCCTACCGTTTCAGTACCAAGTGCTAAGGCTAAAAAGGATTATCTTTAAACACAATTCAACACGTGAAACCATAATTCATAAAAGAACTGAATCGTTCATGTAACACCCCAAAATTTACAACTAAAAATTTTCGTTTACAGAGTTAAGTGTGGAAGCTAAAACAATAAAAACAAAGGGTGTTACCGCCACACTTGGTACAAGTCTAGTTTCCTCTACCATTCTCATACCAAGTGCTAAGGCTAAAATTATAAATCCGCTTAAATTAATATCATGATTACAGAAATCAGGATAGAGAGAACGTTTGATAAATACTGCTAATTAAAAGCGACATTAACAGTTTATGAAACTTGAGAAAGAATTTACAAGAGGACACGAGGGTCTAAATACAACCGGAAATAAAACAACAAAAGAAACGCCGGCGGATAGTCCTACGCTCCCAAATCCAAACTATCAGCATTTGACTGAGCTCAGAGGCTGACCTGCAAAGTCCACTGCCCATTAAATAGGCAGGGGCCCACAAAAATGAACCCTTCAGTACTATGGTACTGAACAACCCTTTATATGATAAATCAGCATGGAACACATGCAAGGCATACAATTAACATAGTATAAGATATATACATATAAATAAGATGATTAAGATACAATAATCACTCAGATGATCTGTTTTCATTAAGGTCACGTACTACTCATTTTCATTCATTTGAAATAGCTGAACTTATTATTGAACATCCCAGAAATACTGTTTGAGTAATAATTAAAACCCAACTTCAGCATAATTTATGTCTTAGCATAAATCCCGACTAATCATATACATCACAGATATGTTCACAGGTATAATTTACTAAGATTCCTATCATCCCAGGTATACTTATAGGTACAGTATAATAAATCCATAACGTCACAAGTAAACTTACAGATACAGCATAATAAATCCATAACGTCACAGGTAAGCTCACAGACATAAAACCAACACAAGTAGGCACGAAGGCTGCTACCAAAACCACAGATAGGCACAAAAGCTACTACCAAAACCACAGAAAACTTCAGGTAGGCACGAAGGCTACTACCGAAAACACAGAAAACCTCAGGTAGGCACAAAGGCTGCTATCGAAACCTCAAAAAACCTCAGGTAGGCACAAAGGCTACTACTGAACTACAGGTAGGCATGAAGGCTACTACCAAAACCTCAAGTAGGCACGAAGGCTACTACCAAACCACAGGTAGGCACGACGGCTACTATCAAAACCTCAGGTAGGCACGAAGGCTGCTACCGAACAATCCAATAACCTGATAATCATTATTTCCATCAAATCATATCATTTCCATTTTTATTTACTTTCTCGAGGGGAGATCAATCAACCTGGAGACACAAAGGTACTCCAGTCATACCGGCGCAACAAGGCAACACAGTATCCTACCGACTATCAACCAAAGGACGCAAAGGTACCTTGGTCATACTGGTACACGAAGGTAACACGGTACCCTACCGACAAGGACACCTAATCCATAAGTATGCATACCCCATATTAGTCCGCAGAACAAAATAGAGTAAGATATAGGGCCTGACTAGGGCACTAAGGCACACCAGCAAAAATCCATATCAACCGTGGGCTAAACCATGTCCTTAGGGCAGTGACCCCTAGGAGCCACCATTCCCGATCTTGAGGTCTTTCACTTTAAATATTAGTATTTTATTAAGATGACCACGAAATCGCATATAATACAGATAAATCTAATTTCCATACTTAACCGTTCTTACTTATTTCCAATCATCCGAGACAACAATAATCAAGGTCAAGTTCAAAGCCAACATTAAAATATACTAAGGCCATCCTAGGCTCAATTATTTACATCTGGATACTTTAGGTCAAAAAGAGCAAAATGCCTCTGAGACTAAAAATTCCCAAATTATCATCTATTTAAATACTAATTCCGTTTTATTTATTCCTTTGTCATGAAAAGGCTAAAATACCATAATTAAATTATTCATCACACAATTTAAATTATCAGATATGTCAAATGACCATTTTGCCCTTATACATAATTTTGCACATAAAATCCTTTTCCACACCTTTAATCCATCCAAAATACATACTCACATACTCAACAACAACTAATACATATTATACATGATTTTCAAGACAAATACCATGATACACAAAAATGACTAAATTGCCCCTAGGGCACACGTCCATAATGATTAATTCATAATTATTTCTAAGCATGCTCAACCTATTATTTTATACATAATTATCATATTAATTATTTTTTCATCAATAGAATCATTTTAATCATACTTTCATACCCGACATAATTTACATTAGATAACATGCTCGTTTTATCGATTTTTATAATAATAATAATTAACACATAATTATATCAAAATAAATCATGCTTAACATATTTCATCAATCAAAAACCCTAATGTGCTATCACGCAATATTTATAATTTTAGTAAGGTATAATAGTTACCTGAATTCCAGCAAAAATGCAAAAATAGTGGTATCCTACTAAATTTATTGGATCCCCCTAATCAACCTTTCGTACCTAAAAATAATACCAAAAGTATTGAATTAATATCTATCAAGTAAAATAATAATTATAATATAAAAATATTTATTTTTTAAAAATTACTAAAATACCCTTACACTTAAAATGGGTACCAATATTATATATATACACTTTTTTTTAAATACACACAACTCACGCTGCATGCGCAGCGTGAGCCATGCACGCGAAGGAAGAGGGTTGGCCGGGTGAGAGTTGGTCGACAAGGCAAGGAAGGAAAAAGGGTGGCAGAGGTGGTGGTTGGTCAGCAGTTGCTGGTGGCTGGCTGGCGGCTGTGGGAATGGTGGATGGAAGTGGCAGGGGTGCTGGATGATGCAACGCAGGGGAAGGAGGCTGGCTCGACGGGGGTGCTGGGAGGCTACGCTGGAGATCGAAGGGGTTGGGTGTGGGTGGCACAAAGGGCTGGGGTTGTGGGGAAGGCAGGGATGCAGTTGGTTGAGGGTGGCGGTGTGGTTGGCGGCTGTGAAGGTTGGGTGGTGTGTTGTAGGCTAGGTTCTGCAACGGGTTGCGCTGGGCTATTGGGTGTTGGGTTTGCGGGGTCGAGGGTGGCTGGGCTGGTGGGGTTGGTGTGGGCTGGTGCTGCAGGCGGTGGAGATAGCTATGCAGGCTGGCCTACGGTGGTCAAAAATGGAGGGAAGTAGGGGCTGCAAACGGTGGTGGAAGGCTGGCTCAACGCTGCAGGGAAAGGGTGCATGCAGGGGTTGTTTGGTTGCGGGATGGAAGCATGCAGAGGGTGGAAACTGGGTTGGCTGCGGTTGGGCGATGGTGGATGGTTGCTGATCAGGTTGTTGTGCGGTGAGGGAGCTGGGAGTAGGGGTTGCGATGGTGGTGCTCGAAAGGCACAGGAGGAAAGGCAGGGGAGATGAGGGCTTGTTTGGTTGGTGGGATGGCTACGACGGGAAGGCTGGGTGAGAGTTGGTGCTGCTCGGGAGAAAAACAGGGGATGCGATGGGGCTGCTGGATGAGGAAGGCAGGAAGAAAGGAAGAAGGGCTCGTTTGGTTGGTGGCTGCTGCTCGGGACGGGGAGTGTTGCTGGAGAAGGCTGCCCCGAAATATGTATACAGGGTTTTGTTTGGTTGGGGCTCGGGGAAGGATGTCGTGTGCGTGTGTATATGTGTATAATGTGCAGAGTGTGTAAGTGTGTATAAATGACAGATGAAACGGGGAGGTGATGGTAGAGTGTATATGTGTGTATAAAATGTACAAAGGAGACAGAAAAATGTTTAGGAAAGATATTTGGGGTAACCGAGGTAGATTAATAATATAGGGTAGGAATTTATCTATTTAAATTTAGATTTAATTTAGATAGACTAACATATCAGATATAAAAATAGTTCGGGAAAAATTATTAGAATTTGGGTAAGTTTAAAAATAGTCAGAAAGAGTAAAATAATTGAGAATAATTTTTAGGAAATTATTTTTGGTTACGGATCAAAAGATTATTAATAAAATAATTTAAAATAAGATTTACGGGTAAAAATTAGGATTAATTTAAATAACCTAATCTCTATCCAAATTTTAACCTAATTAAATTTATACTTAAACCGTTGAAATAATACGAAAAATAATAACACTTTTAAGATTAAGCCCTCTAAAATAATAATTATAATTAATTATACGATTATAAATTGATAATTATGGTTTTGAAAAATGGGGCATTACAGTTCATCATACAGAAATCAGAGTACGGTCAAAAGAGTTACAATCCAAGGAGTAAGTAACCTAAAGCTTTCCAAAGACATAAAATATTGTACGACAGAACATAACTAGAATAAAAATGATATAGGGTAAAATAAAATGAAAGATAGAATTTGGCCAGGTCACTCTCGAACCCCAGGCCAAGTTCGAGCTCAACTCTCAGTCTTGCCCAACGCCTCATAAGTATCGCAAGCACCGAATATATCATCACCTACCTACACAAACTGAGGTGGGCACTTTGCATGTGGGAATTAGCAGCACCTGTGAAACTGGTGGTTAGTATGCTACGTACTGAGTAAGGTAACCATATAGATAAAACCAACAAGAAGCACGCAAGTAAGGCCATGCAAGAGAATAAACATATAAGGCATACAAGACAATAATCAAGAATTACAAGATTATGCCGAACTTATATTAATGATTTATCTTACAACTCTCTAGGGTTTTATTGTATAACCTCACTAGGCTTTGGCTCAATAATCTTTCACTTTAAGAGCTTAGTGTTTTATTGTATCTTATTCCACACACAACCCCGACTAGACATGCACGACCCACTCGATTTCCTGACACTCATGTCCCATATCTTGGGACTTTTACTTCTTCTAGTACATTTAAATATCCTTTCTCACTCTTTCCTCATTACCACAAATACTCAACACCGAGGCCCACTTCTCATATTTATGAATCAACTTAATATAACTCTCTAGGGTTTTCTTCCGGGAAAACCCTAATTTGGCCTATATGGCCCAACCTACCCCTATCCCATACAACTCATACTCCTTCAATTTATCACATTGCTCGATTCATCCTCAAGCACCACATTTTACTTCCCATATAATACAAGTGGCCACGAAACTCTAGTTAGCTATCCCAAAGCTCTAGCAACTCTCTTTCCCAATATGATGTTATTCATTCATCACTCTTACTTACTATCACCCTTTCCATATGACACATATCCAATGAAACCCATGATCCCAGGACTTTCTTCCATATTTTTTCCACTCACTTTGAACCCAAAACTCTTTGTTATTACCAAAACCATCACTTCCCTCAATCCACACTTGACATTACAACCTCACTTTCCAACTCCCATACATGATCACCAGAACCCTAGTTTACTCCTTGAAAATCCTAGTACTTCTCATTTCTTTTATGTCACTCACTCAACACCCAAATACATTCTTCTCACTTGACTCACTTTTCCCCCATATGACACTCCTTCCATACTTTATCTTCATTCTAACCATTTCCATTAATTTTTCCTCCCTTACATGTTTCTCTCACTTAGGATTTCCTCCCAAAACCCTAGTAAAATCCCCCATGCATCCTTACATCAACCCACGTACTATTTTTCACATACAGACTCCAATCACCCTAACAATTCATCAATTACCTCAATCAATCCTCAAATCAACTTTTTCCATGTAAAATTCATCCCCATGCAAACCCTAGACTTCATATGCATAATTGATCAATTCCCTTAATTTCATTCCTAGTATTCCTCTTATTATCCACCCATAGGTCATAAGATAATTGGTTAATCATTACCATTTCTTAGTCAACTCACTTTCCTCATCCTTTTCCATTTCTCTTCCAACCACATCGTACTACTCAAGACCTCCTATCATGCATGTCATAAGGGGCAGTATTACATAAGCGCAACTCAAGTACAAGTAATAACATCACACTATACATATCATAAATACATGCATCTTACCTTAGCTCCATGCTTAGTAAGCTTCCAAAAGAACATGATAATATAAAAATATAAAGCACAACCATCAAATCGACACACATAGCACATTCGTACACATAAAAGTCTTAACTATATCCTTACCTAATATGGCACCGGGCTTGGAGCACGTTCCTACACCTCCATAGGGTTTTGACTTAATTCACCTATAAAAGGGAAATACTATGGGTTAATCTCCCTCTTACCAGATTTACCATCATTTCCTATCTTACCCTTATCATGGCCTACTATTAGGGTTAATAATATTAATAGGTGTTTTATAATTAAAAGTAGGGTTATTATCCTTTAGAATATCTAATCATGCTACTATTAATCAAAATAGGTCTTAGGAGGTAAATTGGTTTATGTTAAAGTAATTATAGCGATATTCATATTATCAAAGGCAATAGTTTCAATATGACTAATAATACTGATAATAGTAGTTGTAGTGATAATATTAATATCATCCCAAACCCTAATAATAATAATAATAATAGTGATATTAGTAATATAAGTAGTAGTAGTGGTAGTAGTAGTAGTAGTAGTAGTAGTAGTAGTAGTAGTAGTAGTAGTAGTAGTAGTGGTAGTGGTTCCACTCTTAAGGATAATGCTATTAAAAGTCTTAGTAATCATAATAGTAGTAGCCTTGGTGATAATATGGTCAAGTATAATAATAATAATAATAATAAAGATAGTCATAATAATAATAAAGTTGTAGCCCTTTAATAATAATAACATTAGTTAGAAATATTTCTAAAGTTAGGTTAAGAATAATAACATAATAGTAATAATAATAGTAGTAGTAGTAGTAGTAGCAGTAATAATAATAATAACAACAACAACAACAACAACATTAATAATAATATTAAGAGTAATACTATTAATATTACTAAAACTTACTAACACTTATATATATATAAAAGTTTAAGGGTTGGAGAAATTAGAATACTACCTAGGGTTGGTGGCGGAACCGGCGGCGACGCATAGCGATGGTGGCAGTGGAGGAGGAAGAGAGGTGGAGAGATGGGGGTATAGGTTAGAGGAGAGAGAATGAGGGGTTGTTTGAGGTGGTGGAGGGTGCCTCAGGTGGAGAGGGGTGGAATGAAGGTGGTGGTGCAGCCAAAGGTGGCAGTGCACGGCATAAGGTATGGTGGCCGAAGGTGGTGAAGGTGGAGAAGGGAGAAGGAGAGGGAAGCAGGGGGAGATGGAGTTATGGGGAGGTAGAGGAGAGTGCCTTGGTTGTTTTAGAGGGTGGAGGAGGTGGTGGCGAACGGTGGTGCGAAGGGCAGCAAGGGGTTGATGAGGGCTGATCCAGAGGGTGACGTTGCATGGCTGGGGTGGCTTGTGCAGGAAAATTCGAGGAAGGAGGGAGGCTCAGTTCTGTAGAGGGTGATTCAGGGAAGGCTTTGGTCGGTGATGTGGGTGGCGCCGATGGTCGACGGCGGCGGAATAGGGATCTGATCTGGCGGTGGTGCAAGGTCAGAATTTCTAGGCTGTGAAAATAGAAACTCAACCCAGGCTGCCAATGGGGTATTTATAGGCCAAATGGAGGAGGAAAACGATGGAGGAGGAAGAGGAAAAACAAGGCAAGTGAGGTAGCACAATTAGCCTACGGTGGCAGGTGGTGCAATCCTGCCATGGCAGAAGGATTGGTAGTCGGGGGAGAGAAAGGAAAGGGGACAGGCATGCGTGAGGAGAGAGGGGGTTAGTTGGGTTTAAAAGATGAAGGAAAACGACAAGGAAGAGAGGGAAAGAAGGTCGGATGGCGTGCGATGGCGGTTGGCGGAAAAAGGAAGGGGAAGGGGTGGACTGGGCGGTCCAGGGAGGAAAGAAAAGAAACAAAAGAAGGATGGACCGGCTGGGGCGATGGGCGAAGGAGAGGGGAAATGATGGTCGCGTAGGCCTAGGCTGCACTGAAATAGGAAGAGGTTTGGGCTGCACGGGCTGGCCTTGTCGGGGAGCAGGGGAAAAAAGAAGAAGAAAGGAATAGAAAGAAGAAAAAGGAAAAAGGGAAGAAAGAGAAAATAGATGGGTTGGGATATTTTGGGTATTTGGTATTTTAGATTATTACTAAAAAAATAATATTTAGAAAATAATAATTAAATCTGTTTTTAGATTAATTTGGGCTATTTTGAATAAATTTTCCTTAACTTCCATTTTAATTAGCAAAACACCCTAATTTTTCCTAATTAAATTATTTATTATTTTCTTCTTTATTTGCCTTAATTAATTCCCTTTATTTTAATAGTTTATTTAATTAATTTTTTCTATTAAATCCTTATTTGGCCTTAATTTCTAAATTAGAATTTTGGGGTATTTCATGCATGGTGGTGCTATAGTAGTTCTAGAGTGGAGCATAGGTGCAGTAGGAGGGAAGCATGGTTGCTATAAAGGAATGTAAAAGGGCACAAATGCAACATGTAATGCATATATGGGTTAAGAGCATGGAATGCACACGATTGGGCTGTGTGAGGTGCTCAAGGTTATGTGCAGGACTGTTCATAGGTCGTGCAAGAGGGGCAAGACTAAAGTGAACACAAAGTAGATCACGATGAGAAGAGGGAAAAGGAAAATAATTGGGTTGGTGATCGTCGGGCAATGATGAATAGGGATGATGGGGTGGTAGTAGTGTTTGGTGGTGATGAGTGTAGTTGACGGTGGATGACGGCAGCGAATATAGCAGGAAAGAGAATATGAGAAGGGAAGGTGTTTGGGAGGGTTTAGCTAGATAGAAATGGAGGGAGTGAAAGGTTAGTCGGGCATTAAATGAGGTAGATATTTGGAGGGATATATATAATATACACGTTTTTGTGCATGGTCGAGAATGGCAGTGAGGGAAGGTAGAAGCACACATGAAATGGGGAGCACAATTGGGGGAGGAAGGTTTGGGTAAAAATTTCAATGGACATATCCCTTGAGATGTGGGAGTTGATTATGGGGATGATGAATGTAAGATAGCTAGGTTTAGTGGGTAGGCATGCCAAAAAGGATTTAGTCAGTAAGAGAGGGATTCATGCAAGGAGAAGGGAAAAGAAGAAGATGAAGAAGATAAAGGAATCCGAGAAGAAGAAAAGAAAAAGGAAAAGAAAAAGAGAAAGAGGAAAAGGAAATATGTTTAGGGTTAGTATTAGAGTTAAGTTAAAATAATTTAGATTAGAGAATTAGGATAAAATTAATTATCAACCATCCAGGGTTAGGTTTAGGTTTAAACAATTAATAACCTAGAATAAAGATTAAGATTAGGTTAATATTTAGGATAGAAATATCATTTTTTGAGATTAGAAGTAAATTAAAATATTAATTAATTAAGATTAATATTAGATAAAGTTAGGGATATTACATATGGGTAGAGCTGATAAAAGTTGACCCGACCCGCCCAACCCAACCCAACCTGAGCAAAACCCAACCTAATAAAACCCGAACAGTTTAGCAACTCGACCCAACCCAAATTCGATTCGACCTTAACACGGCCCGACATTGACCCGATAAAAATTAATCTAACTCGATAAAAATCAATCCGACCCAAACCAGACCCGACTCGATCCCAACCCATGACTCATCATAGACCCGACCCGTATTAACCCATCCCGGCATTGACCTGACCCAATATTAACCCAACCAGATACCAAAATCTATTATAATAATAATAAATTACACATAATTTATTATTCATTTAAAGATTTTAAAAATATAGTATTTTATAAACTATACTTATTTGTCATAATTTTACCCTAGACATTCTTATTTATTAACGATATCTTAATAAATTTTTCCACACAAAAATACAACATTAAGAATTCATAATAATAATTTAATAAACAAGTAATAATTAAGAATATATTTTTAATTACATGCTTATATGAAATCAAAATTAATACTTACGTGGTTAATGAGTTGGAGAAATTTTGGTGGTAAAGGTGTATATTAGATAATTTTTTAATATCTTTTATCTTCTTTACCTAACTACTTTTATAAGTTCATAACTTATCAACATAAACACGTCCTATAATATCAAATGAACTTATACACATGATTATTGGTTTATTATATTATATGTTATTACTTATGGTGTAAAATAATATTTTTTTTTCTCTAACTCCATCATCCATTACATGTATAACAAGTTAATGACTAATAAGTATCAATATGTTATTCGAATCATTTTAATCAATACTCCATGTTTTTATATAAAATAAAATGAAATATTTTATTTATTAGCAAAATCATTTAACTTGACAAATGAAAATATCTTCTAAAATTTATAAATATTTTAAGTAATCAAATATAATATTGTTAAAACTTATAAATATCTTTATTATTTACCTTTGTAAAAATAAAGCACATATAATATTCTTATTTCATTTATCTGTACTAGTAATCTTATGATTGTGTCTAATATTTACAATGTAAAAAATGATAATTATACATTGTATAGTCATGTTTATGATCACCTTTATTTTATAAAATTATCTTTTTTTAAGTAATCAAATATTTTAAGTAATCAAATAAATGATAATAAATAATAAATATGCTTGTTATATTTAAGCATACAATGTTTTTTATTGTTAAAATTATTAAATATCTTTATTATTTACTTGTAAAAATAAAGTGCATCTAATATTTTTATTTTATTTATCTGTACTAGTAATCTTATGATTGTCTTTAATATTTAAAATGTAAAAAATAATAATTATGCATTATATAGTCATGTTTATGATCGCCTTTATTTTATAAAATTATATTTTTTTAAGTAATCAAATATTTTAAGTAATCAAATAAATGATAATAAATGGTGAATATGTTTGTTAGATTTAATCACGCAATGTTTTTTATTGTTAAAATTTATGAATATCTTTATTATTTACTTATAAAAATAAAGCGCATCTAATATTCTTGTTTCATTTATCTATACTAGTAATCTTATGATTGTCTCTAATATTTACAATGTAATAAATGATAATTATACATTGTATAGTCATGTTATAATCACCTTTATTTTATAAAATTATATTTTTTAAGTAATTAAATATTTTAAGTAATCAAATAAATCAGAATAAATGATAAATATATGTGTTAGATTCAATCATGCAATGTTTTTTATTATTAAAATTTATAAATATCTTTACTATTTACTTGTGAAAATAAAGCACGTCTAATTTTTTTAATTCATTTATCGGTAATAGTAATCTTATGATTATCTTTAATATTTACATTATAATAAATGATAACTACCTAGACCCGAATTTGACTTAACCCATCAAAAGTCGACCCGACCCGACCCATCAAGTTAACCCGTAAATACTCAAACCCAACTCTTCAAATTGCATAAAAAGATCTGACCCATCAAGCTAACCCAAAAAAACTTGGACCCAATAGGACCAACTCGTCATATTGCAGAAATGACCTGAACGGGCCAAAGCCACCTAGTTATGTGGACTAAAAAATGACCTGAAACCAACCTGATCCTATCAATCAAGTTAACCCAAAATGACCCAAGCCTGAGTTTACTTAATCCAAACTTGATCCGACTTAACAAATTTACCTGAAATGACCCATAACCGAAATGACCCGAAACATAACCGACCTGACCCAAACAAGGCAATGACCCGAAATGACTCGATTCGACCTGTAAAAGTCAAATGACCCGATCTGATAATGACCCAACCCGCTATGTCCCTACCCGACCTGATTGCCACCTCTACATATTGGATCAAATTTTTCTAGATTTTATCAACAAGTGATGGTTGTATCTTTACCGAACATTATAATGATTTGGCCGAGAACATAGGTTATATTAATTTATAGTCTAATAGTAGAATTGTGGCACTTGGAGATGTTTTCTTTGATGTTGTAGGCCTGCATCTTAATAATTATTTTGTTGAATGTGATATTATATTATCTAGTGTTCTCTTTTGAGAATAACGATCATGCCCTAGCCTTGCTATTATCAATGATTGTAAGGAAGTTTTGAATATCTTTATTGGTGTGAAGATGCAACACACTTATTGTGAAAGTAATAAATCAACAAAAATACTTACTCATCGTGTACAATCTTATATTTTGATTAATATTTCTCAATGTTTGTCACTCATTGACAAATGTACTAGTTCATGGCTCTTAGGGTATTATCTCTTAACCTAAACCTATTTACAACATCCAAGCCTAGATCCAAACCAAACTCATTGGATCCAAAAAGTTCAAACCCATATCCATCAAGTTTAGTGGGTAAGCGGATTCTAAATAAGTTGAATAATTTTTTCAATAAAAATGATTAATTTTTTAATTATACTAGAACATTTATATTTTATAAAGATTAATATAAAAAATTGGTAAAAAAATCCTCTGATGAAAACATAAATATTATAAAATATCTACTTAAACTTTCTAAATGTATTTATATACTCTTGAAATCAAATAGATTACAAATTAATTATAAAATACATGTATAAAAATAAAACCGAAAAAAGAATGAAGTACGAACCCAAACAATATCATAAAAAAAAAGAGTAAATATGAGTATAGTATGTGTTTTTGTATTTTATACACACAAACACATACTAAAAGGGTATGGAGGATCAGGCCTAGGTCCAAAAATACTAGACCCAACTATGTACCTATATATATATATATATGGACTTAGACCCAATTCAGATATGTTCACTCTAAAAATCTTAGACCTATACTAGCTAAAATTAAAATATTTTTTGATTTGTAATACCCCATATATAAAAAATATTTTTATAAAGGAAACTAAATTTTTAAATAAATTATGAAAATAATTTTAAAACTAAGGAATCAGTCAACAAGTATGGTAAAACCCATTTGATGGCAAAACTATAACTTTTTGTAATACCCCAAAATTTACTACTAAAAATTTTCATTTTTTAGTAGAAGCTTAATATTAAATTAGCTAGGTGTTACTACCATACTCGATATATGTCTGGCTTATCATACCAGGCTTACTTCAAATAAAAGGAAAAATATGTAAGATTTAAAACATGATAAATAGATAATAAGAAAACTTTCATAAACTTAGATAAGAGTTTGGAGGTTAACTTCGAGTACAGTATCAAAATACATCAAAAAGGATCATATGGAGCCAATATTCTAAAAATGTATCTGCAAAAAATCAAATAATCAGATAACATAACTCAGCGCCCAACCTTGATACAAGAGTCAATCCTCTACAAATAAAGTATCATAAGTAGCAAAGTCATCTAATAGGTCCTCATTAACCTGCACAAAAATATCTGGGCCCTCTACTTGTGGGAATAAGTAACACCCATGGGAAGGATGAATAAAAAACTAAATACTGAATAAGGTGACAATATAGTCAAGAAAAGGTACAAATACATAAGATCCCAAAAAGAACTCAATAGGTGAAAAGCTTAAACATAATATGTTGCAAGAAAATAACTGAATGTAGATTCCCATCATTAGATAATATCACCAACCATTTTCTTATTAAATTTTAGCTCAAAACCCTACTATTATTAATCTAGTGGAGCGAACTGAAACACCTCCAGGAAAACACGTGCCTATCCACAATAATTTAGTTTGTGTAAAAAACTTAACACCTCCCAAGCCAACATGCTTCTGACCACTATTCTTAAATTGAAATAACATTCTGAAGCAACTTGTTATACCCCAAAATTTTAGGTAACCTTAATTCCAAGTAATTAATATCGTAACCCAATTCTAACATCGAAAAAATTTATCCTTTCAATTTTACCCTAACTCTCTAGTCTTAAACCTTAGTTAATTATTTTTAATTATAACCTTGATCCGTAATCCGAAATAAATTCCTAAAATTTATCTTGGTTTATTTTATCTTTTTCAATTTGATTAAACCTATCTTTGACCGATTAATTCCCTTTTCGAGATAATTATTTAATGTATCATAATACCTTAACCTAAATTATTTTAATCTAAACCCATATTTCCTTATCTTTTTATTTTTTTTCTTTCCTCTTCGTCCTTTTCCTTATCCTTGCATGCATGTTTTTTTTCTCAGACACTTATATGCACGCCTTATTTTTTTCCCTCTGCTATCCGTATCCATCAGTCCTGGTTTTTATTTTTATTTTTTTATCTTTTTCTTTTCATCTTTCCCTCACCTGGTTACACTCTCCCTTACTTGCAGTTATTTTTTTCTTCTCTCTTTCCTGTAGCAATAAATGCCCCTGCCATTTACCTTCCCTTTATTTTTTCTCTGCGTACTCTTCCATACTGGTTCCAACCTTTACAGCTGCCAACTGCACCGCCACCATCGCGACCTCTACCCGCCACTGCCATCGCTAATTGTAGCCCTCCCCTGCACCACCTATCCCTACCGTCTTCTCCTCCCCGACCCCCTTTCCTTCCTTCCTCCCCCTTCCCTGCCCTGTTCCACTGTAGCCCACGCATAGCCTTGTGCCTCGCCCCAACCAGCCAGCAGCTCCCTAGCCTAACCCTGTCTTCCTTTGCTCCACTGTCGCCCAGCCTTCCCCGTAGCACCAGTACCTTTGACCACCCCCCTCTCTACAGTTCCCAGCCAGTCCTCCCCTCCTGTTATTAGCTCAATCCTCACGTTGCATGCACACAGCGTGAGAGGGTGTGAGTGTGTGTTTTAAGTCGTAACTCGTAAGTGTCATATAATGCCTACGTATATATACGTGTGTGTGTGTGTATATATATATAAGGGTGTTTTGGTAAATTCAAAAATAATTATATTATCATCATTATTACTACTGCTGCTGCTGCTGCTGCTGCTATTGTTGTTGCTGCTGCTGCTACTACTACTACTACTACTACTACTACTACTACTACTACTACTATTAGTAATATTATTATTATGTCACCTATCAAATTTTAAGTCGATAACTATAGTTTTGCTAATTTTCTTTGGTGAATTACTGGGGGTATCGGAAGAGCCGAAATAGACTAAGTGTGCTTAGAGAGTGGAGCCTTTTTTATAAGGATACTAGTCAATATTTAGGGACTTGTGTTAAATTTTTTAAGGGCTATATGTACTATCATGTTATCATTAGTATATTGTTAAATGCATGCTGTTAACGATCTGTTATGATAATTTTGCATTATATGCTAGAAAAGAGTATGAACGATAAAAGCAGTGCCGATATGATATTTTTATGCTATATCGAAATTTTTGTGGGAGATTATAATGTGTGGAAGAATAATATGGGCCTAATAAGCATGACAAGTGGGAAATAATGATACAAAAAATATAAGCTTTTTCTAAAAATAAGGGCTATCGGCTATCCTTAGGGGTATTTTGGTCAATATGGGTTAATGTGGAAATTTTGGTATTTTAAATGTGTTAGAAGGATTATAGTATGCTAATAAATATCATGTGAAGTGTTTGGGCATGATTGTGAATGTCATAAGTTCTTCGGATGGCAGAATAGTCTAATTTGGGAATTAGTAACCCTAAAGTGATAATGTCACTATCACATATGTAAAACATTTTAGTTATGCCACGAATTTTGGATATGTTGCTGATATTGGTATTTTGGGGCTGTATATTAAATTTGGTAATTATATGAGTCTTCTGGGAAAATTTATGACTGACATGTGAAATTAGGGTTTTGGAAACCTTATAAATAGTAACTTTTAATATCAGACTATTATTGCATGAGCGAGATATGGGAGTTAGACTTTGGGTTTCAGATATATTAATAATATTATTATTTAAGGAGGATATACTAAATGTGGTGGGTAAATGATTTAATATAGGATGAGTTATGCCTAAAATGTGAACTTAGGATTTCCAAGGGTAAATAAGCTTGTAGTCTGTGAGGAAAGGCATTGTTATCTATATGTTAATATCTTTCTTAGCTTAAGGATGTGTTGTACTCATAAACAAATCATGAATAAGATACTAATCATTTAAAGTGAAAGATCACATGAGTTGGGCCGAGGTGTTTATGGGTTCGTTCCACCGGACGATAATAGTGGCTTAGGTGTCCTGTCCTTGAGAGCTGCTTCAGTTTGTTCCACCGAATTAAGAATAGTGGGCCCCTATACTCAACGTAAATAAGAATATGATATGAGATAAGTAATGAATAAGACACTAATAATTTATAGTGGAAGATTACGTGAGTCAAGACCAGGTGTAGGGTCCGTTTCACTAGACGACAATAGTGGCTCAGGTGTGTTGTCCCTAAGAAGTGATTCAAACCGTTCCACATGTTAAGGATAGTGGCTCAAGAGCATTTGACCCTGAGAGGTGTAGGGTCCGTTCCACTGGACGATAATAGTAGCTTGGGTGTGTTGTCCCTGAGAGGTTCTTCAGACCGTTTCACCGGTTTAAGAATAGTGGGGTCCTTGAACTCAACGTAAATAAAAGATTGGATCATGTTATTTTCTCATAATATGAATCCAGACTAATAATCGCTTTGTATTGAATCTTGTACCTTGTATGTATACTACTTTCTACTGTGAATGCATGTAGTTATGTGTTTCCTATTTTAACTGTATTGTTACCTTACTCAGTACATAGCGTACTGATCATCCTTTTTACGGGTGCTGCTCATTCCCACGAGTAGAAGACCCTGATAGTTTTGTGCAAGTCTTTGAGGACCCAGTTGATGATTTTGTTACCTTTGATACATTGTATTGGGAAGACTGACCTCTATCTGTACTGTGTGTTGGGCGAAGAATCATGTTATCCGGATGTTATGTTACCCGGATACCCTTTTTGGACTCTTCGGTCCATGGTATCCCTTTTGTTTGTATTTTTGGATATTATACTCGAAGATAACCTCCAAACTCTTATTTACATTATGAAGTTTCTCTTATTTCTACTTACCTTGTTTTACTCGTAATGGTTAGCCTTGTGATTGATGTGAGGATGGTATGGTAAGCCAGACTTACATCAATTATGGCGGTAACACCCGATATTTTGGTTTTAAACTTCCGCTGAAAAATACAAATTTTTTGTAGTAAATTTTGGGGTGTTACACAAATCCCATGGAAAAACGTACCTAACCACTATTATTAAACCTATGTAATAGACTCAATACTTCGGTCATGACTCATGTGATCTTTCACTTTAAATAATTGATGTCTTATTCATGAATATTTATCTCAAGACCATCATGCAGATACACACACACACACACACACACATGAAATGCACACAATTAAGCTTATCATAATTATCCAAAACATGTAAAACACAACCACATGAAGATTGGAATAGTTTCTAAGTAAAAAGGTCACATCCCCCTAAAGAACCCTAATTTCACATTATAAGCATAACCCCTTCTATATTACTCATTTATCCACCAATTTTAGCATATATTTCTCAAATCTTATTATCAACATGTCTAAAAATTAAGGGTTAGATCCAATTTATTACACACACAATAATAACTCTATCTCTAGAGTTACTATTCACAACACCTACAGAACCCTAATTTCTCAAGTGAAGCATAAATTCTTCCATAAGAGTCATATAATCACCAAATTTAATATAAATTCTAAAAATGCCAATAAATGACATATCATAAAATCAAGGTCTAAATCCACCATCTTACAAAGACAATAATAATCTACCTCTACGGTTACTATTTCTAATTTAAGTCATTTTCTCATGTTATGGGACTTAGGCCATTCATAATTACTCCAAATATTTCCTATAATATATTTAGTATATTTTAAACCATTTAACACATTAAAATATTGAAGATTCCATGATAACCTATATTAACCAAAGTACCCTTAAGGATACCAAAACACCCATCTTTTCCATAAAAACCCTCTAAGTCTGATATCATTACTTTCCTGCCCTAAATTTATTACATCTCCATACATCTGAACTACATTAATTTTACAATTTCCATAATTTATCAAGACACATTAAAATACCACATATCATACAAATTCACTTAAGGTTTACAAGATAAGACTTGTCATGACAATATCATATAAGCACATGCTTTCATATCTTACTCACTTTCCATCATATGATACCACATTATTACATCATAGCATTAAAAAAATGAAACTATCAAAATAATAATAACTACATGGTAATACACACATAATCGTACATAACAATAAGAAGAAAACCCTAAAAATGATTTGTATCCTTATAAAAAGACATTAATCTCTAAGCATGTATAAGCCTAACCCACCTCCTCCTAGACCTCTAGAAAATTTCCTAAGAAGTAATAATAATAATAATACACATTTATAACTTAAGATTACAATAGGATATGCTACGGTAAAAGAGGGTGGAAAATGGAGCAAAGCTAAAACAAATTGTGGTGCATAAGGCTTGAGCTGGCTGCAATAGAAGTTGGTGCAACAAAAGGGAAGCAACGATAATACTTTTTTTTATCAAGGATGTGCAAAAACAAGATATATCATAGGAAAGGGGTCAATGACACTCCTTGATGCAACTTGGAGGGAGGCAATGTCACTCTATGGCACAACTTAGCTAACGTGGGTAAGGAGTGAATTGTTGCATGGGGATTGTATAAGTTGCTCTATAGAATGAAAATGGAGAATAATGGCAAATGGAGATGGAAGGATACACATAGATAAAAGTCTAAGAGAGGAGGAGTTAGGGAAGGAGTTAGGCGAGGTAATAAATGAAGTAATGAAAGACATCAGAAGGTATATATACCCATGGTTTTTTGAATGTGAGGAATGGGCAAAAAGGTAGAGGCGGAGGTGAGGCACAATTGGGGTAAGGGTTTTGGGGTAAAATTTTCAACAAAATGCATCCCTTGGTATGTAAAAGGTAATGTTGGTGATGATGAATATAAGATAGATAAGTTTAAGGTTGTAAGCTAAGCAGAAGGAACTTGGTCAGAAAATCAGAGGATCATGTAAGGAAAGGAGATGGAAGAAAAAGAAATATGGGGGAGAAAAAAGGAAAAGGGGAAAAATAATAAAAGAAAAGAAGTTTAGAGTTAGATTTAGAACTAGGTTAAAAATTTAGATTAGGGAACTTAGGTATGATTAAAATAGAAATCATCTAGAGTTAGGCTTAGGTTAAAATATTAATGACCTCTAATAAATATTAGTATTAGGTTTAGATTTTAGGATTAAGGAATTAAGGTAAGGTAAAAATATTAATTTTTTGAGATTAAAATTAGGTTAAGATATTAATTACTTAGAATTAGGGTTAGCTAAAGTTTGGGGTATTAAACTTTATTTTTTTTGTTCTCATAAACCAATCAACTAGTTCTATTATAAATCATGATCCTTTTTTTGGTTTTTACTTCGAATCTCCTTCAACCCTTCATCTAGATTTAGGAATATACTATATGTTGATTATGAATAATTTTTAGAGGATTTAGAGACCTTACAAACAAATTTTTGGATTTAGCTAAAATCTAACAAGATTCCCTTCTTTTTTCCCTTTGCCTTTTTTTTCATTTTATTTCCTCCTATTTGTATCTCCACCCCCTTTGTTGTGCCACACATTTGTGGTAACATAATATTCCCCCTTTCAACTTCATTTTTTTAGCTGATGTGAGATCCATATACCCACTTGGTCATTGTCCTACTCATCGTAGCTATCTTTTTCACCCTTTTTCTCCTCCTCACTCAAATAGCCTGCTATTATTGTTTCCTTACCTTTATGATCTTAACTGGATCTTTCTCCTTTCTTTTTCATGCTTAGCTAAATCCCAACAAACCAATCTTTAAGCCTTTGATCTCTTTTGCAAGAAAACATTCAAATGTTCTTATCATCATAATTTCTTTTCTTATTCTCCCTATTTTATTCTAATATAAATCTCTAATTGCTTTTATTAAATGATTTTATTTTATTCTTTATTAGGTGATCAAGAATTATAAAGTTGAAGTGGAATTAATGAGTGGCCTTCTTTCCTTAAAGACTTACTAAATAGGTAAAATTGGCTAGACCTTGTAGATGTAGAGTGAGGTTTGATGTGCTATGTGTTATTATTTTCCAACATGGTTTTCATGATTTACATTATGCTACAAGCATGGTTTAAGTGGTTAAAAGCATGAAAATGGCTTTAGGAGCCTAATATATTTGGTTGTTTTGAATAAGACACCATAAAGTTAAGTGTATTAGAATTATTATGTAATTTGGTGATTTGAGTGTGGATTTATGAAGTATCGATGTTAGATGTGATTTTTTGGAAAGTTTTATGAGTCTCAGATGTATTTAGAGTTTACTTGAAAGCATGTGTGTCTTTGAATTCTATTTTTCCCAATAGAATCAACAAATTAGTGTGGGATATAAAACCTAAGAAAATACTCTAAAATCCCAATTAGGTGGTTAGGTTTTGACTAATTTGTTGGTGTCACCGGTTGGCTCGTTTTCCTATACCGATCGACTGGTATGATTGGGATTTTTTGAATATTTTCTTGGGATAGGCCTTGAGAGTTGAATTACTTACTTAGCCTTTTAACTTCTTGAACCATGATCAAAATAGGAAATTTTGGCACAAGTGTGAAAGTAGGAAATGAAATTAAGTTTTTGCTTTGAATAAGATATTATTGAATAAAGTGGAAGATAATGGAAAAATTGTGCTGACTATTTATATTAGGTTAGCTGGTGGTTTTAATCCATCATACTTTGTAAGTTGTGATAAATATCTATATTCGATGAGTTGATGGTTTTATTCAATCCTATTTTGTGAGATGTGTTGATTATCTATATTGAATTAGCTAGTGGTTTTAGTCCTCCTTATCTTAACTTATGTTCGCTATCTATAATGAATCACCTAGTGGTTTCAATCTACTTTACCTTGAGTTGTGGTAATTATCTATATTGGATTAACTTGTAATAGATAGCCCACTGAATTGAGCAAGTAATATGGTTATAGTATTTTTATATGAGTTGAGCATGAGATTATGAGGTGTTTGAGTATTTATAATAGAATTTGTTATGTACGCATGCTTTACTGTTTTTATACCATGGCCTAGGTGATGCATGTTGCCTCTATAGGGGATGTTTTGTTTAGTATATCAACGTACTAATACTATACTCATAGGTGACTTGATGTAGGGAGCTAATGTTAATGATATTCATTTATATGTTAATATGCCTAGGGCAAAAGTGATGTTATTTAGGTTGGAACTTAGAGTAGGAGTTATTCGGTGGCATCTTTAAGATATATTTTATTATGGAAATTTTGGAATCTAATTTTTCGTATTTCTTTTTGAATTGTATCTTTTTGGAAGTTAATCTCTACAATTTATCTCGTTATGTTATTATTGCTTCTACATATCTCTATTTTGTGATATTTTTGTGAACTGGTTTGCTTTGCCCTTTACATGAGAAAGGCATGGATACTAGATTTGTATTAAGAGCAATGGTAACACCCACATTTTAATTTTTGTTTCCACATATTTATAGTTTTAAACAAAACAAAAAAAAATTAGCTTTAAATTTGGAGTGTTACAGGATTGGGTCTGGATTCCATTATTCTCCCTGGTCCTAATTGCTCTAAAATAATTAAAATTCATAATATGATGGTGTTTTCTTTAAAAATAAATAAATTAATTAATTACTTTTTTTTGTCATATGAGCTGAGTTCTCTTGGGTGTAGGCTGGAATGAGGATAGTAGGCTGATGCTGTGGAGGATAGGGCAGTGGTCTGAGTAAGCTCCCGGGAGGTGGTACGAGTGGTGTGGGAAGAAGACAAGAAAACTTGTCGACTTAAAGAAGCCCATAACAAACGCATCACTTGCCAGCCCAATTGTTATACCCCAAAAAATTTTCCGCTGCTTCCAAGGTTGATTTGAACGAGCCCATGTCAGATAAGCCCAACCGCCCATAGGGAAGATGGATCTGCCCGGAATAGTGTAGTAGTGATTTCGAGAGAAATTGGTGAGTTCCAGAAGACTTATTGGTCCGATACAACAAATTAGCGACTCCAACGTCGGCTGTGGAGCGGGACCTTATAAGCCCCGGCGTACCTCTCGAAGGGAAAGTAAGGGTTTCAGAAGAAGAGGGAGGTTGATCAGTGACGATGGACGAGTTGAAATCAACAATGGAAGAACACATGAATCAAATGGCGGATCTAGTGCAGAAGCTCTCTACCGAACTTCGCTCTGGGCTTGGTCCTGCATATGAGAATTTAATGGGTTTTTTCCACGCGATTGATTGGAAGGTCCGGTCCTCCTCTTTCTCTTTTTTTATTCGTTCACTGCTTGTTGTTACCTTTTCATTTGACGAATTTCACAACAAATGTGTTCTCTGTGGTGGCTGAGTTTTACGTAGAAATTTAAAATCTAAAATTTTTGTAGTTAAAACCAAAATCAATGGCTTAAATCAGAAATATGAATACTCAATTAACCCTAAGAACTCGAGTTCTGTAATCCGTGTAATTACTCAAAATGAATACTAGACTAAAACAATGTTTTATACATGAACTTGGTGGTCGACCCTGTCGATTGACAGCTATGAAATGAAATCAGTGAAAAACCATAGAGGAATGGCTGATTCTCAATGCTGCCAGGCTGTTGTTAGCGTGCTAAGTTGCTGCATGCCGCTGCTCTGCTCGGCCGGGATGTTCTGAAATGCTGCTGCCCTAGGATTTGGTGGCGCAGGTTATTTATTGATTTTTTGCTTTTTTATATCTGGAAGAAGCTTAATCTCATTTACTATGATATTTATGTGAATTTGATACCAGACATCCTTTTTGTTATGGAACTTATCTGTGTTAATGCCTTCATGGTCTTGGTCCATAATTGACTGCTTTGCTTAAAGTGGGTTTTTTCATCCTCTATTTCTTTCTCCGATGTCAAGTTTGTTCTTGAACTAAATGATACTTGGTAATTTTGCATGCATAATATGTTACTTTACAAGTTACGTCCGAACGTGAAGCCAGAAGCTTTATGATTTGATATTTTTCTTAAGGATAAATAAGAATTAGCTGGAGAGAAATACCAGTGCTAGAATTTTATACATTCTTTTGCACATCATTTTTAATGAGATGTTTATTTGCATGCTGCTTGCTTGCTTGCTTGCTCGTGTAGCTTGTCGAATTACATTTTGTTTGGAGGATGCTGTGGGATGAATTTCAAACTTCTTACAGAGAAAATCTGGTTCTTAGCTTGGTCATTAATGGCATGACCTTGGATAGAATCATTTGAAAGTAATTGAAGGCTCTTACTGTGCTCTTTGAAGTTTCTATCTTTGCCACGCACTTTAGATGATGACTGTAAAACAAGGCTTTGTTTCTACTGATCAAACACTTTTTTTCTTATTAACGTGGAGAGAATGGCCTGTCAATACATTATATTGGCAATAAAGATCAGGTTCTTGGCGTGCCAATATGCAATTTTGATGATACGAGGCCCATAAATCATTACACATTCATATAGCTGACGTATCAGTGATATATCTGTTGGCTGATATTGTATTCAATATTCATCCTAGTATAATATATTAGATTGATTTCCTCATAAAAATGTAGAAATTTACTTTACAAAATTTATTGGAAAATATATTTACTAAATTACATATGTAATAAACTTACATCAGAATTGAACTGATTTCATTTGTCTTATGAGAATGTGTAATTTGTAAGACTTTAGCTTTATATAATGTCACTGCTGACTTAAAATTTATATATTTTGAAAGAAAATAAAAAATCATAATGCAATGACTGCGACATATTTTTTGTTGTTTGTGATGTGGTTTTATTTCCTCATAGAAATGTGGAAATTTGCTTTACAAAATTTATTGAAAAATATATTTACTTAAATTACATATGCAATAAACATACATCAGAAATGTACTGGTTTTATTTGTCTTCTGAGAATATGTAATTTGTAAGACTTTAGCTTGTATAATGTCACCGTGGACTTAAAATCTATATGTTTTGAAAGAAAATAAAAAATTATGATGCGATGATTGCGACTTCTTTTTTGTCGTTTGTGATGTGGTCTTATTTCCTCATAAAAATGTAGATATTTTTGTTAAAAAATTTATTGAAAAATATATGTAATTAAATTACATATGTAATAAACGTACATCAAAAATTAAATGATTTTATTTGTCTTATGAGAATGTGTTATTTGTAAACTTTTGCTTATATTATGTAATGTCACCGTTGATTTAAAATTATTTATTTTGAAAGAAAATAAAAAATCATGATGCAATGACCGCTACATATTTTTTTGTCGTTCGTGATGTGGTTTTATTGCCTCGGAAGAAAACCTTAGAATAAGCTGTGAACTTGCATATATAGGTCGTTCTAAGCTTTTATGGTCTGTGATAGAGCACATGTATGGCATGCTGATCTGTGGTCCTCAATTTATCTTGCTGACATTTCCATATTTGATATTTCAGTTCTGAATTTTACTCTTTGATAGTGATATCCCTGTATTGAAAAACCATGTTTTGATTTCTGGATCTTATATGCTTGCAGGAGCCTTGGTTAATGTGCTTACTGGGTTTCCATATTTTGTTGCTGTTGGTTTCCATTTTGACGAGGAGGCATTTGAATTTTCAAATGTGTTTGTTCCTTCTGGCGTGTAGGTTCCTGATTCCCCCCTTTTGTCTTCTTTCCTTTTGCCTTCAGAGTAATCCCTGTTAATGATTTGGTTTGCCGCGCTCAGTTGTTTCTGGAGCCCGTGATTTGATTATAAGTAATTTATAGAAAGCCATATTTTCATGAAAACTACTGCTGGCTACTGCAGTGTCGGGTGTATATTTTGCTGAGAGAATCAACAAAGCTTTGGGAGACCATTGGAAAAGCTTTGCTGGTCAGAACTACTTTGATCCACATGGGATTTTTCTCTCCACACTATGGTCTGCGCCTCTTCTAGTTATCGCCATGATAATCTTGGTCAGTATTCATCCCAGGTTTTCAGATCATTGGTCTCTCTTCCATCTCTCTGGGGTGTTTGGTAATGGGGTGAAAAGAAAAATACTTTCATACTTTATTTATCTTGTGTAGTGTGTTTTAAACGGAGCAAAATCTTTCACGGAAAATGAAACATGACCTAAGAATGAGATATAAAATGGATTCCCGTAAAAGATTTTCATCCATTTCAAAGTTAGCATATGACTATATCATTTTTACCCTAATTACTACCGTACCAACGCCCATCAATTGTTCAATTTTACTTTGACTCCTTTCTCCCGGCCCCACCTCCATGGTTGATATTTTCTTTCTTCTTGCAGGTAAACACCTTATTCTCCTTGTGTCATCTAATTGTGAAGTGGAAAAGGGCTGAGCTCCGACACCGTGCAAGGCTTTCCCAGAAGAAGGAAAGTTAATGCGTGTGACAGTCTATTGCTACTGCTCTGGTGCTTTGCATATTATGGCGATGTAGCATTAATTGGGCGGAATAGTGGGGCATGATGTCTTATGCGTGCAACAGGGTGACCAAGCAGAAAGGTACAAGTTCATTTTGCTAAATGATTCGCCTTCCAGGTTGGTGGCAGCAGGGAAGAGTATAGTTCCGACCGGATAGGATAGCTGCGTGAATTACAATCAAAGCCCAGTTGGCTTGGTTTTTCGTTTTGTTTCCTTTTTTGTCTGTGTCCATCGAACATGAGTATGATCGGTTATTTAGATGGGTTCTTGTTTTTGGAAAGAAGTTATTGGTGGAACTTTTGTTCCGTGCCCTCTGATCTAATTTTAAAGGGCAGACACGTATTGACTTCTATGAACTTTAATGGTTCGTTTGAATCGGGATGAATCGAGGTAGGAGTAAATATTAAAAATTAATCTAGGTGAAGGGAATAGAGGTGAATTGGGATAAATATTTTAAAATATTATTTAGATGATATTAACCTAATCCAAGTGAATTGAGGTGAATAATTTAAAATTTTCGTTTAGATTGAGGTAAATGAAGATTAAAATAATATAATAAATGATATTTATACCTTTTATTAAATAAATAAGTCATATTGAGGGGTATTTTGGTTCTATTAAGTTAAAAATTTACTTATTATTTTATATTTACTTTTGTTAATCTTAAAATCGGAGGTTAATAAAAATGAGGTTAATTAAGATGAATGGAGGTGAAATATTAATCTTGATTTATCCAAGTAAAATTATTAATCTGGTATTTAAATAGGATGAATTAATTAATTCACCTTTATTAATTTCCTTCCACCCCAATCCAAATATAAGGGGCAACTAAAATAGGAGTCTAGGAGTGTTGGTAATAACGCCTTTGGCTAAATCGAGCTAACATCTTTGGCTAGAATTTGATTCATTTATATTTTGATCTCTTAAGATTTAAGTTTAGTTGGAGTTGAAACAAACTAGATTAAAAAGATTTGTAACATCTTTGGTTTTGTTGTAATATTAATAAAATTTAAAAAAATAATATAATAATATAAAGAAGAAGATAATGTGGTTTTTGATTTTTATTAGCATGTATGAATATTTATTCTTTATGTAATTTACTATATTATATATATATATATATATATATATATATATATATATAATACATATATTTATTATATTAATTATGAGAAAGTTAGAGAATGTAATATAAGGTTTAGGATATATAGAGTTGAGATATTTTAATTATAATGGGAGAACTTGTTATAACTAATGAAAATGATGAAAGTATTAAATTTATAATTTAATATAAAAAATTTTATAATTTGTATATTTATAATATATAAATATAATATTTACAACATTTTTTTATAATATTATATCTTTAAAATGTTACCTCATTAAAAAAAATTGTCAGAAAAATTTATTGGAACAAAGATATGGCTAAAAAAAAGAGTATAATTATCTCTTTTCAACTTAGTATGTCTCATTTATATGCTATATTACATATATAATATTGTTTGTAATCTACGACACACTTTAATAGCATTTGCATTTGAAAACATCACTAAATAAAACCTTATTAGGAACATAAATCTAACTTTGGTACAAAAACATATGTCACTAAATTTACTTTTAAATTATTTTTTTATGGACATCTTCTTATAGTCAATTAATCTAACACCTTATAATGTTTGACTTATTGCCCATACAAATTATGCTTATTAAATAGATACATTTAACTATTATAATTCTATACTAATTTGTCTAAAATTTTTTAATAATGAATTGAGAATAACTCTCACTTTTATCTATTATCAACTGCAACTATTTAAATAAATACGTTACTAATGTCTGCCTCATATATCTTACATTAATGTAAGGATAATTTATTGATATTTTATTCGCCCATAGAATCTATTATCGGATTCTATCCATATAGATATATTGGTTTATTGTGACAAATTTTCTATCATCTTCATGGATTATACATAAGCTTTTAAGGGTTTAGCTCTATGAATCCATATCATATGATTCTAGCCTATTTGTACCATATTTGCTATTAAATTATTTGAAGTCACCACAATGACATCTATGTGATTTGGAACATTAGTCAAAATATATATGGCTTTCATAATTTCTTGGTCATAGCAAACATAAGTTGTAACTAAAGTACATATAGCAAGCATAAGCATCATCAAGTACACTTTAATTTGTCTGTAGGTTCGTATATCTTGGAAAACGTCTTCTAAGTACGTATTTGCTTTATAATCTCAATCTCCTCTTCTATCCTCCTAAGGATGAAGAATTGATATTCCTAGCCTTCTTTATGGCTTAATTTCATATTCATAGGGAATTGTTATCACACATAAGAATAATCTAATTTTTTTTTAATAAACATCAAATTCATTCTAATAGCTTAAGTGATAATGTGATATACAATTGATACATACCAAAAATCATTACATGCATATTAACATATCACTTCTAGACCGCACTAAGAAAGGTATATATATCAAATGCGTAATCAACGACTCTACTAGGTCATTTTGCTTCCAATATGAAATATTGATTGAATTTTTATCCCAATTTGATGACTATTCCTCTTGTGCTAATGCAATAATATTAGCTGCAAAAATATAACATATGACTTTATATTGATACATCATTATATACCATGATATGTTTTAATAATCCACATATGTCAACTTGAATTCTATCAAGGACATAAGACACACACACACACACACACACACACACACACACACACACACACACACACACACACACACACACACACACACACACACACACACACACACACACACACACACACACATTATCATGACTATAAATTTACCAAGAATAATATCGTTCATATGATATCACTGATTAAAAACAATATTATGGATTCTAAGTAGGTGCTTTTGCAAGTTTTAATGATATTTCTTATTTTTTTTATGCTAAAGTGATCTCATTTCTAATGCCATAAAAATAATATTTTATAATCGACTAACTTCTAGTTAGTGACACCTTTTAGATTTTCACATATACTAAATACATATTTTATATATTTACCTTAGACTTACTTCTAGTCGATCTTGATGGAAGCAATACTATCAAATACTCATAAACCATAGTAAGTCCTCCAATAACTTAGTTACAATATCATGCATAATTTTTCTATCCAAGTGTTTCTTCATAAAACACTTTAATAAGTTTATCATGACACATATACGTCTACATTCTTGTCAATTATAAATTCATAAAATACTTCATCTTTAAAATAGAATGTACAATGGTATTTTAATTGGATAACTTGATCTTGTAGATCATATTCAAGTCTATGAAACGTGAAATATTTAGCCCCTACTATTAAATTACTTCTATCAAATGGAAAAATTCATGGTTCCACCATTACACTAATAATTGAATAGGAAGCTTCAAGCTTCAATCATGAAAATGCTTATTAGATAGGAAGCTTTATACTTCAACCATAAAAGATCTCTATCCACCAAAACTATATCATAATGAGGTGGAGGGACTATTGTAAGTACTCCAAGGAGACTTGTCTATAGTAAGTTTTAAATACTACCAATTATAAAGTAGGTGTATAGTCTCATGAATACATGGCTGACAAACTATGTTCAAAGCCATCATCACTACTTTGTAATTAGATTACATACTTTAAATGTTATGAAAATTTAAGAATATAGAAACTAAATTGCCAGAATTAAAATTGCATAAATAGAAATTACAAAAATAAAATTAGTACTTGGGTTTATAGATCACTAAATAGTTCGATCTTTTGTATCAAAATGCACTTGATATCTTTAATACCATTCGATCTTCTTCATTAGTACTTCATAAGTCTTGAACGACTTTTGTCTATTTGATCTTCTTGATCAAATTGCATATAAGGTTTTAATCACATTTTCCTCATTCAATATTCATGATTAAATTATGCATATGGTCTTCAAGATCATTAAATAATTGGATGGCTATTTTGACTTCCACCTCAATTATGTCAATGTTCTTTTATACCTTAGGTACGTACTTGTAAATAATATAGTTAGCTAGGATATTAATGCTTTTACCAGCACTTGTGCACTCACCTATTCATACTTTAGGTATGTGGAAAAAAATTATCCACTTCTACTGGTCCTCCATTAACTTCAGATAATGGAGGTTTCCATATATTAGATATAACATCCCGAATTTTTATAATCTAAAATTTAGATGTTTAACCATTTAACTGGAAAATTTTGATCTTTAATTATTGATTTAATTATTTTTGTTAAACTTTGACTTACAATCATAGATAAATTATTCAATAAATTAATATAATTATTTTTATCATTTTATCTTATTCTTTTTATTTCAATAAACCCTAAACCCATAATTTTTCAAAAAAATATTTTATTAAATTAATGCCATAATTTTTGGATAAATTAATATAATATTTTTATAATAGTCTAATTTTAATCTAAATTCTAATCCTAACCTAAATCTATTTTCCTTTTCTGTTTCTTCTTTTCCTTTTTCCATTTTCCATTTTCTTCCTTTTCTTTTATTTTTCTCTTCTTCCTTCTTCTTCCCTCGGGCCAGCCCGAACCACCCCCCTTTTCTTTTCTTTTTCCCTCTAGTAAATCCAAGCCTTCTCCCCTTATTCTTCCTTTTCTTTTTCCCTCGATCCCGCCCAACTCCCCTTTTTACTTCTTCTCATTCTCTCTCGCACAACCGACCCATTTCCCACTCCTTTATTCTTTCCCTGCGCGACCTAGCCTTCCTCCTCTCCTTCTCTCCCTTCTTGTGCCTAGGCCAAACAAGCCCCAAGCTCTTCCCCTTTGCACACCTTCCTCCTTCTCTTGCGCGTAGCCTATACCTCTACACGTCTGCGACTCCACCCCCCTTTCCAGCCAGACACCCTACACCACCATGCTCCTTCTTGTCCCTTTCTTTTCCTTTTCTGGCCCTACAACCCCTGATCTCCTCCCTCACCTGCTCTCCCCTTCCATTTTCCCCCTGCCATTTCTGCCCTACCTACCATATCTGCATTACCCACCTACGTCGCACGTCAAACCGTCCTCTCCCTTCTTATTCTTATTCTCTTCTTTCCTTCCTCTCTTTGCCCTTGTGGTCTACTCTCTCCCCCAACCTTCCCTTATTATTTCTTTCTTCTTCTCCCTGCCCTTGTTTTTCCCTCATCACCTCATCTACAGCCACCTTTGGTGTTTCCAACACCAACCTAGCCTCCACTGTCGACTAACACCCTTTTCCCTTCCTCCCCTCATTCTTCCTCCTCCTCTGCCACTGTCTCTCCTTCTTCCTCCTTTGCAGCAGTTCCTGCCAATTCTCCCTTACCATCATCCACTCCCCCTAAATCATCCATCTCCTCCACTACAACCGCCTCCAGCTCCTACATGACCCCAAGTAACCAACACCTCAAACTCTCCTACAACCCTACCTCCTTTCCTTCTCTCCCCTTCAACCCCACCCTATAAGAACCACCTTCCTTCGTCCACCTCTCTCCACCACCACAAGTCCTCCCAACTACCTACTTCCAACCACAACCACCTAAACCGCCACTCCTGCACCATCACTTGCAGCCACCCTAGCACCACCTGCACTTCCCTCCTTCTCCTCCTTTTCTTCCTCTTTTCTTCTTCTCCCTTCCCTTCTCTGCACCAATTTTCCTTATAGCCTACGTCGTCGCCTCCGTTGCCTTCGAGCCACCTATACCACACTCCCAACCACCAACCATCTCCTCCCCCACCTCCTACACCCAACAAACAAAACCAACACCTCCCACTATCACGCACAACCCTTACCCAAGTCATTTATCCCCGCTTCCATTTCATCCATTTCTGCATCGCTCATGCTACACGTGTAGCATGAGTTATGCTGTGTATTTTTTTATATATTTTAGATAATATTTAAAGTATAAGGGTATTTTGGTAAGTTAATATTAAATAAATATTTTTAATAAAAAACATTATTTTATTTATCTAATATTAATATGGTATTTGTGATATTATTTTTAGGTACAAAATTTTATTAACGAAGCCTAAGCATTTTTAACCGGTTACAGGTAAAGTTTGTTTTTGCTAGAAATCAAGGAACCTTTATCCTTTAGTAAAATGTTTGGATATAGTATGTTAGCAAATTAGGGTTTTGGCATGTGATTTGTGTAGATATAATGTGTTATAAATACTCCCATGATTATTAATGGTATCTTGAAAAATTGAAAAAGAATGCATGTTATCTTGTGTAAGATGTTATGTATGTGAAAGGGTGATTGAGAAGGAGTCTAATGTTGGGAAGTGATGATGTATGTTATGTGTATATAAAATGTTCGCTTAATTATGTATGGACACTTTTAGTAAAAATATTACTACTATGATCCCTAAGGGTTGGTCCTAATAAATATGCATGATAAGTAATAATTAATGCTAAGTATGAGAATGGGGGGATTATTGTATTAGTAACACATGTTTGAGCATGAATGTCAAGATTACATTGTCTAGGATTATTTTGGTAATTCTACATATATTATGGGGATTATCCCAATAAATGTGCATGATAAGTATCACTAGATGTTAAATATGAGGATTAAGTATTTTTTGATGTTAAATATGAGAATAAGGGTTGTCGTCTTAGTATCACCTATTTCAGCATAGCTATCAATATTACATGGTTTAGGGATATTTTGGTAATTTTACATGTATTAGGGTGATTATTTTAATAAACATGCATGCTAAGTATTATTTGATGTTAAAAATGAGAATAAGAGTTTATTGTTTTAGTATCACCTATTTCAACATTATTATCAATATTACATGATCTAGGGTTATTTTGGTACTTTGCATGTATTATGGTGATTGTTCTAATAAACGTGCATGATGAGTGTTATTTGAAGTTAAGTATGAGAATAGGGGTTTATTTTATTAGAAATACATATTTCAGTATGAACATTAATAATATATGATATAGGGACATCTTAATAATTTTGAATGTACTATGGTGATTGATTTAATAATAATGCATGCTAAACTTCGTTTGAATTTAAATATGAGAATAGGGGTTTGCTCTTGCATGATAAAAATTATTTAATGCTAAGTATGACATGTTAGAGTTTGTTGTGAAATTAGGGTTTCGAAGGGAACTAGGTTGTTCTATGATGATAGTAGGGCAAGAGTCATGCACGATTTTGGGCATGTTTGTGTGTTGAATTTGGTATAAAAAAAATATGAATAAGACATCAATTACTTAAAGTGGAAGATCACTTGAGTTAGTCCTATTTTTAGTTGTCGATCCACCGACGAGAATAGTGGTCAGGAGTATTCTTCCTTGGAAGTTGTACTCTACCATTCCACTAGTGAGAAGAGTGGGGTCTTGTGCTAAAATAATTAAAACCATTAGATGATAATAACTCTGGGAAGACATTAATCACTTAAAGTGGAAGATCACTTTAGTCTAGCCCAATTATACCTATCGATTCACTGGTAAGAATAGTGGCTAAGAGCGTTATGCCTTGAAAGTTGTATTCTACTATTCCATAGGTGAGAATAGTGGGGTCCTAAACTCAAGTAAATAAAACCAAAAGATGATAATAACTTTTGATAATACAATAATTACTTATAGTGGAACACCACGTGGGTCAAGATATGAAGTACCTTGATTACTGTTCCACCGATGAGATTAGTAGTCAGGATCGTACTGCGTTGGGGTTGTATTTTATTTATTGGTCCATCGGTAAAAATAATGGTCAGGACCGTGCTACCTTAGGGTTGTATTTTATTTTTTGATCCACTGATGAGAATAGTGGCCAGGAGTGTGATGTCCTGGGGTTGTATTTTATTTACATGTCCACTAGTGAAAATAATGGTCAGGACTGTGCTACCTTAGGGTTGTATTTTATTTTTCGATCCACCAATGAGAATAGTGGCTAGGAGTGTGATGTCTTGGGGTTGTATTTTATTTACCGGTCCACTAGTGAGAATAGTGTTTAGAAGCATGTTTCCCTAGGGTTGTACTTTGATTAATCATTCTACCGGTGAGAATAGTGGGATCCCTGAATCCCACATGGATAAAATTCATGTGTTAAATGATTATTTCACTAATATCACGAGTTCAAATAATAATGAATGAGTCAATATGATCTACTTATGTGCTTGACATTCATGTTGTGGTATTATTAAGAAGTTGTGGGTTGATTAAGTGAGTTGTGCCTATTATTGAGAATGATGTGGTTTTCTAATTATACTATAAAAAGCATCACTTGGATGAACCATTAGTAAGTTTTAATTATTTCTAAGTGAATAAGTATGGGTAGCATATGATATTGATGCATGCAGTTATAAGATTGAATATCACATTTCCGTTAATATATGCATAATTCAATGTTCATATGATTGATGTGATGCATCTGTTGTGTTGCATGTGGGCCTTGCATATTAGTCCTGTATAATGGATTACCTAGTATAATTGTACTAAAGGGTTGATTTCTTGGGCCTCTGCTTATTCAATAAGCAGGGACCTTTGTAGGTTAGCTCGCAAGCTCAATTCAAGGTTATTCATCAGGTTAAGAGCATAGGATTATTCGGGATTCTGTCCGATAATTTGAACTGGGAGTTTCTGTATATTCTTTAAAGTCTTTTTATATTTTCCTTTCACTGATATTTTTTTTTGTAACCTCAGTTAGTGGATTTTATATAGAAGGTGAGTTAATCTCCCTAACTATTGTGCTACTCTGATTTATAATTGTATTCTTTAATTTAAGTGAAGTAATATTTTAGTCTTAGCACTTGGTATCGGAATGGTAGATGAAATCAATATGGTACTAAGTGTGGTAGTAGCACCCCAAAATTAACTGTCTTAGCTTTCACTTGTAACTTTTAAAAATAAAAATTTTCGGTAGTAAATTTTGGAGGTATTACATTAGATTATATAATCACATTAAGTGATCATCCAATCAACTTCCAATGATGGAGGTATGGATGTAGTGATGGACAATGAGACTATTGATCAATCACTTTTATATATACGGTAATAGGCAATGAAACCGCCGGTCTATCATGTTTAAATTGATATAATTTTCTTAATTTTATCACTTTAGATGGATTTTCATCATATTCAAGTGATGGAGATCTACACATGGTGATGGAAAATGTGGCTACCATTGTATCACTTTTGATATTTTAATTGATCATATTAAATTCAATTTGAGTTTATTAAACGAGATACTTTATCGTTCTACCGTTACTTACCTCTACCCTCCATTTCATAATTGGAAGGAAGATCAGAATACATACAATCATACTAAGTTGCATATTGTCAATACATAATATTAAAATTAATAAAAATATTATTTAGCATAAGATTAACGTAAAAATGGAGATTAGCATAAGATTTATTGTTCTGAGCCGATTCTAGAACCACAATATTGTATCCTCCTTAAATTGATTCATCAATGAAAATTTAGCAGGGGATTGATATTCTTAAAATTTGTTTTATTATAAGATGTGTCACATATATAACATTTCATATGCTTTTATTAAGTATTGATAAAAGTTGATATCAACTCTAGGGTCATCTGCTTATGGGAACCTCAATATCCCAGACAAGATCAACTCCATGGAATAGTCAATCCTAGATTAGTCTCGAATATTTGGTAGAAAGAGTAAGATGAATCTGAATACAAAATGGAATTACTCTTTGAAAGATTATGAAAAGGAGATGGTGAACAACATATATGGGGAAGAGACAAATTAGAGGTTAATCATGTTGATAGTGTACTATAATATTGATAAACTCAAAGAGAGACAATATAACAATATAGAGAGGAAGAGAATGAGACTTCTGATACTCATTGATCTTCATGTATGAATACCCACTCTTTATCCAATTCACTATATCATATATATATATATATATATATATATATATATATATATATATATATATATATATATATATATATATATATATATATATAGGATATTCATACTTATTACATCAACTATGAGAAAAAGTTAGAGAATATGAAAGGAGCTGGAGGATATACATAGAGTTGAGATGTTATAGTCATAATGGGGTAGGCTATTACAATTTATGGAAATGATAAAGGGTATTAAACCTATGATTCAATATAACACATTTTTATAACTTGTACATCCAAAATATATAAATAGGATATTTACAATAGTTTTGACTTATTTAACATAAATAAAATAAATTAGCTTTTTTGTCATGATTTGATTAGTAGCTTAATTGGTTTGTTTAACGATTTAGCTTTTTTGAAAGTCAAATAAAATAAATTAATTTGCTTAAGTATTAATTTTAATTATCAACTCATTTAAGTATGTAGCTTGTGATAAAATAAAACATATAAAAATAAACCAAGCTTATAAACAAGTTAATGAACAAATCGACTCGTGGATAAATAAGTGAAACTTACATGGCACAGGTTTAATTGATTTAATAAATAAGTTTAAAAATAATATTTGATCTTGATTGATTTGCCTAAACAAACAAATCGAGTCAACCAAAAAACCCTACATGCGTATATGATATTTACTTCCATTTCTGTAGCCTTAGTATATTCTGACTTATTCTCAAGGACAAAAGCATTTTTAAAAACATAAATATTTTAGATTTATTTTCATAATAGTACAAATATTTTTGATTTTTTTTTGTAAAAGAACAAATGTTTGGACTCTATTCCAATTAAGGACAAACATTTTTAAAATAATAAATTTAAGGTATGAACATTCAGATTTTATTTATGGGGAAACATAAATGTTTGTGTAACACTCCCAAAATTCACTACTGAAAAATTTCATTTAATGAAAAGGTTTAACGGAAGCAAAATAAAAAAAATGTGAATTATGGGGATATTACCACCACATTTAGTACCGGGCCGGTTCACTCTTACCGTTCCCGTACCAAGTGTTAAGGTTGAAGAGTTTTATCATCAAACACAATTCAATACTTAAAGCGATAATTCATAAAAGAACTGAATTGTTCGTCATACAAAAATCAGAATGCGGTTAAAAGAGTTACAATCCAAAGTTTTCCAAAGACATAGAATACCATACGATAGAACATAATAAAATAAAAAACGGTAGAAGGTAAAGTAAAATGAAAGATAGAATTCGGCCAGGTCACTCTCGATCTCCAAGCCAAGTCTAGGCTCAACTCTCACCCCCACCCGATGCTTCATAAGTGTCGTAGGCATCGAAGATATCATATCCTACCTATACAAACTCAAATGGGTCCTCTGCTCGTGGGAATGAGCAGCACCCATAAAATGGGTGGTCAGTGCACTACGTACTGACCACCCATTTCATGGGTGCTTCTAACCATGCAACTAAGGCCGAACATATAAGACATATAACACAAGCATGATCATATATAGAGCATACAACAATACAAATAATGAAGGCCGGATTATAGTCTAGGTAACTTATCCTTTAGATTGATGGCCAATATACTTATTTCACACATACTCTTTATCAATCCATGAGAGTATAGGAACCCCATTATTATAGCCGGTGGACCGGAATACATACAGGGCAGAACGCTCCTGACCAATATTATTGTCGGTGGACCGGTCTTCGAGGCAGAACACTCCTGGCCACTATTATTTGCCGGTGGACCGGTCTAGCCCCTACTCACATGGTGTTTTACTGTAATTACTTAGTATATTTCCCATGTATTATCTTCCACTTTAAGTAATTAATATCTTAATTATCTTATTCACAAGCTTTGACCCAGACATGCATGACTACCTTCAATAGTTATCATCCTCCAACCTTAGTTAACCAACACCACAAGAGTTAATTATGGCATACCCTAATACCCATGCAACCTTAATTCCATGCAAACCCTAGCTCCCATGCAAACCCTAACTCCACGTAAACCCTTCTTCCATGCAAACCCTAACTCCATGCAAACCCTAGCTCCTATGCAAACCCTAGCTCCCATGCAATTATTAACTCCCATGCAAACCCTAACTCCCATACAATCATCAACTCCCATGCAAAACCCTAGCTCCCATGCAAACCCTAATACCACCATACAAATCCTAATACCACCATACAAACCCTAATATATACCACCATGCGACCATAATACCACCATGCAAATCCTAATACCTCCATGCAAAACCCTAATACCACCATGCAAAACATAATACTACCAAGCAAACCCTAATACCACCATGCAACCATTAATACCACCATTAATTTACAACCCTATCATGCATGTCTTAAGGCCACATCATACCATAATAATAACACACTCATATACATAATTCTCATGCCACGATTTATTTACATAAATACACCTCAACTCCATATCGTGTTGCATTCATAATCATTATACAATATACACATAAAATACACAATAAATCATATCCCATGGCATGCATGGCATATAATCACATTTTACACAAATGGCCTTAACACCCCTTACCTAAAACGACACCGGTCTTGGAGCACGCTCCTACACCTCCTTAGGGCTTTGACTGATTTCACCTATTATGAGGGAAAAGCTAAAATTAGACTCCCTCCTACCAAAAATACTATTAATCACTAACTTATTATAATACTAGATTTTTAAATAAATAATAATATATTAATAAAATAAACTTAATTGATTACTAACTTTGCTAAAGATATAGAAATAATAGAAATATTATAAAATTTGATAATATAAGGTTGAAAACTTTACCCTAATAATAATAATAATGATACTAAAATAATAATAGTAAAGATACTAAAAATAATATCAATGATAATATAAGTAGTAGTAGTAGTAGTAGTAGTAGTAAGTAGTAGTAGTAGTAGTAGTAGTAGTAGTAGTAGTAGTAGTATTACTAATAATAATAATAATAATAATAATAATAATAATAATAATAATAATAATAATGAGGACATTATTTAACACAAAGTGAAATAAGGGCTTTGGCCCCTTTACTATAATAATAATAATAATAATAATAATAATAATAATAATAATGATGATGATGATGATGATGATGATGATGATGATGATGATGATGATGATGATGATGATGATGATGATAAAAACCATAATAATATTACAAAATAATAATAACAATAATGGTAATAATAGTAAAGATAATGATCGAAGATAAAAAGAGAAGTAGGGTTTCCACCCTACCTTGAATAATAATAACTTAATAAATAATAATAATAATAACACTAATAAGAATAAATACTAATGATAATAAAAATACTAATAACCCTAATAATAATAAGACATGATATTTATAATACTACTACTAAAATTTAAAATAAGCACAATACAGTTTCAGCCCTATATAGAATAATAATATTAACATTGAAAGTAAAAATAATAATAACAATAAAAATAATAATAATAATAATAATAACAACACAAAGGGTAAAGTAATTGAAATATTAATAATGGAATAATAATAACAGTATTTTGAAATAGTAATAATAATAATAATAATAACATATTAATATTAATAATAAAGATAATAATAATAATAATACTAATAATAATAATAATAAAATCGAATTAAAAAAATAATAGGGCTTCAACCCTCAATTGAATAATAATAAAAACATTAATAATAATAATAATACATATTAATAATGGAAATAATAATAATAATAATAATAGGATTTATATTAGAATAAATGATATAAAATAATTTAAGGCTTGTAAAAATAGGAAAAAGGGTTGAGAGGGTCTAGGGCTCAACCTTAAGCTGGTGGTGATAGGTGGCACCGGCGGTGGTGCACGACTGCGGTGGCGGTGGCCGAAAAAAGGGAAGAAAAAGGTAAAAGTTGAATGCTGAGAAAAAAATAGGGAGAATGGAGGTGGAAGTTGGGGATGTTTAAGACTGCCTAGAGGGAGAGGAGTTGAATGAGGGTGGCGACACAATTAAAGGTGGAGGCGCACGGCGGTGGCGGTGGTGGTCGAATGGGGAAGAAGGAGGGAAAGGGAGGAGGAGAGGGAGGGAGAGGAAAAGAAAGGTAGGGGAAGGTAGAGGATGCAACACAATTTGAGGGGTGAAAGAAGCGGCGACAGCAGCGAAATAGGTGGCTAAGGGTGGTTCGAAGGGCAACGGTGGTAGAAAATGGTTTAGTTAAGAAGGGAGGTTCGCACGGTCGGGGTGGCTTGTGTAGGAAGATGCGAAGGGTACGGGTGGTCTAGTTAGTTAGAGGGCGGTGCAAGGAAGGCATAGGTGGTCAGAACTGGCATCGGTGTCGGCTAGAGGCGGCAGAAGTGGCATCTAAAGGGGTGGTGGCACGAAGGAAGGTATTTTCTGAACTTAAACCAAAAACTCGACTCAACGCTGCTATGGGGTATATTTATAGGCTTGAAAGGAAGTTAGGGTCGAAGGGAAAGTGGGGGATTGGTAGGCAGGAGTGGGCACCGACCGACGAGGACAGCTGGCGCACTTTCCCAATCGTGTCTGCAAGTGGCCAAGGGAGAGGGAATCGTGTGGGGAAATGGGAGACGTGGTTTGGATCAATGGGTGGCCGAAACAAAGGGGAAGAGGCGTGAATAAAATGGACAATCAACGGGGCACGATCGACGGTAAAAAACCAAGGAGAAGGGCGACTGAAATGGTCGACGTCAACGAAAGGTGCGAAGGGCTAGGGGAGAAGAAAAACGGGGTACGGGAACCGGTTGGCCTAGGAAAAGAAAAGAAATAAAAAAGAAGAAATCGGGCAAGGGAGGGGAGGATTTAAATGAAACGCGGAGTTTAGGTGGGAAAAAGAATCACAACGCAGCGCAGCGAGGGAGAAGGAAGAAGAAAGAAAAGGCTGCGTGGACCGGGCAGTTCAGGAGAAAAAGAAAGAAAAGAAAGACGAACCGGCCGACGGAAAATAAACAAAACATAGCGTTTGGCTGCGTCAACGGATGAAGAAAAGAAAAATAAAGCTAGGCCGCGGGAAGGAACGGCCCGCGCCGAAGGAAGGAAAGAGGAGAGCGCTTCGGCCGCTGAGCTGGCCCAGGTCGGGGAGGAGAGGAAAAAGAAAAGAAGAAGAAAGAAATAGAAAGGGAGAAAAAGAAAAAAAAAGAAGAAGGAAAAAGGAAAAAGGGAAAAAGGAAAAGAGAAAAATAATTAGGTTGGGTAACTAAATTAATCAAAATATTTGAAATATTTAAAATTAATAATATTTAAATAAAATAATATCTAAATCTCTTTTTAGGTTAATTTAGGGTTTTTTAAAAAAGTTTTTTCATAAATTCCATTTTAATTAGTAAAACAACCAAATTTTCTCCAGTTAAATTATTTATAAAATTCCTATTAATTTGAAATTATTTTCTATTTCTTATTTTAAATAAAACAATTTAGTTAATTAATTTCTAAAATAAAATTCCTTAATTAGCTAAAATACTCAAATTTCACCTAATTAAAATATTTATAAATATCTTCTTGATTTGTCCTAATAACTTTTCTTTTATTTTAATAAAAATAATTTATTTAATTAATTTTTTTCTAATAAAACCTTATTTAATAATAATTAATAAAATTAGAATTTTCTGGGAAATTGATTGAGTGTTTAGGATATTTTAGGATTTTAAAATAATAATAATATATAAAATAATAATAATAATAATAATTAAATTCCTTTTTAGGTTAATTTAAGGAATTTTAAATAATTATTTCCTATATTCCATTTTACTTAGCAAAATGCCCCAATTTTTCCTAAATACATTATTTATTATTTTCCTCTTGATTTTCCTTAATTAATTTCATTTTATCTTAATAATATAATTTATTTTATTAATTCCCCTAATAAATCCATAATTTGCCATAATTTCCTAAATTAGAATTTTAGGGTATTTCAGTTTGAACTTTATTTTTATTAAGGGATAAATAAAATAATTGTATTACCTTACATTATAAATTTGTTCAAACACATATTCCTTGATCATAATACAATTTAAATGTTTATGAATTTACAAAAAATATATATATTTATGCATAGTTTTAACATTAGATCATATTGGCCGATTTAATTGATGAACTACCTAGATATCATGTATCAATTCCAAAGATCTAAAAATCAGAAAAAATTGATTGGATTGATAAGAATCGGTTAACCAATTTAAAAACAAATGAAAAAATCAATCAAGAATCACTGATATTCATGTATAAGGTTTTTTTTTTTACATATTTTACAATTTTTGGTTTAATATATAATAATGATTTAATAAGTTCAAACCACCAATCATATTACTAAACTAGTGAACAAGTAATAATTTAAATTCGGTGACTAGTTTGATATTTAAAACTATACATTTATGTCTTTATAAAAATAAACTCATATAGTTTATCTTTAAGTACTTTTGTATATTTTTAGTCGATTGTTCTCTGATCGATTAGTATTTGGTTTAAAAAAATTCCATGATAATGCAATGTATCTAAAGATTTAGCAAATGATTTTTTTTATCTCTAATAAATGGACGACGATATTTGTTGCATAAAAGCTTCACACACTTTCGTTTTCCATCATCATACTTGTGCAACAGTGGGTCTTCCTAGATTTGTAGGCTTTATTGCTTCGATGTAGGGTGGAAGTTTCTTATCTTTGGTTGTCTCATTGTTGTAATTCTGCAAATAATTGTGTCCCTTTTCAACGTTGGATGTAGGGTTATGATTATGTGTTTTGCCTTGTGAGTACATCTGGCAAAGCATACTTGAATTTGATTATCCTCTCTAAGTAAATTGAACCCATGCTCGATACTGATTTGGATAAAAAAATATCAATCCTAAATTCTTAATTTATAACCAAGAATAATTTGAATCAAACCAAAACTGATTCTAAGTCTGAGCTGACAATGACTTGTATTCAAATTGATTCATATTGAATCAAAATCTAACATTATCTATACCTGTAATTAGTGTAAAATCGAACCATTCTTAAATCTAAATTAACAAATCAAAAAATAATGGCTCCAAATTAATTATAATTATAATTGATTGGTTTATAATTGTATTCCTTAAGATATACCCACTGTATTTTATAATATAAAAAATGATAGATTATTTAACGCATATTAAGGAGTATTAACTTTTTTTCTTCAAAGTTATCAACCAATACTTTTTATAAATGATCTTATAGTAAGAGAGAAATAGTGGTATAATAAGTAATATTGTTTATATTTTTCATAAGGTTTTATATTGTGAAACAAAATTAAAAATCTTAAACCTCTTACATTTTGAAAGGAAGGGAGTAATGAATTTTAAAGAAGCCACGATAGCCACATAACAAATATAGTAATATAATCACATATTTATATTGTAAGTCTTCTAAATTCTAGTATACATTTAACAAATTTTATATAGTGGTGACAAACCACAATAAAATGAGTAAAGTAAATCGACTAACTTATATCATGTATACATTTTTTTAAGGAAATTTAAAATATTAGAAAATTTTGAAGCACCATAAATATTAACAGTAATATGATTTATGTTTAATTAACCACATAAATGATATTCATTTATTTAATTAAATTAAAATAGCAAAATCAATAACTACTAACTAACCAACAATATTTTTGTACCTTATTTTGATTATAACATTTTTTTGGTATAAATAAATATGTTACTTTAAATCTTATTAGAACACTAATATTATACTTTTTTACTTAATTCATGACTAAACCCTGATTGACTTTTGATAAGTGGTTGGTCATATAAAAATGAAACAGTTTGATCAAATTTTATATATTTAGCCAAAATGGAAAAATAAGTAATAATTGTTTTAAACTCATTAGCCTTTAGTCTTCTATTACAACAAATTAACAACTAATTTCAATACAAATTGTGAACCAACTTCACCCAATCTATATATATTGTTTTTAATTGAGTCCTGATATCCATCTAGATCAATATTCGATCCAAAATGAAATTGAACCAAATTAGCAAAATCCAAAATTAATAAGGATCCAATAAACTTGAACCAAATTGTAACATCCCTATTTTTAGTACATAAAATTTTTTATTTTAAAAAGTTAATTATGGAAGCCAAAACACAAAACATGGGGGGTTCTACACCGCATCTAACATATAAAAGGTTGTCCCTATATCTAGTCTATGTTGAATGTAAGGCAAAAGTAACATCATACACAGGAATTAAGTGTCAGAAGTACTTGATTCCACCACGATACAATATACAGAATAGAGAGAAGGGAACATGTAGTGAAAACAATGTACTAAAAGACCATAGAGATATAGAGATATCCGCATAACCATACCTTATAACAATTTGATTTAGCACTCACCGAAGGCAAGTACATTAAAAGTAGAAATCAACAATCACATGCAATACAAGGCGGTATCTACTCATAAGAATGAGAAACACCCATAAAAATTATGTTCAATACCCTACATATTAAGTAAAGTAACAATATAATCGTAGTTGAGTTACACGAAATACATAAGGTCATATAGAAAAAAAAAACTGCATATTGATTAAACATAATATGATACAAGAGGAGAACTGAACTAGAATTATATTATTAATTATAGGAACAATTCATTTATTATTCACGTTGAGTTCAGAACCCCATTATTCTTAATGCGAGGGAACATACTTAAACACCTTCTAGGGAAAAATGTTCCTGACTACTATTATTAAGCTAGTGGAATAGACTCAACACCTTCTAGGATAATATGCTGCTAGCTACCATTTTTAAACAAATGGAATGATATAAAGAACCTCCCAGGACAAACATACCTGGACACTATTATTAAGTTTTTGGAGTAGACTCAACACCTCCTAGGACAACATGCTCCTAGCTACTATTCTTAAACTAATGGAATGGTATAAAACACCTCCCAGGGCAGAACACACCTAACCATTATTATTAAGCTGGTGGAGCGGACTCAACACCTCAATCCCGACTCACAAGATATTTCTGTTTAAGTTATTAATATCTTATCCATAGTTTTTCATTTGATATAGTCATAATCTATATTCTTATTTAGATTCGGTTTAAGGATCCCCACTATTTGCAATAGGTGGAACGATACTAACAATATACAACCCTGAGGCAAAACACTCTTAGTCACTATTCTCACCCGGTGGAATGGGTTAGTACAACCCTAGGGTAAAAGTATCATGGCCATTATTCTTTTTTTGTGTAATGGACTAGTACAACCTCTGGGTAAAACATTCCTTACCACTATTCTCATCCGGTGGAACAAACAAGTACAACAATTCCTAACTCATCTGATCTTTTACTTTAAATATTAAAGTATTATTAGATCGCTTATTATTTATCCTAATATCATCATTTGTACACACATATAGATATTCAAGGCACACCATCCAAACTTAAAATATTTATTTGAAGCATATAAAAAACAACTGCATGTAGATTAGGGCATCTCTAATGAAAATGTCATATTTTTCGTAAGTGAATTTCATAAGTTAAGCATAACTTCTTCCATAATATTCATTTTAACTCTAAATTTAGTACACATTCCTAAAATATGATTATTAAAAAGATATAAAAATATCAATGTCTAAATCCAATGGATTATACATGCGATAACAACCCTACCATTAGGATTTCTATTCATAAATCTTTACGGAACCCTACTTTCACAAATTAAGCATAAGTTTTCCCATAAGACTCATGTAACCATAAAATTCAGTACACATTCCTAAATTATAATTATTAACATAATATACAAAAATATAGGTTTAACTCTAATGTTATACACATATGCTAATGTCTTGCTTATAGGGTTACTATTCTCAATTCCTTATAAAAACCTAAATTTTACAAGTTGAGCATAACTTCTTCCATAATACTCATTTGACCACCAAATTTAATACAAATCACTAAAATATGATTATTAAAAATATGTCCAAAGATCAATATCTAAATCCAATATCTTACACATGTGATAACAACCTTACCTCTAGGGTTATATTTCATAATTATTTAATCTTTTTTCATATTTTGTTAGCCTTAGGTCATTCATAGTTACTCAAAATATTCCACATTATATCCTTAGAATATTTTGAACCAATTAACATATTAAATATCAAATATTCCACATTTAACTAAAAGTAACCAAATTGTCCTTAAGATAGCTAAAATACTTATATTTTTACAAAAACCTTACAAATTTAGATTTTAGGAAATTAACCAAGGAAAATATAAGGTAAAGATGGTGGAAAAGAGGTGAAATAAAAGTAAATGGAGATACGGTAAAGTGTGGTGTGAGTGAAGGCTTGTTGTCTGGGAATATGGTGCAAGGATTGGATGTGTCGTGTTAATGATTGCCACAACTAGGGGTGTTTGGTGTGAGGGTATGACTCAACTTGGAATGGCTTGGTATGGATAGGGAAACAATAGGTCGGGTCTAGGTAGATCCAGATCCATACCTATTTATTATACTTAGACCCATACCCGACCCTAACTCATAAGATCTCAAAAGTTTAGATTCAGACTGACACGTTCCTACCCGCAAGTGCACGGGGTAGTAGTCAAGGTCGATCCCACAAGGATTGGTGAATGACCACTAGGATAATGATAGAACTTAACTATATCTAGACTACGAGATGATATGAAACAATAAATTGTAAGCTAAAATAACTAAATAAGCTAAAAAGAAAGGAAAATAGCACTCAAGTGACTCAAATAAATAGAAGAGCTAAGGTTCTGGTTCATCGCCCCCGATCCTCACATGTAATCGAAGATCACATCAAAAAATAATTCAATAATCATAATCAATCATGCCAACAAGGATAGAAAGTGTTGTGCTTTCTCAAGCCACAACCACCCTATTACATATCTATGGCCCTAACTATCTCTAGCTTAGAGTCTAATAGAATGTAATGCATTAAAGTCTATAAAGTTTCCTCCTTTATTGTTGTAGAGGTTAAATCGATCGTCTCTCGACCTACAATTTAATCTCCCGTTGTGCTATTAGGTCTAATACTAGATTATCTCTCGATCTCACCAGTATTTCCCACACCGAAAATTAGAACCCGGCCGTGGTTCAAAAATCCGTCAATCAATCAATAACACAACACATACATTATAAATTGAATAAAAAAGGATGTAATAATTCAACACATTAGGATTGGGGAAAATTCCCCTTCACCTTAACACAAGATCTAGCCCATCAAATTCATAGCAAGAATATTAAAAACAACAAGAGATTCCATAGATAGAGAAAATATCATTAGATAATACCCTTGATGTTCACAAATTCTTGCAAAAATTTAACTTCTTGAACCTTAGTTTCTAATGTACAAGAAAGATCTTGATGAATTGGGGAAGAGGATAGAGAAGAGAGAAAATAGAGGGAGTGGAGGCTGCCTCAAGATATTAGAATGAGAGTTTTTATATTACCGCCTCGTGGATCCCTAGGGTATCGATAAAGATGGGCTTCCCGTGTCAGCTTTGACAATGATACGTATTTTTACTATAACGTTTTCATCATAACTCTGATTAAGCTTATTTTGAATGAGTTGGCAAGATATTAAAAAGATCTACAACTTTAAATTTGAAAGCTTCTCCAAATTCAGACTTTTTCCTGGTCTAAAGTCTACTTCTTTCAGGCCCATATACTTTAAATATGCATTCTGGCTTTCATTTTATTCCAGAATTTACATTTTAGCTCTAAATCTCTTTCCACTTTAACTTTTTCTCCTTCCTGCTCCTTTATTCTACCTTTAAGCTTATTATTTTTTCATCCTTCATGATTTTTTTGTTGCTTGAGACCCTACAAATTTTCACAACACAAAGACAGTAACAAGAACAAAAGGTAGAATTTCAACTGAAATTAGAGGTAAAAACTCTTATAAACGTTAGGAATAAGATGAAAAAGTCACACTTATCACAGACCCATCGGATCTAGCAGGTATATGGGCTCAAAATAGGTTCGTCTATTATACATAGCTCAATATGTATTTTTTGTTAAAAAATCATTTGAGTAAAAAGATAAATATTTTAAAAGAGTTACTTTGACTTTTCAAATAGCAATGAAATATATTTGGAATAGAACACTATACTTATTGCTCATAAAGTAAATATATATAAATATAATTAAAAATTAATAAATAATGAGTTCAAATATGATCATGATAAGGATTATAAACATAAAATTAGTATGTGTGTGTGTGTGTGTGTGTGTATATAGATAGATAGATATGCACACATATGTATAAACTAAATGAGTCTAGCGCATCGGGTATAGGTGTAAGACTACTAGACCGAGACCCAGACCTACTTAGGTGTATATGAATCCAAACCCAACCTAGACCCATCTAATTCAAAAATCATAAACCCAAACCTAGCTTATTAAAAATGAGGCAAGTCTGGGTTGAATCTATGACTTATTTCCATACTTAGGTTTGAGGTGATGGTGTGGGTGAGGGTGGTGAAACATAAGGGAATGCCTCTGGTAGGGGGTGTGATGAGTGAGTTGGTGTTGCAACAAACTATCATCTATAGTTAAGTAGGATTTTTTTAATATTTTTTTTTCAAGTTATAGATAATGATTAGAGTTTAAAATCACCATATATACCTCAATCCTCTTTTTTTCTTTACTTTAAACAAAAATAATTTTTACTTTTACCCATTTACTCAAACACAAAAGAGAAAACTTCTAGCAGCGTAAAGAACCTTCACCATTTATGCTACCTCAAACCTTCTCCTACAGTGATATCCATAATCTTTTCCTCTTCTTTTCATCGTCACCATTGTTCTTCATACTTTAGGCACGCCCTTTTCTCTTTCATTCTTGTTTAATATCACACAAAAAATTAAGATCTCCATGCTTAAATATATGTGTTTAATTAAAATATGCGTACTTAATTTTACTATTTAGAATGTGATATATCCTTTAAAAGTGGTTTCACGTGTTACTTGGAGTGTAATTTAATGTCACGTGGTTTTATAATTTTAGAGTTTTTGTTTTGTTTCTTCTATTGTATACGTGTTTTACATGCTCTATTATTTGGTTGGTTCCTACTATTTTATTAATAAGGAGGAAAACATATTGGTTGCTACATGCTCGGTTATAGTGTTGTTATTGATTCAAGTGTTTTTTAATATAATGTGATTGTAGAATTTTACAATATTTTTATTTTTCATGCTATGTGGTAAACTGATTAATGAGAACTTTGTGAAATTTTACAGTGATTACTATAATTCTTGCTTAGTGAGTGTTGGAGTTTTAAAACATGGCGAGAGATGTTAGGTTTTGGAATTTTTGTTGCTTGAAAATAGAAAAAAATTTGATTAATGTCTTATTAAAATCCAAAAATATTTTTTTTATGGTTAATTTCATGTAGCTAGTATGACTTCTCAAAATGATGAAGTGGGAAAATATGCTAAATCAAATAGAGGAAGGGTGTAAATGAATAAGGTATCCTCGCTAAGGAACGAGGGAATTATATATATAGTTAATGAATTTACTAATGAAGGGGTGCTAACCGAAGAGAACGTGACATATTATATAAGCTATGTGAATGCTATAGCGCGTATAAGGGATTCCATTACGATTTCTGACTAGAGAAAGGGAACTAATGAGATGAAGGAGATATTATGGGTTGATATACAGTTATAATGAACATTTATATACCAATATTATGTCATCAGTTAAATCATATACTAATAATATTTATTATTCTCATGACGTAGAGTGGTTTTGATGTGCTCGATCATTACAATAAGGTTAGTCTTCAAAAGTCTCCTAAATCTTGGAAAGACTTTAAGTCCAATTTAACATGCCTTTACATGGATGCTGAATATGGAGATTTCCTATCCCAACCCCAACAAATTATCAGGGCATGATCACACCTCAAAAACGAACTACGTTTGTCGAGTTCAGAAAGTCATAAGAAACTAAGGTATATAATGACTATATCGTATATTACGCCTTAAATGATACTTATAATCATATATAAATTGATTTTCTCTATAACTTGTATGTTTTATATGACAAAAGAGAGAAAAATGAAAAATAAAACACAAAGAAAATTTTCTTATCCTATAAAGAATTTGTGCGATGGCAATCATGCCTCAATAAAGGAGTTGGTAAGGAAATAAATTAGGTCATTGTATATTGATTATTTTTAGCTTTAAATGATAATAAATAAATTTATTTTTAAATATATTCTAAAGGAGAGTTATGCAAAGGACCATGTATAAAAGGAAGGTACTCCATATATACATTATACAAAAGTAGATGTTTGGGTCAGGGTAAGGGTAACACAAGAAAACATAGAATGTTACCAATGAACCTATTCAAAAATCTTGATAAAATTATAAGGATTTATCTCAATATCATTTTCATATCATTCCTTAACCCTAAATACAATCATTTCTCTAATAAGTGGAAGGTCGGGTAATAGGACCACCGATGAGTGATTGAAATGTTTTCCTCACTCAAGCTTTAGAGATCGAGGAGCACAGTGGTTGAATTAAAGGGATGCCACATGGTGCTACATTATCAATTACATTTGGACAAATTCCTAATTCACATAATTCTAAGGAAGAATTCAAGCATCTAAGAACCAAAGAGGACACTTTAAGAGTAGGCTAAATAGAGTTGATTCCCAACCAACAAAGGACAGTTATGAGATTGCTAAAGTTCATAATGAAAGGACATCTAGCTTGGCATTTGACATTGTAGTACCCGCTCCTATGGCTCTTAGTATTAAATTTATTCTTGAAGTATATGAGGTAATATACTTTACTTTTAATTATTTAGTTATTTAAAGTGTCATTGTAATTGAGATATATAAAGTTAATAAAACTCTTAAATATAAGGTATATTTAAAGTTAAATATGCATGTGATCTCAAGACATTAAAGAATAGGATATTGTCATCCAAGGAATTGCTCATGTACGTAAGGAGAGATCGTCAAGGCTCAACACAATTTGAGTGACTCTCAAAAACATCTATAACGAATATGCTTTCTTAAAGTTAACCTTTTGAAAGATGGCGGTCATGATCTCCTATACTTCAAAGTGGAGACACTTTTATGGTCATATTATTTAAATATCCTCAAGGATGCAGTAATATTATTTATATCTAGAGTCAAATTAATTAATTTATTAATCATTGTATATTAACCTCTTTTCCTTCTTTTTTATTAGGATGGTAAAATATTATAAAGAAATCTACATAAGATGAGATTTTATTTTTATGAGGTCATGCACAATCAAGATTTGAGTAGAGAAGTTGAATTACAAATATCAATCATTACCCTGTAGGATGAGGATGAGCTTTGATGAAGTATTGCACAATCAATATTTGAGCATAGAAGTTGAATTACAACCACAATTATTTTTCAATACCCAAGAAATCAATGTATATATAGGACCTAAAGACTCGGTCCATTTCCTGGCTAGATATTGGCTACAAAACCAATATATAAAGGCATATATGAGGTATAATTTAATTCAATTTTGATATGTAGATATATTCGATAATATTATCATAATTTTTAAATTAATAACAACATATAATTGCATAATTATTTCCTTATAGGTTTTTAAAATACATAATTATATGGAGATGATGACCATTTGTATGGATTCTTATGTGCTCAATTAATATCTTATAGGGACCTCAAATAAAAGGTGGAGTACATAGTCAAAGCGATGAAGATGGCTCCACATCAATTTATTTTTGCCTCCTTTTCTTTAAGTTCACATTTTCTTTAGGTCATTTTATATCATTCAAGAAAGATGGTATGTTGGTTTGACTCCTTATGAGGAAAATAGCGTGACAATACACACAAGGTTATTAATAAGTAATTAATTGCTATATAGTCTTAATAAATTTATTTCATGAGTTAGTTATTATACTATATAAGTACTAGACCTCTATGCGTTGATTAGAGCATTTAAGATATATCAAGTGAAGCAAAAAGAAGGGCTTAAAGTATACCAATGGACTTACATGAAGGTGGGTAAGTAATTGTTTTATATGTTTTTTATGTTTAAATTTTTACTATTTAGTATAGTTCTAACAAATTAATATGTGCATTTTAGTTAATGTAGTATTCAAAGCATGGATATAATGATAGTTGTGGCTATTTTATCATGAAATATATGAGAGAATGTCATCATAAAATAATGGAATGGAGATTCAAACAAATATATTGATCGCCATATATATATATATTTATTAATAAATATTACTACTCGAATTGAATATTTATAACCATGAAAATTATGATTTTTATTTCTTAGGTATATCAAAATGATGAGGTGATTAATGAGTGGATGGGAGGGGTTGGAAGAAAGTCTGGACAATGTTAGAGGTGTACAAAATGGTTTTGATGACATATACAAGCCTAAAAATGTCAAAAATAATTCAAAGATGATATGAAAAATAGTGGAATATTTTTATAACATATTTAGTCAAGAATAATAATATAATATGATCTCCAAAGTTTTATGTAATTTAAATAACTAGAAAGGCCATGATAGAGCTTAATATACATGATTAAGACCCATTGAAGCGAAGAATAATGCTTTTTCCCCCTTAGCAACTTAGTTTGGCAATTTAAAAAAGCCTAAACTATTTAGAAAAAAATGAAGATTTCAAACATCCACATTAAAATTGAGTCTTGAAAGAGTTTAGAGGCCAAAAATAGATCAGAAATTTTATAGAAGTCAACACAGAAAGGAAGGGTAAAAGGCCCTAAACAAAATGTTTAAAAAATGTAACTAGGGTTTTGAATCCTAGAAAAGATGTAATATAATATTCCAATAAAATGAATGTATTGTTATGAAATATGAATCCCAAATAATCAGGGTTTCAAGAGATTGTGTATTACAACACTCCCTATTTAAAAGAGATTTCTTCTCTGAAATCAACCAAACAAAATACCCTAATGTTCAAAAGGTCAGGGCTACTACCCCCTCAAAAGAGTGAAAAAACCCAAAGCTAAGACCACACTCTAGGGTTAGGCACTAAACCTTATGCCCAACACTTAGTTATTTCTCAAAAAACTATCACAATTCCAGAAAAATATGTCAATAACACTCTTTTAACAGAAAACTTAGATATAATAAGCTATATAATCACAAAATAAAACCTCACGCCAATTTTAGGAGAATTAATATGAATAAAAATAGTATTTATATTCAAAAAAATCAAATTATATCAATACTCACTTTAGTAAAAGCCAAGAATTTCTTATTTACTAGGAATTATTATTCATGCTTAATTACTATTCACTTCAATTAACTATTTATATTTGGTTACTTTTTGGAAAGTCAAAATCAACTATTATGGTCAACGGTCACAAATATCCCTTAAGATATTTATAATTAAGACTTTAGGTATAATTACCATGTTAACCCTAATCTCAATTAAATTAAAAAATTTAACTATTTACAGTATTTATTTATTATTCACCTACTTATGTTAATACATATAAATTAGCTGATAAATACAAAAGAATTACAAAAAATTAAATCTAAAAATTATTAACATGATCAAATCACATTATATCTTAGCGATAAGAAAAATTAGACCTAAAACATTTGAAATGACAAGTCTACCCCTAAAGAAACTAAATCATGATTTTTCCATAAAACCTAACATACTTGGAATTAAACCACCAAACTTTACATGCTTAGTATATTGACCATGATAAACAGATTATAACTCCCAAAAATAAAAAAGCAAGCATAATATGTAAATTTACCACTTTACCCCTAAACATGCTCAAACTTCAGCCAATATAAACATAACCCTAACATGCTCAAACATAAACATGTCATGCATAAAATTTGGCCTAAATAACCTCTTAAGCATTTTGCAAAAATCTATAAGCTTAAACATAACATTAATCGCATCAAACAACCAAAAATATGAGAGAGTGCATAATGGTCAAAAATGGCTTAAATCAACATCCAAGCATAAAAACACTCAATCTTCTACTAAGTAAAGAGTAAGAAGGGTTTCCTTAGATTCCCAAACATTAATACAGAAAAACAGAAGCCTTTCCAAATGCTAGAATTAAAGCTTTTTTTTTGAAAAACCTTCAAACATAAAATATATTGTATAAGATTATGAAAAATTAAACCAAAACCAAAATATCATATCAAGATAGAGAAATTTCAACCTAAATTTCAAACCCTAACGATAAATGAAACCCATATATTCTTTTACTCAAAATCAAGATATAAGGAAATTAGGGGTAAAAATAGAAAATAGTTCAAGAAGGATGAAAATGGGTGTGGTGGAGAAAATTGGGGGAAGAAAAGAGACCTCAACACTTAGCATATAAGTTAGAAAAATGAAGGAGGAAAGGTGGTAGATATTTTAGCAAACTTAAAGATTAAGTTTAGAAAATAATTAGCTAAACAATAAAAGGAAAAGGAGGTAAGTGGGGCACCTTATGATGCCCACAAATATGATATTTTGACCTATTATAAGGTAAATCAGTGTATGGAAGAGGATGGAAGAAAGTTTAGACAATGTTAAAGGAGTACAAATTAGTTTTGATGACAAATACACGCCTAAAAATAAAAAATAGTAAAAAATGATCTGAATAATAATGGAATATTTTTAGATCTATTTATCTTAAGAAATAAAATAATATGATTCCCAAATTTTTTAAAATTTAGATAACAAAGAAGGCCTTAACAAAGCTCAAAATACACGATTAAGACCCATTAGAGTGAATGATAGTGTATTTTTACCACAACTTGGTTTTTCATTTTGGAAAAGCTAGGAGACTTATAAAAATATGAGAATTTCATATATCCACATTATTTTTTTTTTCTATGTATGATCATTTATAAAATTATTTTTTATAGACTTTAAGTTCCATATATGCATATGTTTGCTTGTGTATTAGTTTTAAATATATGTATCAATGTATACATGTTTTAGGATTGTTGACAAGCTAAATCGAACCGAATATCTCCCTACTTGAGCTTAGCTTGTTTTTTTTTTCAGGCTCGAGCTTGCCTCGATTTTGAAATGAGCCAAATGAGCCAGCCTCGATAAGTTTGGCAAGTCAGCTTGGCTTTCTCGTTTAACTAAAAAAAAATGAACCAACTCAACTCATTGATTAAGATTTAATTAGTGACTTAGCTCATTTAACTATTCAGCTAGTTTTAAAGTTAAACAAACCAAATTAATTTATTTAATTATTCACCTTATTCAAAGCTTATTTAACTATTTGACTCATTTATTAAGTAAATTCTATACAATCTTAGCTTATAAACGAACGAGTTAAGCTTATAAGCGAGTCTAATCGAGTTCAAGCCAAATTTGAGCCGGCTCACAAAAAAACAAGTGAAATCTCCATTGGTTCAAGTTTGACTTGAGTCTTAAAATAAGTTTTAGATTTGATTCTAAATAAGTCAAGTTGAATCCTTAATGAACCTAGCCGGCTAGCTTGAAAGCCGGCTTAATGTGAATACCCCTGTATAGCAGCTTTTGTATATGGGTTGGTAGGATGCATTGTTTTACTTATTTATTTATGTTTCAAAAAGAGAGTCTAAAGATGACAATTTTAACCTATAACATCTATCTATACCTAAATGTGATTTTTTTAAAATAATAATCTTAAGCTATACATTTTTAATTTACAACCGCAACATGTACCTTGGTAGATAGTTTTTTAAAAAATTGCTAAAAGTAATAGAAGGTGGTTATAAGTTAAAACAATTTATCGGGCAAATCTGATTTAAAACTATCGTCTCTTCATTTGTACTTTTTTTAAGCATTATTTATATTTATATTTTGTTTTGGATGACTACTAACGTATTTTACTTTGTTACTATCGTCTATTACTATTTTTCACTCAATTGGTGCAAAAACAAATGGCAACTGAAAGTTTACAAATATCAAGAGTAAATACACAATTTAACTCTCCAACTATCGGAGTGTTTTCAACCTGAGAAAAACAACAACAAATCAATTCCATAACCATAATACTTTAAAATCTATTGAGCAAAATTAATGGAGCAGCGCTGTTTGGGCCGTGTCCGATTTCTGCTGGTGCGTGCTTTGGCTATATCCGTGAGTGGACAGATTATGAAGCTAGGCTTTCCTCCGATCTTCGCACCGTTTGGTGTCCCTCAGATCTGGGATGTTTGTTTCGCGTCAGATGTACATAATGTCCCCTTGGTCGAGGCTTCCAGATCTAGGTCGAGCCACCGCCATTGAAAGCGCTTTCTTTTGATTTGGCTGTTTTCTTCGGTTTGGTTCCTTGGTCATCCCCAGTCTGAGTTCGTACTTTGTTCTTTGGAGTCGCTTGTGTCCATGCAGATTGATAGCTAACCCATGGAACCCAGGAAGTGGAATAGGCTTCCAAGGTAGTTGCAAGCAGAGCAGGTAACAGAGAGAATTTGCAAGGAAGATGACACAGAAAATATTCTCATTGATTGCTCTCAATCTGTTTCAACGGCATTTACACCAGCTCAATCTACAATCGGAGAATGAAATCAAGGGGAGAGTAAACTAAGGACGACCACAAGCTATTACAATGGAAACCATTAACCACTAAACTTAATTTCCAAACGCATAGCTTCAACCATTACTCTGATTTGGATTGAAGGGAGCCATGTGCAAGTCAGGTGGTGGTCTCAGCTACTAAGGACTGTATCACAAATTTGACTCGTTCTCCACGCCAGTTGAAGCTGCTACTGTGTGGTTGGAATGAATAATATGCGTGTGGGGGTAGGAGAGAAAATATCAGGGGGAGGGAGAGAGTGAAAGTGTGGCAGGTGGTGGGCCAAACTAGAGGGGCATTTTTGGAAAAGAAAATTGGTGAGCGATAACTTTTAGAGGTATTTCTAGCTTATATACATTTGGTAGATAGAGAGAAATTGGTGAGTGATAACTTTAGCTATATTTTAGGCAATATGCATCAGGTAATCGGAGAGAAATTTGTGAGACAGAAATAAAGGTTAGGGGTACAGTAGACATTTTATTGGGGGAAATTTTAAAGTTTTTAACCATATGGTTGACTTTGATGGTATATTTAGAATTATATGTTTTATAACTCTTTAAATTTAAAACTATCGGTTATGTTTCTAAAAATTTAAAATTATATCTTATATATATATTAAATTTAAGTTTATATCATATATTTGATATGACCTGATTCTATTCAAAATTTATCTAAAATTTAATATAGCTTGAGATAACATAAATCTAAAATATATCTAACAATATTTAGTGATTATTTGAGACTCAATATTTACCTGAAATATATCATCGTCATCATCATTATTATTAGTTGTAGTAGTAGCAAATTACTACTACTACTACAAGAACAAGTATTATTATCATTGTCATCGTTGTGGCCACTACCATATTATTATTATTATCACTAGTATTATTATATTATTATTGTTGTTGTTGTTGTTGTTGTTGTTATCGTTACTGTCATTACTATTTTTACATTTTTCATTGCTACTACTAGTATTACTACAACTACTACTACTACTAGTGCATAATTCTTACTATTATTATTATTATTATCATCATCATCATCATTGTTATTATTATTATTACTATAAATATTATTATTAGTTTATTATTAATAATATACTACTATTATCATCATCATCATTGTTATGGACATCATTAACATAAATGTTTCCAATAGAAAAATAGATAAAAAATTCTTTTTATTTTTTGATATAAAAATTAGTTTCAGCGTATGAACAAATAAATATATTATTTCAATTTTACATGGAAAATTATCTTCAAATTTTCCATTAAAAATTAGAGATGGAAAAATAATTTACAAAAGTACTCTTAGTAAATTTGAAATAGCTTGAAAATTAAACCATTATTAACTTGAAAAGATAAATTAATTATAAAAAAAAAACAATTCAACACAAATAGATTTATATAAACAAACTCAAATCTACCAAAAAGAAGAAGATAAAATAATCTTAATTCAAAATAATATGATTTTATCACTTCTAAAATGATAAAAATACCCCTCTTAACTTAAACCAAATATTATCCGAAAAGTAGAATAACCCTAACTTACCTAAACGTACAATATTTGATCTTAATATGATCTAACTTGAGTTAGTTGAATGATATAAGTTAATCTAAACTCGAGTCGACTCATACCTAACCCGAGTTAATCCAAACTAGTATAAACTGGAATGGCTAGTTTGAATAGCAACCCAACTTGTCTAATTGCTAGGTCTACCTATACCTATATCTATACTAGAGTCCAATGGATTTCTTTCCCCTATCCATATTTATACTCATATCCTTTGGATAAAATTCACTCAATTTTGAATAAAAATTATTGGGTCATGATTCCTATTAGTACGAGTGGGTGCTAAAGGTTAATGAAAGCATGTTCACTGTAGATCTTGAGGCCCAATGTTAAAAAATAAAAACGTATCCCTATTTTTCTTTCTTTCTAATTTTTAGTAGTTAATAGATAAATCTTAATAGTTAATTATTCTGAAATAGACAAAGAGAATTTGAGAACAAAATAACACTAAACTATATACACAAAGAGATGCAAATAACAAAATAACACATGACCTAACAGGATAATATATGGCATTGAGAATTGCGGTTTTAATTGATATCTAACAAATACACAACATATTATATCTATAATCTTTATAAGTATATTGAGGTTAGTGCGTGATTATAATTTTTTTAACTTCAGCTTTTGAAATAAAAAAATGAGTAAGAGATGATGAAAAATAAAATTTAAAAAAGAAGGTGCTGCATTTTATTGTATGATAAAAAAAGTATATAAATAATATTATAATTACATGTTTATATTAAAACATTATAGTAGTTTGTGTGTGAAAAAAAATATTAATTTAGTTGAATCCCCACACTAGTATGTCTATAAAAACATACGATATTATCCTAATAAAACAATGATAATATAGCTAATGAATAAATATAAAGAATAAAGGTTATAATATTACAATAAAATTTATGGAAAATAGTTTAAAGTAAAATGAATACAATTAAAATTTTCTTTTCTAATCAACTTGGAAGATGAGGGATTCTATTGAAAAAATTATGTAGGATTTAAACTTTAAAGTCAGTATCCATCGAGAACTTTGTAGGATTTAAAAATTAATGTATGTAGATCATGTGTATCGTGTCCTAATAAGCTTACAGATAAGGAGAAATGTCCATTGTGGATACTCAATACTCGACTAAAAAAGATTAGATATTGTTCTTAATTTTAATTGGATTGAATTTTTTTATTTTTATTTTTAATGTTTGGTTTGTAGAATTATAATGTTCTACTACTTTAAATAATCGTGAGTAGAATATTTGTAGATAAGAAGATAACAATGTCTTGTTGCTTTTTGAATTAATTTTTTTAAAGGAAAAAGCAATAGAAAAAAAAAATATCATGCAATAAACAAGCATTTCAAAACATGGCATTGCCATGACTCAAACTTGGATTGTTTCAATGGGGTGAAAGGGAACAAACCAATTATGATCACAAAGTCATTTGCTATATGTTTTTATTTCTTAATACTTAGCCTATACTAGTATATACCCAAAACTCGAAGCCCTACTAAATCGGAGATCATAGTATAATTATGTACTTAAGTCATCAAAAACGAATGAATGGATGATGAGCAAGTCAAACGAATCCAGGTTATAATCCGCTAGTTGCCCTCCTTCTCCATCCGTCCACCCGGAATGGACAATTGATGTGTTTGCTTGTTGCCCAAATGGCGTAATCCGGGAAAAAGGAAAAAAAGAAAAAGATGTGACTATTCACTTGAAGCAGTGCGTGGCATTCATTTGAAGAAACGTATAGAAGTGACCGCTTCCGTTAGTGTATGGCATTCATTTGAAGCAGGCGTACAAGCAAACAAGGGGAAGTAAGTTATGAACAGGAATAAGGGAAACTGTGTCGTACAAGTCCCCCTCCCCCCAAGTCAATTACCTGACTTTTTTTAATTATAGTTAGATCACTCATATGCTCTATAAAAGAAGCTATGTTCTATCTTTTTATATTCTCAAAAAGAGTTTGAAAATTATATATATATAAAGTAAAATTTTCTTGGAATTTATTTTTCTCAAGATTTTTTTTTTCATCATAACTTTTTTTCCCTTAAGTTACAAGAATATAACTTATTTTGACTTTTCTTTTATCTTTCTACTTCTTTTATGAACTTCAATATCATTAAAGAAATCAATAACTCTCATATTATTACTTCATTTGTTGATAAAGCTCTCTCTATAAATATATTTGGATCAACATCTTCTTCTCAAAAAACTACTTTTTATTCATAGTTTTTAAAAATTTTAACAAAATTTAATATATGTTCATTTTCTTATTTTTTAAATAATTCTAAAACTCAACTACAACAGACATATGATAGTTACAATTTAGCCAAACATAATAAATATTATTATGCATATAATAGTACAACCAATACAATCATAACTATTGTTTAATAATTTGAAAACATATGGTATAACAACCACCTTTTTTTTCTTCTTTTCTAAACTATGGAATATAAAACATATTTAACATACAGTAATACAAGACACTTACTATATCAAAACCAACCAATAAAATCATAACTATTGTTTCTTTAACAATTATAATTTATTAAATACTATAACTCTTAATATTATGGATTGTAACAAAATCTAGATATATTGATAATTTTTTTTAAAAAAAGGTTACTCTAATAAAAGTATATTTGCTTTGTACGAAATTGTAAACTAATTGAAATGTTATTAACCAATATATCATATCATTATTTTTATAAATGTATCCTCTCTTTGGCCCTTTTATTAATAATTCTATTCAGTAAAACATTATCAATTTACATAATTAACGAGGATGAATAAGAAAGCAAAAATATCAATTCAATATCTCAAGAATAAAAACTTCGCAAATAGTTTTTCGAGCAAAAATGCCCAAACAAGGGCATGTAAGAATCTTATTATTGGATGTCAGATGTAGCTACAATGTGAAGGGACATATGGAGATTATCTATCAAAGAACATAACTTAGAGCTACTATCATATTTTACTATGGCATGATTGTCTAGCCTCCCAGTGAGAAAAAAGTAGTTACTCCATGTAACCAAGAATATTTTAGGATAACTTAAATGGTCTGTTCGGATTGGAGTGAATCAGAGTTTTGGTAAATATTAAAAATTAACCTAAGTGAAGAAAATAAAGATAAATCATGATGAATATTTTAAAATATTGTTTAGATAATATTAACCTAGCCTAAGTGAATTGGGGTGAATATTGTTTTAATTCTATTTGAATTGATAGGAATTAATATTTTAAAAAATAAAGCAAATGACACTTATATCCTTATATTAAATAATACTACCACCCCTTTCACCACAATTAACTCCTTCTCCTCCTCCACCACCACCACGACCATCTCTTCCACCACCACTACCTCCACCTCCACCACCATGACCATCTCCTCCTCCACCATTACCTCTAACCCTAAAAAGCCTCCATCATCACAACCAAATCTTCCTCCTCCACTATCACCACCACCATCTCCACCATCACAACCAACTCCTCAGCTTCCACCACCTACACCATTTCCTCCATCACAACCACCACCACCATAATAACCACCACTAACACCTCCTCCTCTACCACCACCACCAACTCCTCATCCTTCTCCACCACCATTGTGATTTTATTACACGGTTCTTGGTTTAGCATCCACTTATCCAACTAGTTCAAAGATATTTTTTCGCACGAACAAAATGAATCATATGTAGCATATTTAAAACAAAACACCCATCATTATTCATTAAAATGAAACTCAATAGGTTAAAGGACAACCATCATCCTATATTCAATACAAAAGGTGCTCATTATCATCCATAATATAAACTCAAAAGGTACATGTGAGACCATATTATCAATATATTTCTCTATCCTTAGAAAATAGCTATTCCATTTTGTTTACTATAATGAAATAAGCTTAACCTTTCGCTTCACAACCTTTGAGTCATTCTATAACAAACAAGCAAATAAACAAAGAAAATTAAACCACAAAGCTTAACCTTTATAGATGATAAACACCATATAGAAAAAGGGAAAAATAACTTAGGTAAAAATATCCATCAAATTGATAATATACACACCTCAATTAGTTTATTTCATACTTCATCTTCAAGATCCCACAATTGGGTGGTAGGATTAAAACCCTACCACTTTTTGAGACATTCTAAAATATACCGTATCATTCAAAAAACTTGCTCCTTATATACTTGATCCTATTGTACAATCAATCATTATTCCATGAGTAGTTAGGAAATTTATATTCATTATTTGAGCACATAATTATAATCTATTGTAGTAAATGTACCACCAAAAAATTACCAATATGCATTTAATGTAGCAAAGCATCAAGAAGAAACCCCATCCATTTCATGTGTCCAAGTGTTTCTCTTAACCTGACAAGGAGGCATGGTTGAATATACCAAAAAAGGAAATATAATATGTGCTTAATGTCAAATACAACATATTGTAGCAAACCAACAAACTTCTCGCAATTCAATATATGTGTTTAATGTAAAATGCAATATATTATAGCAAACCAAAAACATTATCATAATTCAATAAATGTATTCAATGTAAGATACAAAATATTGTAGCTAATGAATCAGGGTTCACATAAAACTCTACATGTGTTCAACTTACATGGCCAAAAGAAAAGTTTATGGGTTATAATCTCTCCACAGTGCTAGTGTTGTCAAATCTCTTATAAAATCTCCTCTAGCATCATCTCCTTCTTCATTAAGATCATAAAACATATTTTCCCACTCTCCATTATTGCCATTAGCAAGTTCTTGATCCAACTCTCTATGTATAGCTTCATATGGATCAACACCTTTTAGAAAGTTATGCATAATACAACATCCTATTATAATCATTTTTGTGCATATACATCATAATGGGGTTCATTTGCATCTAAAATAATTTAAAACACTTTTTTATAACACTAAAAATTCTTTCATTGTCATTTCTTAAAGAAGAATGAAACAAGTTAAATAACTCCTGAGGAGTCCTTGATGGATTATGCAAGTATTCTTTTAGGTGATATCACTATCCTCTATAAGGTAAAATCAAGCCACTTATCACAAGAAACCCAGCATCATCTAGATAATATTTACCTATGAAAAAACTAAAATTTTATATGACTTTCGGTAAATTAAGTAAAATGTATTCATTAAGTATGAAAATGTTGTTACTATGTGGAAATTTGAGGCCGTATAGTCACCTTAATTCATCCTCTAATTTTTTAGCATTATATGTTGTTCCTTCCGAAATTACTAGAACATATGTAAATTTTAGGTCAAAGGTGCATGTTGCTAGTGCATTTTGTATGGTATAATCTCATCTTCTTAGATATTTAGGAGCATCTGATGAAGAAACTTTTACTTGAACATGGGTTCCATCAATTGCTCATGAACAATCTTGAAAATTCATTACTACATTATTAAGGATCTAACTAAATTAGTTATAACTAAAAGCATTAAAACCTATGATAGTCACCTTAAAATAAGGATAGAACTTAGAATTATCTTGAATTTGTTTTGGTGTTGATAATCCAACATCTCATATAATTCTATAACAACTCTTAAGACACCGTGAAAATGGTAGCTAATAACTTCTCTAGACCTACCAAATACTATTTTTACCTCCCTATTTATTGTTGCATGCCCAAAAATGGCAGCTACAACATCTCATATAATTCTACAACAACTCCTAAGACACCGTGAAAATGGCAGCTAATAACTTCTTCAGACCTACCAAATACTATTTTTACCTCCCTATTTATTGTCGCATGCCCAAAAATGTATAGAAATAGAGAAACTTGCTCTCCAACATTAATCCATCTAGTCAGTTGTAACCCACCATGATTCAATAATAACCCACACAATTCATAAAATGCCTTAAGACCCATACACTTCATATCTTGACATATAGCTATATTTGTCATCACCTCTCTTACCAAAAAATCTCAATTATCTAGATTCTCTATTGATATCCCCACCACCATCATCATCCAACATGTCATTTTCATCCAAATACTAATAAGTCATCGTGACCATAACAAACCAATTCATGATTGTACATGATTGTAACTTGCAACAAATTAAGAATATCATCATTATCCATCTATATAATAAGAATATCACCATCATCAGCATGATGAAATATCTTCAAGGAAAGTAATAAAATCTAAGAAAGTAATCTAAGATGATGTAGTAACATTGATAATCTAAACCGATTGACGCAACACTTAAATGATGTCCTACATTTGAATATCTCGTATCATTTTTTGTCACTACATGTATGTATACACTTAACTTTGATATTTATTAACCACTTAAAAATATCTCTTTCAATGCTATTAAAATATACAAGCTACGATTTAATGATTTAGCATATGTGAAGCTCTATCAAGGCAATCAAATAAAAATCCAATGCTATATTGAGCTTGATATCATTTCCTTCAGCACCATGAGAACAACATTTTAAACTAGATACAATATATTTTATACAACACATAGAACACATAGAATCCATGCTATTAGCAACTATGCATGCCATTTGACCATGAAAAACCTTTGGAACACTCATGTAAGCATTCAAATTTGGATTATACAACAACTATATCCTACCCATTTTCATCACTTTCACCTCTGAAAGAGCATAATCTTAATTCTAGAATAACTAATTGTCAACTCTAGAAAAATAGCTTATTGACAAATCTAGATAAATTTGCAAAAGATCCTAGCTTTTGTATCCAACTACCTATATTTGGAAAAATATGCAGAATATATTACCTTTTTGTATCCTACAATAGATAATAGCCATATTTAAGCATATATGCAAAATATACAAGCTTTTGTATAAAACTATCTAGATCTATCCATCATAAGTAGAAGAAATTAATTATATTTTGTAGTTTAATAAAAGTTTCAGTTGTCACTTCTCTTGAGCAAAGATAAAGATGGACTGCAGATATGAAGATGGTCAAAGGTTAAAGACGATGGAGATGAAGTTCGAAGACACTGCAAATCCGAAGGTCAAAAATGAAATCATCTACCAGTGATATGAAGAAGACAATTACATACGACATAGATGAAGGTTGAAGATAATAGAGACAAAGGTCCAAGATGTTGCAACTCCAAAGGTAGAAAATGAAAGTCATTACCAAGGAGATGAAGATGACGAGACATTGTTCTGTTAGGTAAGTGGACAATAACCAGGCTTAACCAATTGGTAGATTGCAAGTAGAGAAGGAGAGAAGAGCAAAGAAGAAGGAGAGTAAAACTCAAGAACAACGAAGGAAAATTTTTTGTTGAATTTTGATTGGGAAAATAGGAAAAGGGTAATTTTGTCCATTTAGGTATAAATTTTACTTAAAATTTTCCCTTCCCCTCCATTACCTTCCAAAAATGACGGGAATCAAAATGAAGCAAATGGATGGTGATGAGGTGTAATAAATTAACATGATTCACTTGGTTGAAGCATCAAAAAAATTGCATAAAAAATTAGTAACGCTCACAAAGATCCTATGATTGACTTAATTTGTATAAAAATAATATTTTAAATGAAAAATATATTTTGTTAAATTATCTTATATATGTAAATTCCTATGCTATGTTTGTAATTATCCTTCTAAAAATTTGAAAATGAAAAAGAACCATTATTATGTAGCCCTATATTCCTTATATATTAACCTCAAAATAGCATTTTCAAATTATAAAAAAACCCATAGAAGCCATAATCACATAATTTGCACCTTGTTAATTAATATTGTTTTAATATGTAAATAAACGTATGGCTTGTAAAAATTATCACAAGTGCTACAAGATGTTTACAACCTATATTCTCTAGTTTTTCTCCTAGCTTATATAATTTTCCTATTGAAGAAAATGCTACTATTTCAAAAATTAGTTTATATTTTGCTAGAACTATATAGCTAGTTGTGAGTATAAAATTTAATACTGTATCAAATTACCTTTATTAAGATATGGGTAACTTTAGAGATAAATACTACCTATATCTCTTTAGATTAGAGGTTAATTTAAAATGCTATCAACAATATTTTTTTTTTAAAAAAAAATTGGAGTTTGTAGATCATTTTTATTCGTCTAAAAAATGTAGTTCATTTGATTGCTTAAATGAAATTTTACTCATATTTTCCCTTCATTATCTATTTGAATCCTCTATTACTTTTCTCCTCCATTAATTATTCTCAATACACTCTTAATTACTCTCATACATAGAATATATACAAGATTTTCTTCCTTAGTGAGTAGTTAAGAGAGAAATGAGAGTGATTAAGAAATATTTAGATAAAAATATGAGTGAGTTTAGCATGTTTTGATAAGTCAAATGGATCATATTAGAGAAAAAAAGGTTTGATCTATGATAATACATTTGAATTTTTTTTAATGCAACTAGTTTAGATAAAATCTTAATTATAAAGGTTAATATGCACTTGTTCTATCCTATATAGTTATAAGGAACACAAATTCTTCAAGAATACAAAATAGAAAATGGAATGAACTATAACATCACATTATTATTGTTTTCATTTATTGACAGCCTGTGGGAAAAAATTATATATATAGGTAATAATTACCATAAATATGTTACAATACCAAAAGATGGGGGAGGGGAATTTGATTCTAGGACCTTTGATATCCAAAAGTTAGCCTTTAATCACTAGACTAAACATAATCAATAATGTCACATTGTTAGTTTTCTAGTTATATTCCATAATTGCTCTTGACATTAATATGTTTTTTCATTAAAATATTAATGATACGTATAAAATAAGTCTTGATTAATAAGAAAATATAAATTTTTTAAATGGATATTACATCAAATACCACTGTATTTTTTTTTTAAAAGCATCATATACCTTGGTTAAAATTTTAAACTTGTATTTTAATTTTAACGTACAAACTACCCACCCATCCATTATTTTGTCAATTTCAATGATGTTGTTATTAAATGTATAACTTTAAAATGAACTTGTGATATTGATTTACAACTTACCCTTAGTAACACATTCTATAATCAAAACCTCTTATATATTTCTTTTTTATTTTAAAATTTACTTTTCTTCTATCCTCTCATGCTCATTCCTATTATGAAAAAAGAAAATAGAAACACCTTACATAGTATTCTTTATTTGAGAAGAAAGAAAATATGTTTTATATAAGAAAGCAATCATGACACCCAAAAATATAAATTATTTCAAAAAATAAGTATAAACTATTTTTATAAAAATTCATATTAAGAAAAAAATAGAAAGAGCCAAAGTCATGTATTCCTCTTCCATTCATCTTCAACAAAAAATAATGCAAAGCCACAACTCACACCTCCTTCTTCACAAATAAAAAATTCCTTCAAGTATTTAGAGCCAAAGCCATGGCTTCACCCAAAAATTCTTTCATATTTGAATGGCACAAACAATTTCATTCACATAACAAATCAAAGCATTATTAATTTCACATATTAAGTCTTCCAATTTTTGAAGCCTTGAAAGGCTTGCAACCCAAATTCATTACTTCTAGATCCAAGCATGTCAAGTAACTTTTACCAAGGATTTACTTGGTGAAGCTAATGTGTGCCCTAAATATTTTAATTATTATTTGAATATTTTTCTAGTAAATAGTGATAATGCGGCTATCCTTAACTATTTTTATTATGTTGCTCTTAACTAGGATAAATGGATATAGCTAAAAGATGTTGATGTTGGAAGGAATATATTCTTCCAAAATAATATAAGTTGTACCTAGATGATGCAATGGCAAGATGAATAGCTGGTAGTATTAAGTGTATGCCATATATACAACCACCTGACCCAATGGGTTAGTAGGATTGTAGCCTATGCAACCCTCTTAACTACAATTAACAATAAATATTAGTTGATGGAACTTAGACTATATTTTGTATCCATTTATTTTATATCATTTGTACACATGTTGGTTATGAAATTAAAAAACCAAACTCATATCCTTTAGTTTGCATTATATACATTATAAGTATTGAGATAAACTTTGTAATTAGTCTAACCGAGTAGCACTTAGTATGATCAACTATTGCTAGGGTTAGGGTTAGTGAGCTCCTATATGAGTTCATTAACAACTCATCATATGGGAATTTGTTCATTCTTCATTTTTGAAATATCAAAGTTGTACACTTATTCTCCTTATTCCATCAATTTTTCTCGCCTTTGGTTGAACTCTCCTCAGCTGTCATTTTTCTACAAATCATACCTTGAGATTTTCAATCATCCCTTGATATTCTTCATTAGTTGATCTAGAATGGATTTTCTGATCATATCCCACAAAAGAAATCCAGTGATTGTTCTTATGATTCTTTACATTTTCTCTAATCTCCACCTTGAAGTTCATCAATTGGTATCAGAGCTATGACCTTTGATCTGTAACATTCTGACATTACTTTGCTTTTTTTGGTATTACCTTGTTAATATTGGCATTCCTTGTTTGTATGATTGTGATCTTACAAAATAACTCCATCTAAGTTGTTCTTTAGCAAAAAGATTTCGTCATCCACTAGCATGTGGAGTGCCATTGAAGATTTGTAAGAACTTGATAGATCTTTGATTAAGTTATTGATTTCTTGTGAAGTTGAGAGCTATATTTTTTTTTTAAATCCAAAGGGAGCCATTCTAGATCTATTAAAATATCATCCCGATCTGAAGTGTGATTCTTGGTCTATATAAATGTTTTTCCTAATCTAATCATTTGGCATCACACGTACTCATTGGTCAATCATCTTTTCCTAATCTGTCATTTCGACATCATGCCATAAAAATAGAAGAAGACCATCACCACTATGGAAGCTAAGGAATCTTTGACTGCTAGCCTGATAGCTTCTTTCCTTATATTTAATTCAATTTTGTTTTATTATCAATTATTTGGCTACTACATGAATATATTTTACACTAATAATTATGACTTTCTATATAGAAACCTCATTGATGGCAGTCGGTTTGCCTCAAGCAACCTTAGTGAAAGAGGGTTCTATTCTTTCCAAGAAGAGGGGTTACATTCATCACAAGTTTTTTCACTAACAACGATTGTTAGTGCAATAACTCATTCTAATATTATCTCTTCCATATCTTTTATCTCATTTGTGCTATTGATGTTTGTGATGCTTGCTATAAATTTGTTGTTCTAAGTTGTATAATAGGTTAGGATTATTGTGTATATTAATTGTTATTAATCAAGTCCTATTTTGACCTGTTCTATATTCCCTATTCCTCACTTGTTTGTAATAATTAGTTTTTTCTTTTGAATTATTTAGTTTCTTTTATTACTTTCATGTTGGGTTTTATTTTGGGTTGCTAAATTGGATGTGAATCAAGAGGTGTGTTGTTTTTATGTGAATTTTGTGAAGTCAGTAGTGAATATATCTAATAACGATCAATCAGTGAATTGATATGTCCCATTAGCTAGTAATGGTGTGTTAGAAACACTTAGGTCATTTCAAGAACAACTTATTACCCAATTTGCTACGCTATATGCTAATTTGGAATGTATTTTAGGGGAACAAGACACTATACTTAATAATCTAAAGACCGTTAGCCAAGATAGCCAACCTATTGATGTGAGTGGTAGAGCAACTATTGAACCAAGAATTAGGGTACCCCACCTAATTTCTTGGATGAATTTGAGGATCAAGGATCTATTAATGGCGATAAGAGTCTTAGGAAACCTAATAGGAACAATAGTTAGTTGGAATAAACAAATAAAAACTTAGGTAAAATTAAGTTTAATATACCAAGTTTAAATGGAAAAGTGATCCAAATTACCACTTTGAATGGGAAAGGAAAATAGAGTTAGTATTTGACTATCATAACTACTCATATGAGAAAAAGATTAAGGTTTGAGTTGTACAATTTATTTACTATGCCTCATCATGGTATTATAACCTTATGATCTCTAGCCGTATAAGTGAAGAACCACCTATAGAGACTTGGGATGAATTCAAATCATTCATGAGGAAAAGGTTTATTCCAAACCATTATTTTAGAGTGTTGTATAGAAAATTAATAACTTTGAATCATGGTAATAGGTCTCTTAATGAATGTTTTAAGGACTTTGAAGTGATTTTGATTAAGTTTGGTATAACTTATGATAAAGATGCAACTATAACTAGATTTATGAATGGATTAAATCAAGAAATAGCTTATAAGGTTGAATTATACCCATATGGTACATTAGAGGAAATGGTAAACATTTTTATTAAGGTATAAGGACATGTTAAGAAGAAAAATTAGTTTAAACCACCAGGCTTTGGGTTGAAAAATAATTTTAGGAGAAACTTTGGTGGTAACAATTTAAGTAATTGGAGAAACAATGATAACCAATATGGAAAAAATAATAATTTAAAGGTAAAAACAATGAATCCAAATTTGGGAACAGAAATGATAAGGTAAGACCATTGCATCTAGTAGTACATATGGACAAACAAGGGTTATAGACATAACATATTTTAAATGTGGAGGTCTGGGACACATAGCTTCTGAGTGTTCTAATAGGAGAAATTTTTTTGATAAGAAAGTGTGGTGACATGGAATATGAATCTGAAGGTGAGGAATTAGAAGATAATAACAAGGAAAATGAGTTTATTAGTTCTAATAAAGAAATTGAATTTTCTATTAATCATGAGCTATTTTTGAAACGTACAAATTTAAATAGAAGAAGACTACCATACCTTATTGTTAAACAAAGAAAAATAATTTTCCATATGGGTTGTCTGATAAATGATAAGTTTTTTAACATGGCTATTAATAGTGGGAGTTGTATCAATGTTGTTATCACACTTATGGTGTCTAAATTGAGATTATCAACCACTATACACGCCAAACCTTGTAGACTTCAGTGGCTAAATGAATTGGGAGATGTTAAAGTCAGTAAACAAGTTTTGGTAAGTTTGAAATTGGAAAAGTCTTAGGATTATGTGTTATGCGATAAAGTAACCATGCATGTTTCTTATGTTCTTTTGGGAATAACTGAACAATATGATAGGAAAGTAATTCACGATGGGTATAAAAATAGGTATACTTTGTATAAAGATGATAGGAAAATTACATTAGCATCCCTCACCCCAAAATATATTTATGATGACTAAGAAAAAATGAAGTCTGATTATGAGGAATTGAACAAATAGAATTCAAATATGGGGTATAGTATAAAGGAACAAAAAAAAAATGCTCTCTAGGTTTTATGCTAAAAAGAGTGTAGTTGATCGTGCATTGTGTGATAATAACACTCTATATCTACTAATGTTTAAAGAATATTATGAGTTTCAAATTGAGATATTTGATTCCATACCTCATAATGTTAGGGACTTATTATATGAATATTTTAAATTATTTCCTAATGAAAATCCCCATGCATTACCCCTTTTAAGAGGTATAAAATATCATATAAAATTTATTCTAGGTGTTGTTATACCTAATAGGACTTCATATAGAGATAACCATGAAGATGTGAAAGAGTTGAAAAGACAGGTTACTGAGTTGTTGAATAAATGATAAATTAGAGAGTCCATGAGTCCTTATGTTGTACTTGTTCTGTTAGTTACTAAGAAAGATGGGAGTTGGAGGATGTGTATATATAGTGAGGTTGTTAAGAGTATAACCATTAAGTATAGGTATCCTATACCTGGGCTTGATGATATGTTGGATCAATTACATAGGGGCAGTAGTATTTTCCAAAATTTATTTGAAGAAAGGTTATCATTAAATTAGGATGAAACAAGAAGATGAATAGAAAACTGCCTTTAAGATAATTTTTAGGTTATATGAGTGGTTAGTCATGCCTTTTGGTTTAAATAATTCTCTGAGTACATTTATTTATTTTATGAACCATTTTATTAGAAATTTTATCGAAAAATGTGTGCTTATATACTTTGATGACATATTCATTTATAGTAACTCCATGGTTGAGTATTTGAAGCATCTTAAGACTTTTTTAAATGTTTTTAATGAGGAAAAATTATATGAAATTTTGTATAAATCAAGGTTATGTTTGGAGAGTGTAATTTTCTTAGGATTCGTGATCAATAAAGATGGCATATATGTTGATAAAGGTAAAGTTCAAGCTATCTAGGACTGACCAGTTCCTAAATCTGCAACTGAAGAAAGGATTTTCCATGATCTATGTTATTTTTAATCATTAGGCACTTTAGCACATTAGTTACATCATTAACTGATGTTACTAAAAAGGATAATCGGTTTGAGATTAGAACAACGGAAAGCATTAGATGTACTTAAGAAAAAATTAACTTAGGCTCCCACATTAGTTTTACTAGACTTTGATAATATGTTTGAGCTTGATTATGATGCTTTTGTTCTTGAAATTGGTGTCATTCTTTCTCAAGAAACTAATATTGCTTATTTTAGTGATAAATTGAGTGGTAGTAATTTGAACTATTCTACCTGTGAAAAATAATTGTTTGCCTTAGTCAAAGCATTGTAAGTATGGTAACATTATCTATGGTCAAATAAGTTTGTTATCAATACTAATTAGGAAGCAATTAAGTATTTGAAGATTCAATCTAAATTGAATTGGAGATACGGGAAATAAATAGAATTTATTAAAAATTTTCCTTACATAATCAAATATAAAAAGGGATGTGGTAATATAGGTTTTGATACATTATCTAGACGTTATGCTTTGCTAAATATAATTGATGCAAATTTATTGGGGGTTTCTCATATTTAAACTCTCTATGTTGATGAATAAGATTTTAAGGAATTATATACTAGTTGTGGCACTACTACTAGTGGAAAATACTACATTTTTGATGGTTTTTTTATTTAGGTTAAATAGACTTTGTGTTCCTAATTGTTCTTATAGGGAATTGTTTGTTTATGAAGCACATAGTTGAGGTTTGATGGAACATTTAGGTTTTAAAAGACTTTAGATGCTTTGATAGACTATTTTTATTGGTCACATCTGAAAAAGGATGTGCTAAAACGTTGTGATAATTTTGTTTCTTGCAAACATTCTAAGTTTACTTCTCAATAATTTGATTTGTAGACCCCTTCACCAGTGTCTACCCAACCATAAGCTTATGTATCTTTGAAAGTTGCTTTGGGATTACCCAACACTAATATGTCAAAGGATTCTATTTTGGTTGTTGTAGATTATTTTAGTAAAATGGAACATTTTATGCCATGTAGTGAGACTAATGATGTTGTTTTCATAGCTGATATGTTATTTGGAAGTGTGGTTAAGTTGCATGTTGTACCTAGAACCATAATATCTAATAGAGATGTTAAATTTTTAAGTCACTTTTCAAGGTTCTATAAGGTAAACAAGGTACTAAATTACTATTTTCCACTGCTTGCCTCCCACAAATAGATGGTTATACAAAAGTACTTAATATAATTTTGGGAAATATGTTGAAAATTGCACTTGAAAATAATCTCAAACAATGAAAATCTATTTTATCACAAGTAGAGTTTGCGTATAATAAGGTTGTGCACCCTACCACTAAAAAGTCCCATTTTGAGGTTGTGTATGTTTTAATCCTTTAGAACCTATAGATTTAGTTTCTTTACTCACTTTTGATTTGCATAAATTTGATGTTGAATCTCATGCAACAAAAATGAAAACACTATATGACTCTATTAGTAAATAAATCTATCATAAAGTCCAACAAATGGCAGATCATGAAAATAAAAAGAGGAAAACATTTTTTTTCTAGCCCCGTAATTTAGTTTGGATACATTTTAGGAAATAACGTTTTCCACATCTTCAAAAAAATAAGATAGAACTATGAGTAGATAGACCATTTACTGTCTTAGAAAGGATCAATGACAATGCTTATAAAATTAACCTACCTGCTAATTTTGGTAATGTTAGCAATTCATTTAATGTGTTTGATTTGTATTATTTTGTGGGTATAGCAAGGATTTTAGAGACTAAACCTCTCCAAGAAGAGGGGAATAATGTGTGCCCTTTATATTTTAATTATTATTTGAATATTTTTCTAGTAAGTAGTGATAATGTAGCTATCTTTAACTATTTTTCTTATTCTATGCTTGACTAGGATAAATGGATGTAGTTGAAACATATTGTTTCTAGAAGGAATGGATTCTTTACAAATAATATAAGTTATACCCAAATGATGCAATAACCAAACTAATAGCTGATAATGTTAAGTGTAGGCTACATAAATAGCCACCAAACCCAATGGTTTAACAGGATTGTAGCCTATACACCTCGCTTAACAACTACAATAAATAAAAAATATTAGTTGATGGGCCTTAGGATATATTTTTTATCCATTTATTTTATATCATTTGTACATGGGTTGGTTTTAAATTAAAAAACCTAAACCCATATCATTTAATATGTGTTATATTCATTATAAGTATTGTGCTAAACATTGTAATTGAGCCGACCAAGTAGTACTCAATCCAATTGACTATTTCGAGGGTTGGGGTTAGTGAGATCCTATATAAACTCATTAACTACTCAAAATATGGGACATTATTCATTTTCAAAATATCAAAGCTCTATGCTTCTTATCTTTTTTCTTCTTTTTTTGTCACGTTTTCTCTCATTCAGTTGAACTCTCCTCAGCTACCATTTTTCTACAAATCGTTCTCTAAGATTTTTGATCTTCCATTGATATTCTTCATTAGCCGTGTAACACCCAAAATTTCACAACATTTGTTTTCAAATTTTAGCCTTTTTATTCAAAATCAAACTTAAAATATTAGCCTAATTATTTTATTAATAGGCTTTGACCCATAACCTAAATAAATTCCTATTATTTTTTCTCAATTATTTTACCCCTTTCCTTTTTTCTAGACCTATTCTAAACCTAATTATTTTTACCTGATATATTTTTACCTGATACCCTAATATATACAAACTAAACCTAAAACTAAATTAATAAAATATTCCTAAAATTACCATACCAACTTTAACCCCCCAAATGACCCTTGCGTGTCCCGTTATTATCTATTATCTGACCACCTTCTCCTATATTTCATTTCCCTCACACAACATCCATACCCCTGTCAAACCATCCCTCACCTTATCCCTCTTCTGCATCTAAGTGAACTATATCCCTAGCCTGCCCTCTCCTTTCCTATTTGAGAACAAATAAAATCCTCAGTGAGCAATACATATATACACTCATGTACCCAACCTTCTCCTCTTTCATTTTCATTCAAACACTTCTCCCCCTCTACAAATCCCCCTATGTGCACACAACACCACTATTGGCCTCCCCTTCTTCTTTCTTTCTTTCTTTCTTTCTTCTCCTTTTTCTTCTTTGCCCATCTCTTTTTTTCTTTCTTTTCTTTCCTTGTGGAAGATTTTTCTGGACCCTTCCCCAACCCCTCAGCTCACTATCTTATAGTAGCCCCCCTAGGGAAACAACAATTGTTGTCGCTGCTGCTCCCTCCATTTTGGCACCTCTTGCCATGGCCATCCACCACAAACTATACAACACCACAACACCCAACAACTTCTTAGCCTTACCATTTACCTAGCTCCCCATCCCTCAACCACTCACCACCCCACGCCCTCCACCCAACAACCCTACGTCTCACAATTTCCAACCACAACCATCACCATCACCAACCATTGCCTACACCCTTCTTCTTCCCTGTTGCCACTACCTTTCTTTTCATCTCCTTTGACGTGAAAAACCTTGCCAATCCCTAACCCCTTGTAGAAAAAATGACCACAACTCATCCTTGGGTAGCAACAATTAATGTCGTTTTCCCCTCCCTCTTTGATACCTTCTACCATAGTAAATCACTCCCTTCTCCCTTCTTCCAATGCTGCCAGCCACCACCACCTTCGGCCCCTCTCTACCACTGATTTCCCTCCTCTACTTCCTACACCAGCTGAACTTCTCCCCATCACCTCTACCATTCATAGCCCCCTACACCACCTCTCATAGTTTCCATTATCCCTTTTGCACTAGCCCACTGACCAACATCAACCACCACTAGTCTCCATCACTACCACCATTACCCCTACCTCACCTAGCCAGCCAACCAACTCCACTATTTTCCCCTTCGCATGTGCATGGCTTAAACCACGCATGCAACATGAGTTGTTTTTGGTTTTAAAGTTATTTTGGTACCCATTATTTATATATAAGGGTATTTTGGTAACTGAAAAAATAATTGTATTATTATAATGATTATGTTATGTGCTAAAATATTAATATGGAATTTTGATATTTTTCAGTACAAATGTTTATTAGCGGGATCATATAGTATTTAGTAGGATACCACTATTTTTATTTTTTTTTCTAAAATTCAGGTAACTGTTATACTCTACTGAAATGGTAAATTTCATATGATAGTACATTAGGGTTTTGTGTTGAAATATGTTAAGCACGAATAATTAAATTGAAATTATCTGTTATATCCTGAAAATCTGTAGAAATAGCATGTTATCATATGTAAAATACTTTAGGGACAAAAGTATGGTAAAAATGATCTTTCAATGTGTGATATGTATGTAGAAAATGATAGGATGAGCATGGTTAGATATATTTATGGAGTATTAATCATGGATGTGTGTCCTAAGGGCAATTTGGTTATTTTATCTATATTATGATTTTTACCATAACCAAAATTTTTGATGTGTATTATATGTTGTAAGCATGAGATTATGTAATTATAGATTTATTAGATACGCATGCTATAGTTTTATATGCAAAATATGGAATAAGGATAAATTGGTCATTTGGCTTATCTGATAATGTAACTATATGATAAATTGGTTTAATTATTATGTTTTAGCCTTTCCATAACAAACATATAAATAAAATGGGTTTAGGAATTAAAGAGGATGTTAATGTGTTAATTTTGACTTTAGGGACATTTTGGCCATTTTCGACCTAATGTGCCCACAAGTAAATAATTGAGACTAGGATGACCTTAGAATAATTTTATGATTGACCTTGGGAATGATCTTGATTATGGTTGTCTCAAAATAATTGGAAATGAATAAAAAGGTTAAGTATGAAAATTGGATCCATGTGATTTGCTTGTAATTTCATGGTTACCTTAATAAAATACTAATACTTAAAGTAAAAGATCTCAAGATTGGGAATGGTGGCTCTTTAGGGGTCATTATCCTAAAGAAGTGGTTTAGCCCACAGTTGATTTTGGATTTGCCTTAGTGCCTTAGTCGAACCTTATATCTTACTCTATTATGTTATGCGGACTGATAGGGGGTATGCTTACTTATAAATTAGGTGTCTTTGTCAGTAGGGTACTTATTACCTTCGTGCACTAGTGCAAATAGGGTAGTTTTGCATTCTTGGATTGATAGTCAGTAGAATACCTTGTTGCCTTGGTATAACAGTATGACCAGAGTACCATAGTATCTCTAGGTTTGATGTGATATCCCCTTGAGGAAAAAAATGGAATTGACTGATAGGTTATTTGATTAATGGATTATTAGATTATTGGTTTGGTTTGGTAGTTACTTTTGTGCCTACCTGTGTTTCATTAGTATTCTTTGTACCTGCTTGTGGTTCAATAGTAGCCCTTGTGCCTATCTATCATTTGATAGCAGTCTTTGTGACTACCTATGTTTCGGTAGCAGTCTTTGTGCCTACCTATGTTTCAGTAACTGCCTTCATGACTACCTATGTCGATATGTGCTTGGGAGCCTACCTATGATATAAGATTTATAGGAAATGATAATGATGTATGTGGCCTGTGATGATTGTCTTGTTTTTGGATTGATGTTGTTTCTAATTATACTACAAAGAACATCTCTAGGATATGCCACTAGTAAGCTTCAATTAATTGTAGATGAACGAGTATGAATAGTATATGGTATTAGTGGTGTGTGGTTATATGAATGGTTAATTGATGCATGTACAATTTGAAGTTTTATACCATATATTATTGTGATTCCTTACATGTGTTCTATGCTGGTTTTTTTATTTTGGTTTAGTATAAAGAGTTACTCAGTACCATTATACTGAAGGGTTCCTTCATGGGACCCTGCCTATTCAATGGGAAATGGTCTTTGATGGTTAGCTTTTAGGTTCAATTTAAGCTATTAGTTTGATTTGAGAGCCTAGGGTTACCAGTGTCTTTAGTTATATTTGATTTTTAGTTGTATTTTGGACATTTGTGTCCTTTTGTATTTTCTCCCTTTGAGTTTGTAAACTGTTGATGTTACTTTTATCGAGAACAATACTTATATTTTGTTCCCTCCTTTCTTAATCTTGTAATCATGTTATAAATCTAAGCAAAATAGTAATTTTAGCATCAGTACTTGGTATGAGAATGGTAGAGGAAAATCAGACTTGTACCAAGTGTGGCGGTAACACCCTTTGTTTTTATTTTTATAGCTTTCGTGCTTAACTCTGTAAATGAAACTTTTCAGTTTGTAAAAATCGAGGTGTTACAGGTTGATCTAGATCACATATCTGAATTATATCCCACGAGAGAAATATGACGATTCTTCTTGTGCTTCTCTACCTTTTTTTCCCAATCTCAACCTTAGAGTTCATCAGAAGCTTTCAAATTTTGAAGGCCACAAACAATCTTTGACATATCTCTAGATTTGAGAAAATCTCCACTTTTAATTATTATTATTCACTTTTCTACCCTTCTTCTCGCTCTCTCTCTCTCTCTCACACACACACACACACATCTCTAGAGAATCTTTATAAAAACCCAAAAATGAAAATTAGGAGGAAATAGAGGAAGAGTTGAAGAAACAATGGTGAATGATGAATCCCAAAAGAAATAGAAAAGGGGAAGGGAGAAGGTAGAAGGTAGAAGAGTGGAAAATAGACGGGGGACTGGAGGAGGAAGAAGATGGCGTTGTGCTTGTCGTCGCATGCTTACTATTGTGCTAGGAGGAGTTTAGTGGTTAGCAATGGCGGACTACTTTGTTGCATGTCATTGCTTGTGTTGTTTATTATCATTATTGCTGATGTTGGATAGAGGTGTTTGTCAATGGAGTAGGAAGAGAGGAGAAGGTGGTGGAGCTACGAGATTTGGTCGATGCTTACTATTGGCTATTGGTGTAGTGGTGGCTCGAGGTGGAGAAAAAGGCGATGAGTCTAGGATGAGAGATGCAAGGAAAGGTTTTGAGAATTAAAAAGATAAATGAAGAAGAAGATATAAATTAAAGGGCATAATTGGATTTTATTAAAATATTTAATGATGTTCGGGTTATTTTTAATGGAAGAATAATATGTGCATTAAAAATAAAATATTAAAATATATGCTATAACAAAAAATTAATCAAGGGCATATGGTGATTTTTGCTTAAATAAAGTAAATAAAATAATATCCAGTAAATAAAAACCTTTCAAATATTTTGGAGTTACTTAAAGAATAATAAGCAAACAAATTGGGACTAAGGGTCTTTGTAAATTCATCCACACTAACTTCTGTAGTAGTAGATTATTTTTACAAACATTGCTAGGATTGTTCAAAATTTGTTATCCAAATACACAAAACTAAATCAAATATTAAATATATCTATAAATATCTAACATCAATTATATTTCAAAATACAGAGTATTAACTAAACAACTTTTTAAAAAATGGAACTATGATACATATAATATACTTCAAATGTGATATAATACGCTCAATACATTTCAAATAAAGTATAATTCAATATAACACCCCAAAATTTATTAGTGAAAAAAATTATTTTTATAGAAGCATAATCACAAACTAGTGTGTGTTACTGACATACTAACTATTCTTGTACCAAATACAAGATTAACATATTTTAAAATTTAACAACGAAATAGGGAAAAAAAAAAAGAGAATAGTGGAACATATATATAGAAGCATAAGTAGAGAGTTAGGAGATCAACTCTAAAATACATACATAAGATAATAAAAAACATAAAGTAAAGGAGCATACATGGAACAAAGATTTTAAAAGAGAAAATCGAACCAAATGCTACAACACGATAAAGAATCTAATTAACTATGACTCTATACCCACAACCTAAACACACCAGTCATTAGTAGGCATGACATCAATGTTATAAAGATCATCATTAAAGGCTTGTGAGGAATCACAAGAATCATCTACTCATTGGATGAAGAGTGACCAACAAGGTAGAGCAAGTAAGGTTAGGTACTATGTAATACAATATACTATAAAAGACATATCATGCTTAACATAATAAATATAGGACATGACATATCACATAAAAATCATGCGTGCCATAATAACATCACAATATTGTGCTATAATAATAACATAGGATCATGCAATTATGATAAAAAATATTCATGTGATAATATGATTCAAAATATAAAGACAAAACTCAAATGGAAAGCCACATTAATTTCTTTCCTCAGTGATCATATAATAACAATTTATTAATCACTTTGAGATTGAAGACAATATCTCTACCCAAGGCTAATATCCACTACTATCTTTCTATGAATGGAAAATCTATCCAAGGCTAATCAAGATCATGGACCCGTAAAGATTTTATGCCCAAATTAGACACATAATCATTAAATACATGCACCCTCGTATAGGCTCATGGAAGGGGTCCTATAGGGTTTATTTGATTGCCGCACTAAATAGACTATATAATATAATATCTAAAAGACATGAGCACAACTCTAACCTTCGAAGCCAAACCGAGGACAAAGAGATTCTAGTCTTGATTGTGTTTTTTTCACTTTAATTATTAATATATTATTCAAGGATAAAAGCTACACACTTAATAAACACTTAAAAATCTACACTTGACACTTAATACAAAATGTTAAAAGAAGGATATTAAGGATATGATAATTCTAGAATAATTCCCAAGGCTAAACAATAAAGAGAATTAGGTTACAAGAACGAGTTATTGTGTTCACTCACAAATATATATCAAGAACATATACTTAACAATAGTGAATTATCAAGAACATAGAAAAATGAAATATAATATACTTAACAATAGTGAATTATCTCTACCTCCTCCTTTAGTGATCGAATATTTGATCGGTTCATTATGAATGCCAAATCAAATATCTAATATTTTTGGGTTCGCTTTTTCCAATTTCTAATTGAATTTTTCGAACTCCATTATTTTTTCCAATCATAATAGACTTGTAGATGTCATTCGTAATCATCTAGAATATTTTTTTAATAAAATAAAAGTGTCTGTGACTCTGTGTATATCTTTTGGACCTAACTAATCATTGTGTATCATATCTTTCTACCATATTAAGATAAATTCACCCATTATTATTTTTAATGTCTCTTCCATCACTATACTCTCATATTTACTCTATATATTTTGTGAAATGAAGATTTGTAAAGAGAGAAAATTGATAAAAATTGATTTATGGGAGCAATTAATAATAGAAAGAGAGAAATTAAGACTGAAAAATACATAGAGTATAATTTAATGGATGGAGAGATTATGAAAGAGTGATATGTGTAAGCTCAACTTGATTTGGAAGTTAAGATGAAATATTTTAGGAAAAAATTGACCTATGAGAATCTATTTGGGCAAAAAATAATATATAAAACTCTTTTGTATCAACCTTTTGTGAAATTTTGCACACACACCCAACTAATCCCTATTGTCCTCCATCGTTTAGGGACTCTTTATATGAATTAACCTAGGTTTTGCATTTGCCCCGTAGGACCTAATCGTATATGAAAAACACAAGAAGTATATATAAAGAAAAAAGGAATTAAAAATTACAATAATGGAAATTTTATCACTGATTCCACACAATAAAATATTCAAAAGCAATGTGTACATATTTGCACTCTTAGATTATCAAGAACGCCTTTTTGGAATATAATGTCACTCAATTGAGGTTATGTTTGAATCTAATTATCAAAAGTAGTTATCCAAGATAATTAATTATTTTCAAAAGATTAGGCTAAAAAATTTCAAAACAAGTAATTATTTTGGATAAATACTTTTAATAAGTAGCTTCAAACAATCCCTAAGAATTCATTTGCCAAGATTACTCCCTAATAAATAAATAATAAATCAAATCCAAGAAACCCATTCTTGATATTCTCACTTGATAAAAACTCTTCACTCTCAATCAAAGAATTCTCCTTCTAAAACTTTCCACCAAAGATCACACACCTAGATCTAGAAATACAAGAGACTCGCTCCGTCTTCCTCATGGCAACTCTAATGCTAAACAAAGGAATCTTATATAAACTAACGTAAAATTTTGGAACCAAAAACATATGGAAATATATATAAAAAAATAGAAAGATATTAAAGCCATCTTAGACTTGAAAAAATAAAATCATTATGGAAACTAGGATGGATGTAATGGCACAACAGTAAGTGTTTGTTATGTTGTAGTTGTTTTCTTACTATTCTACATTAGTGGGTAGATGAGATCTTATTTGGTTTTTATATCCCCTCACATTTTAGTTGTTTGAGTTGCAAGCATGGATTTTTTTTGTATAGCATTAGACTGACCTTAATTATATATATATATATATATATATATATATATATATATATATATATATATATATATATATATATATATATATATATATATCACACATGCGTTCGCTACCTGATCGTCCGATTCGGGCTAGGTGTGGGTATGGTGTGGTCTTTGATTGGACATGGGCTTATTATTTTCCTTTCTATCGGTATGTTTGGTTTATGCACATTTATTTTTTAAAATTAGCTAGTAAATGTTTTACGAGGATTTCATTCATATTCAAATTAGAACATTTTCAGATCGTCAATAAATAGGGAAACTTTTGACTAGGCATTTATGTCATATCCCAATTTGAGCAGAGTGTTATAAGGATTGATATGACTACTTATATCATCATGGTATACCATCATTTTGGTAATTCGTCCTAAGAACTCTATAGTTAAGCTTGTTGGCTATGGAGTAATTTTAGGATGGGTGACCCTCTTGGAAAGTTTCAGAAATTTTCTAAAAAGTTATCGGGAAGTGCGTGAGTGAGGATAAAGCGAGTTGAAAGGATTTGTATTGATTTGGGGGACTAGTCGATCAATTCGAAAGTGCTTTAAGGTAGCCCCCGTATGGTCGTATCGACTCGAGTTGTTACAAATGGTATCAGAGCGAAACCGCGATTAGGGATGGCAACGGGGCAAGTCAAGGACCCTAGCCCTAAACCAGATAAGAAAAATAATTTCTGAACCTGACCAGATCTCTGATTTTTTTTATCAGTGATTCCTTGACCCGATCCCCACCGAAATCAAATCCCCATACCCGAGTCGATCCCCAATCTATTTTCTATCCCCGATTTATTCTCCAATCTTGAAACCCAACCCGATTCTCAAAACTCGACTTTATACCCGATCTCCGATCCCATTCCCGATCCTCAAACCTTTTTTTATATTATACTTTTAATTTATATTCTATAAAAAAATTAGATTATATATATATAATTATTCAGGGCAAGTTCGAGGATGGGGACCCCAAACCTGTCCCCGCCCCGTCCCTAAAAAAATCCTCGTTAAGAATCCCCAAACCTGATCCCCGAATTCTCTCCCTGAACCCAAACTCAAATAGAGAATCCTAACGGGGCCCCGAATCGGCAACGAAAATTATCATCCCTAACTACGACAGTGACCTGAACTTGGATAAGCCAGTTAGCACCTAGTGGGACGATTCTTGGGATGAACTATATTAAGACAGTTAGTAGTTGAGATGCAACTAGGACTTTGCGTTCTTTGAGTGGGGGTGAATGTAATACCCCAATTTTAGCGGAGTATTATAAGGATTGATATGGCTACTTATATCAACATGGTATACCATCCTTTTAATGATTCCGTCTTAAGAACTCCACAGTTAAGCGTACTAGATATGGAGCAATTTTAGGATGGGTGACCCTCTTAGAAAGTTTTAGAATTTTTCTAAAAAGTTCTCAGGAAGTGTGTGATTGAGGATAAAGAGGGCTGAAGAGATTCATATTGATCTATGGGGTTAGTCGATCAATCTGAAAGTGCTCCACAGTCATTGGAGAAGCCAGGATAAAAATTTCATGGTATCCTCATGTAAAATAATACTCTTAAGTAATATCAATATATTGTGCTAAAATATAAAATTTTACATAGTTTTAAAACACTATTTGTCGAGTTTTCATACTTTAAAATCGATCTACAATAACATCATTGCTAATAAAATTAAATACATCTCTCTCTATAAATGTTATTAAACAATCTTGAAGCCATTGATTGTACATTTTATTCTTTGATGTAGTCTTGATAAAATTCATTGCAAAAAATACTCGTTCGACGCGTGCAGTTACTACTAGTAAAATTAAGGCCAATTTTACAAGCCTATAGATGAAATGATATGTCTTATGCTTCTTGTTTTGCACTAATTTTCTTGAAAGATCAACAAGGCCTTTCAAGCAATGGAACCTACTATCTGATCGAACATTTCTAATATGATTCTCCAGTTAATTGTCTAACACCACAACATCAACATTAGAGAAATCATCAGGATAAAAAGTGGTCAATCTAATTAAAGATTGCTTGTTAAAAGCTTCAAATGATGACAAAGGATGCAAACATGCAACACAACTCAACAATTCAGTGCTCGCCACATCAAACCTACAATTAAGCTCCTTTAGCTACGAGTCTATAACACTATAGAAACAATCATATTTATAATGATGTAGATTTGTGATGATTGGAGCCTGACGTGCTGATCTCTTCCTCTTAACATATTGGTCATTCATGTTGGGCACATCAATGTCTCTCTTGTTATAAAATAAAACAACTTCATTCAAAATACCTTCCCATCCATCATCTCTCATCTCTTGCAAACACTCCTTAGCAATTTCAACAAGTGCTAAGGCATTCAAAATGTCTTGATCATTATTTTGCAATGCCTGATATAAATCACCTGTAACTCCTATAACATTTATCATTAAATGTAACATGAAAATGAAGTCAAAAGTTTGTAATCCATATAATAAGAATGTAGCATCTCTGTTTTTATCAAATATCCTATCAGCTTCCAAGTCTTCAAGTACCTTGATTACAGGAGAGAACAAATTTTTTAGACTAAAAAATGACCTTAAATGAGAACCCCAACGAGTATCACTGGCCCTTACAAGAATAGATTCTTGGATCAATCCCCGACCAGATTCTATCAGCCTTCTTCTAATGCATTTGTTATGTAAGCAGCTTGTTTATCTCGAAAAGAATCTTGGCGCTTATTGGAGGATCCAATAACATTCACAACCCGTGTAACATTACTAAGAAAATAACTAACTTTATTGTGACATTTTACCACAACAATAAGAGCCAATTGAAGTTGATGAGAAAAACAATGAACATAATAGGCACAAGGATTTTCATTCTGAATCAATGTTTTCAAACCGCTAAATTCACCTCGCATATTACTAGCTCCATCGTACCCTTGTCCTTGTACTTTTGATAAACATAATATCGACTCAACATTGATTCAAGTGCAGCCTTAAGTGATAAAGTAGTTGTATCTTTGACATGTACAATCCTAACAAACCTTTCCATAACAAAACCTCTATCATCAATATAACGCAAAACAACGGCCATTTGTTCTTTCTTTGCTTTGTCTCCTGCTTCATCCACTAATATGCCAAAAAAATCATCTCTAATTTCATTAACAATCTTATTAATTATTTCAGATGCAAATGCATAACTAATATCCTTATGAACCTCAGGTGAAGTCATCTGATTATTCTTTGGAGCATTTCCTAACACAACTTTAGCTACAGCTTCATTGTTATGCCTTAAAACCTCCAGAAAACGAAGAAAGTTACCTTAATTTAGAGAATATTCTGACTCATCATGTCCTCTAAATGCCATTCCCCCCTTGAGAAGAAATCTTACAGCTTGAATAGACGCATCTAAACAGATAAGATAATCTGATTTGACTTATTTTGATTGCTTTATGAAAGAGGCTTCAATGTTTTGCTTATATTTGATAAGATCTTCACATTTTTTAGTAGCGTTAAAATGAGGACTATTAGAACTACCAACATGAACCTCGAACCTCTGTTTTTTATTCCAGTGTGCAAATCCTTTTCCCACAAAATGATCACCGCCAGCTTCAGATTCACTTTTAAACAAGTAGCAAGGCAGACAAAATGCAACATCTTTATCTATATTATATTCCAATCAATCATATTCATCAAACCAAGATGAAACAAATTGACAATTTTTTCCACCGATAGCCTTTGTAGGAAAGCTATGAGTACGAGGTTGAAAAGGGCCTTTTAAAAGATACGCTTTTCTTACCTCATCTTGAATATTGGGATGAAAATATGAAATCTTTTTTCTTAACCTAGGATTTGCTTCTAAAGATTCCAAATCAATTTTACCTTCATTAGTGAATCATGATTATTGTGGTTGGATTGAAGATGGGAGTGCTTAGTTTTCGGAAGTTGGTAATACAACTTGATTAACAGAATTAGATCCGTGGTAGCTATGTTTAGGCTGAATTGAAAAGTATCGTTGCATCCTAAATTAAGACATTAAACAATTTAATGAATTAACTAGGGAATTTACTAAAACTTAATTGATAATATAATTTTATAATGAACTAATTCAAAAACTAACTAATAAATTAAACAATTCAATCTATAAATCTAAAAAAAATTGATTTCTACAAACTAATTTTGATTTCTACTTAATTAATAAGACAATTTCTATTTTCTACATTAATAAGATAAATTAGAATTTCTATAAAATATGAAATATAATCAATTAATACAATAAATACAAACAAATTAACTGCATTCTAATTTCACAAATTTATAAATTTATAATAAATAATTTAACAACAGTTGTAGAGAAGACTTGGCAGCTGCTCTTGGTTCTTGGCTCTGATGGCCACGATCAAGGGTTGATATCGGCAGGCAGTGGAGGCAGGCGGCGACAGCGACTAGCGGGCAGCACCAGTCGGTAGTGTGAAGTCAGCAAGCAAGCGGCAGCTGCACAACCCACACCACACAGTTCCACAGTAGGCTGGAAGAAGAAGAAATGATGGTGTTCGGTGGCAGAAACGGCGAGCTCCGGTGGATGACTAGGTGCTGAGATGTGCGTGCTGTGTGCCGGCGTGCCGCGTGCGTCCAGGCTTGACTCTTGAGGTCGACTGGTGTCACTGGTCGAGGGTCGAAAGCAGTAGGGGTTAGGGAGTTGAAGAGGAGGGTAAGGGTTGGGGGGGGGGGAATTATCAAAACGACGTCGTTTTGATGATGTGAAAAAAATTCAAAACAAGTCGACCATGGGACTTGATCCTACGACCTTTGGGCTTCGACACATGAGGAACCTACTTGTCCGACCATTCATCCATTTTGATTCTTTGCTATGGTGTCCTACAAATATAATATATATCTAATACCTAAAAATCAAGCATAACTTTTACTTTCCAGCCAGGGCTCCGTGGTATCCTGGGACACCGTGCAGAAGCCCTGGCTCCGCCACTGTCCACGGTAGTCTCTGTGTGGTCGTATCGATTCGGAGTATTACAATTTAAGAGGGAATTGATGGTTTCCATTATCTTTTCCCTTTTCTTTAGCTTTAAAAAGGATGCTTTGGTACCAATTCTTTTACACCACAAAAAAAAAAACTCCATCTCTTCCTCTTTGCATTTCTTACCCTGAGAATTCTAGGCAGTCGTTTTTATAACTTTTACTTTTGTTTCCATCATAAGTGTACAAATATAAAGTCAAGCTGTGTTAACTTTAGAGACGAGATGACAAGAGGGTTGTAACTTGGTCTGTCTTGAAATTTCACTTCAAGGTGGCGAATCAATTCACACCAAAATTAAACTGATAAGTTTCAATCACCGGTAGTTTTTTTTTTATACTTCAATTCTTTAATATTTCTTGCTAATATTGTCGAGCTATTTTACAAGACATGGATCATGATGACGGGCATGATTATCTACGTTCACCCACACGAACCGTGTTGGCCAGCATTCCCTCCCATGGTGAACATTTTTTCTGCATATATATATATTATATACTTCAATCATTTTCGACACGTATTTATTCTTCAACAATACCAACTTGTGTAGGTCTAGTAGGCCTCTCATATATACTCTTCCATCATCCGCTATTTTAGATCCTATTCAGTGCAACCACATGTGGCTTGAAATCCAACACCTCTAGTTTAAAGAGCACATAAGATGACATGCAACTCTCTCAAATGTAATGAGAATCGGTCTTAATGACTTAACTAACAACGATATTCCTTTAACCTATCAAAAAGTAACTGCAAGGGAGAGATACCAGCGAGAATTAAATAGACGAAAAGAAGCGTGGTTATTCGCACCCTACGAATCATGAAAATATCTAGCTCTAGTGTAAAGGCCCTTGTGGGGAGGACAAATTACATGTTGGAGTTATATCGGAGTTATGTTGGAGACGTCAAGGACAGGTGACTCGAAATTCGCATTGATCCAAAACTAGATACCACGATCTGGAGCACCTACAGCCGACAATATTTTTTTTTGGGGAACTGAGAGTCGCTAAAAGCACTAACTAGCACACTCACTGCGTCGAAAGTTTACGTGACCCAAAGTGCCATTTTATGTAGTTATTATTTATTTTTATTTTTATTTTTTAGAGTGTAACTCTGTCGTAGAATTTTAATCCGTACTTGATGGAAAGAGGGCATAATATATAATAGAATCTTCTAATTATTATTTTTATATCGAAACGGACAACGAAAAAGTGGGAAAAAGTATTTTCTTCTTACACTTCCTATCTTCATTATAGCATGATACAGGGCTCAAGAAAAATATATATAGATGGTATTAGGATTAAAAGAAATGTGGATAGTGTCATGTAAATTCTTTAGGATGAACTACAATTGTTTGTTTCAATAATCGTATAAATATATTTCTTAACTTTTAGAATATTTTTTACTGGTAAATGTGGGTAGCTACAAAGTAGGCAGTAAAGCCATCAAAATATGATATATTTATATTCTTTTTATATAGGGGAAAATAAACCCATCAATACAATAAATACGCAAGGCCAGCCATACACTATACGTGTACACAATGTTACATGAGGGGAAATTCAACTTGTGTGACATAACACACATGTAGCTATATCTAGGTCTTCAGCCCCTAGACTAAAGGATCAACAATAGTTAATACTATGATATATGATACATATAAACACAGTAAAATTACATTGGCAGAATTAATAAGTATACCGAACGTCTATTATTTTAGCGTACGTATCACGTACATAGTCACGATCAGAACAATATATATTGTAACTAGATGATCTAACTAGCTAGAAGCAACAATGAAATTCATCGTGTGCTAGCTCGCTAGTTAGTGATCCGTCCAGCAGCGGCACTAAGCAGCAATTATGTTATGGTGAAGCAGGATGCCATGCAGAGACGGAAACAAGAAACCTATCTTGCCAACCTAAAGAAAGTACCTTTGTTTGATCTCTCTCACAAACCCTAAATCCACCACCACAATCACCATTTTCACATTGAGGATGATGATGATGATGGCAATGATTACCTCTAATCCTCAACAAGAGTTTAGCTTGCATACTTGTCCTTGAACTCAATTCAATCCCAACAAATCCATGACTCGCCATCTTACCCTTCCAAGACTCCATCTTTTCATATCTCAAAAAACAGCTGCTTGTCTCCTTCATCATCTCATCATCATCATCATCATCATGATGGTCATCATGATTCGCCATCATGAATATCTCTTGCTTGATCTCTTTACCAAGATAATTCTTCTCAATAGTTAACCTCTCAGAACTGTCCCTTGGAAGACAGATATCTAAGGAATCAAACATGGCTTCATAATAGTGTAAAGAATCCATAAAACTTGACAGGAATAAGGCTTTGGTGACACTACTAGCACTACTTGTGGTAGTAGTATTCCTAGTAATGTTGGCGGTGGTGTTGATATGATCATAAATATGATGATCATTGCCTTCCTTTTCTACCAAGACCACAATTGATGGGTCAAGTGAATGTATAGCTTTCAAAGTATCAGAAACCTTGGAGTGCGTATCCAGACTACTAAGATGAAAAGGCATGTTCACAGCAACGGTTTCATTCTTCTTCTTCTTCTTCTTAATAGTCCTCCCACCAAGAATATTGCACGATGATGATGATTTCAACAAGCCAAGGAACTCAAAGTTTAGGTTATCAAACCCTTTTGAGAAACTTACCAATCTAGCTTCAGTTTCGACAAGCTCTTCTAAGCTCGTAGCAAATCCGGTGATACGAAATGATACGTTGCGTTTCCTTGTTGCCTTTTCCGAAAGAGATTGTATCATGGATGGCCATTGAAATCCGTATGATAACTCGAAATCAATTACATGTAATGATAAGTCATTTTCATCCTCTTCTTTCTCAAATGCTTCGAGTATTGCTTGGTTAGCTGTGAAATGAATGAACTGGTAGTATGGTGAAACTCTATAGAGATGAGTGAAACCCATGAAGTACTCTTCAGAAGAGCATGAAGATGCAGATGTAACACTGATGCTGTTGCATCTTGTTGTTGCTGTTGATCTATCATATGGATGATAATCCTTCATGGTTATGGTCGACGACGCATCGTAATTATGATAATATGACGGAGATTTAGTTAGAAGGATGGAGGTTAAGGCATCGGTAAAATAAGCAGCAAGTCTAGCAGATGAATCACCGGTTAGTGAGATATGTTGGTATAACTCGGTCAGATAATCAATGGCGGAAGGGACATTATTTTCATCAACTGATGTTGCTGATGAAACAAGGTAATGGAACAAATGAGGCCTTTTATTGATTAAGTCTTCAATATTAGTGGTATTCACTAACACGACCCTGCTGCTACTGTTGCTACTGTTTCTCCTCTGAAGATGTGACGACTTCATTATCATCATCTCATCTCTTAGCTTCACCAGCCTATGTATCTTATTATCACCATCAGAACCTAGCCCATTAATTAAGAGCATCGACGAGGGCTCAGGAAATCGAGGTTGATCCGTGACATAACTCCAGTTTCTCTTCATTTTCGATCGATTTAATGACTCGATCCCAAGTCTTCCGACACCTCCTGGTAGCTGCTACGCACTACCAGTCTGGGGGCAGTGATGCTAGCCAGCTAGTAGCTATGGCGCCGGTAAGATACAGGATGAAGAAACTCTTTGTCTGCCTCTTATCTAGCTCTCTTAATTGCTCTCCGAATTCAACAGGGACAAGTATTTCAGTTTGGAAGAGGTGGGCAAGGGATGCGGCCGGAGAAAAATAATGGAAGATAGATCGAGAAAGGTAAAGCAACTGGCCGGGATGGAATGATTGGAACTAGCTAGAGCTAGCTCCATCTATATAATATTAGCGTTACACAAAATAAACTAAAAGATATATGGTATGAAAATGCAAATCTGAAACATTCCTGCGACAAGTAAACTCGTTGAGTGAAGAAAAGAAGAAAGACTGAAAAGGCTAGTGGGACGAAATCATGAACATAGGGCCCTAGCTAGGGTCTACAAGAAAACGATGTGAATAACGCTTGTAAATAAAGAAAATATTTTTAACCTACTTGAAATGTATATATACGTAGATATATATACCTAAATGTATGAGGAAAAAAAATAAGAGTTAGCATCTAAAATAATAATAATACCTCAATTCAGGTGATTCACTAGATTTTAGGATACATCCGCGCAGATGACGATGAGTAGAAAAAGTTTAATTATGAATGCTCAAGATTATATATATATATCTATATATAAGAGGAAAGGGAGAAATATTTTAAAATCTATTTATATCAAATTATTTAAAGTTAAATAATTTATTTATTATTTAGTCTATTTTTTTGATATCCAATATATATGTATATATAGAGAATATTATCTGTATATTTGTATATAATTAGATATATATATTAATATAATTATATATATATATATATAATATTTTATACTTAGAACTAAATATTTTAAAATTATTTTAATTTTTATCTTATTATTTCTATTCAAATGGACTAGAAATTAATTTTCGGAAAGAAAAATCACCGGGGACAATCGTGTAATAACAATAAATATAAACTCTCAATATTTTTTGTGTGAGTGTATGTCCATTTACATAGTAAAAAATACATTTAATATGATAATGGAAAATCAATCTAGTTTCGTGAGATATTTATGGTAGTTTTTATCGGCTATTAGAGATAATTTGTACCATTTATTATAAGTATTTTTTTTAATTTAAAATATAAATATCTAATATTTATAAAAATGACACCCACCGCCTTTTTTCTAGAATGATAATATTATAGTTGTCTCAAATACTTATGTTAATTTTTGTCCATCCACAAGAGATAGCTTTTACTATCTAATAGTTTCATAACCTAAAATATAAATACATAATATTTATAAAAATATTACCGTTTTTCTTTTAGCTCTCAAATAATATAATTTTCTGAAAGTTATTAAAAGTATAACTTCCACCACCTATTGTAGTTTGTTTTCAAATCTTAAACATAAATACATAATATTCATAAAAATAACACTATCTTCTTCTTCTTTTTCCTACTGAAAGTAATAGATTTTGGTTCTTATTAAAAGATTTAGTTTTCATTGAATATATATATAAACAAAGTATATACAGGCCCTGAGCATATATAAAGTAAATAACTTAGGCTTTGTATTGGACTTTTTTATTTATAAATAATAGAATTTTAAAAGAACTTTATTGTTGAAATCAAGCAGTCACAAAATTATTATTTAGATAAAATATATTAAAAAATAAATAATTTTATTAGTTATCCACAAAATTTAGATAAAGTATGATAAACTCATATTAAATAAATTATTTAGATAAAAGTACTTATCCTATTATTTTTATCCATGAGACTATATCAACATATTATAAACTCATATATTCAATAAAATTTTAATATAAATGTTTAAAAAAATAAAAATAGCTAAATTCTATTTTAGAATATCCAAATAAATATCATCTTAAAAACATTTATACTTTTTTTTAAAATGAATTTTTTCCTAACTATTTTTCGTCCAAACAAAACCTCAGTAATCTCCACGTTGGATCAAATTTAAATTTCACAATACGATAGTAAGCTCCAAAGAAAAATAAAATGTTATGGATACTAATGACTAATTGTTTATGCTACCAAAAAAGATCTTGCAGCAGGTCATTGGTTTATGCAGGACTTTCCTCTAGACAGGTAAGGCTTCCCCTAGTAAAAGAGCTCTTTTGGCCTGGAGAGTGGTTTGTTTGCCTAAGAAGGAGGGAGGTCTGGGAATTATTGATTTGTTTGCTTGAAATGTTGCTGTTGTGGGGAAACATCTATGGAATTTATGTTAAGAAAAGGATTCCTTATGGATAAAATGGATTCACTCCTATTTCATTAAGTAGCAGGCAGTGGAATCTTGTCATCTTCCCAGTACAACCTCTTGGATCCTTAATAGCATTTTTGCCTTAAGGTCTCGTTTGTTCCCAGTTTTTCAACATTTGCAGCCTGATTATCTCTATAAAATCTTAGAAGTCTATGAAGCCATTAAATTTTCAGCTCCTAAAGTGTTTTGGTGAAAATCTGTCTAGTGCAACCCTACTGCTCCAAAACACAAGTTTATTTTTTGGCTGGCTGCTCATTTAAGACTCCCTACAAAGGATTCTCTAGCCAAATTTCTTCCTTCCATTAATCTACAGTGTTGTTTCGGTTTGCAAGAGGAAAGCATTAATCATCTTATCATTCATTTCCCTGTGTTGAAGCATCTATGGGTCTCAATTAGCAAGATTTTCAGAGAAAGGAGGAGGCATAGATCATAGCAGGCATTATTAAGAACTATGTCTAGTACACACGGTAGAGGTGTAACTAAAGCACAATTTAGATGGGGTTTTTATGCTATAACTTTTTATGAGATTTGGAAAGCTAGGAATGCATGCATTTTCTCAAACGTTGGGTGGGATTTGAAAAGGATAGCTTCTCAAATTTCCTTGGTAATGTATTCTATTTGTAATAACTCTTATAAGAGTTCTAAGTTTAGTGGTTTCTTGGGTCATATAGATCAATTCTATAGGCTGGTTTGTAATTTTTCATGATGATATAATATTCCTTATTTTCACAAAAAAATGACTAGTATCTATCTATCTATATATATATATATATCTTAGAAGGTTGTATTTCTTTTAGGTACCGCCGTCAACTCTATCTTGGACCAAAAGACTGAAATAAATTATGACATGTTCTTTAGGACTGTAGTTATACAATATCAATTATGTAATTGTCGTCTAATTTGTTAACTATGGTTTAATAATTACCATATAACACTAGAAATTAAATATACTTTGTTTCCAAAAGTATGGCGGAAAAGTATATACATCACTCTATTAAAACTAACCTCATTATAAAATTGGGAGTACATGATACTTATGGTCTAAATACCGCTGCATATAGCTTCCTCGATGTTTTTTGGAGTGTTTGAAAATGGAGAGTACACAACAATTTTAGTCTACAACTGCCTTGTATTCTCTCTCTCTCTCTCTCTCTCTCTCTCTCTCTCTCTCTCTCTCTCTCTCTTCTATTATATTATATATGAAATATGCTATTGTTATATTATATCTTAAATATTTAGTTGTTCTAGTAAAGGACACTAATGAATTAAAGCATTAATTGTCCCCTCGGACTCATGGGTTTGAGTGTCTGCTTGAACTATTTTTATATTGTTGTAATTTGCAAACATGATGACTTGCGGCCATAAAATTAAAATATTTTCCATGAGATTAAACCGTAACTTCATGTCCTAACCACTTAGCTAAGGATTGATTATTACTATTTCAACCATATTTATATGATATATCAATTTTCAATACCCTTAAACTATATTGTAATTATTTTATTTTAATCATATTCAACATTCTTATTTATTTGGCATTAATTATGTTAGTAGCAAGTACAAGAATCTAACTAGAGAAATTTTTTTTATTTTATTAATAATATATTCAAAATTGTATGATTAATTTATAAACGAATATTTTTTGGTGAGATTTTTAAAATAACAATAATTCAAGATCATTAATTTTGAAACATATTACTAAAAAAAAGGTTGATTGAACAAGACAGATATTATATAATTTTTAATGATAATATATTTTAAATAAAAAATAGAAAATATATTATTGTTATTATTATATAGGGACGACATGCTCTGCCACTATGTGCATTGTACAAATTTTTATATAAGCCTACATAATTTCCCATATCACTTACACACAGGAAGCTTATAACATTAATTCTTACATAAGTACATGCATTAATATACATACAAAATTACACAAGTGTATATACCAACTTAGAAAATTTACATCAATGTGAAATATACAAACATTTCCACTACAAAAGGACTACCAATACCGTGTATATATATTTGATAACCAATCCACCTATTTTGCAAATTGAAAGACAAAATTTTAACATTCTTGTTAAATTTCATCAATCCACCAATCACCAAATAAGTCCGTTCATATGTCAAAAAACCTACAAAAAATAAATGAATTAGTGTGTGATTAGTATTTGAAGTATTATAGTAAAGTTGTCATGATATATATATATATATATATATATAACCTCATACATCTCATCACAGAAGATCCACTATATTAAGTGAAATTTATCTTAATTGCTTCATAAAAAATATTAAAACATTAAAGATGAAAAAAACAAGGAAAAAAATCACTACAAACCTATAATGTTCCCCGCTTGTGTTTAGTTTTAATTGATGCTTTGTTCTTCCACAAATATGTTTAAATGGTCTAGTTGATGTAAACAATAAGGTATATTACAAATTAATAAATACATAATAAGTAATTCAAATATATCATTAATGAAATAAATACATACTTATCAATAAGATTTATACTCCTCCATCTTTTTCCTGTGACTTTACTTTTTAACTATAATATTACTATTCTTGGTAAAAATAAAGGAAAAAATAATTAGTTAATACAACCAACACAATTATCACTAAAAATAATGTAATGTATGTGAGTACAAATTGTAATATTTATCGTATCCTTCAAAGTAGCTACATCCCTTAGCCATATTAAGAATTACCCTACAACTAAGTAAATTTGGAGTCTTTCAAGCTCCTCTCTATCAATAGGGTATGTAATGAATGCATGTTCATCCTAGACATCATGAATACTCAACTAAAATGTATCGATCCCCTACCAAACAATATGAAGAATTGCATTGGACTTGATAAAAGTGGTACCATGTGCGACATTAGGCCCATCTTATTTAGCTTTTAAATCACATGGATACTTTCCCTAGAATATTTAAGAACTTTGATTCATATATCAACTTTAGATATCACTCAAAATATAAATATAAAAAACATATATTTTTTTACGTCATCAATATCTAGAAAAGATCTAGTAGGGTCATTTGAAGTTAAGGCAACAACTGCACCTTATGAAGTTGTTCTTTCATTCATCAACTTCACCACCATCTCAACCAAGTGATCATGATTTTCCCTTAACGTATCTATTTCCTCCTTTAGAGCCTTGAAATCTTCATTTGAAGAGTGAGAACTAGTTGTCCTTCCAAATACATTTGATAGGTTTAACCAATAACTCAATGCTCAAACTCAACCACCATGCTCTTGGGTTCTCAATACATAAGCCAAAAAAATATTTGGGTCAGTATCCTCAAAAGCACATGATGGAGGTTTCTTTCAAAAATTTCATGAATTTCTTGGAGCACCTTTATTTTTCTAGAATGTTTGAGAACAATAAAGATTTGTGTAGATATATGTAGAATATATAGGAGGTTTCTACACTAGTATGGATGGATCTAGAGGGGGATGTCTCTTAAACCTTTATATTTTGTACATAATTTTATAGAACATTCTAGGTTAGCCAATTACGTTACACTGGAGAATTCTAAAGGGATAATGTTCTTGCCCACTCTAGATCGTTCTTTGGCGTGAAAAGGGGATGAGGTCTAACTAATGAATAGAGAATGAAGGGTCTCATTTTCACCATCTAGATTTGGAAGCATTCTAAGTGTTCTCTAATAAAAAGTTCTAATTCTCTCAAACTCCCTTGTGTCTTCCTTTGTGAATTTTAAGACTTTTTGATAAACAAAACATCATTGCTCAAAATTGGGGTTAACTTAAGATAAAAGGCTTACGTAGTCTTATAAGGAGTGGGAACAAGGCTAAGTGCCACACATAGTTGGCTTAGGGAGAAGTTAGTGCTCTTGGTCGATTTCCCCCTTCTCTTATGTGGAACATTGTCCACAGACAATGCTCACATGTCTCACATTCCCTACCACCTACAAGACCATCCCCTACCCCCATCAACTCCCACCTCCTAAGCATGAGGAGGTTGAAAATTTTCTCACCTCCCTTCCCATCACTGTAGGGTATATATACCTACACATACTCCACATTAAATTCTACCATCTCTCTCTCTCTCTCTCTCTCTCTCTCTCTCTCTCTCTCTCTCTCTCTCTCTCTCTCTCTCTTATTTTCTGCAACCAAACCACCACCTCCTTCTCATCACTAAAATCACCCAAGATCACCCCCACCGGTGAGCTCAACCGAGGCGTGAACACAACCACCGAACACCTTTGCCATTTCCTTCCCCCTAGCACTAGCCACCTTCGCCACAACCTAAACCCAAGCACCAGCTAAAAAAACCAATCCTACCCCATTCATTTGATCATTTCCATGACAACACACCCCCACCTTTAGCTAATTCCACCACTTCCCTTTTCTTTCTTTCCTTTCCCCACTATAGTACTTTCACTACGGTATAAACCCTTCCCCTTTGGCAGCATTAGCCAAAGCTCTCCCACCATCACTTCTGCGGCTTTGGCCAAAGCTTTCCCCCTTCACTTCAGAAACATTGTCCAAAGTCTCATACTCTATTTTCCTCTCCTTAGTTACACAACTTCTCCCCAAATAATACCCTTATTTGGTTAGATTTCCTTCCTCCTTTTATCATTCTATTTCCTTAAGCATTTACTTAATTAGGTCATTTAATCCTAATGATATTTTATTATTCTTTTCTTAGGTCATTTTCCTGTGGTCTCGGAATAGGTGGAATAGGTTTTCCAAGCTTAGAGATTGGAGCCATTTTAGTAAGGATACTTATCATAGTCTAGGGTTTCTAATTACTAAGTGCTATACACGATTTTACGTTGTACCATGTTATGTTGATTATGTGAAATATTACATGATTATTGACACTATGATATGCGGTCGATATTATATTATAGGAAAACAGTAGGTAGAGTTCATGCGATGTTGTTATTTTATGTGGAAAAGCCTTTGGTGTGAAATATAGATGTATCATGGGTTTTATTTACGGTATGATGACTGTGAAATGATTATGGAAAGGTATTTGGGGAAAATGTGTATTTTGGAAATGAAATTACTAAACATAGAAGATTTTCATGAAATAGGGGTTATATTACAGATAAGGGTATTTTGGTCAATATGGGTTAAATATGGGAACTACGGTATTCTAAGGTGTTATATCATCCAAAATGTGTGTTATATCTAAAAACATGGGTATTAGGTGTGTTGTCCCTGCGAAGGTGCTTCAATCTATTCCACCAAATCAAAAATAGTGGGGTCCATGCTCATCATGAATAAGAATATAAATTGAGTAACCTAACAAATAAAACACTAATATATTAAAGTAAAAGAGTACATGAGTTAGGACCAAGGTGATGTTTTTATATCTGTTCCACTAAATGATAATAGTGGCTTGGATGCATTTTTCCATAAAAATGTGATGTTTTCAAATCCACTCTATTTGATGATAATAGCAGCTTAGGTGTGTTCCCCTTAAGAAGGTTCTTTAGATTGTTCCATCGATTTAAGAATAGTGAGGTCCTTGAACGCAATATAAATAAAATAATAAAAACAGTTATATCGAATAAAGAGGCATGGATCGGTATATACCTTATGATAATTTTTGTAGATTGTATGTGTGCTTATCATCTATTATGAATGCATGTTGTTACCTATATCCCTAACTCAATAGTATTGTTGCCTTAATTAGTACGTAGCGTACTGACCATCCTTTTCATAGGTGCTGCTCATTTTCACTAGCAGAAGACCTTGATACTTTTGTACATATCTTTGAGGACCACTTGTATAAGTTTGTTGTTTTTTATGCTTTGTGTGGGGAGGAGTGACTTTTATCTACACTGGATGTTTAGGTGAAGAGTTATATTATCCGAATGATATTTTTACCCAAATACCTTTTTGGACTCTTTGATACATGGTATCCCTCCATTTATATTCTATTATTGTAACTTGAAATTAAACTCCAAACTCATATTTGTATTTATAAAAGCCTCTCTCATTACTAATTACCTTATTTTACTATAAATAGTTTTAGCCTTGTGATTGATGTAAGGGTGATTTATTAAACCATAATTATGTCAATTACGGTAGTAACACCCATATTTTGATTACATGCTTCCACTATAAATTGAAATTTTTCAGTAGTAAAATTTAGGGTATTCTAGATGGGTATAAAGATCACCAAGGAGGCAAGATAGATGAAGGCAACAAACTCTAATGCTAAGGCCATTCTTAGGGTAGCCTATGGCGTTCTCATAACCCTTGGCTCATGGAAAAGAAGGGTGAAATTTCTAGAGACCAAGATAGATGATTATGACATGTTTATAGGGATGGAGTTCATACATGTAGCAGATCCACTCACATTCAGAGTGAATAGCATCATGCACATCACAAAGGTGAAGGAAAGTTATGTTGTACCCTTTGTGCGATCCAAGGTAGAGTCCTGCTCTCTCTACTATACAATTCTCTAAGGGATTCAAGAAGGGATAGTATTATGTTTTGGCCACTATTGTTAAAGAGTTCCCACAACCCATGAAATACCCAAAGAGATCCAACATGTTTTCCATGAGTTTAAGGACATGATTCCTTCAAATTTACCTAAGAGGATTCCACCTAGAAGAGAGGTGGATCATGCCATTGAGTTGGATTTGAGGACTAAGCTACCCGCAAAGTGTTCCTATTGGATGATCCTACCAAAGTTGGAGGAATTAAGAAAGTAATTAACACATTTACTTGATACTAGGTTCATTCATCCATCAAAGGCTCATATAGTGTCCTCGTGTTATTCCAAAAAAATAAAGATGGCTTTCTTCATATATATGCAGATTACCAAGCGCTTAACAAGATCACGATGAAGAATCAGTATCTGCTCCCCTTGATATATGACTTATTTGATCGGTAAGGGATGATACTTCACCAAAATGGATCTACAATCAAAGTATTGGAAAGTGAGGATTAACAAAGGAGATGAACCCAAGCCCGCATGTGTAACAAGGTATGGTTCCTATGAGTTTCTTGTTATTCCTTTTAGTCTTACTAATGCGCTTGCAACCTTTTACAGTACTATGAATAATATATTCCATCCCTACCTGAACATATTTGTGGTTGTCTATCTAGACAATATAGTGGTCTCTAGTGAGACCTTGGAGGACCATGTTGAGCACTTAAGGAAGGTCATTTGACTATTAAAGGAAAATAAGTTATATGTAAATAAGGAGAAGTGCTTGTTCCCTCTAATGGTAGTAAAGGCCCTATGTCATTATAGAAAGAATGGAAAATTTAGGATGGATACTACTAGGGTTCAGGCTATTCAAGAATGGGAAGCCCAGAAGAATTTATCTTAACTTTTAAGTTTCCTTAGCCTAGTAAAATACTAGCGAAGATTCATCCAAAGCCTTAGCCTAGTAAAATACTAGCAGATATTCATCCAAAGCCACACCTTTTACCAACAGGCTGAAGAAGAAGGTCACATGGAGTTAGGATGAGGAGTGTGAGAAGGCCTTTGAGGACTTGAAGAGGGCCTTTGATGGAGGAGGCAATATTATGCTTACAAAATTATTATAAGGAGTTAGAGGTGGATAAGGATGCCTCCAACTTTTCTATTAGTGGAATCCTTATGTAATATGACAAAGAGATGATTGTTATCATCCATTGCTTGTGAGTAAGGAGGCACTATCTTCTTAGAAGTAGGTTCATGATCAAAACAAAAAATGTGGCAACTAGATACTTCCAAAACCAAAAGAATTTGAGTCCCAAACAAGCTCATTGGTGAGACTTCCTAGTAGAGTTAAATTACAAGATGGAGTATAAGAGTGGAAGCGCCAACATGTTGGCTGATGCGCTAAGCTGCAAGGCAATTCTTGCTAGCATGATTGGTCCTACAAGAGACATTCTAGTTAGATTAAAGGAAAGGGATGGTGCATCACACCTTTGTCAAGATCTTAATGGAGGAGGAAAGGGAGGGAAAGACTTAGAGATTCTTGGAATAATATGGAGTACTATACACCATAGGAAACCAACTCTATGTGCCATGATGGGGGAATCTATGAATGGACCAAATGATGGAATGCCATGATTTCACATAGGGTGGACACCTAGGTATGAGACAAACCCTTGTTCTTATTGAATATGCTTACTATTGGACACAAATGTGGCATGATGTGGAAGGATATGTAAAGACTTGTCTTGCTTGCCAAGAAGACAAGAATGAATAAAGTTATCCTACAAGATTGATGGAGCCTTTATCTCTTCCCAAGATACCTTAGGAAAGTGTTTCGATGGATCTCATCTTGACACTCCCAACGTCCAAAGGAAATGGATTGATAATGGTGGTTTTTAATAGGCTAAGAAGTTATAGGATGTTCATCCCTACCCCAAGCGATTGTATGACATATTTGTGCACCCCGTTATTCTTTAAGAATGTGGTGAAGTATTGGAGATTTTCTAAGTCTTTCATTAGTAATAGGGATCCCTATTTCACTGCCAAGTTTATGAGGGAGCTATTTAATATTATGGGGTATAAGCTTTACTTCTCTATAATATTTCACTAGCAAACATACGAACAAGATGAAAGGGTGAATGCCTTGGTGGAGATGTACCTAAGGCACATTGTGAATGACAATCAAAAAGATTGGGCTAAGTTGATGGATGTTGTTCATTTCTCTTATAACCTTCAAAAATTGATTCCACTAAGTATATTCCATTTGAGTTTGTTATAGGGCATAAGCCACTCACTTTACACACAATGGCTAAGGGCTCCAAGAGGAGTAGTTCCCTAACACGCTCTTTTGTGCAAGGATGGAATGAGCAACTTGACCTAGACAAGACCCATTTGGATAAGGCATTAAGGAAGATGAAAAAGTGGGATAGAAAAGATGTAAGGCCTTTAGATTTTACAAAAGGAGACTAGGTGATGGTGAAGTTATCACCGCAAGTGTTTAAGGTTTATTGCAAAATCCACAAAGGCTTGGTGAAGAGGTATAAAGGGCCCTTCCCTATCATGAAGAAGGTGGGAAAGGTGTCATATCAACTAGAGTTTCCATCCATGTTTAAGGTGCACTAAATCTTACATGTGAGCTTACTTAAGCCTTATGATGAAGACAAGGAATACCCTTCAAGAAACTATTCCAAGCATGCTCCTCCCGTGAATGTGACTTCCTTTGATCATAAGGTTGAAAAGATGCTTGAAAATTAGAAAGTTAAGAGGTATGGTATGCCAAATACAAGGAGTACCTACTTCACTAGAAGTAGATAGCCAAGAATCAAGATAACTAGGAGAAGCCAGAAGACTTGTGGTAGTTCAAAGATGTAATTGATCATTACTTGTCTTATGTCATCATCGAGGGAGGTTGTCTTGACCTCAATTTGAGCACCTATATTTTTCCAAAAATTCTAGAATGTTCTAGAATAATGTATATATGTGTTAAGATATATAGAAGATGTAGGAGGCTTCTACACTTTTATAGATGATTATAGAGGGGTATGTCTCTATAACCCTTCAATTTAGATGCAGTTATGTTGAACACTCTATATTAGCCTAGTGTGTTTTAATAGAACATTATAGAGGAATAATGTTCTGGCCCATTTTAGAATGTTCGTCAGTGGGAAGGGAGATGAGGCCTAACCTATAAATAGGGATAGGGGTCTCATTTTCACCCTAAAAGGTCAACTCAAAAGAGACCCTACAGCTATCCCAAATAAATTAGCTAACTGGTATTGTAACACCCCTATTTTCCACTATAAAAAAAATTATTTTTAAAACATTTTTGGAAGTGAGATATAAAACAATACTATAAAAAATAAGGTGTTACTATCACATCTAACACAATAAATATATTCCATCATTCCCCTCATTCTAGATATAAGGTTGAGTATCTAAAACAACAAAATACACAAGAGAAACAAAGTATGTGAGCAACATAAGAGAAAAGAAGGTTAAGTTTTACAACTAAAGGCATATAAATCCCACCACATGTATGAAATAAGCAACAATATTTCAATAACATCCCCAAAATATACTACTTAAAAATTTCCATTTTTATGGAAGCATTAGTTACAAAAGAATAGTTGCAGGGTGTTACTACCATACATAGCATAATTCTAGCATCCTCTACCATTCTTATGGGAAGTGCAACTCAATCATAATTTTGCACTTTCCACTCAATCTCAAAAGAATTCCCTTTTTTGGTAAATTTTTCACTGAATTTTCCTTGGCAAACCAAGACTCCATCATTTGCAATTGAGTTTGCATTGTAGGAAGTTGTTGAAATTGAGTATTGGTTGTTGCCAAATTGATTGAAAGCTTTTGGATTAGCTCAAAAATATCTTAAATATTCAGTGCTCCCTTCATATTAATTAACTTGCTAACTCACTTAACAAAAGATTAGTAAATCCTTAGGGTTTCGGCTGGAAACTTAAATCACTCAAGCTTTTGTATTGCCTCAAAATGTCTTCAACATTCAAGAAAAGCAATCAAGATTCAAAGAATCAAAGAAAGAATCATCAAGAACCTCTTTTTCACATCAAAGGAAATGTGTTTGCTTGATTCTTCTCCAAGTCGTGTCCTCCTTCACTTGTGTCAAACCAAAATTGTGCTTTGATACAACACTAGATGTGTAAGATAATGAATGAATATCTTTTGCAAATACAGGAACTTTATGTTTGGTTTATAGAACAACAAATTCAACTAAGAAGGACAATACTTGATTGTTTAGATGATTCAAATGCAACTTTCAATTGGATTGTTTTGATCGTCTCTAAGATTAAAAGAATTTATAAAGAGAAACCTTTAATTTCTCTATAGAATAGCTCTTAAAATTTACTCAAGATTTATCCTCACTTGAAGAGAAAGTAGGAAGATAGATTCACTAAGAGTTACAACTCTAAGTTCACTCTTTATTTCATTAAATGCTAGATTGTATGGTTATTCACCACCACCAAATGTACAAGGAATACACACACACACACATGACATATGAGGCCGAGCCTAACTCTAATTAATTAAGCCAAAATCAACCTACCTAATTGAATAATAGTTAAAACAACATATTTCCATATGGTATATATAATGAGTTACAATTATAATAACAATATATTACAAGGCTTATATAAAATATCAAATCTACATAAAACCTATTCATGATAATACATGGAATAATTAACTAATCAAGCTTCATGTCTTATAGCTTTGTCTTTCATGGAACTTTGTAAGCCTCACAATGTCAGTGTCTTGTACATTATATATCATTGGTGAAGTCCCCTTCTTGCAAACATATGTAATACCTATAAGAACCACTTAATAAAATATTATTTGGGTTATTATGAAGGTGTTGAATATTTTCAAAAACAATTAGTACTACCTCTAAATATGATAATTCTTGATCTTCAATATGAGAATAATGAGATGGAGATGCTTATGCAACATTATCCCTTTGTAAAGAAGAATTTATACTCAAATTAGAATCACTATAATAAGGAGATAAATCACTAATGTTGAAAGTCCTAGAAACTCCTATATAGAATTCTAGCAATTTTAATTCATAAGCATTATTTTCAATTTTTCTTAATATTTTAGATGGTCTATCTACTCTTGGCATATTTTATTCATTATTATTTTGCAAACCTTTATTTTCTTAAATGTAACTATATCAAGTCTCCCAGTGAAAATATTTTTTTACTTCTATTTTTATTTTCTTGGCTTTGGTATTTAGCATTAGATTTCTCAATATTATTATTTATTTGCTCATGAAGTTTTTTAAAGAACTAAACTCTTTCTTTAGCATCATATTTCTTAATATCACCTTTATTTAATGAAAATATATCAATAGGAAAATAAAGATTAACTCCGTAGACAACTTCAAATGGACTTGAGTGAGTTGTATTAGAAGGACTCCTGTTGTATGCAAATTTAGCATGTGCAAGTTTTATATCCCAATCTTTTGTACTTTTATTAACTAATCCTTATAGTAAAGTTCCCAAGGTTATATTAGTTACTTTGGTGTAACCATCCATTTGTGGATGATGAGATGTACTAAATAACACCTTAGTACCTAATATATCTCAAAGTGTCTTCCAAAAGTAACTTCAAATTTTCACATCTCTATCTAACACTATACTTTTGGAATTACCATTTAACCTTACTATTTCCTTGAAATATAAATCATCCACAAAAGGAATAAAATGTGCCATTTTAGAAAACCTATCTAGCACCACCATAATAGAATCCATTCCACTTTGTGTTCTTGGTAAATCTAAGATAAATTCCACAATAAGACTCTTCCATGGTTAACTAGGAACTGGTAAAGGAGTATACAGACCTTTATGGAAAAAACTCTTACTCTTAAGACAAATTACATATCTTCCAATAATAGCTTGTACTAATTTTATCATTCATGTTTAGTAGAAATTTTCTTGTCATATTTCCATGGTTTTATGAACATCAAAATGACTAGCTATACCACCCTCATGTGATTCCTTAACAACTAAATTAGGTACACTATAATGAGTTATATACAACTTATCAATTTTGAAAATAAATTCATTCTAAAGCACATAATTATCATAGTTATGATTTTTTTTACATTCATTATAAACTTCAGAGAAATCTTCTTCTTTGGCATGTAATCCTTTCAAAATTTTAAAACCTAATAATTTAGCATCCAACATAATAAGTATCATAGATATCCTAGATAATGCATACACTACTACATTTTCTTTACCGTCCAATTGTTTGACAGAAAACATAAAGAATTGTAAGAAACTAACCCATTTTACATGCCTAGGACTAATTTTATTTTGCCCATGCAAATATTTTAGACTCTAATGATATGAACGTAAAACAAATGTCTTAGGTCTCAAATAATGAATCCATGTTTTCAAGCTTCTTATGATGGCATATAATTCCTTATCATATGTTGAAATAATTCATTTTAGCACCATTTAATTTTTCACTAAAAACTGCAATGACCTTTTTTTTCTTGTGAGAGTGGACCTCCTATCCCCAACCCACTAGCATCACATGTAACTTCAAATAATTTATCAAACTTAGGCAAGGATAATAACGGTGCATTACATGGCTTGTCCTTTAAGGTCTCAAATACTTTAGTGGCATCTTCTCCCCACCTGAATTCACCTTTCTTCATAAGATGTGTAATCGGTGCACTAATAGTTGAGAAGTATTTAATAAATATTCTATAAAAACTCGCTAATCAGTGAAAACTCTTCACATCATGAATATCTTTAGATATTGGCCAGTTTCAAATAACTTGAATATTTGTAGTATCTACTTTTATACCTTCCTTACTTACAATATAACCAAGGAAAAAATACTTAAAAACATAAAATCACATTTTTTTTCATAGAGTTTAGCTTCCCTTAGCCTATCTTATAATCTCCTCAAATGACTAAGATGATCATGCTCATTTTTACTATACACAAGTATATCATCTAAGTATAACACAATGAATTTTCCCAAAAAAAAGGTCGAAAAACTTCATTCATTAGTCTCATAAATGAACTAAGCACATTACAAAATCAAAATGGCATAATATTCCATTCATAAAGACCATATTTTGTTTTAGAAGTAGTTTTCCATTCATCCCTTCTCTTATTCTCATTTCATGATATCCACTTCTTAGATAACTTTTATAAAATACTTGTGTTCCACATAATTTATCTAACATGTCACCTAATCTAGGCATATGAAATCTATATTTGATAGGTATATTGTTCACAGTTATAGAGTCAACTAATTTTATTTTTAACTATGTTATCATTATTACACTTAGAAGGGGTAAGTTTATGATTTTTCTTATCTTTTTCAACAAGATATTCATTATTAATACCATTATAAATAGCACATCAATCATATTACAATGGTCTACCCATTAAGATTTCACATGCATCTATAGGCAAAACATCACATAGCACATCATCATGATAATTACCAATTCTAAATGAGATTAGGGTTTGTTTTGTTACCATGTCTCCTTTATCCTTGTTAAGACATTAAAGAGAATAAGGCTTCAGATGTGGTGTTATCTCTAACTCCAACTCCTTCACCATCCTCTCATTAGCCACATTTCTACAAGATCCACTATCAATGATAACCTAAAAAACTGTATCTCCATCTCTTTCTTTAGTCTTGAATATCTTCTCTCATTGATTAAATTACTCATTAGCTTGCATTTCAAGTACTCTTTGTAGCACATAAAAAGCATTGAGTTGATCCTTTAAATCACTTAAAATTTCTTCATTTGAATCAAACTCAAGATCTTCATTACAAGCCTCCATAGCTTCAATATCTTATATAGATAATACTCTTATCTGGAGAAGTGTCCAAATCCCTGATACTTAAAACATTATTTTGTATAGACTTCATTGACCTTGGTCTTTCCCTTCTCCTATTATTTAATCCCTTGTTTCTTCTCAACATTTATAGAGCTTGAGGTACCCATCCCATACTTAGTAGCTTGAGTACTTAAGTAGTACTTTGTAGAATAAGCACTATGCTTAGCATGAGACTTAGTAGATTTGCTTTATTTTTCAAATCTCAAAGATACCTTAATAAAATCATTAATAGAATCATATAGATAAGTTTCAACTTTATCTCGACTTATCATGTTAAGGCCACCTAGAAATCTAGCACATGTTTGTTCCTTCCTTTCATGGATATCACATATAAGTGCTAACCTCTCGAATTTCCTAAAATATTCTTCAACACTTAAAAGTCATTGTCTAAGAGTAGTCAATATAATGTAATTATCTTGCTCATACTCTTTAGGTAAAAATATTCTCCTCAAATATTTCTTAATCTGATCCAAAGATTTAATTTTAGATTTACCTTCTCTTTATCTAGTTCTTTTTAAGTTATCATACCATATCCTATAAATCTTCTTAAACTTAAGAGTAGCTCGTTTACATTTTTGCTCATCATGAATATCCTTGAATTCAAAAATAGCCTCTATCTCATGTAACCACTCAAGAAATAATCCAACATCAAGTTTACCTTCAAAATTAGAAAGATCAAGTTTAATACCTTTATCCTCTTTATGATGATGCCTTGATTGATGATCATTTTTCCTTCTATTACTTTTACTACCATGTGACTCTTCTTCATGCTCTATTCATGATTTCATATACCTTCCTCTTGATGGAATGATGGAATTTACAACACTCCCCACTTGATCCCTAAATAACTCCATTTATTCTTGCAAATTTTGCACCAAATCTTACTTGGAAAAGAGATACTCCATCCTTTGCAATTGAGTTTGCACTACAGAAAGTTGTTGAAGTTGAGCATTGGTTGCTCCCAAATTGATTTAGAGATTTTGGATTGCCTCATAGATTTATTGAACATTTGATTCTCCATTCATATTAATCAAATTACTAACACACTTAATAAAAGATTAGTATTTCCTTAGGGTTTTCATTGGAAACTCAAATCACTCAAGCTTTTGGATTCCCTCAAAAATGGCTTGAACGTTTAAGAAAAGAAATCAAGATTCAAAGAATCAAAGCAAGAATCATCAAGAACCACTTTTTCACATCAAAGGAAATGTGTTTGCTTGATTCTTATCCAAGTCCTCTCCTTCTTCACTTGTGTAGAGCCAAACTTATGCTTTGATACTAAAAATTGGTGTGTAAGATAATGAATGAATATCTTTCACAAATTCAAGACCATTATGTTTTGTTTGTAGAACAACAAATTCGACCAAGAAGGATGAAACTTGATGATTTGGATGATTCAAATGTAACTTTCAATTGGAATCTTTTGATCTTCTCTGAGATAAAAAAAAATTCTAAAGAGAAACCTCTAATTTCTCTATATAATAGGTCCTACAATTCACTCAAGATTTATCCTCACCTTAAGAGAAAGTAGGAAGATATATTCACTAAGATTTTTTACTCTAAGTTTGCTCTTTATTTCATTCAATTCTCGGTTGTATGGTTATTCACCACCACCGAATATACAGGGCATATATATATACACATATGATATATGAGGCTGAGTCTAAATCCAATTAATTAAGCTTATATCAACCGGCCAAATTGAATAAGAGTTAAACTAATACATGTCTATATGGTATATATAATGATTTACAATTACAATGACAATATATTACGAAGCTTGAATAAAATATTAAAGCTAAATGAAACCTAATCATGATAATAAATGGAATAATCAAATAATCAAGCTTCATGTCTTGTAGCTTTATCTTCCATGCGACTTTGTAATCCTTATATTGTTATTTTCTTGTACATTAGATATCATTAGTGAAGTCTCCTTCTTGAAAACATATGTAATACCTCCAAGAATCACTTAATGAAATATTATCAGGGTTATTATGAAGGTATTCAAGATTTTCAAGAACAATTGGTATTACCTCCAAATATGCTAACTTTTTCTTTTCAACATGAGAAGAATGGGATAGATATTCTCCTAAATCAAGACTTAAAGCCACATTAACAATAAAAATCCATAATATTACAAGTATGGCTCACCATACCGAATATAAGTAGGCCCAAGGCTACTACTGAACCAATCCAATAACCATTTCAATCCAATAATAGTCATTTTTATTTTTATTTACTTGAGGGGAGGCAATAAGAATTCAGAGACATAAAAGTATACTGATCTTTCCCACGCACAAGGAATCACATTATCCTCCCAACCTAGGATACCTAATCCTTAAGTATCAATATCCCCTATATGGTATGTAGGTCACCTATCGAGTATACTAGGATCAACTAGGGCACAACAACACACTAGTAAAGAAAACAAACTGATGCCTCCTACCTTATCTCTAGGGTAGCTACCCCTAGAGAGAAACCATTCCCAAACTTGAGGTATTTTTCCTTAAGTATAAATATCTTAATAAGGTGATCTTAAAACATCACATATTGTACAACAATTCCAATTCCATACTTAACAAATTTTTTTATTTCCAATTATTCAAGTCAACCCTAAGGTCAACGATTTAATTATGATTCAAACTTAACACTAAGGTCAAATTATAAATACACTAAGTCTATCCTATGTCTGATTATTCATGTTTGGTGTATTAGGTCAAGAATGACTAAAATACCCCTGAGACCATTATTACCACATTGTCATCTGTTTTAAATACTAATTTCATTTTATTTATTAATTTGTCGTGAAAATACTAAAACATAATAATTAAATTACATAACATACAAATAAATTATCAGACACACCAAATGACCATTTTGCCTATATACATGATTTTGCATGTAAAATCCTAACATGTGTTTCTAGGACATCAAATCACACATTTACATGATCAATAGTAAATAAAACATATTAGGCACACTTATCGAAATAATTATCATGATAAGATTCAAATGAATAAAATACCCTTAGAGCTTATAATAATAATAATCATGTTAAAATGTGTGTTTCTAAAACATCAAATTACATGTTTCCATATACTCAACAACAGATAACACATGTTAGGCACACTTATTGGGATAAATATCATGATACTCTTAAAATAACTAAAATACCTCTGGGGTATATAATAGTAATATTTATCCTAAAAATATGCCTAAGCATGATCAACCTATCATATTCAGCATACATAACATACGTAGTTTATTTCTATCATTTAACCCATTTTAGCCAACATTTGTACACATAATAATTTACATAAATAATCATGCTCCATTTTTACCAAAATTTAGAAAACAATTAAAATGTAACAAACATACTTAATATAATTTAAACATAAAAAAACTAATGTGCTATTTATTATATCACATTTTAGTAGAGTATAAAGGTTACTTCATTTTCAACAAAAGCACAACATATGGGTAAACTACTAAATATTATTAGGCTCAGCTAATTAAACTTTTTTACCTAAAAATAATACCACATTAACCATATTAATATTTAACCAATAAAATAATAATTTTAATTAAAATAATTATTAAATAGAAAATTACCAAAATGCCTCTAACGTTAAACACTCATGATGCTCATCAATGTGAGTTCGGGCTGTAGGGAGCTTCGAGGGGAAGTTGGTTAGCTGGAGGTGGTGGCTAAGGGGGTGCTCAATGGTGGTGTTGGCAACATCAAGGGAGGCAGATGGTGAGATGGTGGGGCTTTTTTAGTGGTGGTGAGTGGCTGCTTGCGATGGAGGGATATAGCTGGGGAGGAGAGCCTAGCTTCGGTGCTTGCAAGTAGCTCGATGGGAGAAGTAAAGGAAATAGAAGAATGGGGAGAGGTTGAGGGAGAAACTTACAAATGGGGGTGGTGGTTTTGTTGGATCAACGGAAAGAATGGTGATGAATAAGGAGGAGGTGGTGGTGTTGGGCAGGGAGGCATTGCGCAAAGGCACAGGTGGCTGGGTGGTGATGTGGTTGCTGGCTTGATGCAAGGAAGGGCGAAGGGGAAGGTGGTGCACTGGCGTTGTGATGGATTATGAAGGGGAGGAGAAGAGAAATAGGATAGGGGATGGATTTATCTTTGATGGGAAAAGAATGAGGAGAAAGAGGTAGGGCAAGCATACTTATATAGGCATGCACATGGTTTGGGGTGAAGGGGAAAGAAACCGATGGGAATGGGTTGGTTTATGTGTGCAAGGTAGGCATGCGAGAGTTATAGGGGAAAAGGATGGATGCAGGTGAGGGAGTTTGCAGAGGGGCCAGGAATGGACGAAAAAAGGGGCACATAAGGGAGAAATGAAGGGGTGTGTTTGGGCTTAAAGAGGAAAGGGGAACAGGCAAGGTGCGAGGTGTGTAGAGATGGGGTAAGTTGCATGATCGGAAAAAGGAAGGAAGGATGGCAACAAGGTGTAGGGGCAAGGTCATGTTTGGTTGAGTGGGGAAAGGGAAAGGTGGCAGGAAGTTGATGGGAGAGGGAGAAAAGGTTAAAAAAAAGGATAGAAAAAAAAATTAAGGGGCTCGATTGGATTGGAGTGGACAGGCAGGCAAGAGAGAGAGAGAGAGAGAAAAGAGAAGAGATGGGCTAGGCTAGCATAGGTCAGATAAGAAGGAGAACGAAGAAAGGGGAAAAAAGAAAAAGGGGAAGGGGGAAGATAGAAAAAGGAAAAGGAGAATAAAGATAAAAAAGAGAAGAAAATACATTTAGATTTAGAATTAAAAATAGATTAAATTTAGGATTAATATAAAATTAACTTTTCTAAGTTTATGGTACCCAACTAAGAAAGATAAATCAAGATGAAACTTATTAGTTTAAGGTAGATTTAAATAAAATAAAAAAGATAAAATATTTAGGATAAACTATTTTAAGAATTTATTTAGGTTTGCAGGTCCAATGTTAACAAAATAATTAAGCTTATATTTATGTTTTAAGTTAAAATATAAATTAACTGAGATTAGAATTAAATAATATTTTGGGTTATTACAATCTTGATCTCGAAGAACCCACAAAAGATAATAACATTTTATAATGTCTAGCTCTAGGATGTCCTAGCCCCAAACAAGTACATGGCCACCTATTGATCATCCACAACTACCTACAAAGAGTCCTCTTTTCTTAGAATTGAGTAAGTGACTAATTAAATGGGCACGACAATACTTGTTTACTGATTAAACTAAGTTACTCAATATGGAATTCATGTAACACATATGGGTACAGAAGGCATACCGATTGTACAAGACATGCACATGGGTTATACTTATGAATTAACATGCAAATGAAACACACTTTACTCAAAAGATGGTCATAATATGGTACACTTGCATATGCACAAGAATATTGAGACTGTTATGCTTGATAATAGAAATGGTTTCATGAGTAGCCTCATATGTCAAATTTTTTTGGAACTACGTGCATTATCATGAATCTTAAGTGAAATTACAAGGCATATTAGACATCACATAAGGACACTCGAGGTTATTCATAACACCATAAGGAATTGTGCCAATTATTATCTTGATATGATGATGACCACATAAATTCACATCCGTATAAGAGTTTATTAGAATTTCCAATAATTTTTTCCAAGAACTTAAGTCATCCATCATGGGACTCAGCTATGATAGCACACCAATATTAGTAGTTATTGAGTAATTATAAGAAGTTACCATCATTGTCTACTACTCTTGGTTATAAGCTAAAGTAATGTCAATACCAACCATCACTAGATATCTTAACCCTAAAGTGTTGACACCCCCTAATTATTCCTATAGGTCTAAGTATAGTAGGAGAGGTACTATAACCAATGAGGGTTCACTTACCCAAAGGCAAACCATAATCCAATAGAAACCCCCAGTTAGCTACTCTGAGATTTAGAGATACATAGGCTCAATAGAGTTCTCTTTCTATTTAAGTGATTAATATCTTATTGTATTAAAGTTACAAGCCACACTAAAGTCCACATGCCACACCATCTAAACCATAAAGGTTTCAAAAATATCCATCAATCCCTTTTATAGGCGAGCCTTTTTAATTAAGAAATTATGTACAAAAGGGTAAATTAATAAAACACCGACCATATATGTATATATACATATGCCCAATCCATCATTTAATTTCCATTTATTTTCTTTTTCATTCACAATCAAAGTCTACGTGAATCTTATAATTGATATCCAATCCATGGTTAACAATCAAAGAAGGTTGGTCAAAACATCCCACACAAACCTTAAGAAACAAGGGGTTAGCCCCACAAAACCAAGGAAAAGAATCAGGTTCCAAAATCATCACAATGTAGGAAATAAAATGATTGGTCGACTATAAAATCATATCAATCAACCGACTTAAAGGCATAGTCAGCTGATTGATATAGCCTATCAAGCAACTAGTTAAGCGCAACAAAGCATCCTAGAAAAGAAACATGATCACTCAATTGAAATTTTTCATGAACTGATCAATCTAAGCTAGAATAATTGATTAATTAAACAGGCACATCAATTGATGGGTTCACTAGGGACATATCAATGGTAATGACACTCCAACTCCAACTTTTAACAATTAACACATGTATTTCCTCCACTTTTAAGAAATTATTTCATGACTTATTCTTACATTCAACAACCCAAAATCACAACTTTGATATTTTTAATACCTATTCATACTTGCTCATTCAATAAAAACCACATATCATGTTTACATGTTAAAATCCCCATTGAAGCTCAAAACCCCTATTACATGATTTCTATAACATGCTTACACATACTTCTTCAAGCATACCCAAATCCATGAAATGTATAGTGTGTATATACCTTCATATAACATAACAAAATCTTATGTGTTGCTTACACTTACATGCTCATTAATCTCATATAAAAGGAAAGATTAACTTGCCTCACAAAAGCAAGAAAAATAAGAAATAAGAGAGTAAATTCCTCTCTAGAAATCCACCACCTTCAAACCTCCAAAACACCTTTAAAATTCATACAAAAATAATTAGAAAAGGTTTTCTTAAATCATTCAAAACTAGGAGAAGATATAAATTTCACAAAAAATAGAGCTACCCAAGGAAATACTAAACTTTCCACCAAAATGAAGAGTGCAATGAAGTAATTTGAATCCTTAAACCTCTTCTAACCTCTTTTTTTAAGGAAAAAAAATGGAAATTTAGGTAGATGATTAGAAGAATAGGAAATAAGAATGAAACTATAATATAATGAGGAAAAGGAGAATGTTATATTTTTTGGATGTTGTGTGACTAAGGAACAAAGAGGGGAATTAGAGGTTAAACTGTGGTTTGAAGTGAGGAAATGATAGTCAAGGGTATATGTAATTTAGAACCCTAATCCCATATCTTGAAATCAAATCACATGATTCATTGAGGGTGAGAAAACCAATTGGATTTCAACCAAACAGCTTAAATAGTGGTGCTAAAATTATATAGGCATTACAAGCCCATAAAAAATAGAGTATGAAAAGGGTAAGAAACATAAAGGAGAAAGGGATAACATTCTACCCATAAAGGAGATCTAGATCCTCAGATCTCAAGCCCTAACAACTTCCACCAAAGAGGAAAGGAGAGAAAGGGAAGACTAAATGATTAAGATCCATCAATCTTTTTTCTAACATATAGATCCTCAATTTCATTAAAGATTCTTGGATTCGTGTTTAAAATGATCAAAAACCTTGTAAAAATATGTATAAACAATTTGGAGTGTCACTATTAAAACCAATAAACAATTAAAGGAAAATCAAAACTCATTATTAGGTGCACCCAAAAATCATTCACTCGATAGGTGTCCTTAATCAACTAATTATTCATGAGTTAGAATTTTTTTTTAAATGTTGTGCACATTAACCAATGGGGTTACCCCCATCAACCTATAGCTCTCAAAAACCCAAGTTTTCCCAAAACTGTAAACCCAAATGACATCATTAAATCAATATCAGCTACATGGATTAAAATACATTTAAACCTAAATTTATGGGTTAGTACATGTATTACCAACAAGAGGATTGGTTATGGGGAATAAATAAGAAAGACATAAAAATAATATAACTAGTGAACTAATAGTCTAAAATAAGTGGACTGGTATACCTCAAGCTGATGGACTAGTTAGGTGGTATAACACACATTATAGGAGACAAGGAACCATTAGACTTGCATGTCCAAACTAATAGACTAGTTTGGGCACTAACTAGTGGATTGGTTCCGCTAGATATAGAACTTGAATAATATGCATACATAGATAATATTAAAAAAAAAAATCTACATATATCCTCATGAAACCTAATGTTACAAGGATCATATATAACATGCATTAGACACATTCCATGAATCAAATAACCAATAAAAACCACACATCATGCTTCATATGCTTCCAAACTTTCAAACATACCACAAATAACCTATCATGTCTCATGGTCATTTGTCATACATTTACTCAATCAAATTAATCATATGATATGGATATAATGCACAACACCTGGATAATATCATGTTACACACTCAACTAACATTAAAAAAAACTATAATCCTAAGCATGCCAAGAGATAGAAATCATACATAATACTTGAATAAAATTAATACATAAAATATAAAATCCACATCTATAAGGTCTAGCCAATTTATTTATTGCAAAAGTGCTCAAGCAAGAATAATAAAGGGAGAGGATCACTAGATACTACATGGCCACCTCCCTGGGATGTTTATTACCATTATAAATAATTAAAACTAAGCTTTAGAAAAAAAAACTATTTTTAAATCAAAATAGAAAATGAAAAAACATAATTGGAAAGAGTAAAAATGAAATAAAAACCTTTTATTATAGTGGATGAGCTTAAGTTAAGTGAAATCAAAGGTTTGGCTCCACTTACACTTACCTTAACATCTTATTGCTTGAGATAAACATAGGAGTTGAAAGAAAGGATGAGTAAGATGAAAATAGAAGAGGAATCGAAAAAAGGAATATGATAGAACATGATATAGCTGTTAAGGGAAAATGGTGAAGCTAAAGCCACAACACTTAGTATTTTTTTCTTGTAAGAAAAGGTAGGTACAAGAGGGAATGATTTATTAAGGAAATTAGCAATGCAAAGATGAGGGAGAAGGAATGTTGATCCTGGTGCACATAAAGTAGAAGGAAATTGAGGGTCAAGCCTTACTTGAGTACTATATTGTAGAAGAAAGAGTAGGAGGATAAAAGAATTAAATTAGTATTTGAACAAAAATTCCATAATAAGTGGATAAAATGGGGGAAAGAAGATCATAGAAACTTTGGTTATAAGAGGAAGGATATGCTTGAGGAATATATAGAGGGGAGGGGAGAGGGAAAGAGATCACAAGTAGAAGAAGTGAAAGAGGTGTAAGAAAAATATTTTTGATAAAATAGAAATAAAGAAAATTTAAAAATAAAAACATTGTAAGAATCAATCATAAAATCTCTAAAATTGATGCCCTTGATTTGAAGTGGTTTAGAATCAGTTATGATTTTTGTAAGTTTGAAAGTGGTTTTAGGTGTTTAATGAAATTTTATGTTTTTAGGTGTGTGATTTACCATGTCATATATATGTACATATATATATATATATATATATATATATATGATGAATATGGGGATTATGGTATGCTAGTTATACATGATTAGGATTTTATGTGTTAAATGAGCTCCATGTATAACATGGCTAGCTTAGGTAATAAGGGTACTTTGGCCATTTTATATTAACCTAAAATATTTATTGTATTGGTATGTTTAATATGCCTAATTCAGTGCATTTATGTAATTTTTTAAGTATCCTTTAATAGTAAAATGTTTTGGTGTAAAAACATAGGCATCCTAGGGGTAAATTTGTCATTTTATGTGCGAAATTTTTAGTTTAACTTATATATTTTGTTTCATCATGTTTAGTATGATTCTTTTAAGTGTTGTATGGAATTTGGTGGGCTAATGAACATAATTGCTGAAATTATGACATAAATGGAAATTATGGTTATCTAGAGGTTTTTTGGTCTTTTTCACCTATATTATAATCTTATTATTTCTTTTTTTGCTTCAAGATAATCATAAGGGATTATTAAATATAATTATGAGTTAGATGAGTATAAATCAATATTAGATTAGGGATTCCTATGTCTTTTAATCATTATTTTATGTGTGGCAATTTATTTCATTTAATCAAGCATAATAACATTCTAATTATATGATTATTTTTCAATTGTGTGTATAAGTTCATATAAAAATTGATATGTTATAAGTAACTAGTGTTATTAAGTGATTTAATTCAATTATATTAGTAGTAATTATCTCAAAATTTTACAAGTATTAAAGTGGATTTGTATCATTAAAGTGGGTCATAATGATAAATGAGCCTTAATGGCAAGTGATAAGTGTCAATTCAAGTGATAAGTGGCCATTCAAGTTAAATTAAGTGACGCTATTAAGTGTGTGATATTATGATAAGTAATAAATGTTAATATTCATGCTTAGATAAAACATTAATAATTAATGTGAAAGATTATATAATTTATGACAGAGAAAGTGATAACAAGTTTTTTAGTATTAGTGGCTTGGTTTTGTTAGAACCAAAAGAATCTAAATCTACTTGATGTTTGTTTAAACCACACATTAGTAGAAGGTATGTGTACTTAAAAAATAGGTGTTTCATAGTAGTTGTCAAGAGTGTTGTACCCTTGATGATTCATTTCTCTCATCTGCAGGGATCAAGTGTTTTCCATATTTCATCACTAGGTATGAGATATTTTTTAGCCTTGAACCAAGTATGGATTGAGTATATAAAGTATATTCTCTATGTTTGATATGACATTAACAACCTACAATTTTGTGTTTTTCTTCTGTAAAACACTATAAAAGAAAATTTTCAAATCATAAAAACTGGGTAATTACACATTAGGACAAGTATGATATTTTTTTTCATAATTCATTCGCATAGAGTAAAGAATCTTCTTAGCTATATAAGTTATACAAGGAAAGACATTATCCTTCAAGAGTATCTCTTTCTCAAGAGTTTAAGGAAAGAAATAGAGATTTCATTGCTTTATCCATTAGGTGCTTTGAGGTTGTATAAGGGTGATTCTAAATCACTAACTAACTTGTCAAGTATTTAATGTAATCACACTCGGCAGTTTTAACATCATTATGACCAACACTATAAGATCGAATAAAATTGACCCTCTATGCCATATGTACTTATTGTAGCTCATTTCAATTCCACAAACAAATAGAGAGATTATCTCATATTTCCTTGGCACCTATCCTTATCAGGTTTTCACAATCTATGTATGGAAAAATATGCATAAAGAATATAAAGTATATTCAATCAAAAAACCTAAGAAAAATCATAACACCATTTATACACTCTCTGGATAACCTATTTACATGAATCCATGTATGACCCATGATGATACAACCCTATATAAAAAACTAAAGTTGACAAAACTGATTGAAGAAGAATATTTGTCAAAAAATTATGAGAAAATCAATTACCTAAGACAAGATACTATCATCGTCGCAATACAAATCAAAAATCTCAATTTTAGCCTATATATTTGAAATCGCGTATAGTTGTTGATTATATAGTTTGTTTGTTTCTTACCCAATGTTAGAGAATTTCTTAAAATACCTTCTCCTTAATTTTCACTCTATTTCTAATCATGGATACTAAATAACCTATGATTTCATAATACAACCCATTTAAACCAACAAAAAAATTATTCACGGTTTACACATCACACACCAACGCAACTTACAAGCAAAATTTATACAAAAAAAAACTTTGAATTGTACATTACATGCTAAAATTGAGCGAGAAGATTTTGGTATGTAGATTTATAATCAATCATGTAAATGTACATAATAAAGAAAGAAATATGTAGAATTCAACACATTCAATACAACTACAAATAAACTATATTACAATGATTAACTTCATCATAGAAAATCAAAATTACCATTATAGAAGGCATACTATGACAATAGTTCATCACATAAAGGTAGTTGTAAATTCTTCATAGTAAAATACTCAACTCTGCAAAAATAAAAAATCATTAGTGAAAATAAACTCTATTATGACGATTGAGTTTTTACTATAACACTATGGTGACAACTATTTAACAATAATTTCAAAAGTATAGTTTACCCATTATGATGATTTCTTGGGTTATTATGGTGACCTAGTCATAATTGAAAGCCAAATTCATATTTTTTTTTGTAATAAAAAAAATCCATCACCCTATTGTGAAGACTCCTTAAGGATATTATGGTGACTCCGTCATCAATGAAGGCCAAATTCCATTTTTTTATAAAACATTTCATTAGCTAATTGTGATGGTTTCACATGCATATTTTAGAGACTCCATTATCATTGAAAACCAAGTTATTTATTTATTTGAAATTTCCATCAACCAATCAAGATGACAATATAATATACCATGACAACTCATCATCATTGTAAGCTAAATATAAGTTTTTTTCCATAAATATTAATTGTGACAACTATTATGGTTAATGTGACGACCCCATCATTACTAAAAACTAAATTTATTTTTTCCTTCAATTCTTTTTATTTTTAGGTTTTTTTATATTGATTAGAGCCATTATAAATGAATGATTTCAAGTTAATACTAATATAAAATAATAGTAAGAAAAAATTAATAACATTAAATAAAAAAAACATTGAAAATATGAATATTATTTATAATCTAGAAATATCATTAAATATAACTACTTTTTATCTACAATGAACTATCAGAAACACCCTACCCCTACTCCCACCCACCTAACCCTCCTTTCCTTTTTCCTCATCCCCCCTCACTCTATAAATCTTTGTATTGTGTCTCGTGTCACAATAGTCTGTAGTTTAATGGTCTCTTTTTGATACCTCAATATTTTATTGTGCTTCCAAACTACGTTACCTAGCTTATCAAACTTCTCCTCAAATGTAGGAGTATTAATTTTGGTACTTTTAAAAGGTGGCGGTAGTCATAGAGGAGGAGCTAAAGACAATGCAAACAAGGAATCCATCGACAATCTACCACAGATCTCTCATGGCCACAAAGTTTTCCAAGTACTTCCTAGACAATCTCTATCTAGTCAATTTGTTTTAGGTCAATAGAGCCACATCCACTATTAAGTGATTTCACTCGAGCCTCCTCTATCCTCTTATCCCACATCTCCACCATTTTAGTCTATAAAAAATTAGATTAATTAGCTTAAAAGCATAATATAAATTATATTAATTCCTTCAAAGAATTATATGGTTACATCTTTCTTCTCTACATCCTTAATCACCAATTTTTCATCCTTACTATGCATCTCTTTGAAATTCTTAGTTTCACAGAAAGGTTTCTTTGTTTTAGAGCCAACATATATATATATATATATATATATATTTAAATAGTATTATTTGTATAACATTATAAATAATGAATAAAAAAAATATATGTATGTAATACCTTATTGTAGCAAAATTGAGAGATTTGACATAATTATTCTTCTTAAACTCTTCATACATAGTTATAGATTTTGACATTGAGCATTTAGGGTGTGTTGGAGCTACAATATACATCACATTAGTTAAACCGACATTAGTTAACTGACTAAGTAAAATAGAATGCACAGTTACTTTGTTATCTAATATATAGGAAAAAGTTATTACCTAATTCATACTAAGATAGGATACTAGACTGGCGTAGGGGGATCATTATCTCCATTCTCATCGCAATTTTTATCCATATTGACAACATTATATACTATGCTAGGCATGGACAACACAATTTGAGAATTATAAAAGTTTGAACAATGTTCATTTGATTAGCTTAGTGACCATGATATTATTTTTGCTATGCTTCATAACCACTCAAGTATTGCTGGTGACACCACATATATTTCATATTAATAGAAACTTATAACCTTTATTCTTATTAAGTTTATTAACTTATTATATTTAATCTTTTAATGATTAATATTCATATTAATTCTATATATAAACTTTCTGTAAAACATTAATTTTATAATTAAGTAATTCCATTCATATCAATTATAAGTTTGAACTTTATGTAAAACAATAATCCTATTAACTAACTAATGATGTCAATCCATAAGCATAGGGATTCATTGTACCACTTCAAGATCGCATCCCATAAGGACTTCGCAATTGAATACCAAACTTCATTATTTTAGCTATCTAGATCATTATGGAGTGAATATATGTAGGTAGATAATGAAAATAAATATCACGACTAATTGAATATAGATTCTAAAACGATAAATATAAAGCCTAGTGAAATAACCTCAAAACCTTAATCTAAGAAATTATATTAAATTAGGGATTTATTAGAAAAGTTAATTAAATAAATTATTTTTATTAGAATAAGGGGAAAATCAAGAGGAAAATAATAAAGAATTTAATTAGAAAAAATTTGGGTGTTTTACTAATTAAAATGGAATTTAGAAACAATTATCCAAAATATCCTAAATTAATGTAAAAAGGGAATTTAATTATTATTTTACTAAACATTATTATATTAAATATTTAAAAATACCAATATATTATAAATATCCCAACCAACCTATTTTTCTTTTTTCCTTTTTCCTTTTTTTCTTTTTCCCTTTTCTTTTTCCTTTTCTTTCCTTTTTCTCCTTTCTCCTTTTTCTTTTTCCCCCTTCTTCCCTCGGATTTGGCTAGGCCCCTCGAAGCCCAACTCTCCTCCCTCTCTTCTCCCTTCGTGAGACCCAAGCCCGTGCTATTCTTTTTCCCCCTCACCTACTAGTTCTCTCCCTTTTCTTTTCTTTCTTTTTCTTTCCCCGATCGGCCGACCCAGCTCTTCTTCTTCCCTAGCCTCACGTTACCTATCGTCGTCCTCTTCCCTGCCCCTGTATCACCGGCCTACACCTTCCTCCTCTCTCCCTATATTTTTTCAACCCCAACCAGCCCCACACTTCCTCTCACGCGTGCCCCTCCCTTTCCTTTTCTTCTCCCCTGACCAAACCTGCAACTGCCAATTGTAGGCTGGTACCGGCTTACCACCTCCGGCCGGCTAGCCTACCATACCCACCCCCCTTTTCCTCTTCCCCATGTGTCTTATCCACCCACCATTAGCCTATAAATACCCCCTACCTGACCTTAATTGCCCTTCTTTTTCCTACCTAGAAAAATCAAACTCCCTTGCACCACCACTACTTCAGACGTCGCCCCCACTGCCCAAAACACCTGCCAAACTCCTCCCTATGTCACCCTCCACCAAAACACACCACTCACCACGTCTAATTCCCCCTACATGAGGTGACCTAGCTGTGCCAAGTAGTCTACCCAATCTACCCATCCTCCTCCATTGCCACCCTTCTCGACACCATGTGTCGCCATCCCCGCCACAACCACCACCTCTCCTACCCCCCCAAAACACTCAACAAAGCCTCCCCTACCTCCTCCTACCTTCCTTTTCCCTTTCCTCCTTCTCCTTCACCCTTCCTCCTCCACCACCACCTTCGGCCACCACAGCAACCACCGCTTGTGCCGCCACTTTTGTTGCACCACCACCACCATTACAACCCTCTCAACCTAGATGATCCACCACCACCACAACCAAAATCTCACTCCCTCTCTTCTATCCTATAAAGTCACATTTCTAACCCCAATTCCTCCTCCACCATCGTTGTCGCCATCGCCGCCTAGCCACCACTACCACTAGGTTGTGTCCTAACCTCTCTAACCTCTAAATATAATTAATGTAATTGTTATTTATTTTATTAGTGTTAATATCATTATTATTATTATTACTATCATCATCATCATCATTATTACCATTATTATCACTACTTCCGTATTACTAATATTATTAGTACTACTATGATTTGGGTTATTATTATTATTATGATCACTATTATTATTATTATTGTTGTTGTTGTTGTTGTTGTTGTTGTTAATATTAAATTTATTATCTTTATTAATATAAATATTGCTAATAATACTTTGACATGGAACAATATAACTACCAAGACCTATTTTGACTAGTAGTAGCACGATTAACTACTTTAAGAATAATACCCTTATTTTTACTTATAAAACTACTACTATTATTATTAACCCTAATACTAGGTTATGATAAGGTTAAGGTAGATAATAATGATAATATCGGTAAGAGGGAAGTTAACTCTATCATTTTCCTCTTATAGGTGAACCAAGTCAAAACCCTAAGGAGGCAAAGGAGCATACTCCAAGCCCGGTGTCGTATTGGATAAGGATATAGTCAAGGCCTATCATTTGTGTTATGTGCTTTTTATGTCATGTGTTATGTTATGTTGTGTATCTTATGTTATTATGACCAATTACTTGTAGCACAGCTCAGAGTTGAGGTACATTTATATGACCTCCTTATAGCATGTGTAAAATGATATGTATGTTGTGCTTGTGGTGTTATGTGATGTGACCCTCTAGGACAAGCATGCTAGCATGTTTTAATGATATGGTATGGGGTGAAAGGATAAAAAGTGAAAAGGTAAAATGAGTTAACTAAAGGTAAGTGATAATGACCTAATTATCTCATGACCTATGAGGGGACAAATAAAAGGAAAATATGGACAAAATAAGAGAGTGGAGTGAATCTTGCACGGGGAAGTCTAGGGTTTGCATGAGATGGATGGTGTTTGCATGGGGACGGTCCTTACATAGGAAAATTTTCATTGTGTAAGTAAGGTAAGGGAAGAGTTGTTGGGGTGATTGGATTCCATGGGTGAAAAAGAGTATGTAGGTTGGTGTAAGGGTGTGTAGAGAATTTGGCTAGCGTTTAGAAGGAAAAACCTAAATGGAGGAGATTGTGGAAGTGAAAAATGAATAGAAAGGATTGGGATATTGGGTAAGAGTGGAAGGATATGACATGGAAGGTAAGTGTGGGTGTCATGTTGAAGAGGGGATGGTAGGTGAGTAATGGAGAGATGACATATGAGAAAAGAGAGGTGCTAGGGTTTAGGGTGACCAACTAAGGTTTCGTAGTCACATGTGCAAAATGTAAAGTAAGGTGAAATGCTTGGGGTTGAACCTAAGTGAGAGGATGAGTTGGGGATAAAGGGGTATGAGTTGTGTGGGATAGAGAAAGGATGGGCCATATAGGCCAAATTATGGTTTTCGGGAAAAACCCTAGAGGGCGATAGTGAGTTGACCTTAGATGGTATAGGGAAGTGGGCCTCGACCCACACACTTAGGATTTGGGTATTCGTGGTAAGTAAGTAGAAGAGGGAGAGGATGCCTGGATGTATTGAGAGGTGCATAAATCTAAAGATATGGGACGAGCCCCTCTCAAGGGAATGGGAGTAGATGGATTATGTGAACGGGTAGTCCAAGGGACATGCATGTCAAGGGTAGAAATATTTATCAAACAAGACACGAATAAGATACTAACCATTTAAAGAGGAAAATTTTTGAGTCAAGCCAAGACCAGCCCACCGGCAAATAATAGTGGCCAGGAGCTAGGGTGCCCTGGAGACCAGTCCACCGACGAATAATAGTAGCCAGGAGCGTTCTGCCCCGTATGCTTCTGGTCCACCAGCTATAATAGTGTGGGATCCCGTGCTCAAAAAACCAAACCTTATGATGTTAAAACATAGAAAGATACTATCTACTTATAGTGAAACACCATGAGAATCGAGGCCAGATCGATCCACCAAAGAATAATAGTGGTCAGGTGCCTTGTGCCCTAGAGAACGTTCCACTGACGAATACTAGTGGCTAGGTGCGTTCTACCTTGGGTGTTTTTCCGGTCTATCGACTTTAATAGTGGTATTCCCGTACTCATATGGATTGATAATAAGCATGGTGTGGAACGAGTATATTGACTAGAGATCTAATAAATATGTTTAAGCAGACTGTAACACGGCCTCTACTATCTGCATTAATTGTATGTTTATCTATATGATCTTGTTTGTATCATATGTCTTTTTGTATATGGCCTTAGCTGTATGGTTACCTTACTCAGTACATAGCATACTGACCACCCGTTTCATGGGTGTTGCTCATTCCCATGAGTAGAGGACCCTACTGAGTTTGTGCAGATAGAAGACCCCATCCTCGATGCCTATGATACTTATGAGGCATCGGGTGGGGCTACGAGTTAACCATTGGACTTGGCCTAGGGACCCGTATAGCGATGTTGAACGAACTCCCTTTTATCCCTATTTACTTATATTTCGGTTTTGTTTTGTTATGTTGTACCTTTTATCTCTTTTGGGATCTTTGACTATGTACCCTATTAGGATTGTAACAACTATTATTGCATACTCTGATTTTTGGGTTATGAACGTTTTGGTTTCTATGAATCCTTGTTTAAGTTTGTCTAATGTCATGTGAAGACCTTTCTTTAGCCTTGTGGTTAGTACAAGACTAGACGGGGGCTGGGCTTGTACTAATCACGGTGGTAGTACCCCCATGCTTGTAATTGTTGTTTAAACGAAAATTTTCAACTGTAATTTTAGGGGTGTTACACCTAGGATTGAACTTTGGTCTCTAAATTGGTATTCGACAATGAAATAATGTTATTTTATAATTTAGTTCAATGGTTGTGAACAATCGGTTTAAATATATTCATTAGCTTCTTTCAATGTCTAAGAACGTATTTAATCTAATTTGCAGACTACTTTCATAACTAACTAATAAATTAAACTCATTAAGTGACACCGATTCTATATTCCCCGAGAACCAAACATCTACTTTCATGATTGTTTGAATTCCTATCCATATATTAATTTACGATAAAGATTTCAACCTTTCAGTTGTAAACAATATCTAAATAGGTCAAATTTTGTCAAATCCCACTTAAAATGATCAACCATAACATATGAAACAGCACATACGAACTAAACATATAGCATATACTTTAATTCATCATATTAATACCAAAATGGAGCTAATTCAACCCTAGAAAAAGGAATTACTCACTCATGATTGCAAGGAAACATAATAAACGTAAATTGCAGCACAAATATAATGACATCATAAAAATTTATAAAGAAGAGAATGGATTGAATTAACCGTGAATTGAAGAAGAATAGAGTTGATTGCATAATTGATCGTACACGAAACTTACACTAGAATTTGGAAATTAAACTAAGGAATTCAAGACATATTACATGTGCATAAACCACCAAAAAAAAGAAGAAGAAAGTCCTCTAAAATTTTCTCTAAAAATCTCCTTCAAAAAGTCTCTGAAAACCCCCATAAAAGCTACCCATCACCAATGCTACATTGTGCATCAACAACATGGGTAACTACTGTTGCACAGCCGTGAAAGGTATGCATAAGCTGGCTACACAGCATTTTTGGTCTCGACTTGCCACGCGCACTGAGACTCAACTCCTGCATGACTGTGTGGCAGGCTGTGCCACGGCCATGTAGTATGTTTCATCTTCAAACTAGGTTGCACGGCTATGCAGCTCGCTGTGCTAAGGAGGTGCAACACCATTTTATTATCTCTTTTGACTTCTTCTTTTTTTTACCTCTTGTTAGATCTTTAACTTCCTTGACTCCTCCATAAACATGCGAGGTTAATTTATCTTCTTTCAATGCCTCTCATACTTGGTTTTCTACTTCAAATACATGCACTACTCCCTTAGATATGTGTGTTTTTTGTAAATCTGTGAAAAACAAATACCAAGAGAGCAGTAGCACAAACTATAGACTTGAACCACAATAAAATTCATATTTCAAATCAACATAAAGTCTTAAAATAAAGGCAGAGTAAGGTAAAAATATAGAAAATATTCAATTTATCACTAACTAATTCTATTCATATTAAAACTATTATTATACTCATTTTTCCTTTATTTTATATTAAACTCTACTTTTACATAATTCATACTATTTTTAACATATAACTTATTACTAAATCAATTATTATTATTATTATTAATTTAATATTCAAGCTTAAAATTTTCTAATATATATTTTCTCTATTTCTATAACTACTATTCTTATTAATTTTATTAAAAAAAATATTATTTATTTTATCTCATTACTAAATTTTATAAAACTATATAACCATTTTTATAACTCACAAGTATAAATAGAAGTGTATTAACTAAAATATATTTACTTTTTAATATGTTTACTCCTATATATAATTGATTTCACTTATTAATATTTGATCCTATATTAACCAATACTTAATTTTTCTTTATTTTTATTTATTTTACATATTCTGTACTAGCTAATATTAGTTAATATTTTGTTTATACCAATCTTTACTAACCTTGTAATTTCTATTCTTATTAATTTTATTAACTTGTTATATTTACTCCTTTATTAATAAGTATTCATATTAAGACTATGAAATACGTCAAATAGGTAATTCTTTAATATCTAATATTTATTTTTTTAACTTATTAAATATATTAGCACCATTAACTTCCAAATTTAATGCTCATATTAACATTATCTTAACTTAAAATTTATATGAAAAGTCATTATTAAAATATAATATTCATATTGAGAATACAATATTCTTATTACCTTCAGAATTTAATATTATTATTTTTTAACATAATATCAAAATTTAATATGTATCTTACTTACGAATTAATAGTAACTATTTTATAAAAATCTTTACTTTATGAATTATATTCACATATATATACATATAATAATAGTTACTTAATAACTCTCTCTCTCTCTCTCTCTCTCTCTATATATATATATATATATATAACACCTCTAAATTTTCTACTTAAAAATTTCATTTTGCATAAGCGTTAATTACAAAAATAATTGGTGTTACCGCCACACTCAGTATAAGTCTGGCATCCTCTACCATCCTTATACTAAGTGCTAAGGCTAAAATGTCACTCTACTTAAACAACATTTATAACGTCAGAACCAAATAGAAATTACAAATTTATTTTGTCTTGATAAATACAAAAAGATCATGCAAAATAGTTATAATATAAAAAAGGAAAATAACAAGGAATAGAAGATTCCATGAAATATCCAGATCAAAAGATGTCAGAGCAAACACCGGATAGTCCTAGCTCTCAACCCTCTATTGGAAGCCATCAAGCTTAACCCTCAAAGTACTCCTGCAAGGTCATTACTGCCCATTGAATAGGCAGAGGACCAACAAATGTAATCCGTTAGTACTATGGTACGGAGAAAACCATTATACTAACACCAACATGTAAGGCCATGTGAGGCACAAACGAACATAACATAGGTATATTAGGGAAGCATACGATCATAAATGGGTACAACTGGTGTAGTTAAAAGAAACCCAAATACCAAGGTAGGACACTAAGGCTACTACTAACACAACCATCCATATAAATTTTAGATACCAAAGTAGGGCGCAAAGGCAACTACTAAACCTCATATGACAACATGTACCGCACAATGGCAGCTATCAAAACATTAAATCCAGAATAACCCATTAAAATCTTCACACAATGATTATTTCAAATTTTAGTTACTCGAAGGGGATACAATAATAACCAAGAGACATAAAAATACACCAGTCATACCGGTGTACAAGGCAACACGGTACCCTCCAACCATCCAACTTAGAGGCATAACAACACTCTGGTCATACTAGTGCATAAGGCAACACACTACCCTCCACACCTAGGTCACCTAATCCTTAAGTATCGATACCCCTTATAGAGGTCGTAAGTTATCTATAGAGTAGACTAGGGACTTACTGGGGCACAATCGGCACACCAGAAAACCAAATAAATCAAGGACTCCTACCTCATCTCTTGGGTAACTACCTTTAGAGAGAAACCATTCCCAAACTCGAGGTCTTCCAATTTACGTATTAGTATTTTATGGGGGTTGACCACATATATCACACATTGCACAAAAATTTCTTTTTTATACTTAGTCATTTCCCTTTATTTCTAATTATGTAAGGTAAACCCTAAGGTCTCTAGTTATTCGCAAAAGGTGTATTGAGTTGAAATGACCAAAATGCCCACAAACCCCAAATTTTACCATTTTATCCAATTTCGTATCAAGCAACATTATTACGAGCCATTTTTCATGAAAATACTAAAGGATAATTATTCATGATATAGTAGCATGTAAATAATCTTTATGTCTTAGTGACTGACTATATTATCCACTTGTTATGCATTTAGTAAATTATGGCTATATCCCTAATCATACATTTCTAGGATGACATATATTCCATATAACACATACGTATAAATCTATAGCATATTATGTCATTCAATAGGGTAATTAACATCACGGTGCATGAAAAGAAATACCTCAACTCTAGAACATGTGATTAACATTTATTTCATACTAACCCTAATCATGCATGCATGCTTTATAATATTTAATTCAACCCTAATTATTAAGAAAATATAATCGTAGTGCACTTATCATGGTAAATTACATTATAAGGTTGCAAGGTTTCAACTCTAACAAGCCCTAGGCATGCATATGTAATTTATTCAAAAAAACACACATGCGTATATTATCGATCAATTAATACGTCGGAAAATATGCTAAATATTTAGTATTATGTCATTTATATTCATGCCTAATCGTAACACTTGCAATTTTCTTCTAAAAATTCCGAAGTAAAATGCATACATATATTTCTATAAAATGAGGCATAAATAATACCCTATGCACAACTAAACTTTATGTGTTACCACATGATCTCACATCTTAGTAGAAGGATACGGTTTATCTATTATCCAAGAAAAAGGAATAATCAAGATTCACCCAATTAGTCTCAACTCAATTTATTCAAGCTCCTTACATTAACACAACCAACACACATATTAGCATATAACATAACACCAAAAATAATCCAAAATTAACTAAAATTAAATGGGAAAGATGTTAGAGAATTAACTGGAGTCAAATGGAAGATTTAATTGTATAGAAGTGTAGAGGAATGTGTGGAGGAGCTATGGTTAAATTTTGGTGGTGTTTGGACAAGGGTTGGGGGTAAAAATAGGGCTGCATGGCAAAAAAAAAGAAGTTGCACGGCTATGCAACAGGTGGTGCAGCTTCTGGTCAAGAGAAAATATGGTGCACGGCCAAGTGGTGCAAAGGTTGTACGATTGTGAAGCAATAGGTTGAGAGAAGAAAAGATGCACAGCCATGCGGTGCAGAAGTTGCACGGCTATGCTGCAGCAGTGCACAGCAAGCCGAGAGAAAAAAAAAAGATGCACGACCAGGTGGTGTAAGGGTTGCATTACTAGGCAGTAGGAGATTTTAAGTGTTGCATTGCTGTGAAGTAGGCGGTGCACATGTCGTGCACTCTACAACACTACAACAAACGAGGGGAAGAAAAAGGGAAAAGAGGCAGTGGTCAGCGGCGATGGATGGCGACAGCAAGAGGGAAGGTTAGGGTGACCTTGGCGGTCTGTCCACCTGCCAAAGGGTGGCGAGTGGTGGCCGAGGTGGTGCATGGTGGTGGAATGGGTGGTGAAAAGGAAAAAAATAGGGAAAGAAGGAGGAAGAAGAAAAGAGAAGGAAGAAGGGAGAAGGGAGAGGAAGCTCGGGCAAAGGATTTTTAACATAAAAAGGATAGAGTGAAGGCCAAACAAAGAGAAAAAGGAGGAGAGTATGGTGTATATATACATATATGGTCATGTGTGTGTGTGGTGTGGAACGGGAAAATGAAAGCAAAAGGGGATGCATGTGAATGTAGCAGAGTCACTATGGTGATAGTGGAGGTGATTGTTGAGTGTTGTGATGAAAAAATGCAGGCGATGGCAATGGTTATGAGTATAGGTTGCGTAAGGATAAGAGAAACAAGAAGAAGAATGGTAGGGGAGGTGATGGTGGTGCATGGGGTGTGCAAGGTGTGCAAGAATAAGGGAGTAGAAGGATAGGAAGAAAAAATAAGGAAGGTTGATGGATGACGGAAGGCTGCAGAGGACAAGATAGGAGAGGGTGCAAGTTGCAACCAAAAAAAAAATCAAACCTTGCAGCTTGGACTAACGGAGAAGAGGGAAGAAAGATAAGAAAAGAAAAAGAGAAAGAAAAGGAAAAAGAGAAGAAGATTTAGGGGTATTTTTAGATTAACCATAAGTAATTAGGATTAGTAAAAATTTTAGTGGGTTTTTATTTTGGTTTATAAATTACGATTTATCCGAATCAAGATTTTGGATTCAGTGAAAGTTTCGGAATTAAGAAATTGGGTTAAAGCTAAAATAAGATTTCTCATAGGATTAGAATCAAATTAAGATATAATTTATATGGTATTAGGTTAGCTAAAATTTGGGATATTACTATATATATATATATATATATATATATATATATATATAGACACACACACACACACTCTTTCTCTCTAATTTTATAACTTCTATTCTTATTAAGTCTATTATATATAAAACAATTTATTATTTATTGTTAATATAAATCTAAATCGAACATTAATATACCACTCAAAACTTGTCAACATCACATATTATGAACATAATTGCCAATATATTAACAAAATTCCATATTAATACATTATCAAGACCAAAAATAATTTAACCAACAAATATCCATATTATTATGCATCATCCACACTTACAAAAAATTAACCGAAAAATGTTCATACTAATATAAATCATCCAAAAATAATAATTTAGTAGTCAATGTCTATATTAATACAAGTTCATCCACACATCTTATATTTTATATAATTAACAATTTTAAACAAGCACATACATATAAGATTAAATATAAAACCAACATAAGTCTAAAATTAGTGCAATGAGGAAGGAGATGGTAGTGGTAGCAGGTCTGCGGTACAAGGTAGCAACAACATAGCCAACATTTTTTATTACATGCAAATAAGCACAAAAAAAACATAATACAATATTTAACCTAAAAGGTGAAAATTAAACAAACATAATACTTATTCCCTTCAATTGCAGCCCAATATATGTTGAAATTGTTCCTCAATTTTAGCTTACAAAAAAATGGGAAAATTAGAAAATTTGCTACAAAATAAACAAATACATGACAAAATAAAAGAATAGCTATAAATATTACCTAAAATACAAAGACAAAATAAAATAGAGATAAATTTTGGGTGAGGTGGAAGTTAGGAAGGTGGAAAATGACAAAATGAGGAGAGGAGATGATGGTTGTGGGAGACGAAAGAAGGAAGAAGAAGACATGATAGAGGGGAGCAAGGGTTTTTAAATTTATAGGGTGAGGATATTATAACGACTCCAATTATCCATGTAGCCTTACTTGTCATCATAATAGCCCATCATTTTAAAAATCACAACATTTTAACGTGGTTCATAGTGACGATTCATGGGGTCTATTGTAGCGACATGTTGTCACAATAACCTCTCTTTAATTTTCATTAACAAAATTTTGAGAATGTTTTTAAGGAAAAGAAATTGTCATCCGAATATACTACAATGACTCTTACCTCTATTTTAGCAATGTGTCATTGTTATAAGATTATTTAAAAAAAATACTTGTTGGGTATATTATTGGAGGGAAAAGTTACCACCTATATGTTACATAACAAAGTGTAGTATAAAATATACAATGATTAGTCATCACAAATGTTTTTTTAATAATAATTTCACAATAGATCTATTATGGCAATAACCGTCATCACAATAGGCATATTACAACTGCAATACCCTAAATTTTCAGCTAAACCTAATCCCAAAGAATTAATATTATAACCTAATTCTAACCCGGGAAAATTTATTTTTCTATCTTACCCTAACTCCCTAATCATAAATCTTATACTTACCCTAATTCTCTAACCCTAGAATTTAACCTAATCCCGATTTATCTATTATTAAACTATCCTAATATCCTAACCAAAATTATAGTAATCTTAATCTAATCAAAAGCTAAACATATTAACCCCCTACTTATTTTTCCTCTTTTCCTTTTTCTCTTCTTTCCCCTTTCGACCGACTCCTGCTCCTTCTCCTTTTTTCCCCTTCTTCTTGTGTGGAACATTGTCCATAGACAGAGCCTACAAAACCTATAACCCTATCACCTGTCAAACCATCCCCTACTCACATCAACTCCTACGCCCTACGCATAAGGGTTAGAGTTGAAAATTTTCCTTCAGTCGCTGCACCTCTTGCCCTCCTCTCGTCTCTGCACCTTTCATGGATATATATATATATATATATATATGACAAGAATTAAATGCCTCCTACCACCTCTCTTCTCTCTCTTTTTTTTCTGCAACAAGAGCACCACCGTTTCCCTGCTTCACCAGCTCCTTGTCTTCATAAATATAGCCCCAAAAAGCTACCACCAGCAAGCCAAACTGAGACACCCACATCACTGTTGGAAAACTTTATCATTTTTCCCTCACCACCTTCATCCATCCTTGCCAAACATCACCCCCAACCACCAGTCAAAATAGCCAAAGCCCTTCTTTCTTCTTCGATAGCCTCTATCATAGCCACATTCTTCCCTTTCCTTTCCTTGTTGTGGCAGCTCTCATCACAGAAAACACCACCCTTCAGCATTTTAAACTGAAGCTCATCCCTCATCTTTTTCAAGATTGACCTAAGCCCTCCTTCCATCCTTCAGCAACCACAACCGAAGCCCTCCTTCCAAACTTTGGCATCTCTAACCACACCACATTATCACCCTTTGACTCCTATCACCAAACACTAGCCTCCTTTTTTGGCCTCCATTATCTTTGCAACTCCCATAGGAATGGCAGATTGTGTCGTTGCTCATCCACCATCCCACGGCAACCCACCATTTCTCTTTTATTTGGTTACACAAGATTTTCCCAAACACCACCTTACTTTGTTCGATTTTCTCCCTTCTTTCACCCTTCCATTTCCCTAAACATTTCCTTACTTATGTGGTTTAATACTAATGGTATTTTCTTAGTATTTTATTAGGTGATTTTCTTGTTTTCTCGGAAGAGGTGAAATAAGATTCACGTGATTGGAGACTAGAGTCATTTTTATAAGGATACTTGTTGTAGTCTAAGGTTTTTGATTGCTAAGTATTATGAATGATTTTGTGTTGTGCCATGTTACTGTTATTATGTGAATTAATATAATATTATTAATGCTATGATATGTTGTTGATATTATATGATAGAAAATGAGTAAATAAAGATCATGCGGTATTGTTATTTTATGCAGAAAAGCCCTCGCTATGAAATATGGATGTATCATGGGCTTATTAATGGTTTGATAAATGTGAAATGAGTATGAAGTCTTTGGAGTTCCATGGAGAAAATATATATTTGGAAATAATGTTTCTAAACATATAAGATTCACATTAAATAAAGGTTTTGTTACCGATATGGGCATTTTGGTCAATCTAGGTTAAATAAGATAATCATGGTGGTTTAAAGTATTATATCATCCAAATGTACTAAGGAATTTATATGAAGTCTTTGGAGTAGCTATGAATGATATAAGGTTGATAAAGTATGAAAATGGTGTAATTTAGGAATAGTAATCCTAAAATGAGGAGGTTATTATCACATGTGTGAAATGATAGAGTTATATCTAAAATTTTGAATTGGGGTTACTATTGTTTTTGGGAATGTATATTTAATATTGTATTTATTTAAGACCTACATAAAAGTTATGATCAATTTGTGAAATTAGGGTTTATAAGCGTTGGGAATAGTAATTTTTGGGATAGGGTTATTATCGCATATGAAATACCTTAGAGTTAAGTCTTGAAATTTGAGTATGTTGATGGTAATAAAACTTGAGGAAGAGGTACTATGTTTGGTGATTAAAAGAGTAATAGAAAAAGAGTTATGATAAAAGTATGAAATTAGGGTTTTGGAGAAATATATAGGTCTTAACTCTAGAGAATGGCCTTATGATCTTCGTGATGTGTTTACCTGATATAAATGTGTTTTTTTACCTTTGAATCAAACATGAATAATATATTAATCATTTAAAGTGAAAGATATCATGATTCGAGACAAGGTGTTTCTAGATACGTTCTAGCAAATGATAATAGTGGCTTGGGTGTGTTGTCCCTAAGAGTTGCTTCAAACCATCCACCGATTTAAGAATAGTGTCTCCAGAGCATTTTATCCTGATAGGTGTTATATGGATCCATTCCACTGAAAAATAATAGTGGCTTAGGTGTATTGTCCCTGAGAGGTGCTTTATATAGTTCCACCAGTTTAAGATTAGTGGCTCAGGAGCATTTTGCCCTCAGAGGTATTTTATGAGTCCATTACACTAGAAGATAATAGTGGCTCATATGTGTTGCCCCTGAGAAGTGCTTCAGTCTGTTCCACTAGATTAAAAATAGTATGTCCTTATACTCATCGTTAATAAGAATATGATTTGAGATAAGTAACTTAATGGCTAAGACATTAATGATTTGAAGTGGAAGAGTACATAAGTCAAGACTAAGGTATTGGACCAATTCCACCGGATAATAATAGTGGCTCAGGTGTGTTGTCTTTGAGATGTACTTTAGACCATTCTACTAGTTTAAGAATAGTGGCTTAGGAGCATTCTGTCCTGAGAGGTATTGGATCTATTCCACCGGATGATAATAGTGTCTCAAGTGTGTTGTCCCAGAAAGTTGCTTCAAACCATTTCACTGATTTAAGAATAATAGGGTCCCTAAACTCAACATAAATAAAGAATGAAAATGGTTATATCTAATAAAGGGGCCTGGATCAGTATTTACCTTTTGATATTTTATGTGTTCCACATGTGTACTTATTATATGCTATAAATGTATGTATTTAACTATATCCCTAACTTGATAGTATTGTTACCTTACTCAGTAATTAGCGTGTTGACCATCCTTTTCATGGGTAATGCTCATTCCCACAAACAGAGGAGTTAGATGCTTTTGTGCAGGCCTTTGAGGACCAGTAGGTTGTTTTTGCTGGCTTTGATGTATTGGATGGGAAGGAGTGAATTTTCTTGTACTAGGTATTTGGGCAAAGAATTATGTTATCCAGATGATGTTTTTACCTAGAAACTCTTTGGGCTCTTTGATCCATGGTATCCCTTTTTTTTGTATTGTGTTATTGTATCCTAGAGTGAATATCTAAACTCATGTTTACATTTATAAAGTTGTTTCAAGTTATTCTATGTTTACTCTTAATAGTTTTAGCCTTGTGATTGATGTGAGGATGGTATGGTAAACTAGACTTGCATCAGTTATGGTGATAACACCCGATATTCAGTTATGAGCTTACATTGGAAAATGAATTCTTTTTTATTAGTAAAATTTGGGTGTTATAACAACAACCTCTTTTATTATATTTTTCAATTGTCAAATGAACACAAACGATGATAACCTGTCATCAAAACTATCACAACGATTCCCATCGTTGCAAAAAGAACTATTGTCACTATGTCCTATTATTTTTGTAGTGTAGAAGTAACGAGAATGACGATGATGACAACAAAAGGAGAAGAAGAATGACATTAACGGCTGTGACACCAAGAAAAAAGAATAACGGTTTTGGTGGTGTTTCTCTTTTCTAATGGATGAAACTATTTCTATATCGTGAGGTAACTATGAAGTGTAAAATTCTATTAAAGTAAAGAAATAAAAAAAACTGAAAAGAGGTATAACCAACAGTTATGACACTAAACTATCATATAATTGGTTCGGTTTTAAGTTTTAGGTCTAATTTTGGTAATAGTGATTTAGGTCGAATCTATATTAGATCAAGTCATTTTTTATCAAGAGAATATCAAGTATGGTTCAGATCTAATACATCAGGTTTCTTAGGGTTCAGCTTCGATTTGTCATCTATTGACTTTGGATCGGATCGGGTAGATTCAGGTTTATAAACTCCAAATCATATCAGGTTTGAACTAATTTAATTCAATTTAAAATTTATATTGACATTGATTATTATCAATTCAATGTAAATAATAAATTAAATTTTGTGATTTATTACTATTTTTATACTTATCATAGTAATTTTTATCATAGTATATGTAGTCATATAACAATTTGTTATTATAAAATATGTAATAATAATAATAATAAAATATTATCATTATTAGTATCAATATTATAGTTATTCTTATAAATATAATTATAAATATTATTATATACATAAATATATATAATTGTTATAAATTATAATTATCATGTTTATTATTATTATTGTAATTTTTATGTTTATAATGGTTATAATTATTATTATAATAATATAAATTTCTATGATCTAACCTGATTGATGTTAATATGATATTAAAATAAAATGAGTGGAATAAAGTCTTACTAGTTTTGTTTCATTTGTTTTTATATGGGTTGCATATTTTTTTTACATAAAATTTTATTAATAAGATAGTTTATTGTTGTTTATGCATTAATTTATATGAGATAAAATGTTACTTTTGTGGATCAAATGTGACTTTAGTTTTGATCAATTTTGGAATTATGTCTGGGTATGGATTGGGTTCGAGTCGGGTCATTTCAAGTTAGATAAGTTTGGATCGGATCATTATCTGGTTGTTATTAGGGTATGGGTCAAATTTGGGTTGGGTTTTTTTTTGAGTTGGATTATTTCGATTTTGGTCATTTCAAATATGGGTCACAATTGGGTTAACTAAATTTGAGTCAGTTCTGATTGATTTGAGTTATGTCATATTTTTAGGTTAAGATTGAATTTAACTTTTTAGGTTCAGATTGAATTTCGAATTGGATAATTTGGGTTGTGTCGATCAGATTTGGTCAACTTTACGGGGTCTAATATGAATTATCTAAACCAAGTAGGGAAGGCAATGAATTGGATACCCTCGTCTGTTACCCAAACTCAATAGAAAAAAAAAACTATACCTATATCCGTATCCAAATCCGATGAGTATTTTATTTCCTCCTCTGTATCCATTTCCATTTACATATCCATAATGTAAAAACCTATCAAGTTTAAAATAAAAATCGTTCAATATTAGAATTATATACTTAGATTATTAAAATGTAATTATATCTTTACTTTTAGCTTTAAAAAATAAATTAAATATTATATAAATGAGGGTAAAAATATAATTTTATATCGGGTAAATAGATGCAGGTAAGAGTACGGATATGAAGGTAAGTATGGATTTGAATATCACTTATCTATATTCATACCTAAATCCGATAAATTTTTATATCAATATCCATATTTATTTATCAAGATCTATTTATACATATGATTAATAAAACTCGAGTTTTGATAAAATTCCATCGACATCCCTAAAACCAAGGAGTAGCATTGAGATTGTTAGTACATGATGGACTTCGTTAGAGACTCTTGGAAATCCCACAGGTGCGTTCGCTTTTTAAAACAAATGATATGTATGTATTTATGTATTTATAAAACTAGTATGGAAGTTTAGTAGGCTACAACATCAATTGTCAATTAATTTCATTTGAAACCTCCCTTGAACTTGAATTTATATATGGTTGTTACTAAATTTAGCCCATAAAGATTATTTTATTTTTAGTATTAAATATGTAAAGTTATTGTAATCAATCATCTTATTGGACTAGCTTGACAAATTACAAAAAAAATAATTATGAATATCAATTATGTTATGTTTTAATCTTATATTATTAAAAAAAAAACTAATTATTTGAGTCCAAATAAATAATGTACCGTGTAAATAATAGTAGCATAAATATTTGAATACCTTTGATGGTGTTCGTTTAGTCAAGCATGAGGAATTTTGACATTTAGAATATATTGGAGAGCCTTTTGGAAAGAAAATCCTGTAGTGAGCCTTAGGATATTTTTAGCACTTTTTCGATGTCAGATCAATTTTTTTTATTTGAATATTTTTGGACGATAGAGATAAAAGGATGAATACCAAAGGTCCTGATCATCTTGTTAGTTACGGTGACTATTGTTGGTCGGTCACTATAAACTAAATCACTTTGGAAACATTCTGCTACTAATCATAAAGTAGTAGAGGTCATAAGATCATGTACATCTTAACATTCCCAAATCTCGTCAAATGTGTATTTATATTAGATGTCATCTTTAGTTTTTTTTTAGTCGATATAAATTATTCGAGATAAAGAGTTGAATTTGAAATCACTTTATATTTTAGTGAACACTATTACCCGGGTTGAGAATTTAACACAAAATAAAACCATTTTTGTTTTTGGTAAGTAACAAAAAAAATATTGCAATTCCATCATGATATTATCCAAGTTTGAAAAGGTTAAAATAGTATTTTGTTCAAATTAAGATACTCATTCATGTTTGCAATACAGTTTGCGGATGACACCATGGTGTTTGGTAAGGTCAACGAAAGAAATGTGGTGGATTTGAGGCGCATGCTGGATTGTTTTACGGTTATGTCAGGATTAAACATTAATTACTCTAAATCCTCTCTGGTGACGTTTGGTACTAATGATAATGAGAGTCAACGGTTAGCAGAGATTCTGGGATGTAAGCTGGGGACGCTACCTATTATCTACCTGGGCCTGCCACTAGGTGATGATCCGCGAAAGGAGAGAATGTGGACACCGATGATCAACAAAATAAAGATAAAGTTGGGGATGTGGAAAGCAAAGATGATATCCCGAGCGGGTCGGTTGGTGTTGATCAAGGCTGTGATGTCAACAATTCCTGTTTTCTATCTCAGCTTGTTTAAAGCCCCAAAAAGAGTGTTGTAAAAGGTCTACAGATTGCAGAGGGAGTTCTTCTGGGGAGGTGATGGACCACAAAAAGGGATACCTCTTATTAAATGGCAGGATATCCAGAAACCTACGGAGTTCGGAGGCCTGAGTACAGGAGATTTGGAAATCAAGAATATTGCTCTTCTGGCAAAGTGGTGGTGGAGGTTTAGTGATGACAGAAATACTTTATGGCATAAGTTGATTTCTTCTATTTATGATATCAAGGCTGGAGATTCTTTAAGGGAGTGCAATCAGAGAGGTGGCTCGGGTCCGTGGAAGAATATTGTGAGCAGTATATACAACAACCAAATGGCGTATCAGATTGTAGAAGAGGGAGTCAGCATCAAGGTAGGAAATGGACGGAGAACCAGGTTTTGGCTTGATAAATGGATTGGCGGAGATAACCTGAAGTCTCAATTCCCTAGATTATTTTCTTTGTCTCTCCAGCAAGAAAAGCACATTGGTGATATGGGCATCTGGGACGAAGCAAGGTGGAATTGGACTTTAACATGGCATCGGAGATTCTTCAGATGGGAGGAGGTGGAGCTTGAAAGGATGCTGGATAGACTTGATACTAGTCAGCTCAATGAAAATGAAGACACTATGTTGTGGCATCATGAAGCTAGTCAGAGATATACGGTACAATCTTTCCAAAAAATCATGGCTCGCTCAATTTATGGGGGTTCTATCAGCATCATGCAAGCTAATAAAAAGTGGTGGAGAGAGGCTATTCCCCCGAGGGATGAGTTGCTTGCATGGTTTGTGATTCAGGAAAAGATGAAGACCAGAGACAAGTTGTTGAGGTTATCTATCCTAGCAGAGGATGATAGTAAATGTCCGCTTTATAATATAGATATTGAAACGGTGAACCATGTTTTCTTGCATTGCCCTATCACGTCCAGAGTTTGGTATGAGGTGCATGCATGGTGGGGGAGGAGCTGGTGTATGCCAAAAAGCATAAAGGAGGTATGGGAAGAGTGGAAGAGAGTCGAAGGCAAAACATTAAAGCAGAAGCTTTGGCTGGCTGGCTTCTATGCCATCCTATCCGCTATTTGGGAGGCTCGGAATAGAGTAATATTTGAAGAAAAAAGAGATACAGTGGAATAAGATATTCTGGAGTGCCAAATGGAAGGTTGCTTATTGGAGTAAGGGGTAGAAGGAGAATACCAGTCTTAGTACTTATGATATTGCCTTTAGTATTGTCAGACCTGCGCAGTTTATGCTAGGGGTGGGTGTTTAAACGGTTTGAAGGTAGGTGCTGCAAATGGGTGCTTCATATATGGTGTTGTTATCTTGTTATGTATAGGTGAGGTGGATCCTAGACGGTGTTGTAATCTTAGCCTATGGATCTGCCAGCATCTTTTGTATCCTTTATTTTATCTAAACTTATCAAAAAAATATTATTTGAAAATATATTAATTATGAGAAAATCATTTATCTGAGATGAATGATATCTGGTAACAATTGTGGACTATTTAATATACTTAAAAATTAAAAAAGAAGACGAGCTAAATATAGCAAAGTATAATGTGGTCCGGATCATATCCTTAACAAAAACTTCCAAAGAAGAGAGGGTGGTTTCTTTAAATAAGAAAAAAGTGTTTCTAAGAAATTACTCATTCATTTAGAAAAGGAAATTTATCATCGCATTTCCCCACCCAAAAAAAAAACAGATATGTTTCTCCACCAGGTCAGAAAAAGAAAACGAAGAAGAAGAAGAAAAGAGAGAGATATTAAATTAAAAAGTCCAAGGGAATTTTGTTAACGTTTTTTAAGGTGAAAATTTTTTTTTGACACCTACCTAATTTTAAGTTTGCAAAAAGAAAATAAAAGTATAGTAAATTTTTTAAGGAAAACGCTACGCCTAACTAATTTCAAGTGAAAAAAGGGGGGTTCCTCTATTCAACAAAAATAGAAGATATTAAAATTTGAAGTTAAAAAAAAGAGGAGAGAAAACTCAATTTAGCTCCAGATTTCAATCAAAGTGAGAGATAATTCGCAAGAATTCAGTAAGTTTTACTTAATTTTATATTCAAACTTGAAAATACTTAAATGTATTCAATAAATGTGATTTTTAATTTAAGTGGAAAATAATTGTTAGTAATTTAGTAATGTTTGCCTGATTTTTATTCAAATTTCAAAATCTTTGAATGTTTTCAATAGTTGTCATTTTTAATAATCTAAATCTAACCCAAAATATGAAATCTTATATATAATTCCAATCATATAAATTCTAAACTCATTAAAAATAAACTAATCAAATCATCCTCAAATTTTTGGCTATCCAAAGGAAAATGTTATGTCTAACTAATATCAAGTTTAAAAAAAAAAGGCATCCTCAATTTATGGCTATTTAAGAACAAAAAAACTTAGAAAACCATGCTATAACAATCCTAATTTGATGTTTAATCTCAACAAACAATCCTACCTGTTCATTTGTCATGCCATTATACATATAAAAAAAACCCACAATTTAATTCCAAACTTTGATTAAAGTGAGCAATGATGAGCTTTTATTCGGTAAGTTTTATCCAATTTTGTATTCAAATATGAAAATTTGTAAATGAATTCAATAGCTGTGATTATTAATTTAAGTGGAAAATAATTATCAATAATTTGTTGGGTGTATAGTATAGAAATATAATAAAAATACCAGAAATAATTTATCCGAGCCCACCGAATTCACGATGTGTCCTTAAGACGATTTTGCTCCCTCACACGGTGCTCAAGGTTGTGAACAATCGTCTTTCAGGATAGAACGGATTTTCGTTCCTATCAGATGTAGCACTTTAATCTAATAGGATTCCAACGAACGCAACGTTATACTTGTACTCAACTAGGAATATATGAATCGAAAAATTAGAGAGAGAGAGAGAGATCTATTGGAATTTCTGAAAAATCTGATTTTCCAAAATTGATCTTTTCAGTTGATGGTGGGGGCTATTTATAGAGTTAATGAAGTCTCTTGGGCTATTTATAGAGTTAATGAAGTCTCTTTGAAAAGACACCAAATCAACAATCATGACTCTTCAAATTAATTCAAATGAAAAGACACCAAGTCAACAATCATGACTTTTCAAATTAATTCAAGTCAATAAACATGACTTTTCAAATTAATTCAAATGAAAAGACACCAATTCAACAATCATGACTTTTCAAATTAATTCAAATAAAACCCTCATATATATATATATATATATTTATATATTTATATATATATTACAATCTATTTAACATAATTTAACTTTTACCTAATTTTGTATCCAAATTTGAAAATACATGAATATTTTCAATAGTTGTTGTTTTTACTAATCTAAATCTTACCAAAATGATTAGATCCTATAAATAAATCCAATCCTATAAATTCTAAACTCACACCAACGTGCTCCCACAAACAAACCCAGTAGTCGGTAGTACCCTCCTATCGATGAAACAATTAATGTATGGGTCCATCATACGCTCCACTCAGAGACCTCCATCCAAGAGATAGGAAATGGACGATTCAGGTGCGTGCAGTAAGAATGTTCGAGGAACATAAGAAAAAAAAAAAAAACAGGGGAAATTACTTGCGAAGAATTAGTTTTGCATAACAAGGAGGTAATTGCTTACCATTATGATTCATGCAATTTTTGTAAAGATAATTATTTCCTTCATTTGCTGTGGATTATACCAGTAAACAAAACAATACCACTCTTTTTCGTTTTTTCTTTTCCCAAAGGGGTATTCAATACAACTCTATATTAAAAATGAGAAGCTTCATATTATTTTATGCCGATGATTTCATCTTAGTCTATTTTTCTTATGCAAGGGTTTTGGATGTGTGCAGTGATCCCCACGAATCAATTTGGTTGGGTTTCAGGGAAATTTTCAGAGAATGCCGTATGAATACAATTCGCTCTTTCTATGTGGAGAATTACAACGATCAATGGTACTGGACAGTTTGTATGCCAGAAGCGAGATAAAAGATGTGTGTAATGCAAGTAGACTTGGGGAAATTGCAAATCTTAGGGCAAGGTATGCCAATATTTTAATTCTTTATTACCCTTGTGTTAAAATTAGTATCGTTGGTGATGGTTTAGTTTTCGCAACCAATTATTTCTTTCTTTGTACATAGCTTGATGTTGACAAAAGAGGACCCGCTATTAGTCAAAGATCGGAGTGATACCTTAGTTTTGTCCGGGAAATAGCTGCCGGAAACTATGAATTCAAAAAACGTGATGAACTCAAAGAACTGTCGCGCAATTATTTTAGAGCATGAAAGTTTTATTAGTGGAAATTTTCTATAGTAAATTTATATCTGTTTGGTAAAATTAAAATATAGATGTACCATCTATAATATTGCTATATTTTTCTTTATCGACATGATTGTTATGATGTCAACATTGGTTGGCAATTATGCCTGCATCTAAAACCCATTGCAAATGAAGGAAATAATTTATATTTGATTGAGAATTGGTACTACATTGGATGTTTCCACTCCATCAAGAAACTATACACATCATACTTACGTTTGACAAAATATGCTATATATTATTCATCAAAGATACTATACATTGTATCTCATTATATATATAGATTTTATTAAAGACCTGAAATCTGTTCCACCATTTGATTTTGAAAGAAGGAAGGGCTTTAGATACCTATGGAGGTAGAATTTCAAGTAAAGAACCAAAATCTTTCCACCATTTGATAAATCAAATTGGGGGGATCAACTAATGTGAAGTTTTGGAAAAATAATAGCCAGAAATGACTTTTTTGACTATTTTATGAAAAGAAGGTATTATATCATACTTGTTTATAGTCCCAATAATTGAAGGTGAGAGAAAAAGTTTTGTGAGGTTTTGTATTTGTCTAGGAACCATTTTGGGATTTCAAGTGCTCTACCCTAATTTGAGGGCAGGAGAACCTTATGGATTTAGTAGGGGGAATATGTCAATTCATTTAGAGTCTTATGGTGGGAAAATGTTTGAAAGTGGCGGAACTAGTATATTCTAGGATTGCCATGTAATATGGCTATAGTTTGTGTAAATCCAATGGTTTAAAACACCACTCAAAGAAAATATTTTTAAGGAAAAGAAAGGTGGCAGGGAATTAGAAACCTTCCTCGCAATTTTTAATTAGTTGAAAATGTGTTTTTTTGAAAATAATTAAAAGTTTTTTGAAAATTTTTCTATTTTTGAACAATTTGTTTTGAAAACAAATTTGGTAAAAGTGTGAGATTTGTAGAAGAAGATTTTGAAATCAATTTTCGAGAATCAATTTTTTGAGAAGAAAAACCATCCTCAATTTGTGAAATAGGGGAAGAAATTATACCTACAGAAGAAGATAGGATGCTTCATAATATGTGTTGTATTGCCAAGAATGCCTTAGGTGATTTTGTAAGGATTTATACCCAATTGTTTACATCTTGTTGTGTATCAAAAGGGGGCATTTGTAAGGAAGAGGTCTTCCTCTTCTTCGACTGTGATCTCATACCAAGTTTTAACAAGATTTTATGATAGATGTTTGGAGATGGGTTGTTTTCCTTTCTTTTTGGGAGGCATGTCAAGGATGTGCTGGGGATATTATCTGGTCAAAAAATCAGGGATGGGGTTTGAATCTCCTTTAATAAACTCTATGTCATAATCAAAGACTGAGAGAATGGCTTGCCATATGGAAAATGTTTGTTTTGAAGCAATGTTTTAAACTTTTTTGTAGGACTTTTTTGGCAGATTTGTAGTATATTCTATGAAGGAATTTTTAGTCAAGGAGGGTTGACTGAAAATTTTCAATTCAAATGAAAATGGAAAGGATTTCTTTTGTTTATGTTGAAGTAATTTTTTTGGGTATCATTCCAGTGAACAAACGTGAATTAAACAATCTATTCTCGTTAGTTTTGAACTTATTAAAGGATTCCAGCATAGCAGATGTAAGAAGCATCAATCTCGACAATTTTTGGAAGTTTTGGATCAACAAGATGAAGACACGGGGTATGTTTGAACTAGTTTTTGACGTGTTTGACACTTTGAGTATGCTCTTGGGTCTATGGGACTGGGTTTTCTTAAGGTGAACATGGAGAGGTTTTGCTAATATATTAATATTTTGACAGAAATCTAAGACATAATTTAGGCTTCCTAGGAACCTTTGTAATTGTTATTTCTCTAGGATTTTGTCAGGAAACTTTGAAGCAAAATCAAGAGATCTTTTACTTGGAGTAATAATACACTATAAGAGGTAGTCACCTAGGAACCTAATACGGTTTTGGAAGAGGGAGATCTTGGATTTTGAAACAATGAGACCATTTCTTTTGATGATAGAAATGAATGTTTTAATATGTTTGGAGTGTTGATTAAAGGAATGGGAAACTATAAGGATATCATCAATATAAACAATACAAAAACTTGCATAAGGATTAAATATGCCATTCATGGTTCTTTGGAAATTAGAAGGTGCTTTCTTAAGCCCAAATGGAATGACATTCCACTAATACTGACTAAAAGGAACAATGAAAGTCTTTTTAAACCGATCTTTAAGAGAGACCTGGATTTACCAAAACCCCAATTTAAAATCAAATTTGGAAAAGATAAGAGCAAAGTGGAGTTTTTGAAGAAGATCTCTTTTATTAGGAATGGGGTATCTAATCTATTTGAGAGCAGTGTTTAGGGGCTTGTAATTATGACAAGGCAAGGAGTTCCTCATTCAATCTTGAACTATCTATTGGCATATAACGCTGTGAAAGACCAAAAAGATTGAGATTTTGAGATTAGATATTTTCTTTCAAGATCTATGATTTCCGTATGATAGTGATTTTCTAGATCTGCATTCATTTGAATGGGTCTGGCTTTGTTGGGATATTTTTATCAGTGAAGGAATCTTCATAGGACAAATCAATAATATGTTGCTTTCTTGACTAAAATGTGTTAGAAATATTAGCACAAATTTCTTGATTAATATTCTTTTAGAGACTGAAGATCCTAGTTTTTGTGTTTCTGTTTCCTAATTGATTTTGAATTTTTGTTAGAGAAATTCCTTCTTTGAGAAAATAAAGATGAGTTTATTTGTTTTGAATTAAAATATTGAATTGGTTTTGATAAATGGATTTAATTTTTCGAAGATTTATATTTTTAGTTTTAGGAATGAGAGAGAACTTTTTTATTCCTTTTATTTTGAAGGTTATATCAGTATGGTCTACTTGATATAGGGTGACTAGATTTATGAAAGGGGTTCCAAGAATTATTCCATAGCTAATATCAGGGGTGATGATATAGGTCAACTGGATTTTTAGATTATTACATAAAATATAGGCTTCACACTTATGTTTGATTTTAAGACTAGAACTATTTTCTGCATAAAGTTTTTCTATAGTAGGTTGAAGGAACTATTTTGGAATAACATCATTGATACAATTTAAATCAACACATGTGTCAAAAAGTGCTACAGTATTTATCTGGAATTCATTAAAGATTTTCAACGTGATATTTATAATATATTTTTGAGACATGATTTCTTTGAAAACATTTAAGAAATCAGTAGAAGCGAGTAGATTTTTGAAATAATATTCTTCGGAATCGTCATCTTTTTCACTAGGATTGGTGGAATATTCTTGTATGGTTTTTGAAAGAATAATATGAATGATACTACTATCATTTTATTATTTTATCTAAAGTTATTTTAATTATTTCTTAACTTCTTTGATTTATTGTTCAAGTTCAGAAATTGTTGGGAATGATTATTTGTATTTTTGTTGTTTGTTGATAATAGAGGTTAGATTGTATGTGTTTTTAGGTTTAGAAGAGATTTTTGTCAAAGGAGGAGTATCATTGTTCTCAAGGAATTCATGAATTCTCTCAAAATATTCCTTTTGTTTGAGAAGATTAGAAATGTGTTGAACAACTTCAAGTATAAGTTTTTTTTTCTTTAGTCGGGACATTTATCTGTTTGTGGTGGAAAATGAAGATTGTGAATTAATTTCATCAATCTAATGCTAGATTCAGAAAGATCATCGTTTTGTGAATCATCTTTAGAAGATTCAACAAGAATATTCTATATTTTGCCTAATGTTTCTTCATGAAGGTTTAGTTTACGGATTTGCATGTTAAGATAATAGAATCTGAAAATGTGGCATTTTCTTCCACATTTATAAAAGGTAACATTTTTATTGGAGGATTTTTGGAAAGATGACTGGGGTTATTTTCCCTTAGGCTTGGTCTTTTTATAGTAAGGAAGATGTTGTTTAGGTTGTGGAGCAAGAATCTACTTCTTTGAAGTATATTTCCAATGATGTTATGAACGATAATTTATTTTGCAAGTTCCATTACATGTCTTAGGTTTATTTGTTGTACCTAGAATCTCAAATTATGTGTAGAAAGAATCTAGTTTTGTCCATTTCCCATTTTAAATGTCTTTTAAGCTTCAAATATTAGCAAATTTTAAGATCTTTTTGTGTAAGGCCGATCAATTCCCTATAGGTAAACCAAGAGTAAGGGATTTAGTTACCATGTACTTCCTTGATTTTATTACGAACTCTTTCTCCAAGAAAATGAGGAAGCTCGGTGAGGAACTTTTCTTTCTTTAAAGGCTGGTTAGAATCATCTCGGAGCATAAAACATGTGAGGAATGTATTTTTGTACCACTGGAAGTCACTAAAGTGTTTGCAATGAAGATTTAAAAGATTTCAGCATTTTTGTCTTTCAAATGTGAAGGATCTACAACAAAGTGGAGAGAGGTCGCAAGAATTAGGGAGGCGACTGCAGCTTAACAGACATCATCATTTTCAAAAATGATGTTGGCATCTCCATCCATCTTGAAGGCATCAAGAATGGAGTTATGCTCCTCAAAGGTGAGATGAAAATCTCACCATCCTTTGAGTTGATAAGAGAACCCTGCAATGAGTAGTTCTATTATGACTTTATCAGAGGTACTAGATTGTGTTTTGTAAGCATTTGGGCCATGGTTATTTGTTGAAGGAGGTTAAGGGTATGGCATTCTGACATACCATCAATAATTCATCAATGTATATAGGTTTGCGGGTCAAATGTTAATAAAATAATTACACTAATATTTAAGAGTTAAATTAAAATATACATTAATCAGGATGAGTATTAGATAATATATATTGGGGTATTACAATTATAAACAATATACTACTAATTCATCGGAGATACTATATGTGTTATTTGAAAATAATAAGCATTATATATCATACGATGTTTGATGAATCTGTTTGCTTTTAAAATTAAAACTAATTTTTATGATAATATTATGCAATATTATTAGTATTATTGAGAGGGGAATTTATTTGTTGAGGGTAACATGGAAAGAGAAAATAAAATAGAACTTGTTATAATAAAAAGAGTATAAGAGGAAAGTTAAATTTAAAATTTGAGCTAAATTATTCAATATACAGACATACATATATATCCCAAACCTTAATAAATAAAAAAGATCAATCAAAATGAACCTAATTTATGATTTACTAAAAAAAGAAAATGAAGGCTCCTTAGCAACTCATTTCACAATTGCAATCTCTACTTTATAATAGGGGTAACGAACTTTTATTTTTAGGTAATGTACCTTTTCTTGTAACATATTTTTCGAATTTTATATAGTTACTTTTTTCCTTATTACTAAAAATTAAATAAATTGAATACAAATTACAAAAAGTTTGTAACCTAAGTAACAGATGGGCCGACCACAAAGTAATAATAATAAATAGTAGGTCCATTTCAATTAAATTAAAATAAGTAATGCAATGCAGACACAACGTGACCGTACATGCACTATTGATTCATTACAATTAAATTTTATATACAAGACTCCAAAAACCGGGATGGTGGCTAAAAATCGGGCAAGAAGTTTTTCCTTGCTGGGTTAATTATGTTGTCTTTAATATGGAAGTTGTTGTGAATATTAGGAAAGGCATAATACAGATTATGTCCAGGAGATGAGTTTGGGGATTTATCGCATGTCCTGCGGACAACAACATGATGGTAAGGTGTTCTTGGTAGGATGAGGTGCTAGCTTAGCTGCATTTGTTTTGCAAGTCTAGGTGTCGCTCATGGTTTTTTTTTTTTTTTTGCTTGTCCCCTTCTCTGTTTTCTATTGTGTCCCCCTACGAGCCTTTGCTTTCGGCCTTTTGGTACAACATGTATTGGAATTGATACAAAATAATAATAATAATAATAACATAAAATATACCTTTTCTCTTCCTAATCAAATTCAATTGAGAAAGCAAATGCAAATAATAATAATAAAAATGGGCATCAACGATAATAATTGGCTTGTAACTTCTTCATATTAGTTTCCCAATATTTATTTGATTCAATGACAACTTCATCTCTATATTGCATTTGTGCGAGTTATATCAAGGGATCAGAAGTTAGATGAGAGCAGGTTATTCTAGTCAATTGGTACAAATATGGTTAAAAAAAAACTTTTAAAAAGTTATTACTTTTTAAGTAAAAAAAAATCAGAAAATCAATAAAATGAAATTTTCAAAAAAATTCAAATAAAAAACAAAGCACAGAGCTTTAATAATTAAAATTTAAAAAAAATAAATCTTAAAATCTTAAAAGAATAAAAATGGAAAGATCAAAAAATAGAAAAATTATATATTTAAATATTTATAAATTTACAATAAAAACTAAAAATCAATTAAATATTAAATCAAGGCTAAAATTAAAACCCTAATTTAAAAATTAAAAAATAAGTTTAAAGGTTAAAAAATTAAAATCTAAAATTTTAAACCTTGAAGACTTAAAAAAATTATAAAACAAAATCAACGTTTTAATATTAAGAATGAAAAAACTAAATTTAAATAAAAAGCAGGGATTAATTTTTCTTAAATTTTTTTTGAAATCTTTCATTTTTTATTTTATTAATTTTTGATATAAATAAAAAAAAAGTTGAAGAACTATATATTTATTGTTTAGATAACATTAATTTTTTTATTAAATAATGGTATATCAAATTAATTAGTGGTTTGTTAGCGTATCATGTAATTAAGTTGTGATAGATGTGATTGTATATACATGTTTATAATCTTTAAGATACCTTATTTATATGCAGAAAATATTATGTTCATATATATTTTCCAAAATTGATAAACAAAATCAACTATTTGCGTTTTTATTGTAAATTTAAATTTGTTTCTTTCTTAACTCCAACAAACTCTAAATATTTATTTCTTAATCGATTGATAGTATCTCAAGTTAGATAAGAGCGAGTTATTCTTGTCAATTGATCCAAATTTGGATGGAATAAATTAAGCGATAACTTGTGAACGAAAGATACTTACGAGTAGCTTTACGAATTGCTTGCACCAAACTAGTGGTTTTATTGAATTTTGAACATTACCGAACTAATAAAAAGTTGAAGCGGTGAAAGCCGGCGACGGAGAAAAAGAGAAATTGACGTGAGAGGCATTTTAACTCCAAATACGTAACGAAATCCAACGCGTGATGCTGTTTCTTTATAGAAATTTGATGGATGTTCTCTCTATATTTGCCCATTTTCATTCAATCATTCATGTTACAATGTGAAGACTTAACTCAAGGTCATAATATTTTTAGCGAGCTATCAACTGACAGATATCATTACCTAGGCAAGGACAAGCTCATAAAAACCAAACCATTATGCAAAACTAAAGATGTGATATTGCATAATCACAAATGGCACTCAACTCCATTATTTTTTTAGAACTATAAGCAATTAATGTGTTATATATGTATGATCATGTCAAATTGTTGTTAGCGCCATTGTTAAAGACAACTTATATCTAACACCTTGAGTCAATACGACTACACGGAGGTCACTTGGTAGTCACCTAACAGTCCCTCGAATACACATTAGTTGCGGAGTTACTTTAGAGCACTTTTGAATTGATTGACTGACTCCATAGATTAATACGAATCATGTTGTTACGTTTTATTCTCACTCATGCGCTTTCCAAAAAAAAAAATTTAAAACTTCCCATGAGGGCAATCCATTCTATAAATTATTTCATAGCAAGCATGATTAACTATAAAATTCTTAGGACTAAATTACCAAAAATATGGTAATTATGTCGATCGATATAAGTAGTTATATCAATCCTGATAACGCTCCACTCAATTTTAAGGTATTACATTATTCATCGTCCAAGTATGATAATCTTGATAAACTAACCAATCAACTTTTGTTTAGTACTTGAGATAGCAAAGACAAACTTGTGGGGGCATTTACATATCCAAGACTCAATAAAATGTTCAATCGATCATCATTGTAATTGATTTTTTGATCAAATTTTTGGGACTCAATGTTTTTTTTTCATAAAATATAAAACCATTTAATATATTTTAAGAAGAATGACATAATCTATATTAGATTTTATTTAAGCTATAAATGATAATTTATCATTTGTAATATCACTAAATGTGGATAACATTCCTTGAGATTGAAATGGATAGAAGCACATTTCATAAGTGTATCTTTTTTCAATCTCCAATCATTTTGGCATCATTTTTATAATTTCTACATTAAAAGTAAAGATTAAGATATAGAAAATAATAAAATTGCATGAATAAAATGTTAAAGCTATAACAACACAATAATTATTTCTTATGTATTTTTTTCAAAAAAGTATCAAGAATCAATAAGTTATATTGTTTCCTAATGCCTTTTTTTAAATAATAATTTTCCTAATACAACTCTTAAATAATGATAATAAATTAGACATCAATGTTAATAAGTTTCCTAATGTGTTTTCTTAATAATAAAGCTTCTCAATAGTACGTGTATCTTAAATGAACTTTACATCGTAAAAAAAAAAAAATCTCCATAGATTAAATGTAACTTTATTTAATATAGTAGTTAATAATATATAAGAAAATTATATTTGTAAATTTTAATATTATATTATTAACATTACACGATAATAACTATAATAGTAAATTTATTTTTTTATAAAAAATATTTTTTAATAATTGCTATAATGTTTTATATATTATTATTATTATTATATAAAATATTATATTTATTCATATTTTGATTACATTTTCCAATTTTTCGTGATTATATAATTAATAATATTTATTATTAAATATACTAATTCTTAGAAAAATATTAAATGCAACAATTATTATATACTCTTAAAGTTGTTTTGCTTATAACACTTATAAATAAAAGCTAATTTATAAAGTATAAATTAAAAATAAACATAAGTTTTCTTTTCTTTTCTTTTTTTAAATTTAAAAAAATCAATTTCATTAAAGTTTCCGATTTTAATACATGAGGCATCTTAAAGTTTCATAAAAATAGCAAAGTAGACACTCTTTTTAATAAATTTTGTTAATGCCAAGGCTTCCTAGAATTTTCTAAAAAATTTGTGTATCTTAATTAAATATTACATCTTAAATGAAGTTTACTAAAACATTAAAGTTTCCTAATTTTATACTTTTACAGTTTTCTTATCTGTTTTTATATAATAAGATTTCCTAAAGCTTCCTAATAAAACGTGTATCATAAATGAAGTTTCCTAAGTCTATAAATCTTAAAGTTTCCTAAATTGTTTTTTCAATAATAAAGTTACCTAATAATATGTATCTTAAATAATAAATTTTATGTTTTAAATAAAGTTCTCTAATATGTTAAGGCCTCAATTTAAACCGTGATTGATTCAAAAAGAACGATAAAAATAAAAATTATATTTTTTTTCTCTTATCTTTCGGATGCATCTTGAATAATATCAAAGAAACTTGTATAAGTAGTGATAGATATTTATAATCTTTAAAATACCATATTTATATGCAAAATAATGTTATCTGAATAGAATTTTTTTATTAATTGAAACAAACCACAAATATTTGAGTCTTCATTGCAAACTCTAAAGCGTTTATTTCTGAATTGCAACAGATTATATATATATTCTTAACTGATTGATAGTATATTAGTATCTCAAGTTAGATGAGAGCGAGTTATTATTGTCACTTGAAACAAATTTGGATGGAAAATTAAAAATAAAAAATTAGATATACTTTATGAAAATGGAAGAAACTTACGAGTAGCTTTACGAAATTCTTGCACCAAACTTAGTGGTTTTAATTGATTTTGAACATTACCAAACTTATAAAAAGTTGAAGCAGGGACAGCCGGAGAAAAAGGAAAAGGAGAAATTGACGTGAGAGGCATTTTAACTCCAAGACGTAACGAAACCCAACGTGGGGTGCTCTTTCTTTGCAGAATTTTGATGGATGTTCTCTCTAATATTTACCCCATTTTCATTCAAATCATTTATTTTACAATATGAAGGACTTAACTCAAAGTCATAATTTTTTTTACTGAGTTACTCCTAAGTCATTCTTTTATTTCGTACAATTTTAAATAAATTAATAAAATTAATTTTATGATTACACTAACATCCTTTATTAAAAAATAATAAAGTATTTAATATATATATATATATATATATATATATATATAATATTAAAAAATAAGGATAAAAATAAAAATAATAATTTTTTTTTAAATAATTTATTTATACAAAAATTTAATGATATGATAACTCCCCTTTCGATCATGCAAAACCAAACCATCAATAACAATTAAAGAAAAGGCTCTTAAAAACCAAACCATCATGCGAAACTAAAAATGTGTTGTTGCATACAAGTTTTTCACAAATTGCATTCAACTCCATTATTTTTAGAACCGCGCGCCATTAATTACATAGTCAATAGCAATTATATAACTATAGGCAACGAATGTGTGTTATATATGATCATGTCATACAGGATGCCATGCAGATAGTGTAACTAGAATCCTATCTTGCCATCCTAAAGAAATAACCCTCCCATCATCCCTCTCATAAACCCTAAACCCATCACAATAACCAGCAGCTCCACACTGAGGATAACCATAATGACAATTATGACTTCTGATCCTCAACAAAAGTTTAGCCTGCATATTTGTTCTGCCACTCCATTCGATACCAGCAAATCCATTACCCTCCATCTTACCTTTCCAACTCTCATATTTCAGAAAGCTCGTGGACTGATCATTACTACCGCCGCGAACCAGCTCCTGCTTGATCTCTTTAGCTAGATAGTTCTTCTCTATGCTAAGCCTCTCTGGGCCGTCTCTAGGAAGACAGATATCTAAGGAATCAAACATGGCTGCGTAGTAATGCAGACACTCCATAAAAGTTGAAAGGAATATCAAGGGTTTAGTGCTAGTAGTACTGGTACTGGTGATGTTTTTATTCCCTTCTTTCTCCACTAGTATTACAATAGAAGGGTCTAATGAATGTATGGCTTTTAATGTATCAGAAACCTTGGAGGTATTACTCAAACCACTGAGTTTAAACACCAAGTTAACTGCAACAGTCTCGTTCACCGTCTTTTTCTTTTTCCTTCCACCTAAATCAATGAGGTTAGAGTTGGAACCTGACCTCAACAACCCAAGGAACTGGAAGTTTATGTTCTCAAATCCCTTTGAGAAACTTACCAGCCTAGCCTCTGTCTCGACAAGCTCCTCTAAGCTCCTAGCAAATCCCGTGATACGAAGCGACACGCGATTCTCGTTAGTCTGATCCATGGCCTTTTCTGAAAGAGATTGTATCAGAGAAGGCCATTGGAATCCGTACGATAGCTCGAGATCAATCACGTGTAGTGACATCTCATTCTTTTCTTGTTCCCTTTCAAATGCTTCAAGTATAGCTTGGTTAGCAGTGAAATGAACAAACTGGTAACAGGGTGAGAACCTGTAAAGATGAGTAAATCCCAAGAATTCATCAGAAGAAGAAGAAGATGATGATGATGATGATGTCGTAGTAGTAGTAGTATTGATTGAGGGTTGATCAAGCAGCTTTGCTAACACTGGAGCAGAAGAAGCGTCATGAAATGGGGATTGAGTTAAAAGAATAGATGTTAAGGCATCGGCAAAGTAAGCAGCAACCCTTTGAGCCGAATCACCAGTAACTGAGACATGTTGGTATAAGTTGATCAGATTATCGACGGCTGAGACAAAATTGTGTTCATCAACTGAGGTTGCTGATGCAACAAGTAAATGAACTAAACGAATCCGCTTATTCGTGCTTTCTGATGACACCATCCTGCTCCTTTGCCTTCGAGTTAACTCGAACATCTCATCTCTTAGCTTCAGGAGCTTCAGTATCTTCTTCTTAAGATCTTCGCTATTATGATGATCAAAAATTAGTTCATCTTCCGATGAAGAAGATCTCTTCGGAGGAGGAACCGCTGCTTCGGTACGCCACTTGCGCTTCATCATCTTACTCGTGGACATACCGGTCTGCAGGTGATCATGTGATGCCATGGCGAGGGTAAGATTCAAAAGCTCCTCATGCTCCACGAGTTCCATTATCAGAGAAAGTGAGAATACGGTAACGGTGGAGATTTCAGTGGGGGGGGGGGGGGCGGAAGCAACAGCAGATCAGGAAGTGGGAAGCGGGGTATGGAAAAGGAGCCGTCGCAAATTCCTTTTGTCTTGAGATGACAAAAACAGGGCAGGAGACAAGGATTAATGCCTCTCAAGACTGTTTTGGGGGTAGGGGGGTCATTGAACGGGTCTAAGATTGATCGATCGTTCATTAAATATTCCTTCATGTATTCGAGTGGGTTGTTTTGTAAGCCATGGAGGATGATGGATCCTTTGGTAGTTTGGAAAGAACAAAGATTCCAATATAGAGTGGACGAAAACATATACTAGTAGTATATAAATAAAGAAATATTTAATATATGTGCAATACCTAACCTAAGAAAAAAAATTTGTCCGGACGCTATCCACAAAATCCATACAGAATTTTAAGCCCCGTCATTTTGATTTGAATTATATAATAATAAAAATAATCATTGATCCGAGCTTTATCGGACCATTTCGGTATTCCAATGATCAACGGTGCAAATGAATTCAAAAGTTTGATAAAGTATGAAATTATTAATCGAGCCATACCTAAAAGCTTAAGTTATCAGAGACTCCTTGATTTGGTATCAAAGGCAATCTATCCCGATATGGTCATGTTGGTCAGCTTATTATTGTTTTTTAATCGCGAGGGTATTCAAAGCTATTTCGCGGGGCATATAAGTCTAGCATTCGGCATAAATGAATACAGTATCATATTGTAAATGAGCTTAGTTTATGGAGTGGAGCTTAAAGATCGACTTCTTTATAGCTTTAGCTCGCGACTATGTTCACTTTATTTATTAGTTAAATGACTCAAACTCAAATAATTTTTAGACTTATTTATTAAACGACTCACGTGCGGTACTCAATTTATCGCTTCGTCTTATTTACAGCCTTAATGATGAAGACTATAACATCAGTAATAATATTTATTATTATAATAAAAATAATTTATAATAATAAAATTATTATATTCAATAATAATAACATTTTTATTATTAATATTAACAACAACAAAATAATAACAATAACATCATTTATAATAATCATAATAAAAAATTAAATTTATAATAATAATAACAATAATAATAAATATTATTAATATGTTAATCTTGAGATTAGTTATGATAATAATAATATTATTATTATTAATTAATTAAAATAAGTATAATAATATCAATTATAATATTTATTATATTTTTTATTAATATAAATAATTAATGTTATTATTATTATGGAAATTTATTTTAATATATTATTATTATTATTTTCTTAAAAATAATATCATGAAAAATTTATTATCATTATTAGTATTATAAATATTAATAAAAAATAAAATATTGAAATTAATAATAAAGTTATTATTAATATTAATAAAATTAATAATAATAATAATAGTATTATTATTAGTAGTAGTATTAATAATATTAATATTCTTGATAATAATATTATTAACTTCATTAGTAATATTATTACTAATTAATAATTAATATTAATAATAATGTTATTATTAATTTTCATATCAATATTTAGCATATTATTATTTTATGGATATTAATATTAATATAAATTAATAAAAATATTATTATAATAATATAAAAAATTATTATTAATTATGTTAAAAAAATTATTATTATTATTATTATTTCTATTATTTTATTACTATTAGTATTGATAAATATGAATAAAATTAATGAAATATTAATATTATTATGATTAAAAATAGTAAGCATATTATTATTATTATTATTACTGCTACTATTATTTTAACATTATTATTACTAATAATTTTTTAATTGAAAAATATGTAGAAAACAAGGAAATATATTTATATAAAAAAAAACTCAAGAAATATAGTATAAATACATATACACACACACATACATGAAGAGGCAGAATCCCCAATTTTGATGAGAGTTTTGCTGAGATTGACCAAGCAAGGCATGATCCGTTGAAGATGCAGTTTTGGTCGACTGAATTTGATTTAGTCTCATTTCCAGGCATGGTTTCAGCCAACACAGGCTTCCGTAATCACTGAAATCATTCAGAATCAAATATTTTAAATAAACAATCTAATCTTCAGTATCCCATCCATTGCGCCAGTTTTAGCCAAGGTCTTTTGTCGCGCGCTAATCGTGTATATATATATATATATATATATATTGGGTATATCCAAAGAGCAGTCGCCCTTGTCATTTAGTTACCTAATTCCCCCAATATAATGAGGACTTCTTTCAAGCAAAAGATTCCGCATTTATGCTCTAAGATCGAGCACCATCATTATTTTATCTATTCTTTATTTTTAGATTTTTCAGGAAGAAAAAAGGAGGAGGGAAGGGGGGTATTTCCAACATGTCTTGGTTAGTGGTTGCCACCATCACTGATCGGTTCATTACATCCCCAAATTTATGGCCAACTTTCAGGATAGCTAAGAACTTTGTAACTAATCCTGTTGGGCTTCCTAGCTTCATCCAAGGGTCATCAACAGAAGAACACAACAAAAAGAGGTACCTACAAGGATTGAGAGAGAGGGAGAGAGAGAGGAGGAAATAATAAATAATAGAAAGAGACCAGAAGAGAAGCCAATGATCAGTCAGTGACAGTCAGGATAAACATTATTAATTTCTATCAGACATGAAAAAGTCAGGATCTGAATCCAATAATACGTCAGGTGATAAACTCAGGATTGGATTCCTCAACATCCAATAATAACGCACGCTTTCAATAAATCAATACTTCACTACCAGCAAGTCAAAATTTATATTCCATGTAGGATCGGTCCCAAGATCTGTTGGTTAATTGTGGATGTACAATTTGATCATATGGTCTAATGATTAGATCACGATTTAACAGAAAGCATACCAACAAGAAGCGTGCCTTGGTCACTATGAAAGACGAATTAATGAGGGTAGTGAACAAACAGCAAGGAGTGCATGCATGCATGCATGCGACACATTGCTCTGGGGCAAAGGAAATGAAACAGATTCCCTAAGACTGTAAGAGCGAGCGAGAGAGAGAACCAGAGTTCCCACTGTACGTAACTGAAGCACTTACTCTATATATGAAGCGGATCAAAGCAGCAGCACAGGGCCGTATGGTGATATAACAACATAATCTATTCCTGAAGTGACATTGTGCATACCAATGGTACAAAGCTAGCTGAGTCACATTGACCGAATCATAACGAACCATCTCACATGAAATCACGTTGGTCTTATAATATATTCCATATATTTCAGTTACAAACAATGTTCCTTGCAAAGCCATTTACAAAAGGCCGAAATCTTGCACAACATGCCGAACGGGCACGCTTTTACGTGCATATGTTCCCAAGGATAGTTGCCACTTTATTATATATTGGCTAAACAATGCTACAAGACGACAAGATTTGATTTAGAAACTTCTATTTTGCTGGCCTGATGTTTTTATATGTATTTATACTGTCTTTTGACTAGCTAAATGATCTGTCCTTTCGAGGAACGGACGGCTAACTTCATGCTATAGGAGATCGCCTTGATATTCTTTGGGTCACCCATTTATTTCTACTTGTTTCTCCCTTTTTTGGATAACTATATAAATTTTTTATTATTATTCTGCTCTTTACTGTCATTCCCACCGCGTCCGATCCATAGAGTTGGTGGAGATGGTCTGTGAGCCGACAGCAATACACTAACGACCCCTCTCCCTCTCTCTCTCGCCCTTTTTCGTCAGGCAAAAAATTGTATGCATGACAGAGTAATGGTTTTTAATTATCAAAACATGCCCAAGAAATCCCCACTCCTGTTATCAACCGTAGAATGGCCGGTGGGCGCCTTCTTGCTACGTTGACGACGACACTTCTTATGATAGAAAATCTTCAGTAACGAAGCTTCTTGATACTCCACTCTTGCACAAATTCAGCTAAAAATATAGCCTCCTTGTTCAATGGGTGATCAGAGCGAGCCATGTCTAAAGTTCTGCGTGAACCACGGCTCTCAACTCTCTCATCGTATAAATTTTTTGGTAGGGCCGAATCTTTGGATGCCATGAGGGTTCATCTACCATGTCTTTTCAGAACACGCACGGCACGAAGTGTCTTTGATGCCTTTGATCTTGGAAAAGGTGTTTTAGTCGCAAAATTAATCTGCAACCAGAAAGGTTCACCAAGAGGCGTTACCTAACAGTCCATACTTTAGTAGCCAAAGCTAAAAATAATAATAATAATCTTACCGCCGTTGCGATTATGGGAACCACGGCATGCGACTTCAGTCATTTCTGAAACTATAGCTTGGGTAAGGAAGTAAGCGTTACTTGTGGAAAATTATACATAATACCAAACTTTGATCGATACAGCAAATAGCGATCGGGGTAATTGGAAAAGTGACAATGTAGGTAGATCTTCATATGGCAAACAGTAATCGTGGTAAGTTTTCTTGTATCTGTCTCTGTTCAGGGTTAAGATTAATATGTAGCCACTTAATTACGAAGATTAAACTATATATATGGAAGCAATTAAGCGTATGATATCTGACATGAGAACGTCTCCCATATTTGCTTTTTGTGTGGCTATCCAGACCAATCCAAATTAAATTTCCCAAGAGATTTGCCGGCCGTAGACCCCACCACCTCTAAAAACTAACTCCCCACTGCAGCCCATCCAAGGAAGTTCAAGATATGGCACACCTATAAGTGGGACGTGCATGGATCTTGGCAGAAAAAAGGAAACATGACAGGAGCATTTGATCAGGGTAGTACAAATTCATCAGACGGCGCAAGCACATCATTCATGAATGTGCACTAGCTACCAGCAAGATTACTTGAAGAAATCCCGTCATGCAGAGCAGCCTAAACCGACAGCATCAAAGGAGCCTAAGAGTAGGCCCACTGATTCCTCTCCTGATCCAGATAAGAATTTTGAATATTTATTGCCAACTCCAAGTCACTTGGCATTAAAAGATTATAAAATTACACAGCACGATGCATGCAAGCCAAGTGGGTAGATGGATCACAATTACTTGAGATGATAGCTTGGTAATCTTCAAGTTCGGTGATTCTTGTTTTCTATTTTACATAGTTTTTTGTGATCATCAAAAATAGTTATTAGAGCGAAGTTCATGTTAGACATCTACATGTAGGTTTAAGTTAGTTTGAAAAATGAATGAGATCTTTCGTGATGGAATTATTAGATGGGAAAAATAATTTTGCACTATAAAAAATATGATTAAGGATGTTCTTATTCAACAAGGATTTCACTCTACCCTTAGAAGATAAGAAGCCAACCTACGTGAATGCTGCCAAGGATGTAAATATGAAGTTGCATGCAATGAGTATAATGCAATTTCCGTTTACGCTTGAAATCAAGTACAACGTTATTGAGGATATGAGTCTGAAAGAATGATGAGGAAAGATAGTGAAGACTTATGCATCAAAATTGTCTGCAAATATGTTGTTCTTGAAGAAGGATTTGTTTTCAAATATGGCAGAAGAAGGAAGCCTACAAGATCATCGAAATGTATTCGATGGATTGATCACCCAGTTAAAGAGATTGGATGAATCCTGTAATGATGATTTGGTGACAAGTCTGTTGATAGGAAAGAAGACGCTTTCTATGGAAGAAACCTTGTTGGTTTTGCAAGAAGTGGAAAAATTAGTTGGAAAAGAGGTCTAATTCAGAGGATGGACCAAATATATAGAGAGGAGGGACATCTAAAAAGGGTAATAAGAAGACTAACGAATATCAAGTGCTTTCCATAGTGATACAGTATGGCAAATCAAGAAAAAGTACCCTAACTACAAAAAGAATAAAAAGAAAAGGATTGTGTCTGGATTACAATAGATAAGGAGGATCTTGGCAATGTTCTCTTAGTACATTGGATGAATGCACAAAAAGAGGAGTGAATCTTAGATTCGGGGTGTTTTCAACACATATGCTACCGAGAGTATTAGGTTAAATCCTTAGAGTTATGTGATGGGATGTCTATTTCTTTGGTTAATGAGGAGGATTAGGAAGCTAGAAAAAGCAAGCTATGTTCCAAAACTTGGTTGTAATCTAATTTTCTTGGGAAGGTTAGATGGTTTGGGCTATATTATTCACATGGAAGTTTGTGAGAAGCAGTGTTGTAGGGACTTTATCTAGCACGGATGCATCGTTAATTAGAGAGCGATGTTATGATCATGTGGATTGATCATGGATGTGGACATATGAGGATTTAAGGGGAGGATTATTGAAATTCAAACTCATGTGTCAAAGGCTAGGAAGGACCTAGAATGAAGTACAACGAAAAGAATAAGGTTATTATGAGGTTAACATAGGTGGAGAATGTCCAAGAACACACCTTTGTCAATGAGGAGTGAAGACCAAGAAAATACAGAGTGGTGAACATGGTGGCCAACATGGTCATGGTGATCAATAAGGGCTATGTTAGCTCAATGACCTTGATTCATATGATAATATTATTTCAATTGATTTTTCATCCATATCCTTTTGGGAGGTTGATTCCACCTAGATCTTCTATTTGTTATTGGTTCTAGGATCAAGTTAGCCTAGAAAAAGGATATTATTATATAGGGTTGTTTTATGTATAAGATTTACACAAAGGGATTTAAAGAACAAGAATTGATCCAGGATGAATTCTTAGGGTTGTTGATATAGTGGATTCATCAAGGGCAATATCAATTGGAAACGGGTCTTCTTCTTCTTTTTATTGAGTGGATTAATCAAGAGAATTGTTCTTGATAATCATAGTGAGGATAAAAACATGATTTTGAGTCTTATTGATTCTTTGTAATTATTTGAGGTGATAGTAATAAAATATTTAAGTTTGATGGTTCTTATTTTCTATTATGCATAGTTTCTTTGTAATCATCGTGAATTTCTCCAACACGTATAACTACAACATCAAGGTAGCTAAAGGTTTGATTGACCTCAGATATAATGACAAAAATGCTTGCTTTTGCAACTAGGAAACTTTTTTTACCCAAAAAAAATTCAAAGAGTAGATATATGTGGAGGTAGGATTATCAAACAATCTAACTCCTTGTGACAAAATGAATAGAGAGAATGTTTGACATATGACAGAGGCACCCACAATCTCTCATACACAAAAGGAAAACAAAAAAGAATCTAATGTGTTAAACCACTTCATGATTTTTCCAATAACGGACAATTTGACATCGGTGCTTTGTAACCCACCATTTCATTTCCCACAATAAGGAAAAATAATGGCAACAATATTTTCTACCAATGGATGTTGAAAGTATCAAGAAGTTTAGTCATGTTCTCCCTATAGGTTCAATGGGTGAGGAGCAATGTTAATCTAGATCCAACTATAGGATCCTACTTAGTTGATCAATACAAGACTTGTATGATTCCAATAAGGGTATCAAGGACTCAAGTAGTAGGTCATGGAATAAAATATTGGCCAACACATCATCTTTGCCTACATACATGGAACATTTAAAAAAATGTCTCAAGTATTTGGGGTTCTTGGGAGTTAATATGTGATTATAATGATATTACCCATGATAATGAGAAACTTGGAAGTTCCACTACAAGTTCAAGAAATGAATACAAAATTTTCATTCAATATTATGGCACGATATACCTAGGGTGCAATGATCCTAAATTTACATGGATATGTAAACGACAAACTATACTAACAATTCAAGAGTAACTGGATAAAATTTGGGGAAATGGTGATTGGATTGCTAATTTCCCAAATGCTAATGTTTTTCATCAATGTAGAAATTTTTGGGTTTTTATGGGTATGGACAATAATTAAGATATTCTAGATGGTCTAGATATATGGAATCGATGTAATTGTATCATGATAGTTTGATTCCCTAGCACATCAAGTTGTTAAGTATTGAGGCAGTATATTATAAGATTTACAAATATATTTATTAAGAAAGGTATAAAGTGGAATTGCTCATGTAAAATTAGGTAACATATTTTCAAATACCAGAGATTTGAAAATATCTTTAGATAATAAAATTATAATACCTTGTCATAAAATCCTGTAAAATGTGTTAAAAATTATTTTGATATTAAACAAAGTGGCTTTGTTTTTAGAATAGACTTGGAAAAATGTGTAAGATGGGTGTTTTGGGGGCATCAATGAACTGATGGTGTGATTCAATCTATGTGAATCCCTAGGTCAAATGGTTCCAAATAATGGAGAAAAATCCAGAAAATAGGCACTTTACTCATAACACATAGGTCAACCAAGTAAGACAATCGTTCAACTAATGCATGCAATTCTCAAGTTTATTTCTATTTGTATTTTTATTATTGCTCCAATGATTTCAAAACTCTTATATTATTATATGTTTGTGTTATTTAGAACTTTAGGGTGTTTAGAAAATATTTTCATATTATTTAGATTATTAAATAATATTTATTCAATTAAAATATCCTAAAAAGTACCTTTTGTACTTTTCTTCTACTTACTCTCTTTTCTCTTTCCTCGCCTCTAGTTTTTACCCTTGGTTTGGGTATACATAATCTTTTGGGATGGTTTTAGTTGTCCCAACCCTATCTTAGTTAGAAAACCCCTCTCCACCAACACATGCTTCATCATTTCAATCCCTTACACCTATTCCCTCATACTCCACCATCTTTTTCACCTAATCTGACTCTCTCCTTCTCTCATCCTTCTGACTTTTTCACCTAACATGATTTTTATATGTCCTTGTTGATTTAAGGAGCATGTTAGGAGTTGAGGTTATTTTGATTTTATTATGCCTTTATTCATATGTTTATTGGCTTAGGTAACCATCGATTCAAGTGCCACATTGGTCAACTAAATGGTTGGTCCAATCAACTAATTTGAGTCTTCAATCGATGTGATGGGTGGTGGAAAATTATAACATGTTCTCTATTGTGTTGTCGATTGACTACTTTGGTTCGTTACTAAATGGTACCACAGGTTCAGTCGATTGAGTTACCCTAATATTCAATGAGTACACTTTATTATTATTCAGGCTTATTTGAACGATAGATCGACGACCGAGGTGGTGCATTTTTTGTTATTTTTGGGCTTTAGGCGGTTGACCGAATGATGCTTCTAGTGGACTATTTAGCCTATTTTATTAGATTTTCCTTGCTACTTGTCCTTAAGGATAATGGTAGTTTTCTCTTAAGAATTTACCTATGGTTTGACCTTTACTCTCTGATTTTGAGTGTGATTTGAATTAACAATAATTAAACCTAATAAAGAGAAAAGAAAAAATGGAAAATTGTGTGTAACTTATGAGTTGTAATGCTTATATACTTGAGTTTGATGTTATCTCTAAAACACCCATTTTGGTGGCTTGGATTGCCTTGGTTAGTTTTTGGCATCAACACTTAAAACACAATTTTATATTAATCTATGGAATTGAATAATTAAATCTTAGAGGTCTTCCCCTATATGCATACTTAGGGTTTGGTCACCACGGTTGTGCCCTTTAACCTAAAAGACCAAGTGTGGTGGATGGTGAAGATCTCTGAGAAAATATTTGTTGCACTAGTGTTAGTGTGGTGGGTATTACTTACCTAAAATTGAATGTATACCCCTTAACTGGGAGTCTAAGTGTAGTGTATGTTGAAGATCCATGAAAAATGTCCCTTAGAACTAATGTATAGTGGTGGTGGGAGTTCTAGTCCTGAGTGTGTCCCAATCTTAGACATAGATAATGGTTTAATTATGTTGAATGTGTTTAGAGTGTTGTAGACCCTAATTTTAGTGTATGCCCTCTTACTTAGGAGACCATGTGTGATGGATGTTAAAGATCCCCGAGAAAAATCCCTTGGAACTAGTGTATGGTGGTGGAAGTTTTCCTATGCTAGTACCCGTCATAGATAATGACATTATTTAGAATTACCCTAATGTCTTGTTTATAGTGATTTATAGATGAGTGATTATGTGTGCTTTACATATATTTTCTATGTCATATATGTTAACTATGATCTTAAGTTTTATGTTTTCTAAGCATGTAGCGTACTATGTTATTATATGATCTCAATATATATCGTGAGCCATTAATATATTCTAGATAGTTTATTTTACTAGAACTTTGTTGTATCTTGTGTGGTTACTATGATGATCTAACTTCTATCCTGATGATCAAAGGATTATTTGCAGGAGTATGAATCTCAGTTGGAATATATCGAGGATAATGTTGTGAGTCAGTAGCAAGCCATTACTTGAGGATTGAGATTTACATTTTCTATTTAGTTAAGAGGTAGCCTAATTGGTTTAGATTGTTTTGCCCAGTATGTTAGGATGCTTTTGTTTCTTGTTGGTTATTTAAACTCTTGAATTTGGTTCTTGTATTTGGATTTTATCTATCTTTCCCTTCTATATTATTTCCATCTTCATTATTATTATTATAGTGTTAGAGCATGTATCTTTTGGTTCATTCATTCCATTTTACCTTACATCGAGCATGTGTTATGTGATGGTCACACATTTCCCATGGTTGAAGCAATAGGGGGCATTCCCTGGTTTTAGTTTTGTTATGCTTTTGCATTGTCTTTAAAATGAAAATATCTAACTCTAAAATTTGGGGGTGTTCCAAATCTATTCAACAAGAATCAAAAAGTTGTTACTAATGATATAAGAATACTAGAGTACTAAAGATAGGATGAATAAAATAATATTCATGGATAGAATTACTAAGTTCTTCCGCATATTTTCTTGAGCTAACAAAGGTTATCGATTATTTAAGGAGCTTCTAGTACTTCAATAAAACTTATCAAAATGAATATTCAACACATCAATTAGTAAATATGATTAAATTTGTCGTGCTTGTTGATCTACAAAACAAACTTAGAGATCAACTAGAAAGAACCTTCGTCACAAAATGAGACAATGAAAGCTTTGTTCTAGATGGGACCTAACAAAGCCCTAGGGCCCAATGGGACCCTCCCATATTTTTTACAATATCTTTGGCCTATTTTAGGTGAGAAAAACTATAAGCTTATATCAATCACTTAAGAATTGGGGTTTTTTTTTATAATTTTTGGAATCATAAAGATCATTCTAATCCCCAAAGTGCCCGAACTAGAAACTTTTAACTAGTTTGATTAATTAATCTATGCAATTCCTCACTAAAATAATAGACAATAGCTTAACGAATATTTTAAAATAAATTATTAGCCCACAACAATCTACATTTTTAGAGGGACGAAGAGCCAATGATAACATCATTATTGCCAGAAAATTCCCACTCCAAGCATCGACAAAAACGAGCAAGGATAGGCTACATGGAAATTAAGTTGGATTTAAAAAAGGAATATAACACACTTTATTAGGATCTAATACACCAAACATTGATCTAATTTAATATCCCTGAAAAGCTAATTGAACTCATTATATTTTATATAACTTTAGCTTGGACAAAGCATCGGTCAAAAGTGTAACCACAAGGAGTATTATGCTAGGAAGAAGAATTAAATAAGGAGACCCTATGTCCCCATATGTTTTTCTCTAATGTAAGTATATCCTATCCACAAATATATCAAACTTTATTTAGACATAGAAATATAACCTCCTATGCCTATGGATGGATATAAATGTAATTTCTCAAACATACTATTTATGGATGATATACTTTTTTAAATGCCCCGAAAATTCTAATTTTATTATTTATTATTAAATAATATTTTATTATGAAAATTAATTAAATAATTCATTTTTATTAAAATAAAAGAAATTAATTATGGCAAATCAAGAGAAATCTTATAAATATTTTAATTAGGGTGAAATTTGGGTATTTTATCTAATTAAGGATTTTATTTTAAAAATTAATTAAATAAATTATTTTATTTAAAATAAGGAGGAGAAAATAGTTTCAAATTAATATTAATTTTATAAATAATTTAATTGAAGAAAATTAGGGTGTTTTGCTAATTAAAATGAAATTTTAAAAAAAAAATCCTAATTTAGCCTAAAAAGTGATTTAAATATTATTTTATTTAAATATTATTATTTTTAACTATTCTAAATATTTTAATTTATTTATTTAACTCAACCCTGCTATTTCTCTTTTTTCCCTTTTTTCCTTTTTCCTTTTTCCTTTTTCCTTTTCTTTCTTCCTTTTTCTTTCTTTTTCTTTCTTCTTATTTTCTTTTTCTTTTTCTCCTCACTGAACTGAGCCAACCCAGTGGCCCAGTCCCCCTCTCTCCTTCCTTTGGCGCGGCCTAGCCCGGGCGACCATCGCCCTTCACCCATCCCTCTCCGTGCCGCGTTTTACTTCTTGTTATGTCTAAATGCGTCGTTTGGTTTAAAAATTTTACCCTCACTGCGCCAAACCACCCAGTTTCCTTCCTTTTTCTTTCTTTTCTTTCTTCCCTAGGCCGCTGGTACAACCCTTTCTTCCTCCTTTCTTCTTCCCCAACCCTTCGCACCGTCCTCGTCGAGCACCTGCAACCTCACTACCACCTCCAAAAATGTCACCACCGGTTACGACCGTTTTCCTTCCTCTCTCTTCCCCCTGACTCGTTGACCATTTTGAAACAATCCACTCCCCTATTCCTTGCACGATCTCCCTCTCCCTTGGCCACTTGAAGACCACGATCGAGGAGTGCACCGGCTATCCTCGTTGGTCCGTGCCCACTCCTGCCTACCACTCCCCCACCTTTCCTTCGACTCTAACTTCCCCTTCAGTCTATAAATACCCTCAGTTTGTGCCTTGTATCAAGTTTTAGTCACTTACCCAAAATTCTCCGACATTACCGCCACCTACCCTTTAGATGCCACTTTCGCCGCCTCCGGCCAACACTGTTGCCCGTTCTGTCCACCCGTGCACTCCTTGCACCTCCCCCTAACTAACTGTGCCTTCCTCCTCCCTCGATTCTTCCTACACGATCCACCCCGACTATGTAAAGTTCTCTCATCAACTAAACCATTTTCTGCCACCGCCGCCCTTCGAATCACCATTAGCCACCTCCTCCGCCACTTCCACCTCTTCTTTTACCCCTCAAATTTTCTTGCAAACCACCCTCCACCTTCCCCTACCCTTCTTTTCCTCTTCCTCCCTCTCCTCCTCTCTTTCTCTCCTTCTTCTCCATTCGGCCACCGCTGTGCGCCGCCACCTCCATTCTGCTCCTCTCCCTCTAGGCATTCTTAAACAACCCAACTTCCACCTCCATTCTCCCTATCTTTTTCCCAACATTCAACTTTTCCCTTTTTCTTCTCTTTTTTCGGCCTCCGTCGTCGTGCACCATCGCCGATGCCGCCTATCCCCGTCAGCCTAAGGTTGAACCCCTAGACCCTCTCAACCCTTTTCTCTATTTTTATAAGCCTTAAATTATTTTATTTCATTTATTCTAATATAAATCATATTATTAGTATTATTATTATTTCCATTTTTTAATATGTATTATTATTTTTATTAATATTAATGTTTTTATTATTATTCTGTTAAGGGCTGAAGCCCTATTGTAATTTTTAATTCAATTTTAGCACTATTACCCTTATTATTTCTAATATGACTATTATTAATATTAGTATGTTATAAGTCTAGTTATTATTATTATTTCCTATTTTGAATTTCTATTATTCTTATTCCAGTATTATTAATACAACTATTTTACCATTAGTGTTGTTAATAATGTTATTATTGTTGTTGTTGTTGTTGTTATTACTATTATTATTATTATTATTATTATTATTATTATTATTATTATTTTCAAGTGTTAGTATTATTATTTTATATAGGGCTGAAACCATATTGTGCTTATTTTAAATTTTAGTAGTAGTATTATAAATATCATGTCTTATTAATATTACGGTTATTAGTATTTTTTATTATTAGTGTTTATTCTTATTAATGTTATTATTATTATTTATTAAGTCATTATTACTCAATGTAGGGTGGAAACCCTACTTCTTTTTATCTTCAAATATTATCCTTACTATTATTACCATTATGATTATTATTATTATTATTACAATATTATTATGGTTTTTATCATTGTCGTCATCATCATCATCATCATCATCATCATCATCATCATTATTATTATTATTATTATTATTATTATTATTATTATTATTATTATTATTATTATTATTATTATTATTATTATTATTCCATCACTATTATTATTATTATTAGTATTATTTTAATGAAGGGGCTAAAGCTCTTATTTCACTATGTTTTTGAGTAATTTCCTTTTTATTATTATCATTACTATTTTTATTATTCTTTTTAATATTAATATTGACATTATTTTTGGTATTTTTACTATTATTATTTTAATATTTTATCAAAAGCCTAGTCTTATATTAAGTTAGTGATTAATAGTATTTTTGATAGGAGGGAGTCTAATTTTAGATTTTCCCTCATAATAGGTAAAACCAATCAAAGCCCTAAGGAGGCGTAGGAGCGTGTTCCAAGATCGGTGTCATTTTAGGTAAGGGGTGTTAAGGCATTTTGTGTGCTTATATGCATTATGTGCTTCGCATGCTATGTATCATATGTTTATCATTATTATTTATGTCGTATATGGTATGATGTGGAGTTGAAGTATGTTTTTGTGTATTTGCATGGCATGTGTATTATGTATATGTGGTGATTTGTTTGTGACCCTGTAAGACATGCATGTGAAGATGTTGATATGGTTGTGTAGGGGAAAGAATGAAAAAAGAGAATAGGGAAAAGAATTTGACCAAGGGATGTGAGTTGACCTAAGTATTTTAATGATCCGTGAGTGGAAGAATAAAATAGGAAATTTATGGGTTTGTGAAGGAGAATCTAATTTATGGTTTGTGTGGGAGAATCTAATTTGTGGTTTTATATGGGAGAATCTAATTTGTAGTTTTTTATGGGAGAATCTAAATTATGATGTTATATGGGAGAATGTAATTTATGATGTTATATGGGAGAATCTATTTTAAGGTTTATATGGGAGATTCTAATTTATGGTTTTATGTGGAAGAATCTAATGTATGGTCTTGTATAGGAGAATCTAATTTGTGGTTATGAATGGGATAATCTAATCAATTGTATTATATGGACGAATCTTTGGGTTTTATATGGTTTGAATCTAGGGTTTGGTATGGATGGATCTTTGGTTTTGTGTGGATTGAATTTAGGGTTTTGTATGACGGAATCTAGGGTTTGCATGGTGGTATTAATGGTTGTATGGTGGTATTAGGGTTTGCATGGTGGTATTAATGGTTGCATAGTGGTATTAATGGTTACATGGTGGTATTAGGGTTTGCATGGTGGAGTTAATGGTTGTATAGTGGTATTAGGTTTTGTATAGTGGTATTAATGGTTGCATGGTGGTATTAATGGTTGTGTGGTGGTATTAGGGTTGCATGGTAGAGTTAGGGTTTTGCATGGGAGTTAATGATTACATGGGATTTAGGGTTTGTATGAAAAGTTTGAGAGGTTGCATGGGATGTGTAATGTTTGCATAGGAGTGAAATTTATGTATCAAAGGTTGATTTGGGATGTAAGAAAGGTAATGTAAGTGTTATTTGGGTGTTTGAACATTTTAGATGAAAAATAATACATGGAGATTATATAAGGGTCCGTAGGAGATCGAACTAGGGTTTGTGTGGGCAATTAGGGTTTATTGTGGTTGCTTAGAATTTTATTATTATCGTTGTGTTGGTGATTAGAGTATAATTATGATGGTGGAATTTTATGATTTGTGATGTGTGAAGTATAAAGAGAATAATCTGTATGTCCATGGTGAAAGACTTTAAATAAGATACTTAAGACACTAATCACTTAAAGTGAAAGTTTATTGAGCTGGATCCAGCCGATCCACCGATTAGGAATAGTGGTTAGGGTTTTACCCTATAAGTGACTGATCTACCGATGAATAATAGTGGTGTGGAATTTTTCCCGCAAGTGACCGGCCCACTAGCAATAATAGTGGGGTGAATCGAGCTTAATAAACACAAACCAGAGTTTGCTAAAACACTTAAAAGATACTAATTACTTAAAGTGGAACACCATGTGAGCAGAAACCAGCCGATCAACCTGTAAGGAATAGTGGTGTGGACTATTGTCCCACAAGTGACCGATCTACCGACGAATAATAGTGGTGTGGACTTTGTCCCGCAAGTGACCGGCCCACCGGCAATAATAGTGGGGTGTTCCTGTACTTACATGGATTTGATAAAAGGCATGGTGTTCATCGACTTTTGATAAAAAGATTAATTAAATAATTAATCTGGAATAAGTATGTACTTTATGTGTGGCCTTGATCATTTATAAGTGGTATAATATCTTCATGACCTTATGTACTATATGTGTGGGCTTGAAAGTATAAGTTGAGTATTGTTTTGTATGATTCTATGTGTTTATGTGTTGGTCTTAGTGCTCGGTTACCTTACTCAGTACGTAGCGTACTGATCACCCTTTTCATGGGTGATGCTCATTCCCATGAGTAGTATGCCCTTCTGACTTTGTGCAGGTGGGTGAGACATAGGTTGGGGTTGAATGTTGAGCATGTTTTGGCTCAAAGTTCGAGAGTGTCGTGGCCGTATTTTCTATTTATGTGATTCTATTTCCTTTTTTTGTTTCTTGTATCGGATTATCCTATTTGATCTATTATCTTGTATTCAGTATTTCAAATAAATCTTTTATCAACTGTAAGATTATACCCTTCGAGAAATTTTAATTTCGCACTCTGATTTCTATTTTATTATTGATTCATGATTCTTTATGTGTACTCTGATTTCTAAGTTATTATCTCTTTAATTCATTTTATGAAATCTTGGCTTAAGTTTTATATTAATCCTTTTAGCCTTAGAACTTGGTACTGAAACGGTCGGAGAGAACTGGTTTGGTACTAAGTGTGGTGGTAACATCTCCAAATTTTACGGGTTTTAATTAAGTATTTTAATTACTTCCACTTTCAAAAAAAATTAGTGAATTTTGGGGTGTTACTCTTTTATTTAGTAAGACCAATGAGAAAAACATCAACAACATAAACTATGCCCTCTATGAGTTATGTGAGTACGGAGAAAATGTTATCTTTGAAAAATCAAAATGTTTTGACCAAAAAGTTTCCCATCAACCTAAGATCAAGACTTTATCAATCTTAGAATTCCTCTCATCCATGACTTGTGCCATTATTTAGAATATCCCACCATTCATCCTAAAGTTTCCTCATAAAAGTGTCTCCCTATTTTATAAGAGGTTCAAAAGAGGATACGTATGTGGAAGGCACAAACTTAATCATTAGTGGAGGAGTCATTCTTTCTAAAAGCACCCTAGAGTACATCCCTATGTATGTCATGCAAATTGATTTCCTTCCTTAAAAAAATCTCCTAACAATTAGACCAAATCACCAAAAAATTTAATTAGCTATATTCTATGGAATAGAGGAAAATTTACCTTATATAATGGGATAAGATCACACATCCTAAAGATCAAGGAAGGTTACACTTGAAATTAGCAACACAAATAATCAACTATAATTGATGAACCTAGAATGGAGAATCGAGTTGCTAAAAAAATGACAAACTATAGAAAATAGCAATATGAGAAAAATATTTGAGCACATAAGCACTATATAAGAAATCAATTAACAACATGGAATACCATCTATGAGGTCTAACCTCTTTTAGAAAAAGGGTCAATGATAAAACATTTGATCAAGATTCACCATAAATATTTTGTGTTATATTAGATTGGAAAAAAATTGTTAAGAGTTATATCAATAGACTAAAGCAATCAAAAGAGAATTTATGAATGGAAATTTGAAATACCCCAAAACCCTAATTTAGATAATTATGGAAAAATAAGGATTTATTAGGAAAATTAATTAAATAAATTATTTTATTAAAATAAGAGGGAGTAATTAAGACAAAATCAAGAGGAAATTTATAAAAAAAATTAATTGGAAAAAATTAGAATGTTTTGCTAATTAAAATGGAATTTAGAAAAAATATCTCGAAAACCCTAAATTAAGCTAAAAAGGGAATTTAATTATTATTTTATTAAATTATTATTATTTTTAAATATTCCAAATTACCAAAATATTTATAACACCCCAACTCACCTATTTTTCTCTTTTTCCTTTTTTCCTTTTTCTTTTTCCCTCTCTTTTCTTTTCTTTTCTTTCTTCCCTTTCCCTTCCCCGACCTGGGCCAACCCACCCCTGTGGCCCAAACCCTCTCCCCCTCCTTTCCTCCTACGCAACCCAAGGCCTGCCACACTATCCTTCCCCTACCCGGTCCGAGCCTTCCCCTCCTTTTCTTTCTTTTCCCCTAAACCGACCGATCAGCCGCACCCCCTTCTTTCTTCCCTTCTCTCCTAACTCTCCCTCTCCCTGATGCCCAACCATCCCACTTCTCGGCACAGGCACGCGGCCTTTGTGTCGTCGCACACCATCCTACCGTCCCTATCCCCTTCCCAGTCACTCCCTCTCTCTCCTCCACCCAATCACAACCCCTCTCTCTCCTCACGCATGGCTCTCTCTCCCTTCCTTTCCCCTTCTCGATCAACCATCCCTACAAAAGTCGCAGGCCTACTCCAGCTATAGGCCGTCAGGCAGCAACCTGCATGCCTACCACCAACCCTCCCTCTTCCCCCTCTCTCCTTCCCCCTCATACTTAGCCTATAAATACCCCTCTACCAACCACCTTTCAACTCTTTTTCTCTCAACCCAGAAACCCCAACTCTTGTAGTCGCCGCTTATTCAACCACTTGTCACTCTGTCGTCGTTCAGCACCGCTGCCCAAACCAACTACCAAACCACTCCCTGCATCACCCTCCACCACCCTCAATTTACCCTGTACAAGCCACCCCGGTCGTGCAAAGTCCCCCTCCCAATCAACACCACCTCAACCATCGTCGTTCTTCGCACAATCGTCCGCCACCAATTCCGCCACAACAACCACCCCCTCTACCCTCCAGAACAACCAGGGGAGATTCCTCTACCTCCCTATACCTCCCTTTTCCCTACCTCCCTCTCCTCCTCCCTTCCTGCCTCTCCATCACCCACCACCACCACTCCAACCCTCTCCACATCGGCATCCTCCACCACCTCAACTTCCACTCTCATTCTCCCTCTCCTATCCTAGACACCCAACTTTCTACTTTTTCCCCTAATTTTCCACCGCCTTTGTCGTCGATGCCACCGGTCACCACCAACCCTAGGTGGTACCCTGACTTCTCTCAACCCCTAAGTCCTATTTATGCAAATATGATTCTTTTTATTTGTATTATACTATTAATATTACTATCATTATTATTGTTATTATTATTATTATTATGTGATTATCATCATCATCATTATCATCATCATCATCATCATCATGATTATTATTATTATTATTATTATTATTATTATTATTATTATTATTATTATTATCATCATCATCATCATTATTATTTACAGCCTCAAAATATTAATCTTATTATTATTGTGTAGGGGCGAAACCCTATTTTTATTATTATTTCGATTATCATTATTTTTATTATAAGTTATTATTATTGTTATTGTTGTTGTTGTTGTTGTTGTTGTTAATAATGCTAACTTTGGCATATTATCACTTTTATTTCTATTATAAATATTCAAACCCTATTATTGTTATTTACCATTCAACTATTACTAGTATTAGCATTATTCTTAACACTTTTATTAATATCATTATTTCTTTTACTATTATTATTATTATTAGTGCTATCCTTAGTATATTATTGCTATTATTACTTATGTAAACATTTGAACCCTTACCCATATAAATATCATTATTTTGATTATTATTATTAACCTTAGCAATATTAGTATTTTATTAATATTACTATTATTATATTATTATTTGTATCACTAACCCTATTATTAGTCTTAACCTTAATAATGTTAGGGTTTCTATTATTATTATTATTATTATTATTATTATTATTATTATTATTATTATTATTATTATTATTATTATTATTATTACCACTAGTTTACTACAACTAGTATTAGTACAATTATTAAGAGAAATAAAGCTATTAACTTTAATAATATAAATATGGCTATAAATATTAACATGAACCTATTTTGACTAGTAATACCCTAATAGGCTAACTTGGGAAATAAAAATCCTATTTTTACTTGTAAAGTTCTTTTAATAATAGAAACCCTAATATTAGAATAAAGTAGGAAATAATAGTATTTTTTGTAGGAGGAAAACTAATTCTTAGTTTTTTCCTCTTATAGGTGAGCCCAGTCAAAACCCTAAAAATGTGTACGAGTGTGCTCTACAACTGATGTCGTGTTAGGCAAATATGTAGCTAAGGCCCTATATGTGTTATGTGCCTTATATGTTATGTACCATGATATGTTATGTATCTTATGATTATCATGATAAATGTTTCATATGTAGCGCAGCTTAGAGTTGAGGTATGCTCATGTGTTTCCTTATGGTATGTGTATAATATGTATATGCTATGATTATGATGTAATGTGATGTGATGTGGCCCTTTAGGACATGCATGCTAGGATTTTTAATGTAATAATTTGGGGTGAATGGATGACAAAGAAAAATGGGAAATTAAGTTAACCAAGGGAAAGTAAGTTGACCTAGGGATGTGGTATTAACCTAAATATCCTATGATCCATGAGAAGGAAAATAAAAGGGGGATTATGAATAAAATAAAAGAGTGGGTGAACTTTGCATGGGAGAATATAGGATTTTCATGGGAATTCTAGGGTTTTATATGGAAACTTCGAGGGTTTGCATGGGATGTATGGATTCTACATGAAGATGAGCTTTAGGTGTGAAAAGTTGTATTGGGATGCAAGTAAGGTAAGGGGAGAGTTGTTTGGGTGATAAGAAGCTTTGGGTGAAAAATAGTGTGTGGGTTAGTATAAGGGTGCATAGGAGACCTGGCTAGGGTTTAGGAGGAAAATCCTAATTTGAGATGGTGGTGAAAGTAAAAATAATTAAGGGTGAGTATAGTATGAGATGAGAGTGGAGGAATGTCATGTGTAGGGTGAATATGGATATCATGGGAGAACAAGAGTGGAAGGTGAGAAATGGAAGGGTGACATGTGGAAAGAAGGATGTGTGGCCATCTAAGGTTTTGTGGTCACGCATATATTTGGGGGAGTAAAGTGAGATGATGAGGGCTGAATATAAGGGATGTGATGTATGGGGTGTTAAACGGCCTCAGTTGTGGAAGGCGGAGAAGGATGAGCCACATAAGCCCACATTAGGGTTTCTCAAGAAAACCCTAGGGTAAGGTAGTGAGTGAACTTGGAGGCGTAAGATAGTGGCCTTGACCTAAACACTTAGGAGTTGGGCCTCTAATGTGAGTAAGTGGAATAAGGAAAGGGTGATGGGGTGTGTCAAGAGGTACAGAAGTCTCAAGATATGGGGCAGGCCCTCTTAGGGGGATAAGTATAGATGGAGTTGGTCATGCATGTATAGGGTGAAACTTTTTGAATAAGACAAAGTAATACACTGATCATTTAAATTGGAAGATTATTGATCTAGGCCCAAACCAATCCATCGGCATAATAGTGGTCAGGTGCCGAGATGCCCTAGAGATCGATCCACCAGCATATAATAGTGGTAAGGTGTGTTCTACCCTCTACGTGACCGATCCACCAGCTATAATAGTGGGGGACCCTGAGCTCAATAAACCAAATCCTAAGTTTGATAAGACATGTAAAAGATATGTAAAAGACACTAAGTACTTACAGTGAAATACCATAAGAGTCGGGGCTAGACCGATCCACAGGCATAATAGTGGCCAAGAGCATCTTGTCCTAGAGACAAATCCACCGGCATATAATAGTGGTCGGGTGCATTCTACCCTATATGTTTTTGATCCACCGGCTATAATAGTAGGGTTCCCGTACTCGCATGGATTAATAAAGAGTAGGGTGTAAAACGAATATTGATCAGAGAATAAATAATTAGTTTATCCGAACTATAACTTGGCCTTTATTTATTAGTAATGATTGTATGTTGTTATGTGATCATGCTTGTATTATATGCTTTGTGTGTTGGCCTTAGTTGCATAGTTACCTTACTCAGTACGTAGCATATTGGCCACCTGTTTCATGGGTGCTGCATTCCCACGAATAGAGAGATCCTCTAACTTTTTGCAAGTTAGTAGTACTATTTTTGATGCATTCGATACTTACAAGGCATCGGGCGGGGCTGAGTGTTGAACATGGACTTGGCTTGAGGATTCGAGAGCATCATGGCTGGATTTACTTATTATGTCCCTTTATTTTGTACCAGTTTACTTAAACTAAGTTTTTATCGTACTGTGGATTTTATTCCCTTTGAGGAATCCTAAATATATGATTTGGATTGTAATCTCTTTTCCACGTACTCTAGTTTTTGTCTTATATATTTTTCAATGCTTTTATGAAGCCTTGTTTTGATTTTGAATTATGATGGTTGATTATTCTTCTTTAGCCTTGTGGTTAGTACGAGACCGGTCGTGGGGCTGGATTGTACTAATCACAACGGTAATATCCTCGAAATTCAAAACCTTGATTTACTTGTTTTTGCTAAATCTTAAATCAAATAAAATTTTTCAATAGTAAATTTTGGAGGTGTTACAAAAATATTTTACATAACCATCAATGGAAATTTAAGCAATTACTCTTATAGCTTCTAACATAAATTAAAAACACGATCAGAGCAATGTTGTGTCCTTGACTCAACATTCTATAGACAAAATTCTCTAAAAGTATACTTTATATTGTTATTTTCTTCCAAATAATCTCATAAACATATTCTTTCAATACCTTTTTTGCATCCAGTATAGAAGGATTAGATTTTAAACGCCATATATCATAACATTTTATTGGTTATTACAACATGACAAACTACCAACAAAGAAATATTTTCATAAATGGTGCATCCTCAATAACACTTGCCCAATATGTCAAGCCACAAAAGAAACTTATAATATTCACATATTTTAAATTTACCCAAGTGGCCTCTAAAATAAAGTTTGAAATAATTTAGATTAGGGAATTCCATCAATCAAATAACTTCCTCCCATGGTAAAGATCCATAGCAAGTGTTTCAAACATTCAATGGAAAATTCATTGGAAATATATATTTGTGCATGGTATTACAACTAACTAGTTATGTTGTAATCATGAAATATTTCAATACACATCATTTGGAGATATGTGCCTATACACAAATAAAAGTATTTAAAAAGGTATATCTTAAAGGAAATAAAGATCTTTGAAGTATAAGAAAAGAGGATGGAACCATATCATGAGAGGCACCACCATTAACTACTCTTAAAATTAATATGAATGGATAAGTTCACCATGATAAGAACCAATTAGGTACAAGAGAAGTTCTAAGAGATCATTATGGAAAGTGGGTTTCATGCTTTGTCTATAACATTGATATGTCAAATAATTTATTAGTTAAAGCATGTGCACTATAAGATGGCTTATAAGTTGCAAAAACTATCAACGTTCAAAAAAAATTTGATATCACTATTACATTTTATACATCATATGTACTTTGATCTTGGATCGTAGGGCACTTTTCATTAACTTCATTGAATCCCCAATGACATATATCTACCAAGAATCCAACCAACTAGCTAACAAATTGGTAAATTTTGGCACGTCACAAGATTACCCTTTTGTTTTTTCTAGATATTTGTCTAATGTATATGTATGATGCTTATGTAAATAATGTAAGGAGAATCCCATGTAGTATAAACAAAAATGTTATATAAATAGTATAAGTTTGTATTTATCCCTAAAATAATAACACTTTCGAATATGAAACTTCCTATGCTATGTTTATTTGGAAAGAAAAGAGTATGCTATGCTTTGGTACCAAACATGACAAATAAATGTCACAAATAGAAAAGCTAAATCACTTTATCATGCATGTGTTGCCATCTTTTACTTTCTAATGATTTAATTTCATATATCTAAGGCTTAACTTCATCTCTTTTATTGGCAATAGTTTTTTTATTTCTATCTCCAAATATCATCCCAAAATACTCTTCCACCTTTAGATAACAAATTTGCAGCCAAAAGATTAAGGCTGATTTGCTTGCAGAGATCTTATCAAACCATAGGAAAAATCATATGAAGACTTACCAAATTCTATAATATTTTCTTTTGAAGTAGATAAATTAGAGCTCAGTACATTTTTATGCCAAACAAAATAGACTTTATCAATTGGATTATACCAAAGTATGACAACAAATAGTTAAACAACCTTTTCAACCGAGCATTAAAATTATTAGTAAAGGAAGACATCTCGTGTACAATAATTATTGATCAGGATAATGGTCCTCCCCTCAAATCCAAGATCTAAAATGTGGAATGACCTTTTTTTTTTGCAAAATTTGATGTTTGATTCCTCCATTACTACACCAAAGAAGATGATATATCTTTAGGGATTAATGCTGGAACCCAACACATCATAATTTTGGTAGAAATATTGCATGAGCAAGGACTAATGTCAAATATATGACTAGATCATCTCTTAAAATTGAGATTCATTCAACTTCATCCATTTAAATCTTGGATGAGCATGAAAGTTGAATTTACGATTCAAAATATTCATGTTTTTTTTGAGGTAATCAATTATAGGAGAAAATTGATAGGGGAGAGGATCTACATTCCTTAATCTCCTATTCAATAAGGGTGTCATTAATAAGCAGTGAATAAGATATTATTGAAGGAAATTTTGATCCAAAAGTTCATATGCTATATGTTATCTAGAATTCTCCTCCCCTTGATAAATATATATTAATAAGAATCCACCATGTAAGGTATGCAATCAACTGCTTTAAGTACTACATCTTTCTTGCTCATATTCTAAGTTTTTTTTAATAAAAAAACATCAAAATATTAATCAATACCTAAATCCTCATTATCACTTATTATAAATATGTTACCTTGAATTATTACATTTATGGAATCCTTTGTTAAAAATAAAGCATCAAAGGATTGAGCATCATTGAGGAAGTTTCTTTACAAAATTTTGTGGTGAAATATACTTCTGGCGTAAAACACAATAGGCTTGTTTATTAATATGCCCCCCTTTTCCTCAATTTTTTATTTTAACATTTTGGCACCACCCGATGGTAGAGAAAACATGGGGAGCCCATGTTATTGTACATGGTTCATATTTTTTTTATGCCCAATTTCTTGATCATTTAAATTAGGTGACATCCAGGGTTGGTTTTTGATCATTTATTGTTCAAAATAAAGAGAGAAAATTGTTCCTACTCTATTTCTCACCTATTTTGTGACATGAGAGTGAATTTTATTGTAATTCCTCAACATAATAACAAGTCAATCCAACTATTCTCTCCCATAGATATAGGTTACTTGACCGAACCAAATAACTTTGTGTGTCTCAATTTAATTCTTCACAATTATCTCTTTTTTTTCTTAGTATTATTTGATTGGCAATTGTAAGTTAGGGTTTTTGGTCAAGCATTGTTCATTTTGATCATAATAATTGATATCAAAGCTTAAGGTTTAGGTGTTTTGAATTTATTGATCCTACTTTCAATTTCTCAAAAATGGTAACCAAATTTGATCAATCAATGAATTTTAGTCATTGAAAATTGAAGATGAGAGAAATCCTTATTCAGAATGGTTTGCTTTGTTTTGTAGGGAAAATATTTTAAGAAAATATAGCGTCACTTGATTCTATAATGGTGTTGGCATCAATGTCAAGAACCTTTGATTTTTGGATAAGGAAATGATATGCACTATTGTTATATGTATAAACAATGAATACACAATCAATGATTTTTTGTCATAACTTAACCCTCTTTAGCTTAGGAACTGCTACTTTTGCTAAGCACCCCCACACCTCTAAGTATTGATAGCTAGGATTATGACCTTTCCATAACTCATATGGAATATTATGAGTTTTCTTATGAGGCATCTTATTGAGAATATAATTTGCAGATAAGAGGGCTTCCCCCACAAGTTATGTGGTAATCCAAAACTAATCAGCATTGCATTCATCATATCTTTTAAGGTTCTATTCTTACGTTATGCATTTCCATTCGACGGAGGCATATAAGGAGAGGTAGTTTGGTGAATAATACCATGTTAGAAACAAACTATTTAAAAGGGTATTCATATTCACCTCCTCTATCGCTTCTTATAGCTTTAATCTTTTATCAAGTTGATTCTCAACTTTCTCTTTAAAGTGTTTAAACATTTCCTCAGCTTTACTTCGTAGCAAATACGCATAGCAATAACTTGTGCTATCATCTATGAAAGTAATAAAATAATTTTTACCACCTCTAGTTTGGACAAACTTTAAGTCACACACATCACTGTGAATTTAATCTAGAGGTTCTGTGTTCCTTTCAATATAATGAAAAGGTTTTCCTGTCATCTTGGTCTCAACAAATTTTTCACATTTATGATTAGGATTAAACTCACATTTAGGCAAACACTCTAAATTAATTAACCTAAGAATGGTATCATAATTAAAATATCCTAATCATTCATGCGAAATATTAAATGACTCAAGTATATAAAAAGAAGAAGCACTCTTATTATTATTATTAACTTTGGGTACAATAATTATTATATTCATCTTAAAGAGCCCGTCACTGAGGTAGCACTTTCCTACAAATATCTCATTCTTAATAAGTATAAATTGATCGAATACAAAGATCAACTTAAAACCATTACTACTTAGTAGGGATCCTGAAACTAAATTATTTCGAATATCTAGTACATGGAGCACATCATTCAAGGTAAGATTCTTTCTGCTTGTCAACTTTAATATCACCTTTCCACAACCGATGACCTTAGAAGATGAAGCATTTCCTATGAAGAGTTGTTCTTCATCGTCTTCAATAGGTTGATACTTAGAAAATATCTACTTATTACAAAATATAGAGAGAAGAGTGGCTTCGGTGTCTACCCACCATTCATTAGCATTGCCTATAAGGTTGCATTGTGACACTACTATGAATAGAATGACAACATCAAGATCTTCAGATAACTTGTCTATCTCTGTGGCATTCGCTTAAGCATTGCTTTTCTTGAACTTCTTTAGATTGCGACAATCCTGTGCACGGTGTCCTTGCTTGCCACATTCATAGCACTTTCCTTTAAACTTCTTGGAAGCATTAGATATTGCATTATAACCGTCTCCACTGTGATTCCTTTTCTTGACCCATTTTCCACCACATTAGCTTTAGATACCATTGGATTTGAGCCTCCAGACTTGCGATTGCCTTGCTCAATTCTTAGACAAATGATAAGATCCACAAGTTTCATTTCATTACACTTATGCTTGAGGTAGTTCTTAAAATATTTCCAAGATGGTGGTAATTTTTCAATTACTGCTACCATCTCGAAAGACTCACTTAGAGACATACCTTTGGCATGAATGTCATGAATGATAGCCTAAATCTCTTCTACTTGGGATATTACCGACTTGTTATCCACCATTTTATAAACAAGAAAACAACCAACAATAAATTTCTTTATTCCGACGCCCTCCATCTTATACTTGGTATCTAACGAATCCCATAGTTCCTTTGCCATTTTAGCACCAAAATACACATTATATGATGTGTCATCTAAACTGTTTAGAATATAATTATTGCACAGAAAGTCAGAATGATTCCATGCATCCATTATAGTCATTTTAACTACATTAGTCTCTTTTTCATCAACTTTTGGAGGGCTTTCATTGAGATATTTTTCCAAATTTAATATAGTCAGATAGAAAAGCATATTTTGTTGCCAACACTTAAAATCCGACCCATTGAACTTTGGTAGCTTTTCACCAACACCCATAAGATTTGTAGAACTTGCAACAATGTTTGCAAACAAGGCCATTTATGTTACGAAAATAGAACTTCAACAAATAAGAAAGGAGTAGAAGAAGGCTAGTAGAATTATTTATCAAATAAATACCATTTTCTATACTACAACAAATACAGGAAATATAAATTTGTCTTAAGGGTGTTGGATGTATAGTATAGAAATGGAATTAACAATAAATAAATTATTATTAATAAATAATAAGAACAATAATATTAATAATAATAATATAATTGCCGTACCTTAATTGTTAAGACAATAATAGAAGCCAAAACTTGAAGATTGACTTTAATTTTGTCCAAGCCCACATAATTCACGATGTGTTTTTAAGACGAATTTGATCCCTCACACGATGCTTAAAGTTGTAAGCAATCATCTCCTAAGATAGAACGGATGTTCATTCTTGTTATAAGTAGCACTCAAAATATAATAAGACTCTGATGAACTCAACATTATGCTAGTACTTGATTAAGAATATTGGAATAGAAGGGTAGAGAGATTGAGAAATAAAGACAACCGAAATTTTTCTAAATTTTTTTGGCATGCAGTGGGGTTATTTGTAGATTTCCTTGGGATTGTTCTAACAAACATAACCTTTAAACATAGTCGCTACTCTTCCAACCGGTTGGAACCAAACATTTTATACATTCGTTGGAAATAAACTTCAATTTTTCTTCGTGCGCGTGAGCTTTCATTTCCAAATAAATTAATACAGTAGTAAAAGATGCTTTTGAAATTTTCCTAAAAATGTAGTGCTTGTTTGGAACTACTTATCAAAAGAAGTTATATAATATAACCACTTATTTTGAAAAAAAATTTAGCTCAATTTTTTTAAATAAATAATTACTTTTGATAAGTAGCTCCAAACAAGCCATCATTGAACCACCATTTTTTTTCTTTAATTTATTTTGGTTTTACCACATGACTTGTTGTCGATTGTAATTAATTAATAACATAAATTAATAACTAAAACTAATTAAGCCTTACAAGATAAATGAACAAATTAATTAGTAACAAATACCAATTAAATTCTTTCAAAAACAAATTAAATTTTATAATTAATATCGATTAATGTTTTCAAGGAAAATTAAAAATTAATAAATATTACTAATTATAATTTTCAAACAATTAAATTTTATATATATTACAATCTACGTCAAACATAAGAGACATTTTAAAATCCACGTGACCCCTCTAGGAAAGCTGATTCTATCTCTGCTCGTGGTAATTGAGTCGATAGTATATACTAGGGATCCCATTATTATGCTTGCTAAACGACTGAGTGAATCAAGAGGGTAAGCTCAGGAATTTGATCCAGAGAGGCACAAATTCTAGACTGGGCATGTTTGGTATAGGGGTAATAGGAGTGGAAAATTTTCCCCTCTATTTTATACCTCTTATATTAAGTATTTAATAATAATAAATATATTTTTAATGAAATACACATTTTAAATTAAATTAAGATCTCAAATGGGTATTTATTAGAATAAAAATATTTAATTTTAAATAAATTATATAAGATATATAAAATATGAGGGTAATTTTTCCACCCCTATTACCCCCGTACCAAACGAGCACTATAGGTTAATTAATAGCTCGGTGTCAAGATAAACGCAGGCTAGTTATTTTGAGACAAGTCCACAAAGTATGTGAATCTGTGCCAAATGCTAGAATTAGAATATATCTTTGACGGCTCATTACCTCCTCCAAATGTGGGAGAGGAGAGAGAGAGAGAGAGAACTATAATTCGGGGGGCTTCAACTTTGACAGGAAGCAAAGGAAAGTCCAAAGGCTACGTGAAGGAAGGCAGGCAAAATCGATAATTTGCACCCTGTATACATTTTCAAGATGCAATATGAATACGATGACATTCTCTGTCATTTTATTAAACTTTGTTTTGAATGGCAAAACAAACACGGTGGTACATTTTAGCCATGATCCCCTTTTCACAATTTTCCTTTATAAATAAAATTTTCTTTAATTTGGGTCATCAAAAAAAAAATTTCAAATCAAATGTTGTTTTCATATTTTCTCTATAAACATAGATCCATATTGATATATTTTAGATGCAGAATAAAAGAATTAAAATATGAATAAAAGAGTTGTGTTCCGACACTCGCGTCGATCTGCTGCCATCGGCTCAGTCCAGTCATCGAAGGCCTGACTCCTGAGCCGCCGCCGCCTCTGTCAGCCTGCACCACCAGCCGCCACCAATTATCATCGTTGTTGGTGCTCTTTCTTCAAGCAATTTCGAGGCTTCTGGTACGCATTCCGCAATTTTGAATATATATTCTGCTGAATGCACGATCCATTCTTACCTATTTCCTTCTTGTCATTACTTCTCCTCCTTTTCTGATAGTTTTGCTTACTGTTGCGATGTTTTGATGTTATGTTGTGTTGGCGTCGTTAATATGTTGTCGTGTTCTAGTTTTGATGTTTCTGTTGGTTTTGATTATTGACACAATTGGTGAGATTATTGGTTTTGTGGTATTGCTTGTGCTTTACTGATTTGTCGTGGATTCTAGTGCCGGTGTATCCTCTCACTCTCAGGATGATTATTTTGTTTTGGTTTTAACCATTTTATTCTAGTTACGTAAACTCTGAATTTTTATTTATGAGCAACTTATATATATATATATATATATATATATATATATATATATATATATATTATCCTTTTTGTAATTTTTTGGGAGTGTCGTTACATCCCTATGCATCACTGGCATCAATTGGGCAAAATCAGGTAGCTTAAATTAATAAATGCTTATAAGAAGTTATTCTATAAAGTTAAGAGGTTAGAGAAAGTAAGATGGCCTATATCGTGACTTCACCATTTTTTACAAGACGTTACCTTTACTTTTACCTAAGAGGCAAGAAAAATAATTGTAGGAATATAAACAGATGTTTCCTCCACCTCCATTACTTTCCAAATCGTAGGCTAACAGAGAGGCATTTATTGGGTTGATTGCGGCGAATTTCGACCCTAAATTCACCACTAGTTTTCTTGGCGAAACAAGGCGAACAGAGGTAAACTTAAAACCTAAATCCTCATTCTTCTCCTCCAAAAGAAGCTCTAAAACAACATGATTTCTACTCAACAAAACACTTTTTGCTTCTTTGCTTCCTTGAAAGAAACTGCATCAGCTGAAAACACAGAAAACTGCACCCATTGCACGATTATCCACCACCAATCTAAAAGTCTCTAATTTCTCACATGATTCATTATCCTTCTCTTTCTTCTAGACAAGGATCAAAATCAGCAGAAACTATTTCTGACTCGGCTGTAAATAGTACTAAAGCAATACGATCTATTGGGATATAGAAATGTATTTTTATTTGATACAATTTTACCCATGGGAAGCCTGGAACAGAACATTACTTGAAAAGGAACGTGATTTTATTTGACATCAAAAAAATACCTCACAAACTAAAGCACGAGTACAAATAGGACGAAGTCACCAGCAAGGAACCACTATCTTTTTCCCACAATTGGAGGCAGTTTCTTCATCTTCTTTCTGAAAAAGAAGTACAGTGCAGAGCCCACCAACGGCCAACTTGTCGCAACAGATATGTAAACAAGCAACCACATTGATCTTCTATTCTGTCGAGACAGCTGATTTAAACGTTGCTTTACAAAACGAATCATATCAGCTGTATAAAGAGTACTAGTATTTTCCCCCTGCTCGTGCTCAGCAATGATTTCTGGGATGATCGATGTGATGGAGGTCCTAACATCAGTAAATTGCTCCTTTTGCACTTCTGATGTAGCTGTCTCACCATTTTGTTTATCAAGAATCTCCGACTGCGAAGAGTCTTCAACTACATTGTTTCTTGCTGTTTGATTGCCCACTGCAGCCACCATTCCATCTTCTGCAACGTTTAAATATGGACCCCGATCTATATAAGCTCCTACAGGAGGATGCTGACCAGAGACTTGTATCTGCAGTGATCAGAACAGAACAATTACGCTTGCGTGATCTTTCGAGGACGGAATTGCATGGAATAAATCCTTGGCGTCCAAAAAAATTGCAGAAGTCAGATAAAAGCCATAGTCGGTACCTTTTTTTGAGTATGTAAATACTGACTAGAGTAGAGGACACCCAGAAATTCATTGACAGCTCTCACCCACCTGAAGCATCGTGGAAATATTGGAGCAATAATTAACAATTGGAATTTTTGAAACTACTGAAAAGAAGAAAGCTTAACAAGTTGCAACGATGTATTCCCCAAATACCATAACAGCCAGATGTAGCCGACCTAATAAATGGATAGAAAAGCAAAAGATAATTGCACAATAATTTCTCTACACATTCCTATGCTATCAAATACACACATGAAAGTTTGGTTACCATAGGCTGGAACCAGTTATGCCTTCAAAGAATGCTAGATGTCCACCATGCTTAGTAGTCGCCAAGACCACATTTTTATTTAATCTGTAAAAGGGAAAACCAAAAAAAGGTTGTAAACAGCAGGAATACAACCAGCACATATTCCACTACATTAGAAGAGTAGCAAGACCTGCATTCATCCCAGGGAATGGCTTCCTTTGTACACAATGGGTCATCTAATGCACTAATACAGAGTAGGGGTACAGCTACATTTCCAATGTAGCTAGCACTGCTACACCTTCTATAGTACGTGTCGACAGTCTGAGAACCCAGATCCATATTTTAGCAAGTTGACAATAAAAGCACATATCCCAGTTAGAAAATACAGCAGGAAGTGTTGACAATAGTGACATATTTACCTCATATTTTCCCACAATACAGGTGGCATGGTGGTCAAAATCCCGAATACTGCGTGACTATGACAGCACATATAATAATTAGAAGGATGTTGAATATAACCATGGCTAGTATTATAGCAGCAGGTAAGTCATATATGACAATTACACTTCTATTTCAATGGGTTGGTGAAGAAAGGCATGAATATGGGTACAATACATAATCACAATATAAGGTATCAAACTGCAACATGGATGTTTTATAACATTCCTCTAGTTAAAAGTAAATGATATCGGACTTTAACCAAATGTTAATAACAGTTGAACCCATTTAGCTTGAAAACAGGGTTAGGTGAATGATATCGGACATTAACTAAAGGTATTTCAAGACTAATGCAAAAAAGATGATACCATAATTAGAAGAAATTATACATTTGCTAAGAGCACATCACCATTGCATATTTATTACTCCTTCCATATTGAAAATGACGGTGTAAATTTTTGTATCCACAAAAATGTTGTTCGAAAAAAAAAAACCTAATTTCTACTACTACCCTAACCTTTTATCTTCCATCTTCTATGCATTAACCACTCTGTTTTCTCATTAACTCCTAAAATAGTATGGAAATTGCTATTTAAAAAAAAAAGAACTTTCTTTTTAACATAAAGGGAGTTTTATAGATGCATGACTGCTTTAACCTCTAACCTGAGTGACATGGGCATATAAATGAGTGAGTGGCATTGATTCATGAAAGGAATATGGAGAGGTAAGGAAGCCACAAGTAAGCAGGGGCATACAATTAAATAGCGGTCCCACTATAGCATAGCGGCCGCTATTTAACGGTTTTTGGATTGACCATGATATAAAATTACCAATACACGACGGTTTTAAATCTTCACATTTATGGGCCGATAAATCATAAAATATCACCAATAAATCAACGATTTATTGAGAATTATTAAATCTATTGAAAAAAATATGCATGATAAAAAAAATTTATTCATTTACTATATATATATATTGGAGACTTGGACCAAGTTACTATTGAATTATAATAAAGTATTACTATTTATTATCTTCACATTTACTATTAAATAACATGTCTTTTTTCATTCTAAGGTAAATTTAGGGTTACTAGAAAATTTTAGCATATAAAGACTCACTTTAATACTTCTAATGTAACATAAAATACTAGTTTATTGAATATTTGTATTTAAATGATCAATAAATAATAATTAGAGTATATGGTAAAATAAAAATAAAAATTCACGCCACAACGACCGCGACACATAATTTATTGTTCTCAACGCTCCGATACTATGACACCACGACTGCAGTTTAATTGCCTCAGCAGGGGTAAGGAAATTCTACAACTACTGAGTGGCATTGATTCATGAAAGTAACTACTAAGTGGCAATGGCATTTATTCCTTTTTTTTTTATGAAAAATACTAAGACATGATCACACTGAACAAAAGAAAAACACTTTTGCTCAATAATTCCACTTCTTGGTCACAACACCAGAAATTTTAACATCAACTCCATCCTTCCCACAATTTAACACCCTTTGGCCAACCTTCTTTAGTCCCTCAAACTATGATATCATTGAACCCAATCTCTAAAAGTTCACTTTTGCAAACAATCAAACCAATCCTAACCCAAAACAACAATATATCTTCTTGAACTAGTCTATCACGTTTCTTGCTTTCATCATCCTCTATATTCTACTTCTTGTTTTGTGCAACAAGTCACAAAGTGTCCTCTTTTGGCAATTAGTATCATTTGACATACCATCACAAGATTTTAGGTGGAAGTCTATGCTAGACACTAGAAAATTGGCGTAGGGATTTTGAAGAGTCACAGCCAGCATGTATGAAGTGAAGTAAACAAGGTTGCACACAAAATATGAACAGAACCTTGAAAGGTGGTGATCATCTTGCTTGGATAAACACCCTCCAAATTCATTTTCTAAACTTCCATCATCTTTAATATAATTGCCTATTCCATGATTTAACTATGCCATTGGATTTTGGAGAAAAGATTTGGATGTATGACTTGTTTCTTTTATTACCTAAATCTTTAACATGCTTACTTCCCACATGAAAAAAACAAAAGGTAAAATGACTATAACAATTTTGTATAAGAAATAATAAGTTGAATCAACCGAGCATGATAATAGATAGGGCAGGTTTGGGAAGAGAATTTGGTCACAGTGGGTTAGGTTCAAGACGATGGGCTTGTTACAGGTACTTTCCATTGGACAAGCTCAAAACCAGCCCAACCTAATAAAATAAGCACCCCTATGATTAGCGCTCACGCAGAAGAAGACGGTGAAAACAAGTTCCTCTGGTGAGCCCACAAAGGTCTTTTAATTAGAAAAAGAGACATCAGGAATCAGGATCTCATACAGGGACACAAAAAATAAGGATCAGGATTCAGGAAGGAACTTTACTATACATCCATTCTACTGGTAGAGTTGGAACTAATCACTAATCCATTATAAACGTGTTGATCATTGTCATTTTAGCACTATATTATACTAACATTATAAACATCTGACAGATTTAATGGGGAAAGAATAACCTTTATTATTCCTTCCCAATTAGCAAGACGAGAAAAGTTAGGCTGGTGTCTGCAATAAATCAACATGAAAACAAGTTCAGAAACCAAAAGTTTACTGGCAAGTTACAGCAACAGAAATCATCCCCACATAACAAATTAAGCAAAACAAAACAAGATTTTTTATGCCACAATCCTTCTGAAGTAGAGAGAAAGGACATACAACTGCGCATAACCTTGAAGCCCAATTGTGAGAGCTCTGTCATACAGCTTCTGCACTAGTTTGCGGTTTATGAACCTGTCGCCAATCTGCAGAGGAAACATTGAGCAAACAACTGATTATTGTCTTACTATAAGAGATTTTGCAGTCGAACTCAAAATTATTGTCTTACTTTAAAAGTAAATGGATGGGAAATTCTATAGAAGGCAGAATGATAGGCAACTAACCACCATTGTTTTCCCAAAGAGACTGGTAAAGAATCATTAGACTAGCCAGAAACACAAACTAATAGTCACCCATTTATTGAACTTACTAAGCAACCAAAGGGATGTTTGGCATGTTGGTAATGGAGGCGGAAAAGATATCCCTATACTTTAAGTCTCTTCTTGTGTGTTTGGCTAAAAAATGGGCATTTCCAAAAAAGGTTCTGCTCCATAGTATGACGTGAAGTACAAATATATTTTCCACATATGTTACTACAATACCCTAAATCTGAGATCTAGCAACTCCTCATTTCACAACCATGAGTTTAGAAGACAACATTTGTAAGAGACCATCAGTGTCAAGAAGCATATCCATCAAACTCATAAAAGCATACAAAGTAGGGAACATCAATTTAGTCCCAGTCACTGTGAAACAAATCCATCAAATCCTGCACTTTTGATGCAGCCATCTTGAAAAGCAACTAGAGCATAGGAGACAACAAGGTTTTATGCAGGCATAATCCATGAATAGACAAAGAGATTTCATGTAATAAGCATACAGAATGGAAAGGTGCTAAATCAAGAAATATCCCAAAGCACAATACAATCAAGACGTAGAATTACAGGTCAATCTCTTTTGCACATGATAAAGTGATGAAATGCTTGAACCGACATAACATGAGTACACCAGAAAGCAACAGCACAATATAAGCATGTAACAGACACCAAGGTAGCAGGGAGAGGGCTTCTTAGCAAGCAGAATAAGTTTACTACTGCACTAACCAGAAGATCCCATGGTGAGCAAATAGCAACTGCCCCTGCAACAGGAATATCATCACCGTCTTCTCCAAGATATTTAACCTGTATCCCACAGATAAAATCATTAATTTAAGTTAAAATAGAAGCGATTACTGGGAGTGTTTAAAGCTAAGAAAAATGTAAGTGTCGAGGTTAAACAATAGTGTTAGGCCCTGCTCTCCTTAGCTTACTTTTATTGATCTGAATGAAAATTTTCAATAAGCTATTATTACTATTTTACTACTATTAATGTCATAATTAATATTTTTCCAACTAGGGTTATTACAATTCTTATCCTTACTATCATTATTACAGTTAATTTTCATTAATTTTGCACCTCATGCTGATGTGATCAGATAAGTTAAAAATAAGCTGAGGAGAACAGCCCTTAGTCAAACATGAATCAAATAGCTGTTTTACCCTGAACTATATAATAGAAGTAATTACACCAATCCTAGAAAAAGCTATAAATCAGAAAAAATGGAAACTTTAACCTATCTACCAAGGTCAATTTGGTACGTCAATGTTTCAAAAGAATGAAACAAGTACCAAAGATCAAATATCAACAGCAATATCAGATATCGCTAAATAACATACCAAAACATTGGCACCAATGCTGGTTCCAACAACAAATAAAGGGGCATTTGGGTACTCATGATGAAGATAACGGACTACAACACGAATATCTTCTGTCCATCCAGCATTGTAAAAGCAATCAGACTGCAACAATTTTTTACAGATAGTAGTTCATTATCTAGTTTAAAGTAAGAAAACGGGTTGAGGAGAGAACACCAGATCGTTTTAAGCATGACTCACAGTAATAGAGACACCACCCAAACCTCTGTGGTTGCTAACAACAACATTCCATCCAAACTTCGCTGAGTGGTAGGCCAGATGCTTTAGGTACTGCAAACCACAAATGAAGTGTACAAGTTAGGTACTGCAAACCACAAATGAAGTGTACATATAACTTGTCTATTGTCTTATCAAAGCAATATCATCAGTTCACCGTGCTGACAGAAATATACTATGCATTCTCAATCTATTCGCATATGTATCAATTCACTGAAGTATGCCAGAATCAGGCCTAAAGGAAATTCACATACTTTTACTTAATGCATAAGGAATATACTTAGCAGAAACACAACTTATTTCTTCATACTTAAGGAATTTTTTGACAGGCAACAGGATAATACAGACAATTCATGGACATCATGTGAATGCATGTACTGAGTCTGTGTGGGTTGTAGACAAGCAGGACGTTACAGTAGAGAGGCAGGGTAACTAGGAAAGGTATAACGTAGCTCAGAAGTAGGGAATTGGAATCTTGCAGAAATGATGCGGAAAGTATGTCTACAACATATACAATCAAATCCAGAGATAACGAGGTGTTCCCGTTACTGTTGAGTGAACATTATATTTCTTCTGAATCCTTGTGTCAACAATAATTGTTATTGCAAAATCCAATGCAAAAGACATGACACTGATGCTACGACAGAAGCCTGTTTGAAAATATGGGAACACCAAACCCTACACCAGCATGCTTTTGAAGAAAGTGAACATTAAGCTATCTGATAGGGTTGTAGTACATACACTAGTTACTACTGGGATGGGAGGGGGTGGAAGAGCATTTGAGCAACAGAATAGGTTGGCTGTATATATGGCTGCAACAGAAGTTATCATTGGAAGAATCATGACAAACTTACAGCAGAGTTAGAATCGCTGGTTAATCCAGGCACCACGACCATTATTGGTGTACGATCATCCTTGGGGATGCAATTCTGCATACAAAAGGCACCTCCTGGAACTGTAGAAACATCATGCAAAGGATTAAGGAATCAATGCATAGTTAGAGATGACATGATTTCATTAAAACTACTATATAAAAGTATCTATGCAAGAAACACAAAACAATGTACATCACAAGTCAAGGTTTTGAAAATTAGATAAAGAAAGAATTAAAGAGTGCATGACCATAGATAAAAGGAAAAGAAGGGACATTCAGATATACAAGCATAGGAAAGACAAGGTAGTTGTGCCCACAGACACATTCAACTTCACAGCCACTACACTTTACAGGGAACAAATACAAACAACCAGAATTCTCACACTAATCTTTAATTATCATTTTTGTCTTGAAGCAAGCAAGCAAGCAAATATAAATTACTTGCATCGAAGAAAACTCATTCAACACCGAAAGTTTCACAATTGAAATGGTCACATCAAAATTCACCTAAAAGAATGTAATATCAAGGTACAATGTAATTCCATCATCTGCCGGCCACCTTTCCCTGAAACGTCAGCACCAAGGACTCTGTAACCTCTATGGCAAGACTATTTCCACTAAAATGGAATAAGATGTAGCAAAATTACATGAAATACCGTGTGAAATTATGCAATTTTGATTTTTGTGAATGTAATATTAAGGACAATTATGAGAAAATAGAAGCTTAAAAAATTGTCCAAAACACCAGCAAAGTATTATTATTTCATAATATCACATACTGCCCTTTTGCAAAATGAAGGAAAATGACAATATTAGAAACAATCTGCAAATTCACAAATCATATGACTACGAACACAAAATAAGACCAAAGGCATCAACGAACCATAGTGCATTATAAATTACGCCCTCTGTCAAAAAGAAAGTTGTTAGGTCATTTTGCACACTTTTTAAGAAAGTAATAAGAGTAGTCTTAAAATTACACTAACACCCTTTATTGAAAAATAACAAAACATTTAATGAATATGTAAAAAAAAAAAGGGTAAAAATGCAAAATAGACTTATCTAAAATGATTTTTTTTTTATACAAAAATTTAAAGACATAATTACTTCTTTTTCGATACGGAGAGAGTAGTATATATACAAAAGTGCATGTTAGTAAATGATCGAATTCAAAACATCTCAGCAATGGAAGAATTCTAGTTACTACAATAGGAAGAAGAGAGAAAGGAGAGAGAAAAAAAATGCACAGCTGTTTTACATATATGTGAAAGATTTAAATACTTCACATATTCAATGAGTATAAAAAGTGATTCTTCATATTGGTTTCATAAATGAATAGGTCATTGCAATCATCCCATGACCTCAGAAGAAAACTGTATCAGTAAACATAAACAGAATTCTATTTGAATATCCCAAACCAAGATCAATCATTATCCTCGTTCAGGCAAACTGCTATCACATACAACTTTTATAGCCATGTGGGGACATATATGAAGAACATGATTTGGGAAGACTGGGGCTTGATGCTTACAAATCAGATTACACTCATTTACATGTCTTAGATTCCTATTGGTAGTAATATCGTGGAACTTATTCTTTTAATCAATCAGTCACTAGTACATCAAGTAAAGTTCATAGAAAGTCCGACACAAAAGTTAGGCTCAGTTCCTATTACAGGGGTAATGCTAATGGTTCCCATTTTAGGATTAAACATCAAATGCTTCCAAATAAAGGAATTTCTACAGACTCCATGTGAAGCACCAACTCACTGGAATAAATTACATATTTTGCACAATTAAGTTTGCATTTGTTTCTAAGAAACATCATCTCTCTTTTACTTCCAACCTCGTTGTCTCTTTTAATGCTCTTTGTCAAGCCTTTTTTTATATTTATCTCAATACTTTGTCCGTCAAAAGCATGAAAGTCATCTAAACTTAATCATTGATCGGCTCCAAAATGCCCAGAACTTTGACTTAAGTCCAAATTGTATTCATCAAGTCAAGGCCTCGAGCAATAGTATAACAAATATTGAACAAAGTGGTTGACATATGTTACTATCCAACTCCTGTATTTGAGCCACACTAATAAGAGACCCATATTACAATAGAATAATGCCTGTAGGGACCACAAGTCTCCATATCCATACCCTTGCAAACTCCTATATATAGGGGTCCCTATGCATTTATGAAACCAGACATACTACACATCCACACTTACTACTCTCTTTCTCTAGTTCTTTCCTTTATTCTCTCATTGTGAAATTTCCTAGCATGAGTCCCAACAACTTGGTTTTACTTCCCTGTAGTTGGTGTCATGTGGGAAGAAACAAAAAGTATGTCGCAAGATTCCATCTCAGATCAAGAGCAAGCTGCCAAAGCTGATGAACCAATGGTGACCCTTTCAGTTCCAAGCTAACAACAATAAGATGAAAGCATATTGACAATGATGATTATCATGTTAGCACCTCTTTCACAAAACTTAATACAACCTCTCAACTTTAGCAAAATCCAGAGATACCGGAACCAAATCAACTTTTGGTTAGAATGGGTTTAAATCCTCAATGATTTGTTGATGCTGACTTAATTGTAGGAACAATAATTAACAGACTTGCTGAAGAATCGAGAAGGAATCTAGTAAGTGCTATGGTATGAGAGCAACTACCAGATTGAACTCTAGTTGACAAGGAGGAATCAATTGCAGGCTCTCATAAAACATCTAGAGGAACAGCGAGAAGCTTCAATCTTAGAAGAATTAGGGAGGAGATACACTCAACTGACAGAAATCATCACACTTAATATCAATATTTCATTCATTTAAGTCTTAAGAATAAACATGTAAGGCCTTATATATGTGCCAAAGGACTACAAAAGATTAGAATAGATCCTAGAACAATAACTTCAACTCTTGAAAGATATCATGAATATTCTAAAAGATACCTAAGCTAATTCCTATGGTATATAATTATTTCTAAACAAATAATAACTACCTATAATTCAATATCAACACAAAATCATAACTCAATAAGATCTAAGATTATAGCTAATTTACGAGATGTAAATCTATGTCTTTTTCCCGTCCTGCGTCAAGATTTTTACTTCAAGCGTCGAGTGTAGTCACTTGACAAAGCCTAAAAAGAAAAAAGAAAAAATGTTTAGATTCTTAGTAAAGTTTCAATATTTTATTTTTTAAATGGGAACCCTAAAAGGTTTGTCCCAAAAACGAGAGCCAAACTTAATGTTTATATCTAACTACTAGTTATGCCCCCTTATGATGCACATGGATTATGTAGGAATAATGAGATCTTAATTATGTTACAATGTACATTAAAGTTGATAAAAATAATAACTACACATTTTGAAATAGTACTTCTTTATAATGTATAGATTGTAACATAAGTGCTTGTGTGATGCATAGACTGTAATGGAATGTAATTGCATTATGTTGTTAGTTGATTAATCAAAAAATGAATGTTAATCTAAGGGACAAAAACAAGTATACAAAGTCAAGTGACAACTAGAGTCTATAAATATGCATTGATGTGATAACAACACATTTTAAAATATTTCGTTAAAGATGATATTTATAGTCTAGTTACTTTGTCTACCTCCGTTCTTACATATCAAAATTTTCCTAACTTTACAATGCATCACCTTGGATACCAAAACGCTATCGACCATGGCTTAACACCAATTTTTTCAATATAAAGCCAACATAATATAGAGACTAACTATAAATTTTATTTATAGCCATTGCATTTAGAATAATTAGTGAAAACCATGTTCAGATTGAATTTGATCGACATTCTTGAGTAGAAAGATGTCATAGATAATCTCTCTATTAACACTTTATGGCATAAGTTCTTTTCACAGATGATTTTTCGTTCCAAACCATTAGGATTGTAAATGAGCCAAACCAAATGCCCCTAATTTGAGCTTGGCGCATATAATAAATGAGCCTGAAATAAGGCTCGGGCTTAGTTTGTTTAACTAAACGAATAAGCCAAGTTGAGTTTTTAATAAGCTAAGCCAAGCTAACGAACCAAAGTCATAAATAACTCAAGCCTCACTTTTTTGGACTCGGGCTCGACTCGTTAACTAAACAAAAGAATTGAACTAAGTCTAATACTGAGCTAGTTCAGCTCATTTACATCTCTATAAACCACATATACCAAGGTGGGTGATAATTAATCTTATACGGTTGCATATGCCAATTACATACTCTTATGTTTCTCAACAATATTGTTGTAATAAAATGTTCAACACATGATTCAACACGCCAATGCAAGGATGTTTTTTTAAAATTTCTTACTTGTGTAATGTCGATCGCATATCATTTGACACCTATAGTTATAGATTTTGTTAATTTCAAATACTAATACATAATATCTATAAATATTGTTGTGTTTGAGTTTTTCCGATACATGCAAATATTTTAATAATTTTGGCTGATTATTTAATAAAACATATGTTTATATTTAACAAAAAATTTATACATACATAAAGTAAGAAATCTTTGGGGTTGCTTTCCATCTAAAAATAAATGTTTTTCAATTATCAATTAAGAAATAAATGTATTTGGTTTTCAAAATTTAGGAATGAATTATCTATATATAGTATAATTACATTATACATATATTAAAAAATATATTCACATAAAATCATGAAATATTCAAATACTCGATAAAAAGTTATAAAAATAAAAAAAAAATCTAGAAAATCCAAATAACTATAAAATTCACAAAAGTTGCAAAAATTATAACTAGATCAAGGGATATATAGTATAACCCCGTATTTTAGTGAAATTACACTATATGCCATTGCCCCCTTTTTTGTTATAGGCATATGTCTTGTATTTACAAACATTAGCATTTGGTGCCCTAACAAAAGGTGTAATTTCACCAAAATACAAGGGTATACAGTGCAATATCCTATAGATCAATATAATGGAAAACATAAATTCTAGATTATTAAAAATAATGAAAGTTTTTGAACAAATTGGAATTTTCTAAGTAATCTAAACTATTACAGAAAAAAAAATGTGGAATTTTTATATATTGCAGAAATTTTGCAAAAAGTTGGAATTTCATAAAATTTTTGAAATTTTGTAAAGCTAGATTTTTTTTTAAAAAGTTGGGATTTCTTAATGTGTAACTGGAATATATATATATATACTGGATTTATGCAAGTTTGTAGGTCAAACAATTGAAGATTGTTGCTTGGAGATATATTAAATGGGACAGTTTAGAGATATTTAAATATAACACTTTGAGCCAATTAAAACAATTAATTGAGAAGTATGTTTCACTTTGTGCCGGCACATAGGAAAAAAAAAATTATAATACATGTTTCTGGTGTGCATATAATCGAAAAAATTGTTGGAAAATATCCACAGGTTCTTAAACTTTATAAAAAAAGGTGAAGATCCTTAAATCTCTAAAAAAATTCATAACAGTGTACTGAAGCCGACTTTGAATACTTACATTTTCCCCATTGTTTGATTTGTTTCACTTCAGGTCCTTATTATATTGACTGTTGGAAGATCAAAACCACAGCACATTTTCCCATTGTTTCACTTCAGATCATTGGTAACTTAAAAGCCTGATTTCCAGCTGATTAATTTGACAATTGAGGTTTCAGTTATTTCCAAAGTGAATTATCCAGATGTCTGTTTCATTTTTATTATTTTTCGGGTATGGGCATGGTATTTTTAAGTAGTTTTATTCATGAAGTAGCTTAGTAGCTGTATTAATTTTCCGTATTTGCTGCTGATTTTTAAACTATAATCATAAACAAATACCCCATTAAAATTGATGCTTCCAATGATTCCCTAATGAATACGAATGATGTGATTTGCAAAATGAGATAAACAACTAAGACATAAATTTCTGTTTTTCCTGTAGTTCTTTAAAATGACCATTCCCTCATTATTATTAGTAAAATCACATAGCATCTATAACGGAAGCAAAGGTGTTTAGGTACATCTGTAAACAATAATTTGTAGCTTTGTTGTAGCTTTCTTAAAATCATATTATCTATATGTATGCAACAGGGGTAAACACATGGGTAAATATGATTAATGATAGATAAAATACATATGTGTAGAAAATCAATGAATTTTTCCCCTATTGATATGATTACTTATTCCAACGCATTTGAAATATTGTGGTAGTTCTACGAAAGTACAAATATAAAATGTACCTCAGAGAGTCAAAAGTTAGGTAGTCAATGAGTGTACACCTAGTAAACTTAGCTATTGTCTCATAACACTCAAAATGTTTCTCTCAAATCAATCAAAAAAGAAATTGCTAAAATTATCATCAATGACTAAGGTTATGTTTTACCCACCTTTTTTTCAAGAGCTATCAGGATACATCATATTAGATCAGCAATTGAATAATCAGGCATACAAAGTAGACACAGCCGTATTGCAAGCACAAGCAACAACATATATATAATCATGCATATGTATGTATGTACATAAGTACTAATAGGTCGGCCATCCATAAACGCTAACCCATGAATAGTGACCACAGAACACATAGATAATGTAAATGTAAACAGGCACATATGACTATCTTACAACCCCTGAACCAAAACATACCACTTCCCCACCCTCTAGGAAGAATTGAAATTGCTGTTAATGCTTTGCCCAGGCAGAATCTAAACACATATAAACATCTACTACGCAATGGTTACATCGGTCCAAGCTATTATAAACTCCTACATCCAGCCACTTCCATGCTCAGCAAATTAGTTAAATTAATACAGCTACATTACATCACCAACCCCCTATAGCTCATAACCATGCAAGAAAAACTAGAGTTCTATGCAGCCCAGATTTTGAAAGCGAATCAGATGTAGAATGGAAAGTTTTTACTTTTAAATCATTAGGGTGCAATTTGTAGTAGGAACTTGTAGTTTCTCTCAGTGGAATATTGATAGGTACCAAGATGATTTAGTAAACTTTTCAAAAAATTAATAGCAAATAAGATGATTAGACAAGTTGTGTTTGATTGAGAAACAGAGTAAAAATGGATACAGCCAGGTTTAGAGGACATGGGACCTCAACACTGATTTTCCCACTTCCTTCCCTGCCTCTATCTCCTTCCCCCTTCACTTATATATGTAGGTAAGAACCCCCTTGGCATATGACTCAGCATAACAGACTTTGGTGACTCACCCAATGTAGTAATAGACTCTCCCTAACAGACTATTTATTCAAGATTAACAAATCAGTAGCTAATAATAATAAATTTAACTAGCTGCTACTAATTAACTGAAGTACTCCCTGCAGCAATGACTACGCGTGTAACCTTACCCAGCCATTCATTCCTTACCCCTTCTCACATATATAAACCAGACCAAGGGCTTATCAATACCAGCCGCTTAGAGTTTCAGCTTGTCCTCCAGGTGAGGATGAGGACCTAACTAAATCAATGACTATGAGATTTCCTGAGGCCATCCTCTCTTATGCGCTGGATATTGATAGTAAGCCTCGACTGCCCCATCCCTAAGAACCTCCTTGTCCTAGTATAATGTAACCAATATTTTTCCATGAAAGCTAGCCAGAGCTAGTGTGTGTGCAGGTCCATGCAGTGTAGTACTGAGTGACCCAGATAGAAGGATACACTGTAATGATCCCAACTAACCAACATACACCGAAATTCAACCAAGCAGGAGCAGTGTGCTCTGTATATATCACAACAGTTACCGAATATCCTTTCTGCCGAATATTCATATCCTGTACACCAGCGACAATCCTTAATTCTACAATAGTCTCATCCCATCTTAAACAGCTCCTTAGTCCTGCTTTTTCTTGCTCCATCCCCTTCTCCATTTTTGCACTCCTGCTGTCCAGAGCCTTTTCATCTAAATCTTTTTTACCATTTTATCAGGAGGTTTAGCTGGTGGAAGACCCATCTTAAGAGTTTTGGTTGCCACTCCTTTCACCCAAAATTCCAGAAAGCTTATGGGTACAAACACCCTCCCCCCCCACCAAAAAAAAAAAGCAAGCTCCAACTTCTCAGCATCCCTTTGTTCAAGCAATCAAAGGCCTTCCTTACCACATGAATATCCTTCAGACCAAAATGGCAATCCATGGAATCACAACTTTTTTCAGACATTTTATCAAACACATCACGTGCAAAAGACAAAATCATAGAGACACACATCAACTATACATCATACATGTCCAGCAGTCATTTCCTTCCAACAGTTCCGTATTAAATCCTATATATGCCCAATTCAACATCCAGAGTTTCAAGAAAAAGGAGAGAGATGCAACATTATGGGAAAAAATACCTTAAACTCTCTGATGGCCTGGACCAAATATTGCTTGGCAGCGTCGCAATATCAGGGAGCAAGGAAAATGACAACAAATTAACTCCAATAACCTGATTCACTTGATCAAGTTTGTTGGTTATCCCATTGGGCCACCTTCTGTTTACTTCAGCCCATACAACTTGCTTTGGTCCAGCACAGCAGGAGACTTCCAGTACAGTGTCCTCTGGTGGGTGAGGACCATTGAGGCAGCAACACACCCTGTAGTTGGCTCTTCTGTTCATGAGCTAGCCACAAATATTCAGCATACTTGTAATTCAGCCCACGATAGCTTTTTTTCTCCTGGGACCATGGCATCTGCAGGTCACCAACATGATTTTAACCTTCACTACCTTGTCAGGTGTATCTGCTGTTCAGTGTCATTCAGTTTCTTCAACCTGGTTGTTCGCCAACTATTTGTCAACTCCCCAGCGTGGCTATTGTGGTGGCTAGTGGTGTGACTTGCCTTCCTGTTGAAGCAAATTATGTTTTAGGGTTACAGTTGTTGTCGCGCCAGAATAAATCCTTTTGGGCTAGGTGAATTCTGACCGGTATAGTCTGTTTAGGATCCGAATCCACCTGAATCTGTTCACCTGGTTTTTATAGTCAATACCATTCAATCTTTTGGGCCACACCCATAATCTATGATAGCCCACTAGGCTTCATCATTCTCACATCCACATGGATTGCTGGCTTCAACCTGTTGAAGAAAATTCACTCCAGCACCTCCTCAGAGAGACACCCCTGCAACAGAACTGCTAACAGTTTGAAATTCTCAACGAATTCCTTTACTGTGCTTGCCTGGTGGATCGCAAGGAATTTTTCACAGCCCCCTTTGTCATCATTCCTCTCCTCTATTAAGGGCTCATTGATTTCCTTCCTTGGTGGTGATTCAATGCTGCTTGATATCAATACTTGATCTAGCAGTTGATTCATGTGTTTGAGCATCTTAAGTATAAGATCAGCAGTTCTAATGCTATGATTCTTAGAGGAATCTGCCATGGCTAACCAAGATCCATGTTCTGATACCAATTGATAGGTACCAAGCTGATTTAGTAAACTTTTCAAAAAATTAATAGCAAATAAGATGATTAGACAAGTTGTGTTTGATTGAGAAACAGAGCGAAAATGGATACAACCAGTTTCAAGGACTTGGGGCCTCCACACTGATTTTCCCACTTCCTTCCCTGCCTCTATCTCCATACCCCCTACACTTACATATGCAAGTAACAGCCCCCTTGGGATATGACTCAGCATAACAGACTTTGGTGGCTCGCCTAATGTAATAACCGACTCTCCCTAACAGAATATTTATTCAAAATTAACAAAACAGTGGCTAATGATAATAAATTTAACTAACTGCTACTAATTAACTGAATTACTACCTGCAGCAATGACTACACATGCACCCTTACCCAGCCATTCAATTCTTACCCCTTCCCACATATATAAACCTGACCAAGGGCTTATCAAATATCTGTCGATGCATTGTTTCAGATATGAGGCTATGAATTGGTTTTTGGGATTGAAAAAATAATAATTTTAATATATATATATATATGAAACAGGATTCAATATGGCTTGACACCTAAAATCGCCTTCTTGACGAAATCAATTAAAACTTTCTCCTGTCTATTGCTCTCTTGGACTCATATTCAAGCACCATAATCGCCCACTTTCCCTAAGAAGCATGTAATTGGTTGGGAGGACTGGAAGCAGGAGGCATTGTTAGAGCCTTGATTGATTGCAGAGAAACGCACAGGTAGTATCACAGTAGTACCATTAGTATTTATTAATGAAATTGTATACAAATGGTCTATATTTCGACTGCATGGGCTTCGAAATAGAACTGTATCTGCCAATGCTTTTGTTATTTTCTTGGTAATTGCTGCCATTAAGATTTCATCAACTGCATTTGCTGATTACTAATAAACTGGAAATGGAGATGAAACGAGCACAGGCTATGATGGATTCAAAGCATCAGCCTTAATTATTCATTGAGTCAGGCACACATTTCAAATAGAGTAGATCGATTCACTGCTAAATATTGAGAATAGACTTTGACCATTAATTATTCTCAAAGTAAATATTATTATATTTTTATTAAAAATTATCTTTATAATATTATTTTTTATGTTTATTATTAATATATATTTAAAATATTAATGGTAAAATTTCTCTTTGAAATACGAAGTGACACTCTTCTAAATATGGAGGGAGTATCTTGCATTAACCTTATTCATTAGTTGGGCAGACCAATAGTTTTGGCATTATTTACAATGCCTCAGTTTTTCAACAATTAGGTTATGCTAGCCAATAGCTCACCAACAATAAGAATGTTGTTGCCACTGTGAATTTAATATGCCGGTTCAATTGGCTCTTGAATCGTCTAAGTTGTGCACCGCATGCCAATATATTTGAAGAAGCTCAGTAAGTGACTGGATAATTAATTGCATTAATTGTTATTCAATGGTTACCGCAAGTATTTTAGTCTACCAAGGCATTTATTTAGGCTGATTGAGATGCAACATAGGAGGTTTGGGTAGGAAAATCATGTCACCGAAATTCCAACCATTATTTTGCTTTTATACATTTAGGGCTTGTTTGGTATGGAAGTAATAGGGGTGGAAAATTTTCTCCCCTATTTTGTATCATTTATATTAAGTATTTAATAATAATAAATATATTTTTAATAAAATACCCATTTTAGATCAAATTGAGATCTAAAATGGGTATTCATTAGAATAAGAATATTTAATCTTAACTAAATTATAGAAAATATATAAAATATGGGAGTAATTTTTCTGCCCCTATTACCCCCCAACCAAACGAGCATTGATAGATATATTTTATTGTATTTCAATTATCATGTATTTTTATGTATGTTGTAATTCACTTCTAGAAGTTACTGCCATTCAATGCTTTGATGAATTATTATGAAAGGACTATTATACATGAAATATGTATTACACATTGTAAAATACTGTATTTGATACATTTAACCACTCAAATAATTTCATAGGAAAAGAAATCATTCTCCGATCCAAATTTTTTAAGATTTCCATATTAGGAAGTCCATATTTCAATAATTTGTGATATACATACAACAATATATCCATGTTTTAGAGTTTATATCCAAATTTGTGACATTTTGAATCCTCGACAGTTTGTTAAACCATAATCCATGAGAACCCCCTCACGCGGCATGCTCGCATTAACCCACAAATGAGTGAATTTATTGAAAAGGAAAACCACTAATAACTTTTGAAAGTTCAAAAATACACCCCCAATTATCATAAGGCCACCATCATCCTTGTCCAATATAGGAAGAGAGAGAAGAAGAAACACAAAACACTCCACAATTTCAAAAATAGCTTTCTATGTCCATCCTCATCCATTATGGAAGATAACAAAAAAACTCCACAATTTCAAAAATATCTTTCTATGTCCAATTTCCTTTCTTGGTGAGGACATTATGGCCCTTTTAAAAATTTCTGCCAACAAAAAGGACACTAGTGGCTTTTTGATTTAAAAAAGAAAAAAAAAAGTGAACCTTCATGTGTGTTACTCTTGAAAAGCTAAGAAAGACACTATTTAGGAAACAAAAGGAATTCACCGATTTAAATCACTTATACAAAATACAAGGCTAAAATAGTGAGAAAAGAAGACATTGTGGTCGATTAGTACAATTATTTTTCACCTCAACCTTTCTAATCTTATTTTTATAATCTTCAAAAATGTTGATTACAAAATAAAAAAATGAAAATGAAAGAGTTGGAACATAACTTGAACATGACCCTCATTGCTTAAATTGTAATATTCTCCAAACTTGTAGAAGCAGCTTCTAAACCCTAACTGTTAGATATATTGAACATTTCGATCCCAATTGAATATAAGTGTACCTTTAGTTTGCTTAGCGTTTTGACTTATATTTTATTCTTTATCTTTTTATTGACATGTATCTATATGACATTTTTTGATAGCAACATGTTACTAATAATAAGCTAGTTGATGTGACGCTGTGTACACACTAGTTCGTCTCTTATAGTTGTTGTTGCGTAAACACTTGCTGCTAAGCATAGTGTGAAACTCCCACTAAGTCACAATTGCCTCTTTATTGGATTTTAAAAGCATTATTGCATGGTCCGTGACGTCCCCAAACATTTTGCAATAAGCTACGCAAATATGGTTACTTTCCTGTTGGTTAATAATATCAATTTTATATCTCAAGTATGATTTGCCGTCCCACCTATACACCTTCGTGCTGTTATTTTGGGTTGTTACACATATTCAGCATAGTGTTCAGCAGGATTGTGCGTGGGATGCCGGTCACCTCAGAGGGCACTAGTCATGTGACAAATGTTATCACAGCAACTCATTATCACGGCAATCAACAAGCATTTTGACGTATTTGGGAGTGTATATCAAGGGAGGCCCGACATTGAAGGGGTGAAGTGCATGGGTAGATGCACTACGCAATGACATTGACAAGAGAGCGTCGATGGCAGTGGTTTGGTGTGGGACCCAAGTTGTTAGGGATCCTATGACAGAATGATCTCGGGCATGCAGGATTAAGTTATATATACCACAACAAATATGGTTGAATGCAAGATGTTGGTTGGTTCTTGAGATTTGCGAAACTACATATGGTGTTTGTATGGTATTTTTCTAACATTGGGTGAGCACTGAAGGATTGACATGAGAGGAAGCGATGTTAGGACCCCAATGTGGTGCAAACGAGAGCATTTGCAGTTTTGTGTGGGGAAGAATGCCATGGTCCGTAACTTCCCCAAGTATCTTGCAAATGTATCATGCAAATATGAGTGTTGTTACTAATGTCAATATTATATCTCGAGCATGAATCAATGGCTCATCCATACATCTCTTTATATTGTAATTTTAGACTATTGTGCATATTCAACGTGGCCCTCAACAAGATTGTACATAAAATGTTGGTCACACTAGGGACATCGGGCGTAAAGCTCTGAGCACTTCATAATTAGTCCCAAAGATGCCAATCCTAGGAATCTTATCTAGAAGGAGCACTAAGATAGTGTTTGAAACAACATTGGCATGTTGATGATAAATTTAATAAGAGCAATCTAAAATGATGGAAAACATAACCGTAGATTATGAGCAAACATGTAACAATCAACTCTAAGCTATTGTTGATACTCAGCTCTCTACAAATGACCAAACAATGAAAGCGTGCAGAAGAGTGGTTACAATGACATATCATCAACTGAAAAGTAAAACGATTCTTCAAAGGACAACAAACAAAATCCTAGAAAATGATAAAAGATTCTCAACACAGAAAGTGCAACGAAAATAGAAAACAAATCTTTAGCACAATGAAATAAAGAAGGAAAAATACTCAAGAAAATGATAAAGGTATCCCAACATATAGAATGGACTCAAAATACATCATATTTTCATAAACTAAAATCTATTTGAAGATATCGATTGGAATGTCATGCACATAAACACAACTATAGAAAATAATAAAATTAAAATCATGAAGAGTATTTGATAGTTACCATCAGAACTCATCAGCCAATCCAAAGCAATGGTTCCGCCGTCGGATGCATAAAATATTTTTCTGGTGAGACAACAAGGAACTCAATAATAGAAAGAATAAGGCACCAAACACAACATAAGAAAGGGTGAAAATTCTGGGAACATGAGAAATGCTTTGAAACATAAGAAAATTGACATGAAAGTTGACCAAAGCTGCAACAAGAGAGAGATTGAGAAGGAGACCACCAGGCGCATAAATAATACAATCTCCTATGTCTCTAAAGTTAAAACATGCAGGTCCAAGCATTATTCTATTGTAATAATGATGATCAGCAATCAATGGACGTTCATGGAATACTTGAAATTGAAAATCCTACAAAGAAGTATCCATCCGCCCCCAGCCAACCAGCAAAATGTATCTTTTACAAACTGAATAAATTTCATTAAGTTCACAAAACTCTAAAGTAAGGGCCCATACCATCCATTTGTTGTGGTATGAGCAAAACAAAGTTTTGGCGTATTTTTATGATCATATTAGTAATAACATTATTTGGGTTATGATTTTATATTTTCTGACCTAACATAAAAATAAGATGAGAAGAACAAACCAAAACTCTGACCTCATCAAGCTTGAAATTTAAAGACCAAAAATAGCCAATCAAACGTTGCCCAATAAAACTAGCAATAATGCTATCAATGGATGTCAAAACTCCTTATACTTCCCAAATAATGAAAAATCTACTCCATAGCATTAGGTAAAATCAACACAAGACAAATTTCAAAATCCAGAACTGTTTCCACAAAGTTTTCCAAGTCCATTTATTGTTCTTCATAATGAATCATGACGCTATGGGAAATACAACACAGAATAGGATGGGCAGAAGCTCATAGATTGAGCATGAATGATAAATTGGAAAATGATGAAACAAGCTGGTTTATACAAGAGACAATCATCAACCTAACGAGTCCCACAAGCTGCTCCATTGCCTCTAATTTGTTTCAATCTCTCTGTTACTAATTTTTTTTTATTTGTTTCAATTGCCGAGATATATAGGAGTGATTACTAGTAGTAAATACATATTAGAAGGAGGACAAAAGAAAGAATTCTAAACAAACACTACTCTATATATAAACAGCCACACCAGTCCTCAAACAATACATATGGGTTTGTTTGTTATCTTCTCTGTTTCCTAGCTTCCAAGTTAAAAAGAGCATCATCGGCCCAAAATGTATTATTCTCAATTGAGGTTGAGCTGCTCAAATTTTTATCTTCATTCTTATAATGAAAAATGATTTTTGAGAAGCTAGATAAAATATTTTCCAATATTCTAGGCTAGAAATAGAGAAAGGAAATATGGTCAGCACCCTTAGTTATGCATCATCATAATCACTCTCACCACCATCACCATCACCATTATCAACACCACCACTGCCATCCCCCCAACCACCACTGCCACCACCATCACCACAACCACCTTCACAAGTTCAACCACCAGTCCAACACCACCAACATTACCACCACTACCATCATCCAATGTTTGAAAAAGCGCGCCTAAGGCACAAGGCGATGGGGGGTGGGGGCTTTTCTGGTGCTAGGCGAGGCGATGTGAGTGAGGCACGCCTAAGGTGTAGAAGCGCATAGGTGCAAAGGCGCACGCCTTTGGGCAAAATATCCTTTCAGCAGAAAAAATTACACAAGGAGCCAAGGACTTAGGGGAGAGGAGTAGACTTTTTCAGAAAAAGGGAAGCTTATTTATAATTTTGATTGGGTAAAGCAATAGTTGTTTTGGAAACATCAAGTAGGGACATGTCTTTCAACAGAGAAAAAAAAATCATGCAGAGAGCTAGGGACTTAGGGGAGAGGAATAGACATTTTTTGGAAAAGGGTAAGCCTATTATAGTTTTGATTCGGGAGAGCAATAGTTGTTTTGGAAAAGATGCACATTCTACAATCAACACAGGCTACAAGCCTACAAGCAGAATTAGGATCATCAGGGAAATATAAAAAAGAGAGTAAAATTCATTTTTTAAACACATAGGTAGTATTAAACTCTTATAAATAAATAAATAAATAAACAGAGTCAAAGACAAAACGACAGACCATAGAGAGCTAAAAACATGAGACAATGAGAAGAAGTGATCCACGAACCACACTATTTGCTAGTATTGGTAGTATTAAACTCATAGGTTGTTATTTTTCAAAGTATTTTCTTGTTATGGTATACTTTTTTACTGAAAACTTAGTCATTTAATCATTTTTTTAGCTTTGAGTAATTTTAACGCCTCACATCGCCTAGGTGTGCGCCTTCACCTTGCGCCTAGCGCCTAGGCTCCGAGACCCCTATCACCTACGTGCACCTTAGGCCTTTTCAAACACTACCATCACCACCACCTAATAGGTCCCAATCAAAGTCACGCAATTAATCCTCTCAGGTTGAGGATCAAACCACACCTTTAGTTTATATATTTTCCCCTGCATTATTCCCGTCTTCCGTTACAATTAAATAAAATTTGAATTCAGCAATTGACACCAAGTAGGTGGTACTCAACTGCTGCCAAAGAAACCAACAGGTAACTGCTTGACAACATTCTACACACTTTAGGATTACATACATATAATAATAACCGACAATTTTACAGATAGGGATAAGCTGGATGGATCTAATACCCACCCCAAGTAGCATGGATTGGGCTTGGGCATTCTGGTGGATCTTTGAGACTTATCACCACCATGGCCGTTACCCACTGCCATCACCATGGCCATTACCCACTGTCATGACCATTTCCCCGTTACCCATTCACCACCATTACCATTACCCATTATCATTTACCCGTTGCCCGTTTCCCCTTTATCATTTCCCATTTCCCATTACGATGGTATTGGTGGTGATACAAATGAAAAACATGCTTTAGATATTGAAAATAAATGCAGCTAAAAAACAAATCTAGTTTCGGTAATTAAAATGCAAATGGAAAATGACTGCAATCCTATCCTAAGGCTCCAACCTTCTGTATTTGAAAGCAGGAGGACCTCCAAAGAAATTCAATATAGTGGTCTGCAAATGAGGACTAGCAAGCCACGGGGTCGTCAAATACCTAAATAATCAAACATTAATAACTTACTATGAAAAAAAAAGTGAAAATCAAAAATCAGGAAAATTGAAGTTCAAATTACCTTCCATGTAAAATTCGGCACTTAGAGACAACCCCTTCGTATATATGTGATTCGGAATTGAAGGTTAAGAATACTGATTGCCCTCTAAATCCAGTCAAAATGTCCTGAATTAAATGACACTCCAAGAAATTATAAATAAAGACTATAAAGGCCGCCGATAATCCGATTAAATAATGAGAAATCGGTATCGTTTGTAGTCCTTCAAGTAACAGGTCGTATGGAGACCGACCACTTTGATTAGATATTGAGTAATCCATCGTTGTTCAGATATGGGAAATATTTTAACAAACAAGCATCCTAAAATGGAATCTTAGATATAGCATAGTAGGCGAGAAAGGATAGGAAGTATAACAGGTGAGAGAGGATCGGGAAGAAGACGAGGCGAGAACAGAGACTAGAAAATGAAAGCGGAGGTCTTGCGTAGAGGTCTCTGTTCAGGTCTGATCGAGCACTAGATTACTAGAACGATGCTCTTAGCTTTGAGTTTATGTACCACCACCCACTTTCCGGTGTAACCGATTCGTTTATTTTTGTCCTTTCCACTTCTCTGTGCTTGCATTTTAGCGTTGAGTACATGTGACTGATGCATTTCGCTTTTTTTTTAAAAAAAAAAAGAATGCTAATAAAGCTACGGTTAGAAAACTAAAAATAAAAATATTTGTTATTTGATAACATTTATCAACCTTTGTATTTAACATGTTTTTTCTAAATTAATATCATTTTAAAAAATACATTTAAATATTCATTAATAATTTGAAAGTTGTCGCTTATAAAAGTTTTTTTTAAGCAAATGGTCGTTGTTAATTCATTTAGGGGTCATTTACAATATTATTAGTCATACGATTAGAAATTATTCCATAAGAAATGATGAAGATTGATTACAATAACCAAATTTAGCTAACACATGAGCTACAATATTTGCTTCTCTAGGAGTATAACAAACACTAAATCCTCTATTCAACAATAAGATAATCTTACATCGGTAAATCAACTTCTTAGGTAGCTTGCTTATAGAAGAAGACTAGAGTTTTGGAGACATTTTCATGTGTAATAAACTCTAAATTCTTCTCGATTGCATATTCCAATCCCTTGAAGCATGCTTTTGCTTCTATTTAATTAGGGCATATCCATTGAGCATAACCTTAATTCATAATCTACAATACAACAACTACCCTGACCATAATGATCTCTAATGTTGTAGCTTGCCTTTGAGAATTATATGAGGTGTCCATATTGATCTCCGGAACACCATGAAGGAAAGGTGATAACAAACCTTCATTACTGACATTACTAATAGTCCCAAGTCAATCTTCAAAGAAATTAATCTTCCCTTGCAAACTAATCAACTCAATTTAATCAAAATGGAATCACAATAGTATATGCACTTTCCTATACCCTACCACACCAATATCAATTCATCAAGCCCCATTCATCCCGCGTAAGGCACATGATAATGCATCACAAACAATTCCTCCTTCTACAACACCCCTTACTTGTTACAACTTTAAAATTTCATATAGAATACATAATGCATAAACAAAAAAAAGAACGAAAATAAAACATAGAGAGATGTATGTACATCAACTAACTTATGCTAGACACAAGATTAAAATAAATAAAAATTTACAAACTGATATATACAAGATGCTTGATTCAAAAGAGTTATAACATTGCAATATCTCAAAAGCTAGAGAGGGGGTTTAATTACAATAGGGAATGACATATGAGTCTAAAAGATATCCAAAAATAACTAGATAGTGCTCACACTCATCCCAACTTTATTTAGTAGTACAGCTTGTACAAGTACAAAAGTGAGGACCCTTGGTCCTTTGATCCTTCCAACTATGAGAGTCCTTAGACTATTGCATAAACTATACATATTTCCTTGAAATGGTGTAGGATTGTACAACTTTTGCATATTGATTAAGCACAACTAATCTAAATATGTAGCATGTTCACATAACATATAACATACAAAAGTATAAGATCATGCATAAAGGCATACAGTCACATATGGAAACTCCACATCATATGTAACTTAAGAATAAGACAAAGCATTCATATATTATATCAAAAACACATCTCAACCATTTTAGAAATAGATTCAACACAACTAAATGTAATTCCAACTTGCTTTTGAGGTAAACTATCCAGAAAAGCTACACAACCAACTACTCGTGTGCAACTCATCAAATAAAAAGTAACCCACTTACTTTCAAGATAGACTAGTCAAGGTAGGGATGTAAACGGGGCGGGTATTACCCGAAACCCGACGGATTTTATCCGGCGGATACTTAAACGGATATGGATAAACGGATATGGATACGGATATGGAGGATAGAAAAAAATACCCGTCGGGTTCGGGTACGGATACGGGTATGGGATATCCATACCCGTACCCGTAACCATACCCGTATCCATATCCGTACCCGTTTACCCGATATATAATTACCCTTTTACCCTTAATTTTAAAATAAATATAGTATAAATTAAGGTTAAAATTGTCATTTGGCTTAACTATAAATGGGTTTATCCGTCGGGTAATGGATTTATCCGTTGGACAATATCCATTAACGGGTAAACGGATAATCCGTCGGGTAATGGATATCCGACGGATACGGATACGGATATGTCAACGGATATCCGTTCGGGTACGGGTACGGATTCGGGTACGGATACGGGTATGGTATACCCGACCCGAACCCGCCCCGTTTACATCCCTAAGTCAAGGAAGCCACATAACCACCTAGTTGTATGCATATCAGACTAGAGATTTAAATTCATCTTGATAGGGATTAATATCTTTGCCATGGCAAAGAATGCCAAGGTAACATAACTCACATACTTCTAAGACAACTGTAACATCCCATTTTTAGAAACCCTAATTATAAGATTGGTAATTATATATATTTAATTATAATCATTGATGTAAGATGTTTGTATTAAATTTATTATTATTATGTGTATTATTATGAAAAATTAGATATAAATTTAATAAGGTTAAAATTTAATAGATTTTGGGTTCTTAATTTTAACCCTACTTTGGTACTTAACCTGTATCTGTTTAATCGGGGACCTCAACCTTGTAATCGATTATTTTCCTTCCTTTCTATGGTTTGATTTCCTCACCTAGAGTCCATAACCCTAAGGTGACTTTGTCCTTCTCCACACTGCACCATTAAGTGTGTTTTCTTTTTCATGTCACCCTTCATGCATCATATGCTTCTACCCTATGACTTTGTGTGTTTGACTAACCTTGGCTAACCCATCCCAGCCTCAACCACTCGTACATTAACTAGCCTATATAAACACTTCATCCTCCCTCATTTTTGTGTTTTGTTCCACCAAAAATCAAAGCTCTTGGACTATACCATCTCCTTTTGTTGTTTTGCCATTATCGTTGAAAGCACTTATATGGAGCTCTACACTTCAACATAGTCTGCCCCTTATTGCGTGAGCAGCTCACGTTGCACCTCCATTGGCGATGTGAGCAACTCGTGTTGCTTACCCTTATGTTGCATCCAAACCTCACACAGAATACCCTCTTGATGTACCTTTACTTTTTTGCGTGAACCACCAGCATTGCCTCCCTCTTTGTTGTGTCAAACTCCACCATTCCACCCCTCTTTGCTACTTGAATCTCCCATGTACGAACTTCAATTTTTTCTCCCCAACCTCACTTTGCTAAGCCCTACCTACATGAGACTGTGACATTATCTCCCCCGCCTATGCAAGCTTTTAATGCAGCTCCCCTTTCTCTACATGAGCGATGCTGCACCACTCTTATAGCATGGAGGGGTTATGCTACTAAGCCTTTATAGTGTAAGTTTGTCCTGTTGTTTCTCCTCTATTGTGTTGTTGTCTCGTGTAGTTAACCTTTGCCTTGGTTATTTTATATTCCTTTTAGTTTTTGTTAATTGTTATGTTTTTTTTATGGTAATATTAGTGTTGTTGGGTATTACTTTCTTAAGTATTCCTTGAGGTGTCATGGAGAAGATAACTTGTGTGCTTTTGTGTAGCTTGGACTTAAGTAAATTCAATTACTCATAAAATGCTAGAATATTTGTGTGAGTATGATAGGTTTTTTAAAGCTAGAATCATGTTAGGGTTTTACCTTATGCAAGACTTATGGAAATGTGTGAAAATATGATGGCATGATCTTAAATGGATAGCATGCACATTAGATTAATTGTTAAATATGAGATGTATAAATGTGAAATATGTAACAAGGTTAACATATGCATGGCTAGGATTTTGTTATGTTATGTGGCATGTTATGCCATGCTAAGTGCTCCATGGTTATAGTTATGTATTAGGTTTGATATATATGTAGAATGATAGCATGTATGCATGATTATGGTTTAATCATAATAATTATTATTTGCATGCTCTAAGGTTAGAAATGATTTCTCACATGTACCATGATACTAATTTTTATCTTAAATGTCAAATCATGCTATAAATATTTATGCTTGTGTTACATCAAATATATGACAAGTTAGAAATGCGTAATTAGGGTTTTGACACGTAAGTCGCAAGGTGCATGCAAAATAGAAAGTGAAGTTAATTGCTAAACCCTAGAAAATTACCTATGTTCTAAAATGTTGTAAAGTATTATATTTTAACCTCTTTATGGTAAATTATCAATTTCTACAAAGGTTGGTATGAAATTAGATAAAAATGGTTTAATTAGGGTTGTAAGGGTATTTTGGTTATTTTTGACTCAATGTACCTAATGAAAATATTTGAACATGAGCTGACCTTGGTATGTTGATAGGTTGACCTTAGTATTGACTTTGACCTTAACTTAGACCGATGACCTTAGGGTTAGCTTTAGTTTGAAATAAAGAAAAATTGTTATGTTTGGAATTAGCATTATTGTACCGTATGTGATATTTGTTATCACAAGTAAAGTAATAATATTTAAAATGGAAGACCACGAATGTGGGAATGGTTTACTATTTAGGGTTAGCTATCCTAGAGATGAGGTAGGAGCCCTCGTTTTGGATTTAGTTTCATTGGTGTGCTTTTGTACCCTAATAAGGCTCTAGCTTACGTTATAGGTAACCTACAGGCCCTATAAGGGATATCAATAATTAAGGATTAGGTGACCGAGGATAGAAGGTATTGTGCTACTAGGAGTGCGCTAGTGTAGCCGGTGTATTTTATACATTTTCAGGTTATATGGTTGGGAGGGTACTGTATTGCTTTTATATACTAGTATGACTGGTATACTTTTTACGTCTCTAGGTTTGTCATTTTGTATCCCCTTAGGTATTAAAAATGGAAATAATTAAGGTATACAGCTATTAGTAATATACCTCTGAGCATATTTTCCTTGTCATTATGTGATTATGTATGATGTGAGTATGCTACCTCTTGTGATGAATTGTAATTTATTCAGTACGATAAATTTGTACCGATACTACATTTGCAGATGTATATGAGAACCTTAGAGTGGTACGAGGCGCCGAAGGGTACCAAGGATCTAGGATCCTTGAGAGGAGTTTCTAATCTTACCATAAGCTTTGGGGTCTAAGAGTTAAGGCATACCTGTATCGTATCTTTGGATGAAATCTTTTGATGTATTACATTTTCTTTTTGGACTCTCGTGTCCCTCATTATATTTTGATTGTTGTCGTTGTATGAAGGATGTTTATTCGTAACTTTCATCTATATTATTGTTTTTTTCTTCTATAGTTTTGTTTTGGATTTAGCTTGTTTTAGCTTTAACACTTGGTATGAGGAAGGTAAGGGAATTTAATTTAAGTTAGGTGTGGCAGTACATCCATTATTTTGTAATTAATGCTTCCAAAAAATAAAAAAATTTAGTAGTAAATTTTAGGATGTTATAACAATTATAAAGAAAGCCATTGTGATAACTAGCCATAGATAATAAAATAGATGTTTAATTCCTTAAGTACGCATACCCCTCGTAAAGTTTATGATTTTACCTATGTATTTATAATAGATCATTCAATTTGAAGGCCTTTTACACTTGGGGGCCTAACCCAAGGCACAAGATGGATTCTAACTCACATCATCATTCACTTTAAATGTATATCACTCTAATTCAACCAAGGATCTAAAGAACCAACAACAATCAAATCAAGTCATCAAGACTTGAGCCCTAAGGGTTGCAATAATACCAAACAAACAAAGGGTTTAGGGTTAGGCATTAATCCATAACCCTAACATTTAATCATTTCTTATCAAATTGTAATGAAATCCAAGAAACATACTAATTATATCTTTTAACAAAAAACTCAAATAAAAGAGGTTATAACACCATAAAATCAAGCTGCATAACAATTGTAGGCAAATTACTATTCAATATTGATGGAAAAAACCAAATTATATCAAAATTCAATATGGAAAAAGCTACTACAAATATTACCAAGAATTATTATTCACAATTGATTATCATTCATATTAATTATCTATTCATGCTCAATTGTTATGACGAAGGTCAGGTTCACAACTATAGTTAATGATCACTCTAATATACTTCTAATTAGGTCTTTAGATAAAATTATCGTATTAATTTTAATCAATCTCAATTAATTGTAGGTAATTAACTATTTGCACTATTTATATTGTTCATAACTATTCATATAGCTCATCTTCTTACGTCATACACTTTAAAAATAGTTAATAAATACCAAATAATTGTTAAAATTTATGAAAATTAAAAAATATTAATCAACATGATTATAACATATTGAAACTTATAAATTAGAAAAATAAGATTTAGAACATGTGAAATGAAATTTTTACCCCTAAAGCTGACATACTTTGAATTAAATCACTAAAATTTCCATGCCTAGCATTTTAACCATCATAAACACAATAGAACTCACAAAAACCATGAAAATTATGCTAACATGTAAATTGGTCATTTTACCTCTAAACATGCTTAAGCATCGACTCAAACTTACATAACCTTAACATACTCAAACCTAAACATGATATGTATCAAAATTAACCTAAATTTCTCAATAAATTCACCATAAAAGTATGTAGGAATTTAAACAACCACCCCCAAATAGCCCAAAAATTGACACATGAAGAAAAAGAGAAGGCTTGTTCTTACAATCAAAACAACCAAATCACCAAAATTTCTCCCATCTAAATAGTATGAAGGGCTTACCTGGATCCCTAAATGAAAATTAAAATAAATAAAATAAAGTCTCTCTAAAGGATAGAATCAAAACTCCCTCAATAAAGCTTCAAAACATAAGAAATATTACAAAAGATTAAGGCAAATCAAATCTAAAGACCAAAACAAAAGAAAGAAGCCAAAAAAAGCACCGCCACAAAAAACAAGAACAAAAAGAATGATAGAAACCCAAATCTTTGACCCTTTCTTAAACATAATCTTCTTTTACTTAATATTAAAGTATAATAATATTGTATTTAAAAGAATAAGAAAAGAAACCAAGGAGAAAGAAGATGGAATGGGTGGCCATTTTTAGGGAGAGAATGGAGAGTT